>JAWWQZ010000321.1:0-717500 GCA_033815515.1 Cryptocheilus praepositus | reverse complement strand
TCAAACGCGTGTCCGGTTATACCTGTAGTCGTACGAGGAATAGAATTTGTTATTTTTCAGACCATATGCATTTCTTACACACGAAATCTCGATCCTTGATGCCGAAGTCGCGCGCACTGTCAGAGAAAAGCAGGACTGCGAGCCTTTATTGAGTCAGACTCCTGGCAGCTTGATGTTGTTAAACGGAATTGGTATCGCAATGTTGCACTAACGGTGATGCTGTTATTTGTTAATCGAGGAACGTCGCGACGAAAAACATACACACACACGATATACCGCTTTCTATTGCATTTCGTCGGTAAAGCAACGCGAGTAGGACGAGTGGGAGTATTATTTGTGATAAGGACCGAACGAACGAGAAAGTTAAAGACATGGGGCTGTCGCTTGTTGCCGAACACTTCGTAGGGTTCTACCTAGATTATGCGGTATATATAGATTTTCCGCGGTTCTAACGATCGGCTATGATCAGCTAGACGAACATTTCGATAACGTCACTTCTTCTTCATTGAATTTTACCTCTGGAACCAGGAACTCGTGCGTTCCTATATACGCGTATGTTTGCCTCGCTCGAATCCTGTTTCCATGGGATCTCAGAATGTTCCTACGCTCAAATCCACGAAAGCTCATTATTATTAATAAACGTCGCTGTACCACTTACCAGCCCTTTCATTATTTCTCTTCACGGATATACATTTACGGATAGGACACGACTATGTATCCTCCTGGCAACTTTCATTTAGCTCCCAACATGCCGCGATCCTCACTTGTTCCAGAGTTAAAATCCATAGTGTCCTGCCTGCTATCCGGCAGGACGCCGTTGCGGATTTGCAGATCTCTTAGAGTATGTTTATGTCCATCTTCGACGTTCACACACACATTTTATTGCCATATACATGCTTCTTCGTTGCTCACTGTTTCAACACGCCGCGAGATTACATTTAACGCAATCACGGTGTCGACATAAACATACCCTTTTCTTTCCACGACAATGCGTCGAGGAACACGGGCGTTTTTTAAATAATAATAATAATACCGATGATGATAATAATACTCTTAATAACACTACTGATAAAAATTAATAAATATGATAATTAAATAAACTATAATAATAATAATGATAATAACGATAATAATAACGATAACAACAAATAACGTAAGTGTCGCTAATCGCTTACCGCTTATCGTCCGGCAACACGAGCCGGTCGTTAAACAGACACAAAAAAAAAAATCGATGAAACGTAAATGAAAACCGAACGGGCGCTCGATGATTACGAAGAAGAAAGAAACGGGCATAACGAACGATGACATGCACGCAATAGCTCGTTTATTATTTATTTAATAGCGTTATACGTTTATTTATTCGTTCCTATACTCGCTGTAACTTAACAATCTGCCGTCTCATACGGATAACTTGTACACATTAACCGCCACAACTCCCTTTACTTGATGCCACTTCACGACGCGCGTCATTTCGTTTATATACCTGATCGATCGCGTGCTGTGTTTTGGCGAACACAGATTCACGGAAGCTGTACGTCGAAATGTAAAATAGGTACGTTTTTGCAGTCTCGAAACAGACGCAACGTATGTCACGAACGATAGTGTTGATAAAATGATAAGAGGGGAACGTTCACGTCGAGAACGTTTAAGTCGCAGCGCATACTGCTCGTTTTACGATCATTAACAAACGCAAAGAAACGATTCATTGTCGCACTGTTATCTGTGATTACGATCATCAGGCGATACTGTAACCTCACTCTCGTGAACATTTTGTGCATCTCTTTCTGACAAAAGATACGAAAATTTCGTCGCCGCCCGGCGGCGTTGTCGTTAATCCCATAAGAGCAACATGTATGATAATAAACTCGATATTATACGATAATAAATACGTTTCCTAGTACCAACTAGTATCCTTTGTACTTGCTTTGCCCACTACACTTTAATGATAATCGTATGGACGGTTTTAATGGTATATCATACGTTAACGTTAATTACAGACCTTCATGACCGTCATTGTAGGACTCGTACATCATCGAATGTTTCACTGTTTCGCACTATTTATGGCAGACGCGAAACAAAGCGCGACGTGAGAAATTGAACGCCGAACTAACTCACTACGACACAATGGCGAATAGGTAAGTCCTATTGTTGCCATCCTCGAAATCTCCAAATTCCTACTCGGATAATGCAATGAAAATCGTTCAAATAAAGAAGAGCCATTCCAGAATATGCGCGGAGGTTGTCGTGCAAAGGAGTAATTTGTTGTGAACCGTTTTGAAAGTCTATTATGTGCACGTTTTAATCGTCTCCGTGTCCACGAGATATTTTGTGCTTCGGCGAGAGTGAAATACATTTTCCGCCAGACGGATTATGATAAGTACGAGAATATATTGGAGCGATGTTCCACGTCTCAGGTAATCTGCTCGACGAGAATGAGGTACTCGAATGGATGGTGAACCAGAAGAACGACGAGAGCATCGAGGAAATCGACCGTGACACGCTCACTAAGTACATCGAAACAAAAGAATTCCTCGCTGTCGTTTTCTGTAAGATAATTTCGCTTTCTTTTACCATAATATCGAAATCACACGGAAAGACATCACACATTAAGCGTAGGCGTAACGTATTTTTGAGTTTGCATCTTTACAACATCGTAATATCAATCGCGTCCTCTGAAAATCGCCATATTACGTGATATTATCGTATTACCATATTTTCATATTATCGTATCATATTCGCGTATTAAAACTTTATACACGTTGTTCTCACAATCGATACACCCGCATATGTACGCAACAGTGCTTGCTGAAATGTTTTGCATGGTAAGTAACAACATTATACAAATTAATTTAAACTTCCTTCGCGCATAAAGTAATTTAATTAGTACAGTCGCAGTACTCGAACATACGTAAACTACGATTCAACATCAAATTAACAATGCATTCAATGCAAAACTTCGCGGCATCAACACACGAAACTTTCAACTCAATTATATCTTACATAATCCGTGGAAAGTCCTAAAAGCCGATAGACATTTCTAATTTGCCGAACACCCTGCATCCTTATAGACAAGGAAGAGGATCCTGAGAGTCCCAGAATACTCCGGCACGTCGAGCTAATCGACGATGAAGCCGCTGAGTATGGCATCAAAATTGTTAGAATGAAAGATCGTCTAATGGCGAAGAAGTATGGTTTCCGGGATCCTCCCGGCATCACTTACTTCCGCAAGGGCAAGAGTCTTAACTACGATGGCGACATCGACGACGAAGAGGAAGTACTCGATTGGCTGACGAATCCTGAAAACATGGAGCTCACCGACCATATTGAGCGGATCAACAAGAAGATGTTCGGCAAACTACGTCAGCAGACTGATTACCTGGCAGTCTTCTTCTGTAAGTTCCATGTTACGCAGCGTAAATATCTACCATTCTGGTGCTGTACGCAGCGTAAATATCTATCATTCTGGTACCATGCACAAAGTAGATATCTACCATTCTGGTACCATGCGCAAAGTAAATTTCTACCATTCTAGTACCATGCGCAAAGTAAATATCTACCATTCTGGTGCTGTACGCAGAGTAAATATCTACCATTCTGGTACCACGCACAAAGTAAATATGTACGGTTCTGGTACCATACGCATCGTAAATATTTACCATTGTGGTACCATGCGTAGCGTAAATATCTACCATGCTGGTACCATGCGCAAAGTAAATATCTACCATTCTGGTACCATGCGCAAAGTAAATATCTATCATTCTGGTGCCACGCGCAGCGTAAATATCGAACATTCTGGTACCACTCGCAGCGCAAATATCCACCATTCTGGTACCACGCATAAAGTAAATATCTACCATTCTGGTACTATGCGCAAAGTAAATTTCTACCATTCTAGTACCATGCGCAAAGTAAATATCTACTATTCTGGTGCTGTACGCAAAATAAATATATACCATTCTGGTACCACGCACAAAGTAAATATGTACGGTTCTGGTACCATACGCAGCGTAAATATTTACCATTGTGGTACCATGCGTAGCGTAAATATCTACCATGCTGGTACCATGCGCAAAGTAAATATCTACCATTCTGGTACCATGCGCAGCGTAAATATTTAACATTCTGGTACCACTCGCAGCGTAAATATCCACCATTTTGGTACCATGCACAAAGTAAATATCTACCATTCTGGTACCATGCGCAAAGTAAATTTCTACCATTCTATTAGGTGTACAACTTTGCTTCCGCCGTTTTTTTCCGAAATTCGAGGCTTTATTGTAAAAAACTGGTTATACGTTTATGATTCAAAGTATTGTCCATCGCTGGCCACTACTTTCTCCCATCTTTCGGGCAGCGTACGAATCCCGCGTTGAAAAAACTGGTCATCTTTTGAAGCGATCCACGAATCGATCCAATTTTTTACTTCTTCATAAGACCGGAAGTGCTGGTCAGCCAGGCCGTGTGCCATTGATCGAAACAAGTGATAGTCCGAGGGAGCAACGTCTGGAGAATACGGCGGGTGGGGTAGGACTTCCCATTTCAACGTTTCCAAGTATGTCTTGACCACTTTCGCAACATGGGGTCGAGCATTGTCGTGCTGTAAAATCACTTTATCATGTCTCTCGTTGTATTGCGGCCGTTTGTCTTTTAATGCTCGGCTCAAACGCATTAATTGCGTTCGATAACGATCGCCTGTGATTGTTTCAGTCGGTTTTAACAACTCATAATGCACTACGCCGAGATGGTCCCACCAAATACAGAGCATGACCTTGGAACCGTGAATATTCGGTTTGGCCGTCGACGTGGAAGCATGGCCGGGATATCCCCATGATTTTCTGCGCTTGGGATTATCGTAATGAACCCATTTTTCGTCCCCAGTCACAATGCGATGCAGAAATCCTTTCCGTCTTTGCCTTACAAGCAGCTGTTCACAAGCAAACAAACGCCGTTCAACATCTCTCGGCTTCAACTCGTACGGCACCCAATTTCCTTGTTTCTGAATCATTCCCATGATTTTCAGGCGTTTTGAAATGGCTTGTTGCGTCACTCCCAATGATACTGCCAATTCTTGTTGCGTTTGACACGAGTCTTGATCAAGTAATGCCTCCAATTCTGCATCTTCGAAAACCTTCTCTCTTCCACCGCCTTGCCGGTCTTCGACGTCAAAATCACCGTTCTTGAAGCGTTGAAAACACTCTCGGCACGTTCTTTCACTAATAGCGGCCTCACCATAGGTATTTGAGAGCATTCGATGAGCCTCAGCCGCAGATTTCTTCATATTAAAGCAGAAAATTAAAACCTCCCGCAAATGACGAGAATTTGGCTCGTAAGCTGACATGTTTAATCGAGAATGACTTTATGATGCAGACACAAATCGACTAATATTTCGATGGCGTTATGTTTACAAATGCCTAAGCTTATTGTATGACATGTACGATCTATTTATTTCGACTACCACTTACCGCTACAGCCATCTATTGCAAAACGGCGGAAGCAAAGTTGTACACCTAATAGTACCATGCGCAAAGTAAATATCTACCATTCTGGTACCATAAGCAGCGTAAATATCTACCGTTCTGATACCATACGCGACGTAAATATCTACCATTCTGGTGCTATGCGCAGCGTAAATGTCTACCATTCTGGTGCTGTACGCAGAGTTAATATTTAGCATTGTGGTACCATGCACAAAGTAAATATCTATCATTCTGGTACCATGCGCAAAGTAAATATCTACCATTCTGGTACCATCTAAATATCTATCATTCTGGTACCATGCTCAAAGTAAATATCTACCATTCTGGTACCATGCGCAAAGTAAATTTCTACCATTCTAGTACCATGCGCAAAGTAAATATCTACCATTCTGGTGCTGTACACAGAGTAAATATCTACCATTCTGGTACCATGCGCAAAGTAAATTTCTACCATTCTAATACCATGCGCAAAGTAAATATCTACCATTCTGGTACCATAAGCAGCGTAAATATCTACCGTTCTGATACCATACGCGTCGTAAATATCTACCATTCTGGTGCCATACGCAGGGTAAATATCTACAATTCTGGTACCATGCACAAAGTAAATATCTACCATTCTGGTACCATGCGCAAAGTAAATATCTACCATTCGGGTACCATGCGCAAAGTAAATATCTACAATTCTAGTACCACACGCTGCGTAAATTTACCATTCTGGTGCTGTACGCAGAATAAATATCTACCATTCTGGTACCACCCGCCGCGGTGCGATTTTTTGTGTGACGATTAAAAGTATTTGAAGTATTCTGAAAGTATGAAATGCGAAGAATGCGTATACGTTTAGACAGCAACGACTGCAAACAATGCGGCAGAGTGTTGGCCGAGATTGAACATATCGACGACGAGGCAGACGGGGCGGGCATTAAGTTTGTCAAGATCGACGATAAACAACTCGCCAAACAATATGGCGTCTTTGCACTTCCAGCGATACTCTTCTTCAAAATGGGCTCGAAGGAACCAGTTATCTATGCAGGTAAATTACTTAAAGCGTTCATAGATACGTTTTGAATATCTTTGTCGACCGTTTGATCGGACGACACCAAGTTTTTGTTATTGGCGAGTACCTGATTTAAAAGGTTGAAAGTGAAGGAAAAAGTAAAGCGACGTTCCGGCACAATGTGCGTAAGATTAGTTGAATAATGCTCATTTCAGTAGACAATACTAATGCATTCCTTTGGAGAGAGTATGTATACAGTGGCGAAACGTTGGATTTCTACTTTCACACCTTTTAAAGAATCGCAATTCGTTTTATTAATAGTGACCGGTATGTCCCAGTAATGATGCTCTGTTTTGATTAACAGTTGAAGAAAAGAAGAATCTCATAGATACAGACTGAGAATGTTATACCAACCGTTTAATCAAATGTAGAAAAAGTGTTCTTATTGCTGACACGTACGAATCCCTGATAAACAAAATTAATTTAAATTAATTGAAAAAAACGTTTAGAAATATTAGAATTCGCAATTTCTAATTTTTCAATTAAATTAAAATAATTTTCATTACCAGTGACCGATACACCGACGATAAAACAATTTTACTAGATACGCAAATACGACTTCATATAAATTATACGAATTTAACTTATTTTCGTCTTGAAGCCATTATATGACGTCTTGAATTTTCGTCTTGAAGCTAAAATGATTTTTGATACGCAAGGATGAAATCAATTTTCAATATCAGTGACCGATACGCCGACGATAAAACAATTTTACTAGATACGCAAATACGACTTCATATAAATTATACGAATTTAACTTATTTTCGTCTTGAAGCCATTATATGACGTCTTGAATGTTCGTCTTGAAGCTAAAATGATTTCTGATACGCAAGGATGAAATCAATTTTCAATATCAGTGAACGATACGCCGACGATAAAACAATTTTACTAGATACGCAAATACGACTTCATATAAATTATACGAATTTAACTTATTTTCGTCTTGAAATATGACGTCTTGAATTTTCGTCTTGAAGCTAAAATGATTTCTGATACGCAAGGATCAAATCAATTTTCAATATCAGTGACCGATACGCCGACAATAAAACAATTTTACTAGATACGCAAATACGACTTCATATAAATTATACGAATTTAACTTATTTTCGTCTTGAAGCCATTATATGACGTCTTGAATGTTCGTCTTGAAGCTAAAATGACTTCTGATACGCAAGGATGAAATCAATTTTCAATATCAGTGACCGATACGCCGACGATAAAACAATTTTACTAGATACGCAAATACGACTTCATATAAATTATACGAATTTAACTTACTTTCGTCTTGAAGCCATTATATGACGTCTTGAATGTTCGTCTTGAAGCTAAAATGATTTCTGATACGCAAGGATGAAATCAATTTTCAATATCAGTGAACGATACGCCGACGATAAAACAATTTTACTAGATACGCAAATACGACTTCATATAAATTATACGAATTTAACTTATTTTCGTCTTGAAGCCATTATATGACGTCTTGAATGATCGTCTTGAAGCTAAAATGATTTCTGATACGCAAGGATGAAATCAATTTTCAATATCAGTGAACGATACGCCGACGATAAAACAATTTTACTAGATACGCAAATACGACTTCATATAAATTATACGAATTTAACTTATTTTCGTCTTGAAGCCATTATATGACGTCTTGAATGTTCGTCTTGAAGCTAAAATGACTTCTGATACGCAAGGATCAAATCAATTTTCAATATCAGTGAACGATACGCCGACGATAAAACAATTTTACTAGATACGCAAATACGACTTCATATAAATTATACGAATTTAACTTATTTTCGTCTTGAAGCCATTATATAACGTCTTGAATGATCGTCTTGAAGCTAAAATGATTTCTGATACGCAAGGATGAAATCAATTTTCAATATCAGTGACCGATACGCCGACGATAAAACAATTTTACTAGATACGCAAATACGACTTCATATAAATTATACGAATTTAACTTACTTTCGTCTTGAAGCCATTATATGACGTCTTGAATGTTCGTCTTGAAGCTAAAATGATTTCTGATACGCAAGGATGAAATCAATTTTCAATATCAGTGAACGATACGCCGACGATAAAACAATTTTACTAGATACGCAAATACGACTTCATATAAATTATACGAATTTAACTTATTTTCGTCTTGAAGCCATTATATGACGTCTTGAATTTTCGTCTTGAAGCTAAAATGATTTCTGATACGCAAGGATGAAATCAATTTTCAATATCAGTGACCGATACGCCGACGATAAAACAATTTTACTAGATACGCAAATACGATTTCATACAAATTATACGAATTTAACTTATTTTCGTCTTGAAGCCATTATATGACGTCTTGAATTTTCGTCTTGAAGCTAAAATGATTTCTGATACGCAAGGATGAAATCAATTTTCAATATCAGTGACCGATACGCCGACGATAAAACAATTTTACTAGATACGCACATACGATTTCATACAAATTATACGAATTTAACTTATTTTCGTCTTGAAGCCATTATATGACGTCTTGAATGATCGTCTTGAAGCTAAAATGATTTCTGATACGCAAGGATGAAATCAATTTTCAATATCAGTGACCGATACGCCGACGATAAAACAATTTTACTAGATACGCAAATACGACTTCATATAATTATACGAATTTAACTTATTTTCGTCTTGAAGCCATTATATGACGTCTTGAATTTTCGTCTTGAAGCTAAAATGATTTTTGATACGCAAGGATGAAATCAATTTTCAATATCAGTGAACGATACGCCGACGATAAAACAATTTTACTAGATACGCAAATACGACTTCATATAAATTATACGAATTTAACTTATTTTCGTCTTGAAGCCATTATACGACGTCATGAATGTTCGTCTTGAAGCTAAAATGATTTCTGATACGCAAGGATGAAATCAATTTTCAATATCAGTGACCGATACGCCGACGATAAAACAATTTTACTAGATACGCAAATACGACTTCATATAAATTATACGAATTTAACTTATTTTCGTCTTGAAGCCATTATATGACGTCTTGAATGTTCGTCTTGAAGCTAAAATGACTTCTGATACGCAAGGATGAAATCAATTTTCAATATCAGTGACCGATACGCCGACGATAAAACAATTTTACTAGATACGCAAATACGATTTCATACAAATTATACGAATTTAACTTATTTTCGTCTTGAAGCCATTATATGACGTCTTGAATGATCGTCTTGAAGCTAAAATGATTTCTGATACGCAAGGATGAAATCAATTTTCAATATCAGTGACCGATACGCCGACGATAAAACAATTTTACTAGATACGCAAATACGACTTCATATAAATTATACGAATTTAACTTATTTTCGTCTTGAAGCCATTATATGACGTCTTGAATGTTCGTGTTGAAGCTAAAATGACTTCTGATACGCAAGGATGAAATCAATTTTCAATATCAGTGACCGATACGCCGACGATAAAACAATTTTACTAGATACGCAAATACGACTTCATATAAATTATACGAATTTAACTTACTTTCGTCTTGAAGCCATTATATGACGTCTTGAATGTTCGTCTTGAAGCTAAAATGATTTCTGATACGCAAGGATGAAATCAATTTTCAATATCAGTGACCGATACGCCGACGATAAAACAATTTTACTAGATACGCAAATACGACTTCATATAAATTATACGAATTTAACTTATTTTCGTCTTGAAGCCATTATATGACGTCTTGAATGATCGTCTTGAAGCTAAAATGATTTCTGATACGCAAGGATGAAATCAATTTTCAATATCAGTGACCGATACGCCGACGATAAAACAATTTTACTAGATACGCAAATACGACTTCATATAAATTATACGAATTTAACTTACTTTCGTCTTGAAGCCATTATATGACGTCTTGAATGTTCGTCTTGAAGCTAAAATGATTTCTGATACGCAAGGATGAAATCAATTTTCAATATCAGTGAACGATACGCCGACGATAAAACAATTTTACTAGATACGCAAATACGACTTCATATAAATTATACGAATTTAACTTATTTTCGTCTTGAAGCCATTATATGACGTCTTGAATTTTCGTCTTGAAGCTAAAATGATTTCTGATACGCAAGGATGAAATCAATTTTCAATATCAGTGACCGATACGCCGACGATAAAACAATTTTACTAGATACGCAAATACGATTTCATACAAATTATACGAATTTAACTTATTTTCGTCTTGAAGCCATTATATGACGTCTTGAAGCTAAAATGACTTCTGATACGCAAGGATGAAATCAATTTGGCAGGTGACCTATACGATGAGGAACAAATCCTGCAGTGGCTGATGACGCAGAAGGATCCTTCTGGAGAGGTAATCGAAGCCTTGGAGGGCGAGGACCTTTTGAATCTGATCCGAGAGTCTGACTCCCTGGCGGTATACTTCTGTAAGTCTGACAGTCCCACAGCTGCTGCCAACTGCCAAGCAGGAATGTATCACTAGCCTGTCGTACCCCAACTTTTTTCTACAATTGTACATAGAGTCTCGAGTACCTCTGACCCTCCCAGACACCTACTCTTTTTCATTTTTAGCGAAACGCGGATATCTCGAGTTGCCCCCCGCAGAAATTTCACGCACTGTCTCCCATTAAAGAATTGTTTCATGTTATAGATATCTTCGTCACGAACGATAAGCCGGTCCAAAGCGAAAAATCGCAAACGTTACGAAATGGACTTTTTCTTACACAGATATGAGGCTCCCTTGATGCCTATTTGACTCCCTGCATTCCTTTCCCGTGTCCGTTTCTTTGCACTTTCGTTACCTAGCGATGGTCTTGTGATTAAAATGAACAATTGCTGACGGCAGCCAGCAAAGAACCTATACGTACCTTGTATTTCTATTGTGTATGTAAGTGTCACTGTCCGTAATTGTCTACATGCAGATGAATGTCAGATATGTCGCTATAAGTAGACACGTCGATTGTCGAAGTATGGTGGAAACGCTCATTATCTTCGAAATTTAATATTCTCAACGTACAATACACGGACTTTAAAATGTGCACTTCGGAAACAAGTATTAACGCATTGGCGTTGGATAACGCATAGTTTTTTAACTTTTCACAACTCTGACTTGACACTTAGCCAACCAAATGGGGAGATCTCCCTGCTTTGAAGTAAGTTGCTACATGATATACACATGTTACTACATGGTATTCAGACAGTCTCGATAGAATTATGTGCAAATCGTCAAATCTTTTATGCATTCGTAAAACATATTTTCAATGGAACTTGTCACATAAATTTAATTAAAGTTAATAGGAAATATTATCACGTTAGCTGTATACTTAGAAATATTATATTAGTAACAGACATTTCAATATACATTTTATATAATTTTCACTTCATGCCGTTTCAAAAAAATACTAAAGTATGTTACATACTTTTCGTTTCACTACTTTTATTTAGTATGCTGTATAATTTCATGTCTTTTCACCAACGATTTACATTGGAGCGATAAGACGCGAGTACTTGATCAAAATTCGTTCAGAAACACTTTACATGTACAGACACTGCGAAATACTACACCTTGATAATTACTTTCAAGCACACCATATAGAACATATTAACTTCTATACCACGATACCATCACTTAAATGCAATAATTTGAACTTCCCTCATGAAAAAAATTGTCAACCCCGTTTTACAGCACATTAAGAAGTGTACGTTTCTGTGCAAACTTTTCCATCCGTCACTTTTCCCAGATTTTCTCTGAGAAATACAATTGATCAAATAGTAATAACATTTTCTGTATAGATACTACGAAATACTACATCTTGATAATTAGTTTCAAGCACACCATATAGAAAACATTAACTTCGATAATATGATTCCATCACTTAAATACAATCATTTTAACTTCCCTCAGGAAAAATTTGACAACTCCGTAATACAGCACATTAAAAAGTGTACGTTTTTATGCAAACTTTTCCATCTGACACTTTTCTCAGATTTTCATTACGAAATACTAATTGGTCAAATAGCAATAGCATTTTGTTCCAACGCAACTCATTTGTTAAAAATGCTCAACGCCAATGCATTAAGATATTCCGTGTATTCACCTTCGTGATCTTAAATTTCGAACATAATCAGCGACATCCAGCATTCCGTCCGGTGCATCGCCTTCTCAATTCTGTATGCGAAAACGCGCTTACAATTAGCTTCCGCGCGCCTTGTGCGATTAACAAGTTGGCCCGGTCCGTTCTTTATTCTGTCTACGTGTATGTACCGTTCTTTGTCTTCCTGCCCTACGTGCAGTCTAGTCGTCCGTTTGTTCATTTGTCGTCCGATGCCGTACACGTTGTGTACTAATGCCGTAGGGAACAGAACGCTTTGCGACATGTGCACAGCAAAATCGCAACGCAAGCAGACTCGCCACAAGCTGGACCACCGGACGGCCGAACACGAGATTGCCGAGGATGTTGACGGTACAAAACGATCAGAGAGATCGAGAGAGACACACACATATTGATTGACCATCCGTTTCAACGTCACTTTAGACCGTTCCAGACTAGTTCATTCCGTTGTTCGGTGATTGTGAGATATTCCCCAAACCACACGCACAGAAACACACAAAAGATAATCGGTTGTTTGCATTTTGTCGGACGATTGCAGTACCTTTGCGCAGGAGACTGATTATCCTCAAAGGGGCATTCCTTTTGTTTTTTTTTTTTTTTTGACGGAGAGGAAATCTTCTATAAGACATCCCCGCACTTCTAAGGGAAAGTGCAGGGGTAGTGCCGGATTTTTACCGACTAAAACCCCGCCGATGCCTCTGCCTTACACCGAATTATGATGGGCTTTGGGTTCCCCTAAGAATTTTATCGAAACCCATCCGGCGCTGTGGGCTGAACTCGCAGGTTCCCAAAAAGGAGGTATTCCAATGTGGCGGGTCGAACAATTCGATTTTTTTTGCATTTTTTGATAGTTTATAGTCATAGAATTAATATTCCAGAGTCGGTTTAGGCGATTTCGTACTTTTTGATTAGTAGTAACAATTCAAAGCAGAGGCTGTAACTACGCGCGTATCAACGAGATTTTTGCAAGTGGCGTAGACGATTACTCAAAAACGGCTTTATATATCCGCTTCAAATTACACACATTTAGACGCAAAGCGGTTTTATAGATTGACTTCAAATTACACAAATTCACACACAAAACGGCTTTATAGATCGACTTCAAGTTATACATATTCACACACAAAACGGCTTTATAGATCGACTTCAAATTACACAAATTCACACACAAAACGGCTTTATAGATCGACTTCAAATTACACAAATTCACACACAAAACGGCTTTATAGATCGACTTCAAATTACACAAATTCACACACAAAACGGCTTTATAGATCGACTTCAAATTATACATATTCACACACAAAACGACTTTATAGATCGACTTCAAATTACACACATTTACACATAAATTACACACATTCACAATTTTCAGCATACTTATGTCTATCGCATGAAGCTCAATCATGTTAAAGTTTTGATTATAACCCATAATTTTGCCTTCTTTATAGCACAAAAAAATTGCTTATTTTTACACTTTACTACAAAACGCCGCCGTTTTGTTAATTTCCATGGAAATTTAAAACCTGAGGTTCATGCGATAACCACATTCATACAGATTAAGAATCTCTTTCGATTTTCTCTCTCTGATGTTCAGGAGGGCTGGAATTGTCTACGCCAGTACAACAAATTTTTTTTTATGGGGTGGGTGTAAAGCTACCAATATAATTAAATACACAAATATTTTTAAACGTTAAAAAATGGTCCTGTATTGTCCTAGGCCATACCATTTCAGGAAAAAAAAGTTTGCTCAATTATATGCAACAGTTGCTGAGAAAAAAATTTTTTAGGCATTCACATTGGAATACCCCCTCAAATACGCGCGATTCGAGCTGAACTTCGCCGAACAAGACTTATGAATACGACCGACCGTATTGGCACATGATTTTTTGAGTTGAAGTAGGATGAGTAGTGTAACGACGGAACTTTATTTTTCTTCTATATTGACGCGTCAAGATCGGGACTTTCGTGCCATCCGCAGGTTGAGCGACTACGAGGGCAGTCCGATAAGTACTAAGCCTACAAAAGAAAAACGAAAATTTTGGAAAATTGACGATTTATTTTTCAACATAATCTCCTTTTAACTCGATACTCTTGATCCAGCGATGAAATCTGGGCATATCCTGCATGAAATATTGGGCATGAGAAAGCTTTCTGCCCGATGGGTGCCGCGTTTGCTCACTCCGGATAACAAGCGCATCCGTGAGACCACTTCAGAGCAGTTGTTGACACTGTTTAAGCGCAATCCGAAAGAGTTTCTACGTCGTTTTGTGACCGTCGACGAAACGTGGATCCACTGGTACACACCAGAGACCAAGGAACAGTCGAAACAGTGGACTGCGCCCGGCGGATGTGCTCCGAAGAAGGCGAAGACTGTTCTATCGGCCGAAAAGGCGATGGCCACCGTTTTCTGGCATTCGCAAGGTGTGATCTACATAGACTACCTGGAGAAGTGCAAAACAGTCACGGGGCTGTACTATGCCGAATTATTGAGCCGATTCGACGCCGAATTAAGGAAAAAACGGCCCCATTTGGCGAAAAAAAAAGTGCTCTTTCACCACGATAACGCACCGGCTCACACCTCTGCCCAAGCTACAGCCAAATTCGTTGAATTAGGCTACGAACAGCTGCCCCATCCACCGTATTCTCCAGATTTGGCCCCGTGTGACTTCTTTTTGCTCCCAAACGTGAAAAAGTCACTCGCTGGGCAGAAATTTGAGTCGAATGAGGAGGTTATCGCCGCCACGGAAGCCTACTTTGCAGATCTCCAGAAAACGTATTTTTCAGACGGGTTGAAGAAGTTGGAGCATCGCTGGATCAAGTGTATCGAGTTAAAAGGAGATTATGTTGAAAAATAAATCGTCGATTTTCCAAAATTTTCGTTTTTCTTTTGTAGGCTAAGTACTTGTCGGACTGCCCTCGTATATGTACATTATTTTGCATATTATTTTGCCGCTATCTCTACACGAGTACACGTAGCATGTGATGTTTGCCCGCACGCAGTCAGTATGCAGTACGTAGTGGCTTGAATTAGTCGTCCCGCTGAGCATGCTTGTGTCTTTGTCGGCTGGTGTAATGTTTGCAGTATTGTCCAGTGTGCCGTGCCAGTATATCGCTAGCGAGAAATGACAGACACGTTATCAGAAATCCACGCCCCATATTCCATTCCGCTTTCCAGGCCGTCCTTCACTCAACATAGACTTAGCTTCTTTTTAGACTTCTAGACCCCCTCTTTACCGTCAAGAATACAGGTGTCTGACATTAGATCGCGTAGAGTAGCCCTCGACCCTGCAACTAGGCTGTAGTTATTGTTGCTTGAGGACAGATGTTTTAACAATCGAGTGTTTCCGCAGATAACGACGACTGCGAGCAGTGTCAGGGTATTCTCGAAGAGCTGGAAAATATCGACGATGACTGCGATAGGCACGGTATCACGTTCATCAAGACGCAAGTGAGTGCATCGTAGAAAAACGCTTTTAACACATTGCGGACCGGCCATTCTATTGCTAACGACACCCAGTGGCCGGGTATTTTTTTGCGTCAAATATTTTTGAATTAGTGACGATTTGTTAGTAGTTGAAAATCATTGTCGCGTGAAATATTTATTTACAACAACTTTAAAAATGAATAATCTTTTAGTATTTTTCAATAAATAAAAATTTGTACAAACTAAACATTTTTCAAAGTATGATATTTCGTACAACATGACACTAAGTGAAGTGACACGACACTAATATTCTGGCCATCATTTCATGTGTCCGATAAACTGCCCGCAGATATTTCTGTAATATTGTCAATTGTTTTGTCGCTATCCATATTTCAGGGCTTCAAATAATTAATTCGGCACTAATATTCTGGCCATCATTTTATGTGTCCGATAAACTGCCCGCAGATATTTCTGTAATATTGTCAATTGTTTTGTCGCTATCCATATTTCAGGGCTTCAAATAATTAATTCGACACTAATATTCTGGCCATCATTTTATGTGTCCGATAAACTGCCCGCAAATATTTCTGTAATATTGTCAATTGTTTTGTCGCTATCCAAATTTCAGGGCTTCAAATAATTAAGTCGACACTAATATTCTGGCCATCATTTTATGTGTCCGATAAACTGCCCGCAAATATTTCTGTAATATTGTCAATTGTTTTGTCGCTATCCATATTTCAGGGCTTCAAACAATTAATTCGACACTAATATTCTGGCCATCATTTTATGTGTCCGATAAACTGCCCGCAAATATTTCTGTAATATTGTCAATTGTTTTGTCGCTATCCATATTTCAGGACTTCAAACAATTAATTCGACCCTAATATTCTGGCCATCATTTCATGTGTCCGATAAACTGCCCGCAGACATTTCTGTAATATTGTCAATTGTTTTGTCGCTATCCATATTTCAGGGCTTCAAATAATTAATTCAACACTAATATTCTGGCCATCATTTTATGTGTCCGATAAACTGCCCGCAGATATTTTTGTAATATTGTCAATTGTTTTGTCGCTATCCATATTTCAGGGCTTCAAATAATTAATTCGACACTAATATTCTGGCCATCATTTTATGTGTCCGATAAACTGCCCGCAGATATTTTTGTAATATTGTCAATTGTTTTGTCGCTATCCATATTTCAGGGCTTCAAATAATTAATTCGTAATACAAATTACGAAAAACTGCCGCTGACAATTACGTAGGAACAGTGTGATGTCTCGTCACCTGTCCCAAACGACAGAATATGCAAGACGATATATCTCGTCAACAGCCCCGAACAACGAAAAAGGAATGACGAGATATCTCGTCATCCGTCCGCAATGTGTTAACTTTTCAATGCAGTAATTGACTGATATATGTCAAACAAATTTGCGGTATCTCAATTTTTTGTTGTAACCTTTTGCTTAGTTGAGTACCTGTTCACATATTTATCTCGTCACTCTTCAAATATTTTAGGGTAACGATCTCAACTTAACGTATATGCGAAATATATTTGCGATATCTTCATTTCTTGATAAAACCTTTTGCCTAGTTGAATACCTGCTCATATATTTATCTCGCCGCTCTTTAACACTAGATTGTCCAAGATTTCTTGTATACCTATATTGCCCAAAAACAGTCAAAATGACTGCATTGTGAAAAAATAACAAGTATGTAAAGAAATTTGTTTAAAATTAATTTTTAATATTTTTTATGTTATTTACAGTTATATAACAGGTTATTAGTAAATATTAACTGTACATATTGACTGTTTTCAATGAACTTAACCCATATTTCCGAAAGCAAGGCAAATTTATTTGATTGTAGGCGCCTACTGCATTCGGTTCTTTTGTCAAAATGAATAAATCGTAGGATTTGCTTGAACTATTCTCTGGCCATAGTTTTTCTAAAAGATCCGGGACCCCACTTCGCTGACCATAAATAACTCAATTTAAAATTTGTTGCCTCGTAAGCTCCACGAGCATATAGAATCCCAATAAATGCACGTATTTCCGGTAATGATATTGTCCAACCGTTCCGCAAAATTCGGCGACATTCTTCTGTGCACTTTCTTATATGTTTGATAATATAGTTATCTATTATCGACGATAATGCACTGATAAGATTATCTGCCACAATGTTCCTTTTTGCGTAGCCTGTTGGCCCTTTCACACTCTTGAAAATACAAGCAGATGGTATCCTTCCAGGAATACCACCTTCGTCAACTTTTGTCCACACAGTACCATCAGCAGCTGTTTCGACCTCCTGAAACGTATTTTCAGTTTCTTCATCAGAATCTGAACTAGTTAGCACCCTACACCTTTTCCTGGGCATATTGATGACACTTTCATTTTCATCATTGGTGATCGACTCTTCATCACTATCTTCAGCGTCAGATGTTTCACTTTGAATATAATCCGCTTCACCTTCAGATGATAGTTCAGAATTTGTTGCATTTGATTCTATATCGGAGCACTCTTCACTTATGTTCGTTAGCTTTTCCAATAACTCATTTCTGTTCGACATTTTTTTCATAAAGTTAGGGCGCAAAAGAAATAAAATAAACAACTTGTTAGAACAACACTTTATAAAGATTCGAATAACTAGTACTACTTTAGCTTATTGAGCAACTGACACTTATCAAGTATACGCCCAAATCGACAATTTATCATGCATCGGTATGTGACCGTAATCGAAAAAGAAATGTTATTTCAATACAAAGCCGGAAAGGTCATATAAGAAATTTACTCAATTCAATAAATAAAAATCTTTTGATTATTTAAAATTTACCAAGCAGTCAAAATGACTGCTGCTGGGCCATATAGGTATAACACATATATATATACGGAAATAAAGGAGGGCGGAAGTAACTACAATTATTCATAAACCCATTTATATGTTATAGAAAAAGTCACCAAATTCTAAGAAATTGTGTCATCAATTTCATAATTGTTTTTCTAATTGAAATTAAAAAACAGTCAAAATGACTGCCTTGGGCAATCTAGTGTTAAATATTTTCGGGCAACAACTTCAAATATATTCTTTTAACCAACAAGAAGTATAACAAGTATTTAATTCTGACGTGTTGCACAGGATACCAAAGTGGCAGAAGACTATGGTATTACCGACTTTCCCGTACTCGTTTACTTTGAGAAACAATTACCAAATGTGTTCGAAGGTTTGTGCGCTATTTTTAGGTAACAAAATTAAACGTTCGACCAGGACTTTACATTAATCGATTCGCAGGCGACTTATCCGTCGAAGAGGAAGTCTTACAATGGTTGATCACCCAGCGAACCGAAGATCGCATCGAACTGATCACCCGCGTGATGTTGGAAGCCTCTGTCGAAGAAACGCAATACTTGGCTGTGTACTTTTGTATGTTACGAGTAAAGTATACCCCGCGATTGTTCGTCACTTAACGCGTCGATGAAATTGCAGACAAGCAAAACTGCCACATATGCGACGAGATTTTGGAAGAACTCGAGAGAATCGATGACGAATGCGACGTATTTGGGATTCATCTCGTCAAGATACAAGATCCGCAGCTGGCAAAACGATACTCCATCAAGACTTACCCTGCTCTCGTTTACTTCCGAAATGGCAATCCTCTTCTGTTTGAAGGTCTGTCGTTTTAACACTAGATTTACAAGCGTTTCTTATATATTGGGTTGTTCGGAAAGTAATTTCGTTTTTTTTTTTGTGAAAATGAGAAGCAATTTTCGTATAATGAAGAAATATTTTATTAAATTATATATTGGCCATTCTGGCCCAATACCTTTTGCCATCCTTCTGGTAGTAGCATGATTCCATGCTCATAACATTTTTGGTTTTTGCCAGTGTTAATATTTCCGCATGTGCCGGTGTTGTACAATATTTTCTTGTTACAATACTTATACTTCTTTACTACAGGTGATCTCCAAAATGAAGCCTCGGTTCTCGAATGGTTAATCGATGACGACAACCGCGAGTTAGCGGACGAAATCGAATCGGTTAACGATAGGATGTTGGAAAGACTTCTCGACGAGTCGCCGTTTTTGGCAGTATTCTTTTGTACGTATGCAACGCTTACATCGTCTAGTACGTTGACTATCACGCAAGTTTATAAGAAAATTTCCGTAAGGCCACGCGCGCTCCTATTACATGCACGAATTGTTTCTTATCGTAGTAGAAGATTATTACATTTTAAAGAAAATGCCTTTGTGCGTTACAAAATATCATAACTTTGTTATTTATGAAGCAATTTTTGTGAAACTTTCAGAAATTGTATAATTGAAAGTATTTTAAGTATTATTAAAAAAATTATGCTCTTTAATAATTATAACTTGTTTTTACTAAAAAATGAAAATACGAAAAAAACATAATGGAATCGAGTTTAATGCATTGAATATTGATGTAAATACTTAAATAGACAAAATAGATACAATGTATCAAAGGAAGTGATATCTAAATACAGCGTGTAGAAATCACGAGAAAACTCGTGAGGAGTCTGTAACAGAAATTGTATAATTGGAAGTATTTTAGGTATTATTAAAAAAATTATGCTTTTTAACAAATTATCACAACCTTTTTACTAAAAAATGGAAATACGAAAAAAAACACGAAGGCAATCGAGTTTAATGCATTGAATATTGATGTAAATGCTTAAATAGACAAAATAGATACAATGTATCAAAGGAAGTGATATCTAAATACAGCGTGTAGAAATCACGAGAAAACTTGTGAGGAGTCTGTAACAGAAATTGTATAACTGGAAGTATTTTAGGTATTATTAAAAAAATTATGCTTTTTGATAATTATCACAACCTTTTTACTAAAAAATGGAAATACGAAAAAAAACACGAAGGCAATCGAGTTTAATGCATTGAATATTGATGTAAATGCTTAAATAGACAAAATAGATACAATGTATCAAAGGAAGTGATATCTAAATACAGCGTGTAGAAATCACGAGAAAACTCGTGAGGAGTCTGTAACAGAAATTGTATAACTGGAAGTATTTTAGGTATTATTAAAAAAATTATGCTTTTTGATAATTATCACAACCTTTTTACTAAAAAATGGAAATACGAAAAAAAACACGAAGGCAATCGAATTTAATGCATTGAATATTGATGTAAATACTTAAATAGACAAAATAGATACAATGTATCACACGAAGTGATATCTAAATACACCGTGTAGAAGTCACGAGAAAACTCGTGAGGAGTCTGTAACAGAAATTGTATAATTGGAAGTATTTTAGGTATTATTAAAAAAATTATGCTTTTTAATAATTATCACAACCTTTTTACTAAAAAATGGAAATACGGAAAAAAAAACACGAAGGCAATCGAGTTTAATGCATTGAATATTGATGTAAATGCTTAAATAGACAAAATAGATACAATGTATCAAAGGAAGTGATATCTAAATACAGCGTGTAGAAATCACGAGAAAACTCGTGAGGAGTCTGTAACAGAAATTGTATAATTGGAAGTATTTTAGGTATTATTAAAAAAATTATGCTTTTTAATAATTGTCACAACCTTTTTACTAAAAAATGGAAATACGAAAAAAAACACGAAGGCAATCGAGTTTAATGCATTGAATATTGATGTAAATACTTAAATAGACAAAATAGATACAATGTATCAAAGTGACATCTAAAGACAGGGTGTAGAAAACACGCGAAAACTCGTGAGCGATCCTTAAAATATTAACCCAATCTCCTGTATTTCCCACAGACGACGAGGATTGCGTGGAATGCGACGAAATCATGGAAGCGTTAGAAAAGATCGACGGCGAAGCAGACTTGTTCGGTATCGATTTCGTGAAAATCTTTAGCCCGGAGGCCGCGGAAAAATACGGCATCTTAAACATCCCGTCCCTCGTCTACTTCCGGAAGAAGACGCCACTCTTGTACGATGGCGACTTGACGCAAGAAGATAAAATTCTGCAGTGGCTCACGTCGCAGGACGTCTTCGAAATTAAAAATGAGATCGAGGAAGTAAACAAGAAGATGTTAGATAAGTTATTGGATGAGAACGAATTCCTTGCAGTGTTCTTCTGTAGGTATCCAGCAGTGCGCACTAATATTTTAAACGATGTGTATCTAAGCATGTTATTTAAACTTTTGTATACAGATGAGCTTGACAGCGTGGAGAGCGAGGAGGTTAATGAAAAATTAGAGAATATTGACGGCGAGACGGACAACCTTGATATTACGTTCGTTAAGATGGCCGATCCAAGATACGCCCGGAAATGGGGTGTTACGAAACTGCCAGCCATCGTCTATTTCCGTAAACGCTTTCCTAGTATCTACCGAGGTAAAGTCATCAGTTTGTATTATTCGCGTAGTGCCATTTGAATGAATTGAAGCACCGTTCCAATATCAATTGCTTTTACAAGATTGCAAGTAGGCTTCATGGCGAATTTTTTGCATTTTTAGTAAAATCTTTTGCGTATTTTGCTATGTTAGAATCGCGATGCGATGAAATACTGCAGAATATGATTACATCGTACAAAGTAAAGGTAACGCCAAAGTATTGAAGCACCGTTTCAATATCTTTTGTACCGGTCACCGATGACCACCGTGGCAGTTAACGTGTTAAAACGTAAAACATAATTTGTCACCTCGACATGTCTTGACACCGCACAAGTTCCCTATATTCTCAAAGGCAAACAGTGAAACTGCGAACATGCAATAGACCCTGTCCACTGAAAGGCAGGTTTCCTGAACACAGAACGCGGGGGTCCCCAGACATGCGGTGACAAATGAAGTTCTACGTCCCACCCACAAAATAGGCTTCTTATTTCAACCCAACTAACCCCCAAGGTTCTTACATCAACTTTCTCCCGTAATACGGCTATGACCCTAACGTTTTCACCCCCTACGTTCTCAGGCGACATCCACAAGGAACAGGACGTCCTCGAGTGGCTGCGCAAGAACAGGTACCGCCAGCCAGAGCTCAACATCTACATGTACATGCTGATCGCCATCACAATCCTCTTCGCCATGTACACCGGCTTCCTCCTGTCGTGTTTCCGCACAGAATCGGCGGCGTCGGCAGCACATCCGAAACAGGCGTGAATTGTGTCTGATTGATGCGACGATATGAAACATCGAAGGGACGACAGAGGAAAAGGCGGAAGAGGAAAGGAGACAGACTCGTGACCTCTTCCGCTGGGAATGAGTGCGAATGCTCCGATTCACTTTCCGAATGGACGAAGTTCGAGAAAACGAACGACCCGACGGCGCTCAACGCGAATTGCAAGGCTCGACCCTGAAGATGTCGCGGGAGAAGGTCATCTCGCGGAAGGAAGCATGTTGTGCGTGTACATGTGGACCAAACGTATCGATTTGCCATGAGTAAGCTAGACCGCTGTCGAATAAATGAATTCGGGTGGAAGCGGGAAGATCCGAGCTGATTTTGCAGTGAACGGCGTAAAAATGCGTCCGCGCGTTGTGAGAGAATGAAGTGGAGAATGGCGGGGAGGGAGGGTGAAAATGGACAGGATGGAAAGAGGGCGAATGACGTTCGGTAGCAATAATCTTCGTTAGTGTACGTTTCATATTTGCGTAACGTAAGAGAGTGATAGGTGAGTAAGGAGTGTGTGTGAGAGGTGAACGAAAGGAAAGGATGTAGTGCGTGTCGCAAGGTTTGATTAGGCAGGAGCGAATGTGTCCGTACTTAATACATTGACAGCCGGCGACCTAAGAGATGTTTAACACATTCGCGGACGCGAATGGTATAGTGTTCATTTTCATGATGATGCAAAAACTGAAGGTTATATGAAATTAAATTCAAATCTTAAAGTCGATTATTTTTAATTTAATTTCATATGAATACTATAGCATTCATTTTCACGATGATGCAGAATGACGTGAATGCTATAGCATTCATTTTCATCATGATGCAAAAACTTAAGGTTATACAAAATTAAATTCAAAATGATTGACTTTAAGGTTTGAATGCTATTGCATTCATGTCATTCTGCATCATCATGAAAATGGATGCGGTAGCATTCAAATCTTAAAGTCGATTATTTTGAATTTAATTTTGTATGAATGCTATAGCATTCATTTTCATAATGATGCAAAAACTTAAGGTTATATGAAATTAAATTCAAAATAATTGACTTTAAGATTTGAATGCTATAGCATCCATGTCATTCTGAATCATGATGAAAATAAATGCTGCAGCATTCAAATCTTAAAGTCGATTATTTTGAATTTAATTTTGTATGAATGCTATAGCATTCATTTTCATGATGATGCAAAAACTGAAGGTTATATAAAATTAAATACAAAATGATTGACTTTAAGATTTGAATGCTATAGCATCCATGTCATTCTGAATCATGATGAAAATAAATGCTGCAGCATTCAAATCTTAAAGTCGATTATTTTGAATTTAATTTTGTATAAATGCTATAGCATTCATTTTCATGATGATGCAAAAACTGAAGGTTATATAAAATTAAATACAAAATGATTGACTTTAAGATTTGAATGCTATAGCATTCATGTCATTCAGCATCATCATGAAAATGGATGCGATAGCATTCAAATCTTAAAGTCGATTATTTTGAATTTAATTTTGTATGAATACTATAGCATTCATTTTCACGATGATGCAGAATGACGTGAATGCTATAACATTCATATAAACGTAAATTAAAAATCATCGACTTTAAGATTTGAATGCTATAGCATTCATTCTCATGATGATTCAGAATGACTTTAATGCTATAGGCCAAAAAAAAATATTCAAAACATTATATATTTTCGCAAAATAGTACATTTTATTTGCATATTCGTCGTATACAATTTAACGGTAAATAAAAATAGAAATTAAATCGAAACTTTTAATTTATAATTATAGAAAAAAGTACAGTTCCTCATTTCATTATTACATGTATATAACATAAACAGGAAACAAAAATTTTAATATTTAAGGCAAGCGTGGTATTTCTCCAAACATGGCAAATCCAAATCGATGCGTAAGACACTCATGCCAGCAAAAAAATTCCACATCATCATGGGGCCGCCATACAAATGACAGCCTCATACATTTTCGCGGTGCCGGCTGTCAATGTGTTAAAAACTCGTACTACCCCCAGCGCCTTGGTCCCGCCTGTGTTTGCCGATTCGTTGACGATAGTGTAATCAATTTATGCAGTATCGATTAAAATAGCTTCGAGAAAATTGCGCAAAGTTTTCTGGCACTCGAAGTCAAGAAGGAATGTTCATATTCGTCGACCGCACTGGAATGAGTCGTTTTGTTGCCGTACAGTTGTTCTGCACGATATTTATCTTACGGTTTGAACCAGACACACATGTTCGCACGCTGAACAATCGATACGACGTTAATCGCTTATTA
This sequence comes from Cryptocheilus praepositus, assembly GCA_033815515.1. Lineage (NCBI taxonomy): Eukaryota > Metazoa > Arthropoda > Insecta > Hymenoptera > Pompilidae > Cryptocheilus > Cryptocheilus praepositus. The sequence goes on along the minus strand of JAWWQZ010000321.1, from coordinate 691,990 downwards.
TGTCTGTTATGGTTTTTAGTTTTGACAGTGGTCTATGTATGTGTGCATGCGTATGGGTGTGTGTACGCGTTCTATCCTCTGGTCTACGTGCACGACTTTTAACGAAACGATTGGCACGTTCGTGGCGGATGGCCCCTGTATATTTTCCGAAAATCATCGACGATGCATCATCGTCACGGCTTTCCTGCAAACGACGTTGCAATGAATATGGTGCCTTCTCGTATGCATAAATATGACTTAGCCCGCAACATCTATAATTGACAAGAGGACTGACGATGTCATTAAATTATAAGGAATAAAGGACAAACCCTCGGACCAATCCTATACTATTTATATACCAATTCCACCTGCCGAATGTAAATAGAATGAACGACCGAACTGTATAAAGTATATGTCACCGGTACCCTTTCATTTATATTTTTTCTCTCGATTTGTCTCACATGAGTAAATTCTGTTTTACGTAAACGTGCTTCAATTTCTTTTCAATACTCTTCCAACTTAGCGCTTTTTCATATAAAATTGTTCCGTATATGTATTCAAATATATATTTTTGAAAAATATTAACTTCGAAATTTCGTCCCGACTTGTTTCATGGTACGTCCCCGCTTAACAAATTTAGTCTTAATGACAGTCAATATTAGCGAGTAATTTGTTTTTTCCATATTTTTTATCATATATGTACCCTTTAATATATTATGAGATATAGTATGTAAACTAATAGGTAATTTACTGAGCTGATAGTATTAGGTTGTTCGGATTTTTTTGCACCCAACTTCACACTTAAGCCGCATAATCATTATATGTTTTGAGAGCTGATATAGCAAGGCTTGTGTGTGAAAAAGTCCAATTGATTCTACGCAGTGGTTTTTGGTTGGTGCCCTTTTAAATATGGAGAGCAATAATCAGCAGTTTCGTAATATTTTACTGTTTTACTATAGAAAAGGTAAAAACGCTGTTCAAGCCAGAAAGAAATTAGCCGATGTGTATGGAGAAGATGTGTTGACAATACGCCAGTGCCAGAACTGGTTTACAAAATTTCGATTCAGCAATTTTGATGTTGAAGATGCATCACGTTGTGGAAGGCCAGTTGAAGGTGATAAAGACACGATAAAGGCATTAGTTAATGCAAACCGGTGAATAACAACACGTGAGATCGGTGCGAGGTTAAATTTATCAAATTCAACTGTTTATGACCACTTGAAAGGCTTGAGTTTTACCTCGAAGCTCGATATATGGGTTCCCCATGTTTTCACGGAGAGGAATTTGTGTCGTCGCGATAACGCCTGTGATTCGCTTCTCAAACATCATCAAAACGATCCATTTTTGAAGCGCATCATTACTGGGGACGAAAAATGGGTTGTACCAGGTTGCTCAACAAGTTTTGTCGTTCGATAAGAAAAACACAATGTTATGGTTCAAAATACACTTTATTATTCATCAGTATAATCTCCCTGAACATTAACGCACTTGCTCCAACGATCCTCCAATCTGTGGATCCCATCCCTGAAGTGAGATTCCGGAAGGTCTGCAAAATACGCTTCAACAGCCGTTATGACCTCTCCATTTGACGAAAAACGCTTGCCACGCATACATTTTTTGAGTTCTGGAAACAAATGGAAGTCGCTGGGGGCCAAATCTGGTGAATACGGCGGATGCTCCAACAATTCGAACTTTAATTCATGGATTTTAGCCATTGTCAAAATGCTCTTGCGACACGGTGCGTTGTCCTGATGAAAAAGGATTTTTTCTTCTGCAAACCGGGTCTTTTTTCACGAATTTTTTCCTTCAACTGGTCCAAAAGGTTGCAATAATATTCAGAATTAATTGTTTTACCAGTTTGCAAGTAATCCACAAATAAAATTCCTTTCGCATCCCAAAAAACTGATGCCAGAACCTTCTTGGCCGATTTCTGGACACGAACTCGTTTCGAAGCCGAACAACCAGGTTCACTCCACTCTTTATTAGGTGTACAACTTTGCTTCCGCCGTTTTGCAATAGATGGCTGTAGCGGTAAGTGGTAGTCGAAATAAATAGATCGTAGATGTCATACAATAAGCTTAGGCATTTGTAAACATAACGCCATCGAAATATTAGTCGATTTGTGTCTGCATCATAAAGTCATTCTCGATTAAACATGTCAGCTTACGAGCCAAATTCTCGTCATTTGCGGGAGGTTTTAATTTTCTGCTTTAATATGAAGAAATCTGCGGCTGAGGCTCATCGAATGCTCTCAAATACCTATGGTGAGGCCGCTATTAGTGAAAGAACGTGCCGAGAGTGGTTTCAACGCTTCAAGAACGGTGATTTTGACGTCGAAGACCGGCAAGGCGGTGGAAGAGAGAAGGTTTTCGAAGATGCAGAATTGGAGGCATTACTTGATCAAGACTCGTGTCAAACGCAACAAGAATTGGCAGTATCATTGGGAGTGACGCAACAAGCCATTTCAAAACGCCTGAAAATCATGGGAATGATTCAGAAACAAGGAAATTGGGTGCCGTACGAGTTGAAGCCGAGAGATGTTGAACGGCGTTTGTTTGCTTGTGAACAGCTGCTTGCAAGGCAAAGACGGAAAGGATTTCTGCATCGCATTGTGACTGGGGACGAAAAATGGGTTCATTACGATAATCCCAAGCGCAGAAAATCATGGGGATATCCCGGCCATGCTTCCACGTCGACGGCCAAACCGAATATTCACGGTTCCAAGGTCATGCTCTGTATTTGGTGGGACCATCTCGGCGTAGTGCATTATGAGTTGTTAAAACCGACTGAAACAATCACAGGCGATCGTTATCGAACGCAATTAATGCGTTTGAGCCGAGCATTAAAAGACAAACGGCCGCAATACAACGAGAGACATGATAAAGTGATTTTACAGCACGACAATGCTCGACCCCATGTTGCGAAAGTGGTCAAGACATACTTGGAAACGTTGAAATGGGAAGTCCTACCCCACCCGCCGTATTCTCCAGACGTTGCTCCCTCGGACTATCACTTGTTTCGATCAATGGCACACGGCCTGGCTGACCAGCACTTCCGGTCTTATGAAGAAGTAAAAAATTGGATCGATTCGTGGATCGCTTTAAAAGATGACCAGTTTTTTCAACGCGGGATTCGTACGCTGCCCGAAAGATGGGAGAAAGTAGTGGCCAGCGATGGACAATACTTTGAATCATAAACGTATAACCAGTTTTTTACAATAAAGCCTCGAATTTCGGAAAAAAACGGCGGAAGCAAAGTTGTACACCTAATAGCCTCTTGTTTTGATTTAGGATCATGGTGATAGACCCAAGTCTCATCCATAGTGATGAATCGACGCACAAAATCCACTTTATCCTTTTTAAAACGCTCCAAATGTTGTTGAGAAAGTCGTATTCGAATGTGTTTTTGTTCAATTGTAGCGAATGCGGCACCCATTGTGCACACAGCTTTTTAAAACTCAAAATTTCATTTAAAATATGACTCACACTGCCTAATGAGATGTGTAGAGCCTCTACTAAATCCCTCTCAGTCAATCGACGATCTTCCAAAACCATATCCTATACTTTGGCTACGATTTCTGGTGTTGATGCGGTTTTTGGACGTTCTTCACGTGAATCGTCTTCAAGGCTTGTACGACCACGTTTAAATTCAGCAACCCATCTTTCTACTGTTCTAATTGAAGGTGAACGTTCATTATACACTCTTAACATTCGTTCGTGAATTTCTTTTGGTGCTACACCTTCCAAAAATAAGAATTTTATCACTGCACGATATTCAATTTTTTCCATTGTCGAAAATACTGTGACACGGCGACACTAAATGGCTTGTAAAGAAAGAATGAATTGACTGATTGAAATGAACCTTCACATACGTTGATAAGAAGAGTGAACCAACAAAACAAAAACAAATTTGGACCAGTAGCAACGCCCTCAACAAAACAAAACAAAACTTATTGAACAACCTGGTACGTGTTATACACAAGTTGAGCACAAATTTGACCCCAATACAAGAATTTTAAATACTCACAGAACAGAAGGAACCGTAACAAGAATAAAAACCAAATGTCTACATTTTATCAAATTCAACTAACACATTGGGACAATTTGATTGCCCGGTACTCGGCTTAAAATATTATCGGAAATTTCAAAGTCAAACAACAAACGTACCTAAAGAATAGACTCCAATTTCGCAGAATACCTCTTCCCGCCTAAATGACACCACGGTCCAGTTGCAACTACGGTACACTTAGTAATGGCGTCGAACATAACCAATCGAAGGACAGACGAAGCCAAAAGTATAACCAATCAGAGCATGAAACCGACTGACTGAAGTAGGCAATTCAACACGCGACTGTATATCGAAACGAGAACACTTTGAACTCTCGGCTTCCTACGATTTCACGAATTGTTTGTGATCAAACCTAAATTCTTCAATTCACGAACTATACCCGGGATAATCACTTGCATAAATACGATGGGCACCCCTCAAATTATAGGTTCTCAGCAAATTTGGTATTAACGCAACAAAATTTTGTCAAGCGATTGTGAAATATTTGCACTGAACACTAATTCATTCGGTGTAATCACTTGCACAAACGTGATGGGCAACCTTTAAGTTATAGATTCTCAACAATTTTGGTATTAACGTAACAAAGGTTTATCGAGTGATTATAAAATATCCGCACTGAACACCAACCCACTTTCACTCGTATCCCGCCAACACCATGAACGAAGTGCACTATAGAGGAACTACGCTAATTATGGACTTCACTATGTGTCGGCGAGAAGGAAGCTCGATGACAATTTTTTTTAGCAGTCGGTATTGCAGTTCGTTGGATGAAAACTTCAATTAATCGATAAATCTAATCCTGGACACGATCGGTAGATAAGACATATTTTATCAGATGTTTATTAATACGTTGACTGCCAAGCGTATATTGCTATGTTAGAATCGCAATGCGATGGAATACTGGAGAGTATAATTAAATCGTGCAAAATACAAGTAACGCAAAGTTGTTAGAAGCAAAGTATTGAAGCATCATTCCAATGTCAATTGCATTTACAAGGTTGAAAGTAGGCTTCATTGAGATTTTTTTACGTTTTTAGTAAAATCTTTTGCACCGGTAATCGGTGACCACGGATTTTGCAACGTTAGAACCGCGATGCGATGAAATACAGGTAACCCTCCTATAACACGGTAGTTAGGTTCCTAGAAAATGCCATGTTGTGTGAAACCGTGTTGCATGAGACCCAGAGCCAGTACAAAAAGGGGGGTTACGTTCCAAAAACTTATTAAAAACAAATATTTTTTTTAATTCGACATAAACAACTTAATATTTATTAAAAATATAAATGTATGTACAACACAAAGTAAAAAAAAATTTAATCTAACGCAACCATAATTTAATTAATTTATTCGTCGTCACTACTCAGTATAATCAACCGAGAACGTTTTTTCGGTGGAACGATATCGCCTTCACTTTCAGAACTTTTTTCTCTATTTAAAGTTTTTGTATGTTTTCCCCTCTTAAAAAAATCTGTAATCGAACTTTGCTTGCTGGTTCTTACTAGGTCATTGTAAATTTCGCGGTATGGAGCTAAACAGTTTTGCAGCTCCCTTTTGAATCTTCGACCTCTTTCCGTGGAAGGGTCTGTATTCAAGAAAAATGACTCGAGATTTTTCGCTAAGCATAGGCCTTCTCGTATTTTTTTTAATGTTAAATTCTTAACTGCACAATCTTCATCAGAGCTAGCGTCCTCAAAATCGATTTGACTTGCATCTAAGGATGCTATTTCCATAAAATCCGCTTCGTCAACTTCTTCTTCCACTAATAAATCTTGAATGTCTTTGGTAGCCATATCCACAAAACCTTCGCCTCCGATTGATTTAGCGACTTCTAATATGGCACCAATTTCATTTTCTGATGTTTCACGCATGATTTCTGTTTCAACTGAAGAGGGCCATATCTTCTTCCAACACGCATTTAAGATTGATGTTTTTATTTCTTTCAGCGACAAAGATATGTCCCCAATGTCCTACGGGGGACACAGGCCCCGATAAGAGGAACAACCGTGTTATAGGATGCCGTGTTGTAGGAGTGTTCCCGCAATTTACGAATCGTGTTATAGCGAAACCGTGTTATAAGATACCGTGTTATAGGAGGGTTACCTGTACTGCAAAGTATAATTAAACCATGCAAAATAGAGGTAACGCAAAGTTGCTAGAAGCCAAAGAATTGAAGCATCATTCTAATATCAATTGCTTTTACAAGATTGAAAGTAGGCTTCATTGCAATTTTTTTGCATTTTTACTCAAATCTTTTGTACCGATCATCGGTGATTACGGATATTGCAATATTAGAACCGCGATGCGATTAAATACTACAGAGTATAACTAAATGAAAAAATGAATCGTGAAAAATAAAGGTAACGCAGAGTTGTTAGAAGCCAAAGTATTGAAGCATCATTCTAATATCAATTGCTTTTGCAAGATTGAAAGTAGGCTTCATTGCAAACTTTTTGCATTTTTAATCTTTTGCGCCGGTAACCGGTGACTACGGATATTGCTATGTTAAAATCGCAATGCAATAAAATACTGCAGAGTATAATTAAATGAAAAAATGAATCGTGAGAAATAAAGGTAACGCAGAGTTGTTAGAAGTCAAAGTATTGAAGCATCATTCCAATATCAATCGCTTTGACAAGATTGAAAGTAGGCTTCATTGCAAACTTTTTGCATTCTTAATCAAATCTTTTGCGCCGGTAACCGGTGACCACGCATTTTGCAATGTTAGAATCGAGATGCGATTAAATACTACAGAGTATAATTAAATGAAAAAATGAATCGTGAAAAATAAAGGTAACACAGTGCTGTTAGAAGCCAAAGTATTGAAGCATCATTCCAATATCAACTGCTTTTACAAAATTGAAAGTAGGCTTCATTGCGATTTTTTTGCATTTTTACTAAAATCTTTTGCACCGATCATCGGTGATTACGGATATTGCAATATTAGAACCGCGATGCGATTAAATACTACAGAGTATAACTAAATGAAAAAATGAATCGTGAAAAATAAAGGTAACGCAGAGTTGTTAGAAGCCAAAGTATTGAAGCATCATTCCAATATCAATTGCTTTCACAAGATTCAAAGTAGGCTTCATTGCGATTTTTTTGCATTTTTACTCAAATCTTTTGTACCGATCATCGGTGATTACGGATATTCCAATATTAGAACCGCGATGCGATTAAATACTGCAGAGTATAACTAAATGAAAAAATGAATCGTGAAAAATAAAGGTAACGCAGAGTTGTTAGAAGCCAAAGTATTGAAGCATCATTCCAATATCAATTGCTTTCACAAGATTGAAAGTAGGCTTCATTGCAAACTTTTTGCATTCTTAATCAAATCTTTTGCGCCGGTAACCGGTGACCACGCATTTTGCAATGTTAGAATCGAGATGCGATAAAATACTGCAGAGTATAATTAAATGGAAAAATGAATCGTGAAAAATAAAGGTAACGCAGAGTTGTTAGAAGCCAAAGTATTGAAGGACCTTTCCAATATCAACTGCTTTTACAAAATTGAAAGTAGGCTTCATTGCGATTTTTTTGCATTTTTACTAAAATCTTTTGCACCGATCATCGGTGATTACGGATATTGCAATATTAGAACCGCGATGCGATTAAATACTACAGAGTATAATTAAATGAAAAAATGAATCGTGAAAAATAAAGGTAACACAGTGCTGTTAGAAGCCAAAGTATTGAAGCATCATTCCAATATCAACTGCTTTTACAAAATTGAAAGTAGGCTTCATTGCGATTTTTTTGCATTTTTACTAAAATCTTTTGCACCGATCATCGGTGATTACGGATATTGCAATATTAGAACCGCGATGCGATTAAATACTACAGAGTATAACTAAATGAAAAAATGAATCGTGAAAAATAAAGGTAACGCAGAGTTGTCAAAAGCCAAAGTATTGAAGCATCATTCCAATATCAATTGCTTTCACAAGATTGCAAATAGACTTCATTGCAAACTTTTTGAATTTTTAATCAAATCTTTTACGCCGGTAACCGGTGATTACGGATATTGCAATATTAGAACCGCGATGCGATTAAATACTACAGAGTATAACTAAATGAAAAAATGAATCGTGAAAAATAAAGGTAACGCAGAGTTGTTAGAAGCCAAAGTATTGAAGCATCATTCCAATATCAATCGCTTTGACAAGATTGAAAGTAGGCTTCATTGCAAACTTTTTGCATTCTTAATCAAATCTTTTGCGCCGGTAACCGGTGACCACGCATTTTGCAATGTTAGAATCGAGATGCGATAAAATACTGCAGAGTATAATTAAATGAAAAAATGAATCGTGAAAAATAAAGGTAACGCAGAGTTGTCAAAAGCCAAGGTATTGTAGCATCATTCCAATATCAATTGCTTTTACAAGATTGAAAGTAGGCTTTATTGCAAACTTTTTGAATTTTTAATAAAATCTTTTGCGCCGGTAACCGGTGACCACGGATTTTGCAATGTTAGAACCGCGATGCGATAAAATACTGCAGAGTATAATTAAATGAAAAAATGAATCGTGAAAAATAAAGGTAACGCAGAGTTGTTAGAAGCCAAAGTATTGAAGCATCATTCCAATATCAATCGCTTTGACAAGATTGAAAGTAGGCTTCATTGCAAACTTTTTGAATTTTTAATCAAATCTTTTGCGCCGGTAACCGGTGACCACGGATTTTGCAATGTTAGAATCGAGATGCGATAAAATATTGCAGAGTATAATTAAATGAAAAAATGAATCGTGAAAAATAAAGGTAACACAGTGTTGTTAGAAACCAAAGTATTGAAGCATCATTCCAATATCAATCGCTTTGACAAGATTGAAAGTAGGCTTCATTGCAAACTTTTTGCATTCTTAATCAAATCTTTTGCGCCGGTAACCGGTGACCACGCATTTTGCAATGTTAGAATCGAGATGCGATAAAATACTGCAGAGTATAATTAAATGAAAAAATGAATCGTGAAAAATAAAGGTAACACAGTGCTGTTAGAAGCCAAAGTATTGAAGCATCATTCCAATATCAACTGCTTTTACAAAATTGAAAGTAGGCTTCATTGCGATTTTTTTGCATTTTTACTAAAATCTTTTGCACCGATCATCGGTGATTACGGATATTGCAATATTAGAACCGCGATGCGATTAAATACTGCAGAGTATAATTAAATGAAAAAATGAATCGTGGAAAATAACGTAACGCAGAGTTGTCAAAAGCCAAAGTATTGAAGCATCATTCCAATATCAACTGCTTTTACAAAATTGAAAGTAGGCTTCATTGCGATTTTTTTGCATTTTTACTAAAATCTTTTGCACCGATCATCGGTGATTACGGATATTGCAATATTAGAACCGCGATGCGATTAAATACTGCAGAGTATAATTAAATGAAAAAATGAATCGTGAAAAATAAAGGTAACACTGTTGTTAGAAGCCAAAGTATTGAAGAACCGTTCCAATATCAACTGCTTTTACAAAATTCAAAGTAGGCTTCATTGCGATTTTTTTGCATTTTTACTAAAATCTTTTGCACCGATTAACGACTACCGTGGCAGTCAAAGTGTTAACACATTGACTGCCGTGCTTATTTTGCTGTATTAGAACGGCAATGCTATAAAATACTCCAGCGTTTGACTGAATTATGCAAAATATAAATAATATGCAGGTATTGGAGACCAAAGGATCGCATTACTATTCTAACAAAAACTGCATTTGTAAAATAATTATTGCCACCCATTGCGAATATTTTAGATCGTCAGTAAAATCGCTTGCATTGATCAGCAGTGACCATCACGGCAGTGTTAAATTTTATAGAATTCTTCATGCAACCACATTGCCAATTTACCGAAAAGCCCACTAAACCCAAATCTTCTGTCTGCAAACCGACCGGCGCTATGCCTTTCTCAACAAATTCTTGACTCATGGCGGAAACTTCAGAAAACGCAACTGGCGCTGTGACAATTTCTTTTTCTACCGGAAGTGTAGCGGTTGCTAGCTCACTTAACGTATCTCTCATCAGTGTCAGCACAGATGCCAACTACGTTCTCGTAACATCGACTAGCAATATCGCGGGTGTATTTCGCATTGATATTAAGCGAGCCTGAAATAAAGTATTATATTATAACTGTTATATATACTTCGAGTTTAATGAATACGCTGTGTTGAGCGACCTCGCGTGCTTGCCAAGATTCAATGATACGGCGAGCTCATAAACAGAAAGAACTCTCTAACCTCTGAATAAGACTCAATTTTTATACATTGAGTTTGTGTACGTACGACTCGTATTTTAGGTAGATGATATCGTTATCGGTGAAACGTTCCAGTAATTCTTCGATACGTTGCCAGACCCAAAGTGTCCTGTTAATCAGATTGCTGCAGATAATTAAGAAGCCTCGTTACGACAAAGTTATGATCATTGAAGCGTATTAGTACCTTGTTTGATCGTTACTTGGTCGAGTGCCGCTTGTTTCGTTAACTGTATCAATAAATCCGAGTAAAAGTCATTGGGTACTGTTAGTAATTACATAATTGACGTATTGTTGACTTGGGGTGCAGCGGCTTGAGCAGACTTGGCGTAAAACTAATTTCTGTTAACAATTACAGGAAGGAATTCTGGTCATAATGGTTCACGTCAATCCAAGAGTGTTCTTTGATATAGAAGTGGGCGGTCTTCCTATGGGCCGCATAGTGTTTGAACTATTTTCAGACGTCTGTCCGATAACTTGTGAAAATTTCCGTTCCCTATGCAGCGGTGAAAAAGGACTCGGCAAAACGACGAGCAAGCCACTGCATTATAAGGGAATTGTCTTTCATAGAGTGGTTAAAGATTTTATGATTCAAGGAGGTGACTTTTCAGTAGGAAATGGTACTGGAGGTGAATCAATTTATGGCGGGACATTTGCAGGTAAAACTATACACAATTATATAAATTTCATCATTTTAACTGTGGCTGCTTACGAAGAGGAAAAACACCGTCGTACTTAATTCCAATTTAATTTGTTACAGATGAGAATTTTATTCTGAAACATGACAAACCATTCTTATTGTCAATGGCAAATCGTGGTAGGGATACAAATGGTTCACAATTCTTCATGTGAGTATGAGTCGGAGGACATTTTGATAAACATAGTGAAAACACATTTAGCTATTGCCAGGTAAATTAGGAATTAACATCTGTATGGTCTAATGCTGGAGAGTGCTCTAAGGCAACCACAAAGTACGTATTGTGGAGCGTTAAGTTTCAAAGAATTATCTTTGGTTCTTTTTTCTGTGTACACAATTGTACTTGCACTAAATGAATGACTTTTTGATGCGTACTAATCTTTGCCAGAAGGGAACCATTATATTAATGTAATAACTTATAAATTTTTTATATACTAGATTCTCCTCTTCCAAAATTATTTTTCTCTGCTAACAGAATTATTTTTCATCTCACTTGAGAACCAAGGTAACAGAACGTTAGTACCTACTTAACAGTAATTCCTAAGATTGTTTCTTAATTATACTCCGTCCCTATAATTTTAACATCATTCAGATAATGATCCATAACAATACTGTATAATGCAGCGTTATGTGCCGCCGTTAAATATACCAAAATACTATGCGAATGCAATTTTCAATTGCAACAGAGAGATACATAGAATTATTACTCAAGTTTCAGCCTTACCGACAAAAGTATTGATGCTTTTGGAATAGGTTGTGCGTTCAGCTTTTTTTCCTTATCACACGTCAAACTTCCAGAGAATGTCAGAGTGTGTAGGAGTAAGAATAATTCTGGAGGAATGAATAACTTAGCCATATTTCTGTGTAGTCGTGAGGGAAGGGTCTGCACACCACTACTACAACACAATGACCAATGAAAGCTGGCTCTTTCTGTTCATCTCTCATCCCCTTAATCATATTTTGTTGTTGTAGTACAACACAACCAGCGCCTCACCTCGACAAGTGAGTACATACATTTTCTCTTAATCGTAAACTCCCTCCCATGGCCAATGAAAGTAAACTAACACTTTGACTGCCAAGCGTATTTTGCTATATTAGAACCGCGATGGGATCAAATAATACAGAGTATGATTAAATCATGCAAAATGAAGGTAACGCAGAGTTGCTAGAAGCCAAAGTATTGAAGCACCATTCCAATATCAATTGTTTTACAAGATTGCAAATAGGCTTGATATCGAATTTTTTTGCATTTATAGTAAAATATTTTGCGCCGGTCACCGGTGACGACCGTGGCAGTCAACGTGTTAAATACGCAAAATTATATTCATGACTCGTTAAACATATGTTTCACTTTCAGTGTCCATGTGGTATTTGGAGAAGTAGTCTCTGGCCAGGAAGTTGTTTCACACATCGAAGGACTTCCAGTAGATCGTATGTCCCGTCCCTTGCAAGATGCTAAAGTTGTTAATTGCGGAGAGCTGGTGTTGAAAGTCAAAAGTAAAAGTAAGCAGCCAAACCGTATTCATCTACGTACGATTTGAATATAGGTACCCCATGGAATTCTAATTTGCTTAAATATAATTAATACATCGTTTTACAGCAAAGAAGCGCGAAGTCAAGCAAAGTAGTTCATCGGACTCTGACTCCGACTCGTACGTAGGGAAATCTAAAAAGAAAAAGAAAAACAAAAAAAGGTAATGTACTCGTGCATGTGTATGCGGCAGATCTCGGAATATCCGGACAGAAGTCGTCTTTTTTCACGTTGCACACTTCGCCACACCTGGTTTATACACTATGTCGCACATGTTTTAGCAAAAAAAAATCAAAATCCGAAGACGGCGAGATACAGGATTCCAACGAGGATGAGAATGGAAAACCCCATCCGCTGGTATCCGTTACGAAAATCGATCCGGACGAGATCCCGGAAGTGCCGGCGAATAAATTTTTATACAGAGCCGGTCCGACTAATAATGCCAATCAGAAGGAGTTCAGGCAAAACTATGGGCGGGAACGTATACGATCGCATAGAAAAACAGGTCGTATCTTCAAAGGCAGAGGTATATTTGTAAGTATCCGATGAAGGAACCATGACTAATATTGTACAAAGGTTAATCTAGCGGAAGACCATTTTGATGCTTATCTTTATTACAGCGATATCACACCCCGTCTCGAAGCCGTTCTAGAAGTGTGACGCCACCGCACTGGAAGCAAGCTCAGAATCGTACTATCAAATTACACGAGTTCCAAGTAAGTATTCACACGAACAACTTCTCCTAAAATACACTACACACCCGAAGTTCGATTGTCTAATTCTTAATTTCGATCATAGAAGCTCGAAAAGGAGCGTATGAAGAAGGAAGAAGAGTTGAAGAAGCGTGAAGCTGACAGAATAAAGAAGTTTGAGGAGCATCCTGAAGATGACAATCACGTTATGGACAAATTTGACGCCAATGCATGTATGGCCGAAGAACTTGAGAACAAAGAAAACGACCAAACGGATGAGAAGAATATCGAAAACAAAGGCGTGCCGCAGAACGACGATAAAAGTAACGCCGAAATGGATATTGACGATGACATAGCGAAGGAGAAGCTGGACGGAAAGCGTAAGAACGATAAGCAAGGTAGACGCGATTCAAATCGGTCGTACGATGATAAAGTGTCCAGACGAGATTCTAGGGACAGGAGTAAAAGACACGGTAGCGGACGATCTAGATCGCGGGATCGACGAAGATCTAGAGACAGGGATTACGATCGTAGGACGAGTCATGACAGACGAAGTAGAAGAAACTATTCTCCGCGTAGACGGGACTCGTATAGAATGTCGCGGGGCGGCAGAGACAATTACAGATATTACGACAGACGCAACGATTACAGAAGGACGAACAATTCAAACTCGCATCACGACTCCGAGCATGGTTCCCGCTACGATAAGAATAAACAAAAGAAAAACTATAACGCGTCGGACTCGACGGCTCAAGCGAAGTTTAAACGACGCTCACGTTCAAGTAGTACCAGCAGTCAACAGTCTAAAGATTAATATATTCCACTTATTTTTTAATTATTTTCTTATTACGAATTGTCGGTCCAATGTCCGTATAAACATGAAGACTGTAACTTAATGCTTGTCCCGATGAAACACAGAACAGTGTAGGAGTGTCCCCATGATGTTACTGAAATGTAAATTCCCGCGAAGTAACGATGATTTTATCTTGAATAATATATTTGTAACTACCGTACGCATTGTTTCTCCAGTTGAGAAGCGGGGCTGAAAAAAAGTAACTGTAGCGAAATATGTATAAATTCGTGAGAACTATTTTCTTCGTGATTGGAAAAAACAATCGTTCGCTTATCTCAATCAATTTTTATATGTACCCTCAATAGATTAAATATGTCTTTAACTTGAAAATGTTAAACTACGTAATGCCATTATGTTGAACATATTTAAATAAAAAACACAACAAATATGCACTATGGATATCAAATGGTCTCTCATCTAAGAAACGAGCACAATTTAATAAATATTAAATCAATTTGTCGTACTAAAAATCTGTCATTTACCTGGTCGTACCTTAAGATTGTGCAAAACATTTACTTTTCGTCTCAATAACATCTATAAATTAACGTTTACAACGAATTATGCGATACAACAATGTTCCCAATATATTTGATGAGATTTTTTTATTATTGCTTCTAATATATATTATGACAGAAGGAATTAACATCGTGCAAGGATAATAATAGATAAGTATATATGACTAAATACGTTATAAAAATATAATTAATAAGTTCTATTCGTCCAATTTTGTTCCAAGGGCTTTCGTGCATATCAAATAGGTCAAACTCACATGCCAAAGATAACAAATTAGGGAAAGTAATATAAAAGGCTTCGGCGTACTACGTATACATTAACATCAACAAGTGCAACAATGTATCCCTGTACAGTGATTTAAAGGAGGGACAATGAAGTGATTTGCCATCACATCCTCTTTTTTTTCTTTATAAAATATATTTATAAACTGCGAATAAAGCGTTTCACGCAAAATTTACGAAGCAGTGTCCACGGCTCAATACGCACGAAAGGGCAGTAATCCGCTTTATGCATTAAAACTTGACAAATCAAGCTATACAATCCATTCTGTTACGCTTGTTTCTCACAAACAATTACCCTATTCACAGTCAAGTTCTTAGCCAGTCGATAGTGCTATCTTCGCGGATGTTTTTGCCTGTAGAAACCTGTTTGTGTCATCTGTCGCAACCGCAGCTCGCTGGAAAACTGGCATACGTTTTGGTAAGCATTTCTAATTTGGAAACTCGTGTCATCGTCGTAATCACAGCTTTACGGGGGATCTGGTTCGTTATTCACCAATGATTTTGTCCCGGTGGAGGATGGGATCCGCCATAGCGTGGTAAAGTTGCATAACCACCGTAAGGTGCTTGTGGTGGCATAGGTTGGAATGGATTATAACCACCTAATGGAATTGTTTGATTAATTACCTAGATTTATCACCGTATTAGGAAATTATAAATAATGTAATCATAAGTACACGATGACAGTATGGATCCTAACACATTCGTTAGATCTTACAAATATTTATCATTCTTGACAGTAATATCGGTGAACACGTATTACTAACATCGCTTTAATATTGCACGAGTGTCAATAACGTACCCATACCCATAGAATAATAATACATGTAAATGTAAAAATAATACGCGTTCATCTTACCGTGGCAAAAATGTAATATAGACCCATAATAATGCTATCACCGTAAGCACAAAATATTTATCTTCGTACCTTGTTGAGGATACGGCATCGTAGCGTATGGATTATATACTGTAGGCATTGGCGGTGGCATATTGTATGTTGGATATGGTGTTGTCGGACCAGTAGCATATGGTATGGGCATACGCCCTTGAAATTGCGTAGGATACGGCAATGGATTTGCTGGCCGCGTATTATCAGCACTTGAACTCGGACTTGTATTCGAACCCGGTGGCGATGTCGGGCCTGCGAGTAAGAAATGTGTTAATTTTATTATTGACACATCTAATTACATAGCCACTTGCCAAGAGAATTGATATTACTTGTACTGCCGTGATGAGAAGGAATGCTTGGCGTTGACGCTGGTCCACTGTGACTCAAGGTAGTAGTCAAATCCTTTAACAATTCTTCTTTTTCCGTTTTACGAGCGAAGCAGAAATCAGATACCTTGTTCTGGAAAACGACTAGTACCTGCGCGAGAAATCATTTAGCGTTAGCGGATGTAATTTTCTGTTGCAGGAATACAATGCCAAAGTGTTGAAAGTTGGATCTTACTTGTGTCAGGTCGTTGTAAAATTTAATGCCCTCGCTCAAGTTACCCTTAAGTTCCTTAAAGGCATCGTAAGCGGATGCCAATTTGCAAAGCATTGTTTCCCTTGAGCTGCCCGAACCAGATTGTTCAGACGTGAACGCGCTATGAGCGCTCTGCAATAATATTTATTGTTAGTAGATAGATAGTAGATTGTTCATAACATTCGTTCTTAGCCATTTAATGTCACAGGTACCTGAATTTCAGCAATCAATACTTCTTGACGCGCAGCACTTTCTCTCACTTGTTTCTGCAGAGGACCGTAACATTGGCCTATGCTTTCGACCGACAAGTTCGGCTCATCAATTGCTCCATCCTTGGCTAATGCCGCTAAGAAGGTTGATTTCATATCGGTATTTGCCGATTTTAACTCACTTTCAATGACGTCGCGTTCCGCTTTCAACGTTTCGACCTAACGAAGATGAAGAAGTAGTCTTTTGATCCTCGAAAAAAGGTCAAGCGAATTAGTCTGCATACAAACTTACATCTTCCATTAATTTTCTCAGCTGCACAACGACGCTGCTTTCTTGAATAGCTGATCCCGTTGGGACAACTCTAGCTAATTCATCCTCGTCCATGCTTAAAATTTCCATGCCCTCCCGATGAGTCTCAAACTTCTCTCTCACAATCTACATAATGATTCATATCTCTTTTAATCGTCCGCATATCAACATTTTCATATTGGCATACTAATACTCGTATTTACATTATGCATTGGAATAGGTTAAAATGAATATCTTGCCCGGATGACTAACTTTATCGAATGACAAATTCGAAGAGAGACGTATATACCTTATCTGCAGAAACTGCGTTGTTAATAATCTCTCGATATTTTCGTAGAGTAACGGTAAATTGTTCAGTTAATCGTGTACTGGATATTCTCGTCCAGCGTTCTTTAAATTGTTCTCGCAATTGGTCGTCTGACTCACGCTCTTCCTGAAGCATTCTTTCAGACTACAAAAATATTAACGTCTATTAATGAACAGCGCAAATAGTACACCTAGAGTACGTCAGACGATATGTTTACCTCATCAACCAGTTCTTTGTTCCGTTGCAGAAGATCCGGCAATTCTTTCATAGCATCTTCCAAACCTTTTATTCCGCCTGTTTCGCGAACGTCACTTGCTTTCTCTAGCAATGACTGCGGTATTTCAGTACCACTCGTATCCTCGATAGCTGCCGGTAAATTCAAAGTTGCTAAAACACTGAAATTGTGAACGTATTAGTAGCTGCAATTTTATGTTGGAACAACTGGACAATCGGACGATGATGCAATCTGAAGAAATAGTGTAATACCTGTTAAGAATTTGCGTCATTTCGCGCAACTTTGAAATTTCAGAATTAACTAGCTCGTTACGGCGGCCGTCATACGATGATAATGCTTGATGAACACCAACAGGAAGCAACTCTGCGAATAAATCTGAAAAGTATCACAGTAACGTGGTCATTCAATGAAATTTTAAAGAGCCACATTAACACTAGAACTACCGCACCAGTCATTTTGACGGGTTTTACAATTTGATTTAAATATTTCTACTTTATGTTACATTTTTTTTCCCAAATGGTGTAATGACTTTTGATTTATTCTGAATCAAAATAAATTAATACTATGGTTACTTATACCAACAGCAGTCATTTTGACTGGTACTTATTAAGGCGTTCATTTAGATCTGAAGTCGTAAAACATTTGAAGATTCTGTTAGGAATGTGCTATTGTTTTGTTTCGGAATTTGATCGCGTGTCACATCACAGTATTATATCAGGCAACATTGTAAAAACAACCATCAAATAGAGAAGTTACTGCATTCAATCAATGCGTTTATAACAGCCGCTGGAAGACCATCATACTCTTGTTCATATAACAATATATTCAGTATACGACATATTATTTCAATTAGTGTAAGATGAGAAAATAAATACAAATGTTATATACTCATTTTTGTAATAAATAGTTTTGTTCTAGTCTTTCTAAGCCCTGAAAATGGCAAAACGATTGAAAACTTGTGAAGTATTGCAAAAATTGAATGATATACCAATGGAATGCTCTGATATAGAAGATGGTGAACTTTATGACTGTGAAGATGAACGAGAAGAAAATGAAATTGAATCGTGGGGTATTCACGATAATCTTGTTGATAGTGACAGAAGTGACAATGATGATTTAGACAAAGAATATGTTCAGAAGTCTTCAGAAAGCGAATGTGAAAATAATTCGAATTTACGTAAAAGTAGATGTGTTCGAGTGTTATCAAGTTCAGAAGATTTTAATGAAAGTATTTTACTAGAATCATAAAATGAAATTGCTGCAGACGGAACCATGCGCGAGGAGCATTGTTGTGTTTACTAATGCGTAAGGGATAATCGTAACTCATTAAATGAGTTAATAATACCAAAAATGTATTACATAAAACATGGATTTCCTTTTGTAAGAAAGTAATGAAGCAACAAATTTAAAAATATTCTATTATTAAGTATTTTTTTAAGACCAGTCATTTTGACTGGTTTTGGTAGAAGTAGGTTTGCTGAATTGTCGGTAGTTCTAGCGTTAAAGTGCAATTAAAATGTTCGCCGCTATGTGAAATAACTAAACGCATACAAACCCTTGAAATTGGAACTGAACGTCTCCGGTATCGGAAGCAGCTTTGCAACACTCGCTTTTCCTATAGGCTCCAAGCTTTTAACATCCGGTATTCGTTCGTGATAAATAAAATCGTTGTCCTTCTTTACCTCTGTGAAGTTTCTCTGAGCACGATTTGCATAGTCTTGGAACAGGTGAGGTTTATTTGACCTCTGTTGTGCGGATTTAAATAGCGAGACCGCATGCTTTAAGGCACAAGATACGATTAAAATAAGAAATTGCCTATTGTTTTGTCTGACCAGTTTCATTATGTTAAATTTACCTCCAACCTAGCAATCTCTTCCCCAATGTTTTTATTACTTTTGCATACTAATGCCTGGTAAAATTCCGCCATGGCACGATATCCAGACTGCTTCCCTGCTATCTGAAACAGGCAGTCAATACACGCGAATCAGTAGATGAAGCAAATTAGTTCACATTTAAATAATAATTTGAAATCCTACCAAGGGAACCCATTCTTTATCCCAGAAGGCCCGAAAGATTTCCTTTTGGAATAGTTTCAGCGCATCTGCGTACAATTCATCTGCCTGCGCAGCAAGCCTAGCCACGATGCCGTCTTTCATAGAATCGTGTATGGCTTTATGTACAAATATTTCTTGCGCCTGAGCGAGCATCAGCAATGACAATGCACCTAACGTTTCCGGACTGATGTCCGGTGTTGGCTCCTGCTGAATTGCCAACATGACATTGCCTTTAAGGTAATTGAAAATCCCTGCTGATTGCTAGAAATAAAATCGGTATTTCAATGTAAACAATATAGAAAATGAGATTGACGAGAACAGAATAATAAATGCATATATAATAATAGGTCTTAAATACTGACCTGGAATAACTTTGCTGCCAACTTTAAGCCTTCGTCACTTTCTAAGGATTGCGTCGCTGCTACCGAACTTTGCAAGGCAGCAATATTAAAAAGTACACATATCTTCTCATAAGCCAGTGTACTGATTGCTAACAATTATATGGAAAAGAAACATATCGCTTTATATTTGTCTTCGTACAGAGTAAGGGTTAGTAAATATCTGAAATTGCATCTTTCATCAAAGTTTATTGTAAATATAATGAAATTTGTCATTTTTGCTATTGGAATATCTAAGTATTGATTAAGTTGTTTATCTTATCTGCCCCTTAACTGGCAATACTCTAACAAGAGATAAAGTGTAACACACTTTGTCATGTTACTCGTGATGTAAAAGCAAAAAACCTTTATGAAAATACATTAATGTATTAGTATTAATTTCCTAAATATTAGTACTTAAGTAAATCTTAAACATACTAAGCGTTATCCGTATAAATAGCAAACATAAGACATATGTTAAATACCACTTACTTAAACTAAGTTTTCCCCCAAATATAGTACGATCAAAAGCATCCTTCCACTTAAATGGTATCTGCAGTTCGTGTGCCGGAATTTTTCCTTCTAAAGCGCACAGTTGATCGTAATAGCTACACAAAAAATTACATCGATCTTTCACGACCGCCCCCTTTCTGCATACATCAAATACGCAATAAAACCCGTGCTTTTACAATGCGACAAGAAAAGCCGTATAATTTCAGCAGCGGACCTCCGAAATGTCATTCGTAAAATCGTAAAAATTAATCGCGCGACTCAGAGATTCGGATATCTGTCATCCTCAGGAATGCAAACACCGGACGGTCATTTTTCGGAACGTTACGTTACGGCATCAATTTCGAACGCAACCAAGTTCATTATTGCCGAACAAACGAACCGAACAAAACACATTCGCCCGAGGACCATCGTGACTTTTCGTACGCAACGATATAATTCTTAACGATTAGTCAAAAGAAGATGACTCATACCTGTAAATAACCTCCAAAGAGCTCTCGTACTTCTCGAACGCTCGCCATAGCGCGTTATTCCTCAACTTACTGAAATCGGATATTGCCTCGCTGTAGTCCTTCTGCCCGCCGGAATTGTTGTACGTCGACTTGATAACATTCGTCAGAGGCTTGACGATGTCAACGTCGGACGGTTTCTTCAGCGGTATTGCTATCAGCTCAGCCATTTTGACGTCTGCCCTCAAAGCCAACAGCTACTTCTACCCGTCGTCTTGCGGTGCAGATCGTGTGTGTATATAGATATGCGTATTATGTATTATCCCAGCTACAGGCAGTTTCATAGAAATCGCCCAAAAGTTTGCGATCAACTTGATATATCAAAGTAAGAGAAACTTTCAAGTGAACATGTGTGCAGAAATGTTTACTTTGCTAGTGTTAACTACCGGAATTCAAAGCGAAGGGTATAAGTGTCAACTGACGCAATTGTATTACGTCTTTGGTCAATACTCATTCAAATTTACAGTAACGTGGGTGCGATTAATATAACAGGAGGAGGCATTTATGGTATTAACTGGATGAAACGAAGTTTCAGGATGTTGCACGCAGGATCTTTTTCTTGAATTAATTCTTAGGCCCCGCGCACAAAGTTTAGACCGACTTTTCTGAAAAGCGCTGTACATCGCACACATCTGTATAGACATCGTATATGTATAGAATACTCATTCAAATTTACAGTAACACGGGTGCGATTAATATAACAGAAGGAATTATGGAATTATTTTATGGAATTTACTGGACCAAACAAAAATTCCGGACGCATCGACGCAGGATCTTTTTCAATTAATTCTTAGGTCCCGCGCACAAAGTTTTGACCGACTTTTCTGAAAAGTGCTGTACACCGCACACATCTGTATAGATATCGTGTATGTATAGAATCCTCATTCAGCTTTACAGTACGCAGGTGCGATTAATATAACAGGAGGCATTTATGGTATTAACTGGACCAAACAAAGTTTCCGGATCTTGCACGCAGGATCTTTTTCTTGAATTAATTCTTAGGTCCCGCGCACAAAGTTTTGACCGACTTTTCTGAAAAGCGCTGTACATCGCACACATCTGTATAGATATCGTATATGTATAGAATACTCATTCAGCTTTACAGTACGCAGGTGCGATTAATATAACAGGAGGCATTTATCGAATTAACTGGACCAAACAAAGTTTCCGGATCTTGCACGCAGGATCTTTTTCTTGAATTAATTCTTAGCTCCCGCGCACAAAGTTTGGACAGACTTTTCTGAAAAGCGCTGTACACCGCACACATCTGTATAGACATCGTATATGTATAGAATACTCATTCAAATTTACAGTAACACGGGTGCGATTAATATAACAGGAGGAGGCATTTATGGAATTGACTGAACCAAACAAAGTTTCCGGATCTTGCACGCAGGATCTTTTCCTTGAATTAATTCTTAGGTTTCCCGCACAAAGTTTGGACCGACTTTTTTGAAAAGCGCTGTACACCGCACACATCTCTAGAGAGATGTATATGTATAGAATACTCATTCAGCTTTACAGTGACGCGGGTGCGACTAATACAACAGGAGGCATTTATGGAATTAACTGGAGCAAACAAAGTTTTCGGACGCATGCACGCAGGATCTTTTTCTTGAATTAATTCTTAGGTCCACCGCACAAAGTTTGGACCGACTTTTCTGAAAAGCGCTGTACATCGCACACATCTGTATAGACATCGTATATGTATAGAATACTCATTCGCATTACAGTGACGCGGGTGCGATTAATATAACAGGAGGAGGAATTTATGGAATTGACTGGACCAAACAAAGTTTCCGGATCTTGCACGCAGGATCTTTTTTTTGAATTAATTCTTAGCTCCCGCGCACAAAGTTTGGACCGACTTTTCTGAAAAGCGCTGTACATCGCACACATCTGTATAGACATCGTATATGTATAGAATACTCATTCAAATTTACAGTAACACGGGTGCGATTAATATAACAGGAGACATTTATGGTATTAACTGGACCAAACAAAGTTTCCGAATCTTGCACGCAGGATCTTGTTCTTGAATTAATTCTTAGGTCCCGCGCATAAAGTTTTGACCGACTTTTCTGAAAAGTGCTGTACACCGCACACATTTGTAGAGATATCGTGTATGTATAGAATACTCATTCAAATTTACAGTACGCAGGTGCGATTAATATAACAGAAGGCATTTATGGAATTAACTGGACCAAACAAAGTTTCCGGATCTTGCACGCAGGATCTTTTTCTTGAATTAATTCTTAGCTCCCGCGCACAAAGTTTGGACAGACTTTTCTGAAAAGCGCTGTACACCGCACACATCTGTATAGACATCGTATATGTATAGAATACTCATTCAAATTTACAGTAACACGGGTGCGATTAATATAACAGGAGGAGGCATTTATGGAATTGACTGAACCAAACAAAGTTTCCGGATCTTGCACGCAGGATCTTTTCCTTGAATTAATTCTTAGGTTTCCCGCACAAAGTTTGGACCGACTTTTTTGAAAAGCGCTGTACACCGCACACATCTCTAGAGAGATGTATATGTATAGAATACTCATTCAGCTTTACAGTGACGCGGGTGCGACTAATACAACAGGAGGCATTTATGGAATTAACTGGAGCAAACAAAGTTTTCGGACGCATGCACGCAGGATCTTTTTCTTGAATTAATTCTTAGGTCCACCGCACAAAGTTTGGACCGACTTTTCTGAAAAGCGCTGTACATCGCACACATCTGTATAGACATCGTATATGTATAGAATACTCATTCGCATTACAGTGACGCGGGTGCGATTAATATAACAGGAGGAGGCATTTATGGAATTGACTGGACCAAACAAAGTTTCCGGATCTTGCACGCAGGATCTTTTTTTTGAATTAATTCTTAGCTCCCGCGCACAAAGTTTGGACCGACTTTTCTGAAAAGCGCTGTACATCGCACACATCTGTATAGACATCGTATATGTATAGAATACTCATTCAAATTTACAGTAACACGGGTGCGATTAATATAACAGGAGACATTTATGGTATTAACTGGACCAAACAAAGTTTCCGAATCTTGCACGCAGGATCTTGTTCTTGAATTAATTCTTAGGTCCCGCGCATAAAGTTTTGACCGACTTTTCTGAAAAGTGCTGTACACCGCACACATTTGTAGAGATATCGTGTATGTATAGAATACTCATTCAAATTTACAGTACGCAGGTGCGATTAATATAACAGAAGGCATTTATGGAATTAACTGGACCAAACAAAGTTTCCGGATCTTGCACGCAGGATCTTTTTCTTGAATTAATTCTTAGCTCCCGCGCACAAAGTTTTAACCGACTTTTCTGAAAAGCGCTGTACACCGCACACATCTCTAGAGAGATATCGTATATGTATAGAATACTCATTCAGCTTTACAGTAACGCGGGTGCGACTAATACAACAGGAGGGATTTATGGAATTAACTGGACCAAACAAAGTTTTCGGACGCATGCACGCAGGATCTTTTTCTTGAATTAATTCTTAGGTCCACCGCACAAAGTTTGGACCGACTTTTCTGAAAAGCGCTGTACACCGCACACATCTCTAGAGAGATGTATATGTATAGAATACTCATTCAGCTTTACAGTGACGCGGGTGCGATTAATATAACAGGAGGAATTATGAAATAATGGAATTATTTTATGGAATTAATTGGGCCAAACAAAGTTTCCGGACGCATATACGCAGTATATTTTTCTTGGATTAATTCTTAGGTCCCGCGCACAAAGTTTTGACCGACTTTTCTGAAAAGCGCTGTACACCGCACACATCTCTAGAGAGATGTATATGTATAGAATACTCATTCAGCTTTACAGTGACGCGGGTGCGATTAATATAACAGAAGGAATTATGGAATAATGGAATTATTTTATGGAATATACGGGACCAAATAAAAATTCCGAACGCATGGACGCAGGATCTTTTTCTTGAATTAATTCTTAGGTCCCGCGCACAAAGTTTTGACCGACTTTTCTGAAAAGCGCTGTACACCGCACACATCTCTAGAGTGATATCGTATATGTATAGAATACTCATTCGCTTTACAGTAACGCGGGTGCGATTAATATAACAGAAGGCATTTATGGAATTAACTGGACCAAACAAAGTTTTCGGACGCATGCACGCAGGACCTTTTTCTTGAATTAATTCTTAGGTCCACCGCACAAAGTTTGGACCGACTTTTCTGAAAAGCGCTGTACACCGCACACATTTGTAGAGATATCGTGTATGTATAGAACAGGTATCATTGTAAGAAGGTGTGCGATTGTTGCCCACTGGGCATACACGCGTGTGCTTGCGTGAGGTTTAGTTTCGGGAAACAGGGCAGTGCGGTTTGATTGCGAGAAGGAAAAAGCGTCCGATCAAAGCGAAAATATCGGTTCTTCGTAGCTGGACGCCGAACGGTTCGTGCGTAGGTTTTTCAATAAATTGTTTTAAACGCAGAAGGGTACCGACACTGAAGCGTGTCTCTCTCTTGCCAATTAACTACATTCAGGCATGTCGCTGTCTGTCATAAACTATCTGCGTCATCTCCAGATGTTTGTAGATGAGATTTTTATAAGTGTTTTGACGTCGCTTTAATTGCCTCGAGTTCGGGCTCTGATACGTGAACATTGAGGTAAGCAATGGAGGGACGGCTTGACAATTGCGGGGCAAACGGAATTTTCACTGAACTGCAACGTGACGGGTACCAACGAACGGGGAGAGATTAGGCTTGACTTACGATCGATCAGTAATTCACGATAAAACTTATATGTCATTGTAATCGCGCCAGTGTGTATATGTAATTGGTACGACAAACTCTGCTTACTTTTGTTTTCATTCTAATGTCAGCGGGTGCGGACGAAATAACCTTCGTGCGCGAAAAACCGTAAACTTTTCACCTTCGGTTTACACCGCTGTACACGGTTTCGTTTATTTCGTTTAAAGTGTATCGCTCGACGTGAATTATTTACACTCGCAATATACTGCACGGCAGATGTCTGCGGTAAAGTGTTAAGCGACGTTTCTACACCACCTGTAAGGTCATTTTCTGCTCGTTACGTCTGTTCTTTAAATGCGAATATTAACTTTCGGTGGAGATCCGTTGAATATTCGAATGACACTAGCTCGTAATTTAAGCTGAAAGTCTTTCTGCGTATGTGATTATCGAACAGATGTTGCAATGGAAGATTGTATTTATTTACGTGTGCGTATGTTTTATGTTTTTGTTTAGCCACAGGTTAATTTCCAGTAGAAAGATGACTCTTATTGAGGGTGTCGGCGATGAAGTGACAGATTTTTTCATTGTATTAACTGTTCTGCTAGTGGGTTGGCTTGCATGGTGCTCCACAAGTATCACAGATCAGCCGTTAATACGCACAATACTTATATTACAAGACCGAACACGCACACGTATCACTGAATTGAGAGCTAATTACCATAATGCCAACGCTCGCAATCGAACCCCCAATCTGGAAATATCCGAGGAAGAATCAACGGAAACCAATTCTACAGATAATAATGAAACAGAGTCCAATTGCCCACAGCCTTCTACAACAAGTAATAAATATTATACGCTCAAATCAGTTGTCAAGTACGGCTTTCATTATACGACAATGTATGTATACAAATTGTAGGTGCAAGTGTAGATGCACCAGAACCCGATGCAGCACCAGACGCAGCCCCATCGGAGGAAGTGCTCATTGAAGCTATGGATTCCTTTAACAATGAAGAGACAACATTACTGCAAAGAACAACTAAGATAAACAGTTCAGACACTCCAATTGTTCAAGAATCAACAGCAACCGCTCCAGTTAATACAGACCACGTTGCCGAAGAACTGTCTACAGCAGACGCAACCGAGATCAGCATAAAGCTTAAATTTATAAATGATGATCAGAAGGTTGTTACTGGCAGCCTTAAGGAGTTGCTCGGCGATTTCAAAAGGTAACAGTGTACAATCGTCATTAGCGCTATCTCATCACATAAATTAACCCGCTACTTTGTCCCCATGCAGGAGGCATTTTCAAGTGGAACTTCAAGCTCAGAAGTTAGTTCGGCTGATATTCAACGGTCATGTACTTCAGCCCGACAGTCAGACCTTAGAACGTTGCGGATTGTACAATAACTGCGTCGTTCATTGTTTGGTGCATCAACCGCGGCCAAGTCCTGTGCAGTCTGCACCTTCGTCAACACTGGATAACTCTTCCTCCCTTTATTTTAATCCCCAGTCGTTCGAGGAGATACCCGCCAGCGCAGGCATGAGCCTGGTTCATAACGAGTGGGATCTGAGTAGGCTTTTGATAAGCGCTCTAATGTTACTCCTCGGCGTTGCTTGGTACTCACGGTACCACTATGCTCAATTATTTACCGCGACAACCACTCTCGCACTGTGTGCGCTCACCGCTTTCTTCACGGTCTCGTTGTTCAGCAACTTCTTTATAGATCAGGACGGCATTAGGAACATTGAGTAAGTTCGTAATTTTCGAATACGCGTGAAAGAGACGCGCTTTAAAGGCAATTCGCTCGACATAAAGACACCGAACTGTTCTATTATAAACGCGGAGACAATTAGCTTTCGGCGTGTCCAGTTCGTTGAGACAACGTTTGTCCTTTAACGCGTGGGTTGATCTAAAAATGGCAATTATGTTTGTTACCAGCGCTGAGCAAATTTTCCCTAGGCGCAGACGTACGATTTAACGCAAGGCGCTTCGACATACTGGTGACCTCAGTTTAGCGTCAGAACATTAGTGAAATGTAAAAAAAAAAATCGTATGACACTGTGTGTGTTGTGAGAATTGAAGTCATTTTGACCACCTAATGGGTACGGTTTTCGAAGAATAGTTGGGTTTTCGATGTTTTAATTCTACAATTAGCAAGCAACCGTTGCCGGTCTGACAGTGTTCGAATAGCTACTTGTAAAGTAAAATGTGTAAGTCGAAATAGCACAGTAATCTATGGACACGTTAGTTGTTTATCATATTGTAACATTGTTCCTCGCTGTGAAATTCACGTATGCCCGCATCAACACCTGATTCGAATAAAATGTGTATACTCATATCTGGTTAGTTATATAAAAAAGTTAGAAATATCATGTGCACCAAATGAATGTGCTTGCTAATCATAGAATCTGTTTACTCATTCGCGAAGGATACGCTATAAAACGGATGTTGAACAGAAAAACCAGCGGAAGAGAGATCTCATGAACATTTTCACGAAAATAAAATCGTACTGAAAGACGATTGTTATGCAGCATACCAAATCATGTGATTACAACCTGTAATTGTTAAACCCCTGTTAGCATTCACTTCACATGTAATGTAACGCACGTAATATTTCTTGCGAACTGAAGTCTCTTGAGGGACGCAACACGAGAGCAGGTACTGGAATTTTATATACCGGATAGACAACAGGTCTTTTTTTTTTTTGTATAAGATGGATAGCAATGATACTTGCGACAGGTCTTTTTTTTGTATAAGATGGATAGCAATGATACTTGCGACTATATAAAAGTGGTGTACGATACTTTGTTGAAAAAATTAATTTCCAATTATATTCTAATTGTTTTATGCAAAAGGAATAAATGATTATTTATTTGACGTGTTTGTTCGTAAACTTTTGATCCTGAAATATCACACCAATGAATAACGTACAACGATAACGGTAAATGTGAGCAGGTATGCGAATTCTTTTACTTTATTCATTATTATCAAATAGATACAAAGTAACTTTCTGAGCAACTAACGATTCACCATATTATTCTCCCTCAATTGATGAAACCATATTGATTGATGATCTCTTTCGAACGGAATAAATATATGAAATAGTATAAATTATTGCAATTTCTGTGTTATAAGAGATATTCAATCAATTTAGCAGTGACATGCTTTACACGGCAAATATAAATATTTTTTAAATAGAAATAAAGATGAAATTAATTATAACGATAACCCTTTGACACATTTATACGTGATAAAAACGTGACGGGATTTCGTGAAAAGGTCATGACGCACAATTTAATTCTAAAGTTGTTCCGTGCAATTCTTCTACTGATCCTCCTAACAGGGAGTCCGGAAGTTTTGCTTTTACAAACATAGAATTCAATCTGTGCTTGAAAGCGTCCATGTCTAACACAAAATTTCCTTGAGGATTCTCCAAGATTACAGTACCCTTCTCCTTTCCACATGTCACATTAACATACCGACATATCGGTCCACTTGGAGGCATATCTTTCTTATCCACTTTCGTTTTTGGTCGCGTTACATACAACGTGCGCCTATGCAACGAAATCACATCAACATCGCTGCTCAGTTCTTTTCCATCGACGTGCAGCTCGTAAGGATAACTATACAGGCCAAATAATATATCGATTTCGTTCCTTAGCTGTTCATACGAAATCGACGACGAGAGATTGGGACTTTCTAACAAAATTGTTCCTTGGCTAGTTTGCGCGCCGTATCTCGGCTGGACATTTAATGCTTCGACATTAACGTATTTCAAAAATGGTCCCGACTCCGTTACGTTGTGATTCACCGCAGTGTTCGCATTGGGGTTCACTAGTTTGAGTATCATTGCCGTACCCCTGACTTGCGTCTTTTCTTCTATTATAACCGAAGCCCCGCTTGGCAATTCTGCGATATCTTTTTGCGGTGTTTTAGTCGCAGCCTCGATGAATTTCTTGTGACTAACAATTACCTCGGACAGGACGTCCGTTTTGTCCCCTATCTCGTAGAAGACTATTGCCTCGTCCGAGGGAACTAATTGAGCCTTCTTTCTCAACTTTTGTACCCTGTTAATTATCTCTCTCGCTATGCCTTCCTTGTACAAAGTATCGTCAAGTGTAAAGTCCAAGATAATTAGGGTATTTCCTTGACTGTGAGACGTATGCTTAACTGAGGTGGGCAGCGGATGTGATTCCGTAAAGCTGAACGCCACTTTCACGTCATCCTCATCCAATTTGTGACCCAGTACCTCGATTTCTTTCTCGGCAATAAACGTTTTCACTTGACTGTCAGAGAGATCTAGAACAGCTTTTGCCACAGCCCTGAATTCTTCCTTTAAACGCGGGCCAAGGGAGTTGTACATGGGTACTGCTTTCAACGTTACACCGTACTTTTCCATGTCGGACGTTGCCGTCAATTCTTTCACATTGAGCTCTTCTAGGATATACGATTTCAGCGAGACAATGTCGTCCAAGGCTGAAGGATCTTGGTTAATGACCACGATGCCCGGCAGGGGATATTTTACGGACATTACATGTCTGTCCCTCACAACTCTGCCTAATTCAATGACAGTTTGCATATTAGATATGGCTTTCTCGATTTTCTCGTCTATTAGCTCAAGATGGGGGTCGGGGATCATTTGGTAGTGGACGCTGTCCATGTTATCTTTCGATGGCGGAAGCAGTTTTACGAGACGCTGGAACATGAACTCCGTTAAGAACGGTGTAAAGGGTGCGTTTACACGTACCATCGTATATACGACGTAGAATAAAGTGTTCAATGCCTGACGACAATCCGCGACGCCATTTTCACCCTTGATGCGTCTCCTGTTCATTCTTACGTACCAATTCGTAAGATTGTTTATGTACTTGACTAAGCGTGGTACGACAGTGTACAATCTGTAGGCTTGCATTTCTTGCTTTACAAAGTTCAGTAGCGACTGCGTAAACGACATGATCCATCTGTCCATGATGTTCTCCGACAAGGAAAGATCTTTCGCCTCTTCGAATACGTAAGAGACATTTTCCTCTCGCTCGTATCTCTCGATATTTTGCATCAGAAATCGGAAAGCATTGTACCACGGCAGGATAACGTCTTTGATAGTATCTCTGACACCCTTCTCCGTAAAACTCAACTTTTCCGCCTTTACCACCGGCGAGTTGATTAAGTAGAGACGAAGAGCGTCAGCTCCATATTTGTTCACGATATCCATCGGATCAGGGTAATTCTGCTTGCGCTTCGACATCTTTTGCCCGTCAGACGATAAGACCAGTCCGCTCGCGAGTAGGTTCTTGAAGGGTGCTTTTCCAAAGAGTGCAGTCGATATGACAAGGAGTGTATAAAACCAACCGCGGGTCTGATCGATTCCTTCGGCGATGAAGTCAGCGGGGAAACTTTCGTTGAAATCCTTCTGCCGTTCGAACGGAAAATGCATTTGGGCGTAGGGCATGGAACCAGATTCGAACCAGCAATCGAACACTTCTGGAATACGACGAAGTGGTGCCTGACCAGGACGTTTAGAGGGTATAGTCAAATGGTCAATACTCTCCCTATGAATATCCGTTATCTTCGTTCCAGTCAGATTCTCCAACTCCGCGATACTTCCAACACAAACGATTTCCTGTCCATCTTCAGAGATCCATAGGGGTATCGGATTTCCCCAATACCTGTTTCTACTGATCGCCCAATCGCGGGCATCTCGCAGCCAATTGCCGAAACGTTTCTCTTTAACATATTCCGGCACCCAGTAAGTTGCCGCATTGGCTTCAATCAGTTTGTCCTTTATAGTTTCTACTCTAAGGAACCAAGAGGGTACAGCTTTATAAATTAGTGGAGTATCGGACCGCCAACAGTAAGGATAGCTGTGTTCGGTTACTCCATTGTGTACCAATCTCTTCGTACCTTTCATATATTGAAATATCTTCTGATTAGCGTCTTTGACATACATTCCCACAAAATCATGAACTGGCTCAACAAAACAACCAGAGCTATCTATGGGGCAAACAATCTCCTGATCTTTGGTAATGACTCCAGCAGCTAGGCAACATCGATAATCGTCTTCACCAAAGTATGGAGCTTGATGTACAATGCCAGTACCACTTTCAGCAGTGACGTACGTGTCATTCAATATACGAAAAGCACCTTTTTCCTTAAGATGTGCAAAATATGGGAACAACGGTTCGTAGGTTTTATTCAATAGGTCTGTGCCCTTCCTTGTACCTAGTTTTTTCCATTTCTTAGCCCCATGAATAAGATCTAAACTTGACTCCAGGATTAAATATACTTTGCCCGAGTCAGCCTCTAGTTCAGCATACTCAAACGTAGGATTGCAACAAAGTGCCAAATTACTAGGCAATGTCCACGGTGTGGTTGTCCAGGCCAACAATGACACATTAGGTTCTTCTGTTAATGGGAATGCTACCACAAGCGCAGGATCAACAACTCGCTTATAGTTTTGACCAGATTCAAAGTTGGACAAAGGTGTCTGACACCCAGTAGAGTATGGCATTACCTTAACGCCTTGATATATCAAGCCCTTATTATAAAGCTCCTTAAATACCCACCAGATAGATTCCATGTACCATGGATATAACGTTTTGTAGTCGTTCTTGAAGTCTATCCAGCGCCCAATCCTGGTAACAATCTTCTCCCATTCGTCTGCATACCGCATGACAATGCTCCTACACTCTTTGTTATAGTTGGCAATTCCCATCTTGGCGACATCACTCGGTCCCATGATATTGAGTTTTTGGTCGATTTCATACTCAACTGGTAAGCCGTGAGTATCCCAGCCGAATCTGCGTTCAACGTGATAACCACATTGATGAGCGTACCTTGTAACAATATCCTTAATCGTACCAGTAAGCATATGTCCGTAATGCGGGAGACCAGTTGCAAAAGGTGGCCCGTCGTAGAACGAATATTTCGGTTTTGCCTTCGAAAGTCGGAGACAGTTTTGAAAAACGTCTAACTCCTTCCATAATTGCAATATAACCTCTTCTTCCTTTGGAAAATTTATTGTCTCTGGCAGTTTTTCGATCATTTTCCGACTAACCTCTCAACAGATGTTTAACTTGCCTTTCAAGTATGTTCGGCAGACTGATGCAACTCCCGCAGACTTGCGGCATACACGTATATCGATGTCTTCTTCTTTCTTCTTCTTTATTTTCTGGCTATGACACGCATGCGCAAGTATATCGAAGTCACGTGGCAATTTTCAGGTTAACGCCACGGATTCAGATATACACTGTAAGAAGCGGCACACGTGACCGTTTTGGGAAATTGGCATAGATGATGATGCAATGAAGTTGAGTAAGCAAACGTTTTTTTAGCGGACGATTGAGTATAGTACGTACCTGTATTGTTAGATGGTGCGGATGGCCGAGGAAAAACAAATTAAAAAAAAAAAGCAATAAAATTTGCTATTGAAATTTTTTTTTTAAGATTCTGTGCGCCTTAAAGAAAATATTTAAATGTGATTACTGAAATTTTAACCTGTCGTTACAGAAACCTTGTGAAATAACGAGATAGGATATGTTAGAAACATTTATTGCGATAAACACTAAAATTTGACTGTTTCGCTTACAAATAATACTACCAACCCGTGTATATGTTACCTTGAATGACCGAAATTAAAGAATGTCGACTTTCACCGGTGAATGTCAACAGATACCAAATACGTCTTAATATCTGCGTCTATACCAGGTTGTTCAATAAGTTTTCTCGGTCGATAAGAGAGGGCGTTGCTACTAGTCCAAATTTGTTTTTGTTTTGTTGGTTCACTCTTCTTGACTGAGAGGGATTTAGTAGAGGCTCTACACATCTCATTAGGCAGTGTGAGTCATATTTTAAATGAAATTTTGAGTTTTAAAAAGCTGTGTGCACAATGGGTGCCGCATTCGCTACAATTGAACAAAAACACAATCGAATGCGATTTTCTCAACAACATTTGGAGCGTTTTAAAAAGGATAAAGTGGATTTTGTGCGTCGATTCATCACTATGGATGAGACGTGGGTCCATCACCATGATCCTAAATCAAAACAAGAGGCTAAAGAGTGGTGTGAACCTGGTTGTTCGGCTTCGAAACGAGTTCGTGTCCAGAAATCGGCCAAGAAGGTTCTGGCATCAGTTTCTTGGGATGCGAAAGGAATTTTATTTGTGGATTACTTGCAAACTGGTAAAACAATTAATTCTGAATATTATTGCAACCTTTTGGACCAGTTGAAGGAAAAAATTCGTGAAAAAAGACCCGGTTTGCAGAAGAAAAAAATCCTTTTTCATCAGGACAACGCACCGTGTCACAAGAGCATTTTGACAATGGCTAAAATCCATGAATTAAAGTTCGAATTGTTGGAGCTGTTCGTTCGCAAGACGAACGAAAACCGGACGCCTCACCTCCAGCTCATCAACCACCGTTAGCCAACACCGTTTAGTCTCCCATTGTCCTCCGCATTTCAA
This sequence comes from Cryptocheilus praepositus, assembly GCA_033815515.1. NCBI lineage: Eukaryota > Metazoa > Arthropoda > Insecta > Hymenoptera > Pompilidae > Cryptocheilus > Cryptocheilus praepositus. The sequence goes on along the minus strand of JAWWQZ010000321.1, from coordinate 657,956 downwards.
TAGATCCCGAAAAAGTAATCAACGTCCACGTTCAATTTTATCGGTCAACCAAATATCGCCTAATCCTTCCTGTCCTTTCTGGTCATACCCCTCTTTCTTCACACATGCCGAACCCTCAGTTCTTTGTTTCGATCGCGATACCTCCCGATCCCATACACACGGCACCAATCTCCGCATATCCCCACTTCCTTTCCGAATTTCGGAAAATCCTAACGAACGCACGAGGAAAAAGATGAGCTGGAGGGGAGAAAGACATTTACATATACTGAAGCAAGGACCATTGGACTTCACTTGCTCGAACACTGTCACCAAAGTTACAACAACGCACCACGAACCTTTTCGATAAACTCACCACGCGTACAACATATTTTCTGTTTTTGCGATTCATATTAATTTTGTAAACCTTACTAAGTTTGTTTGAAATATATATTTGTTATTCCGTTGAACACTTCTTCGTACAATTTACACCCTTCACCTCCGTAAAAGGTCGTGAAGCAGATCGCGTTAACACAAAACGTGATTACAAAAAATTCAGGAGCATCCGCCGTATTCACCAGATTTGGCCCCCAGCGACTTCCATTTGTTTCCAGAACTCAAAAAATTGATGCGTGGCAAGCGTTTTTCGTCAAATGAAGAGGTCATAGCGGCTGTTGAAACGTATTTTGCAGACCTTCCGGAATCTCACTTCAGGGATGGGATCCACAGATTGGAGGATCGTTGGAGCAAGTGCATTAATGTTCAGGGAGATTATACTGATGAATAATAAAGTGTATTTTGAACCATAACATTGTGTTTTTCTTATCGAACGACAAAACTTATTGAGCAACCTAGTACCTACCTATATCTTAACGTCTATACGTCCAATTTAAATTGAATTTTGTCCGGATTTTGGCGCCGCACCCTGTACATCACGTATTAGATCGGGCGGCGCGGGTATTAAACTGTCTCACCGGGCGGCGCGGGTCATGGCGATACGCATTCGATTGTGTTCTGAATTATTAGATTATTAAACCCTGAGAATTAAAATAATGAAAATTTAACCAATTTAAATTGAATTTTGTCCGGATTTTGGCGCCGCACCCTGTACATCACGTTAAGCGCCACGCCGGGCCCCAGGGACCGGCGCTAAGCTTTTCGTTCGGGCATCGTCGGTCCGCACGAACCGGCGGCGGGCTTTTCGTTCGTATTATCATCGCGCGCGTATCTGTCCTTTCGTTCTTGTGAGACTGAACGTTTAATTTAGGCGGCATCGTTTTTGTTTGGTCAATGATTAAAGGGAACAACATAATACATAAAAATATTAATGTAAAATGGTATGAAATGGTATCGAAAATTGGCTTTTGAATTGTTATTGAACACCGCTGTTGTAAATTCCTTTTTCATACACCAAGAAACAACGGGCCAGAAGATGTCTAACACAATGTACCGTCAAAAATTGATAGACACACTTCTGCAGAAGGAGGAACAAGTGGACACCCGTATAAATCCTCGGCATCATTTAGAAAAAATGGAAGGCAATGCGCACAAAGTTAGAAAATACTACACCGAATGTTCTAATTATAATGCATGAATGTTAGGACGAAAGGCAGCTAAAAATATAACCACAAAAATGACAACATTTTGTAATCGGGACCGACGAGGCCCGAATGAAAACTCTAGCGCTGGTCCCTAGGGCCCGGCGTGGCGTTTAACGCGATATATAAATAAATATGTATTAGGGTGTCCCATAAGTTTCTTCCCTTTTTTTGATGCGAAATGAATACACGATATTTGTTGTTTAAGGTTGATTTATTATGTTATATATGAACCATTCTCTTCTATAACCTTCTTCCATCTCTCAGGAAGCCTCATTATGCCCTCTTTCCAAAATAGTTGAGGCTTACTTTCAAAATATTCATTTAGGTGCGTTTTTATTTCGCTTATGGATTTGAAAGATTTACCACGGAGAGAATTTTTTTAAGGAGAGGGACAAGTAATAATCGGATGGAGCAAGGTCTGGGGAGTATGGAGGGTGAGGTAGAACGTCCCAATCAAACTGTAATAATTTTTGCCTTACGGTCCACGCAACATGCGGTCTTGCGTTGTCGTGATTAAATACGACACCTCGTCGGTTCGCCAATTCTGGCCGTTTTTCTGCTATGGCGGCTTTTAGTTAATTCAGTTGATTGTAATATTTGTCAGCATTGATCATATCACCTTGAGGAAGGAGCTCGTAGTACAGTACACCCTTCCAGTCCCACCAAATACACAAAAGAACCTTCTTCGGATGAAGCCCAGGCTTCGCAACAGTTGAAGGTCTATTTTCTTTAGACCAAATGCGTTTTCGATGCACATTTTGATACAAAATCCAGGTCTCGTCTCCAGTGACAAGACTCTTTAAGAAAGGATTTCTTTCGTGTCGCTGAAGAAGCAAATCGCATGTAGAGATGCGGTTCATACGGCCGGTCTCCGTCATTTGGTGTGGAACCCAAACTTCATATCAATTCGCATATCCCATCTTGATTAAATGCTTATGTACCGTTGTGTTGGGAATGTTAGTGGCATCCACTATCTCACGCACACTGTATCGCGGATTTTCAGCAAGCACACCCAGACAGCACATATTACTAAAAGATGTCCATATGACGACTTTTGAAAGATGTCTTTTCGGTATAATCTAATGATGCCTTATGGACATCTAAAAGATGCCAAAATATTAAAGATGTTTTTTGTGCTAAACACTAGTTGGTGCCACCATTGTGAATTACTATTGTGAAAATTAGTTCGGTGTGGTTCGGTGAAACAAAAATAATTTAACGGTAACAGAATAATTTAAAGAATAGTATTCGATTGGCATAAATTACATTGATTTTATAGTACGATGAAAAAAATAAATAAATTAGAAAAACGAGGTTATTTAGATTCCATTCTGTATACCTAAAGTCCAGTTAACCTTACTTTTTCTATTTTTCTAGTTTACATTTTTTTTTTTTATAAATATTTTAAGATGCATGTAAATAAATAATGCGAGCTTCCTTTTTGATTGTGATTGATGCTATTTTCAGTATTATAACATTTTGTAGTGTTAATTTATGCCGAAGGTCGAATAAGTTCGGACAAGATGCCAAAACGAAAAGATTTCCGGCATTTGGGACAAAGGCAAAAAAATCGTCGTCTAAAAGCGTCGTCTTGTATTTATCCTATCTATTTACAGATGAAACTTATAATATTTATTATTGTAAACGAACAATATCCATAATAAAAAATAAAAATGAAACACAAATAAATATCCGTGCGATAATTTTAATATAAAACATAAAATAGTATTTAGGCATGCCCAAGAAAAAATCATTTTGGCTGATAATATCTTTATATTATATGAGCCGTTTATTTTGAAAGTGACCTAAGTCCATTTTCCAACAATTTCTTTTTAGTTGACTGTAATAACGTTTATAATTTTAGATTAGCTGTCATAAAAACAGTTAACAAAAAAAATTCACATTTGGACTTAGGCCACTTTCAAAATATACGGCTCTTATAATATAAGATATATCAGCAGAAATTATTTTTTTCCGGGCATGCCTAAATATTGTCGTTCGACTGTGTCTAAATGCCGTCATTTCATGATGCCTAAATGTTGTCTTTCAGACTTGTCTGAACGTCATCTTTTAGGCAACGAAAAACGGGTCATAAGACAACTTTTCGTCATCTTTCTGATGCCTTTACGTCACTACTGAAAGATATCTTTCCGGAAAAAAGGTTATCTTTTAGACGTGTTTTAGATATCTGTGTGCTGTCTGGGCAGTCTTGATAATGTCCGTATCCGTCGTTGCTGGGGGGCGCGTCGGTCTTCATCTTTAAACTCGAAATTGCTAGCTCTAAATTTCTTAAACCAATTGCGGACGGTCCTAATAGTCGCAGCACTACTCCCGTAAACGGTGCAAATCTCGCCTGCAATGTCCTTTGCACTATTGCCTTTTTTAAAGCAATGAAGCATAACATGCCGCAAATGCTTCTTTTGGCTCTCCATATTGAACGGTGTAGAAAAAATTTTAAAAGAGACTTTGTCACCAACGAAACGTACTCTAAAAGAGCTCTGGGACGACTGAAACCGATGCCATAAACGACTAAGAGATAAGCCTGCATGTTTATATAAACATAGCCAGTTAGAGTCATTCATAGCGTGGCGCGGAAGAAACTTATGGGACACCCTAATATATAATATATATGTTACAGTGAAACACCGAAATCTGGAGAATGTCGACTTTCACCGGTGAGTGTCAACATTCACATAGTCGCTTGGTATATGTCGGAAACATTTGCTAAATACCCTTATTTCTGACTTACACCGGTAAATGTTGACATTCACCATGCACTAATTGTCGACACACACCGGTCTTCATCTTTAAACTCGAAATTGCTAGCTCTAAATTTCTTAAACCAATTGCGGACGGTCCTAATAGTCGCAGCATTCACCGTAAACGGTGCAAATCTCGCCTGCAATGTCCTTTGCACTATTGCCTTTTTAATAAAGCAATGAAGTTTTTCATAACATGCCGCAAATGCTTTTTCAAAGAAGAAAGACTCTCCATATTGAACGGTGTAGAAAAAAGTTTAAAAGAGACTTTGTCACACACCGAAACGTACTCTAAAAGAGCTCTGGGACGACTGAAACCGATGCCATAAACGACAAGAGAAAATGTAGAATGTTTATATAAACATAGAAATTTATGTACAATCATTCAAAGCGTGGCGCGGAAGAACATAATCCGGACACCATTCAATATATAATATATATGTACAGTGAAACACCGAAAAATGAGAATTATTGCCGACTTTCACCAAATTGGTTATTTTGAACATTATCACACTAGTCGAAAAATATACGTATATGTCGGTTTATTTCATAAAATATATCTTATTATACTAGAAAGTTACACTAACAATGGTGACATTCACCATGAAACACCGAATTGTCGTTGACACACCGAAGAGGGTCAACATGAATGTACAACAATGTAATGAAATATTCGATTTTTTACCGACGTGTTTCGTATCTGTTGACATTTACCGATGAAAGTCGACATTCTCCAATTTCGGTCATTCACGGTAACAACTCCATAGTATGACTATCAAGTGGATCTAGGTTTATCTTCGTTGTGTTTATTACGTTTATGACTTACAGAACGAACCTGACGATAAATCACTAGCGCGAAAGTCGCAGTTATTATTTGCCATCTAGCGAGAGTCGGTAGAATCGCTATTAATCGAGTATCCATTGGCAAGTTTAATAGATACACGCATGACACTATTTATAAAACATTTGACCATAAAGGACGTAAAGAGTACCGTTGACAGGACAAACGTGTCTTTCGAGTTATCGTTGATTCATACATAACTACCACAAAACGTAACATAATTTATTGCTTAAAATTATTCGCCGGACCACGAAGAGGATCAGCAAGTTCTAAACATGGTAATTCGATGTGCTTTTATCACTGTGAAGCTTGATAATTAAAAAATAAAATAACTTTGTATGTATTATTTTTTAAGACTATCCTAATTTATAATCAGTTAAATTATGATAGTCTGTTGGCTCAGCTTTTTGATTTCCACGTATATGTTGGTTAAACAATCAATGGTCTATGGAAACGGAATTATTTTTTTTTGTGCTTTAAATATTGCTTAGCCAATTGAAGAGGAAAATAATGCAATCTTTATCTTTTCCCAAAGGCTCAAGAGGTGGAAGAAACTATGAAACGTATTCAATCTCACAAAGGGGTAGTGGGTACAATTGTTGTAAATGCTGAAGGTACGCAACTTATGTATAGCACATTATATGAGTAATATTGACAAACAGACTTCGTATTAAGTGAGAATACAATGATACCAGGTATTCCAATTAAATCGACATTGGACAATACTACGACAGTTCAGTACGCAGGTTTGATAAGCCAGTTGTCAGATAAAGCAAGATCTGTAGTGCGTGATCTGGATTCTACGAACGATCTTACCTTTCTGCGTATTCGTAGTAAGAAACACGAGATCATGGTCGCACCCGATAAAGAGTTTATACTTATAGTAATACAAAATCCGGTAGATTAATATTGAGCGAAAGATAATATCCTCTTTGAGAACTGTTTCTAACAGTAAGCTTTCTTTATTTGCTACTTATGGCACATTCCACACAAATTTCTGTGCCGCTCAGTCCGTGCGACATAAATCGGATATTTATATGTTGACACAAAATTTTCTTATAACGACACTGAAAAGTCATATATACATTAATACAGCACTGCCACTTAATTGGCTTGATGCATCTGTAATTTTAAGTTTGTAATGCGAGATATTACATTCACTAAATGTTATGAATAATATATGAAACATTTATCATTCTCATAGAAATTCTTCAGAAGGACGTTGGAGCAGTTGATTGGTTTATTTTATGGGACATTTATTGACTCTCTGATACGGGATTTTAATATTGCTTCACCGAATAATAATCATAAGTTTATTTACTTGTAGTATTACTTTATTCTTATGAAACGTATATATAATATTGTTAACAATATCAAAGGTACATACAAAAGGTATAAAATTTTATTTACGATAGACTATTAATAAAACTTTTGTATTCTGCAATTGTACGCCAATGGTTGTGCAAGAATGTTGTAAATACATATATGTAATATACATATGTGTGTCCTGATGATACTCCAATTTTCAAAGTAAGCCTACTTTCGTATCAGCGTCAACCAGCACAGTGTTATCCACATTTTTTACCCATGTGACTTAATTGTATATTTGTTATACAAAAAACATGACAGACTTATTGTACCAAATTAAATTACAGATTCTCATGGTACACAATGAATGAAATGAGTAATAAAATGCTAAATCATTAAGTTGGGAAGAACATGTTACGACTTTTGATCACAGCCTACTTGTTAAGTCATTTACATAGGCTGGCATTGCTCTTTCACATTGGTCCGTTTTGTTACCGCGGGGTGGTAAACCGTGTAATAAACTATCATTGCAGTGACCCCTAATAAATAAGGAACTATACAACATACGATGAGAACATTATAGTACCAGGCAGTCCGAACTTCCGTTGATGTGGTGAACATCCATATTAGACAAGCTATTAAATTCTCCAAAAAACAGAGGACGTAAAAAAATATATGCTTGAAAAACGTTCGTCCGTGCACTGCATTTAGATAAATGAATACATGAACGATACCGATCACAGCACCGAATATTATTGACCGGAATCGTTCCGTTATTGTCGGACGCATATGCGGCGGTCGACTATTGTTTCGACAAAATTCCAGTACCCCATGAGCATCGGCCATGATCCAAATAACCATACCCATCCAGTGGCAAATGCAGCCGATCGCTGTGTACAATGGCCACACACTGGCTAGCACGGTAATGGACAGGACCCTTGAAACTGAAACAATAAGAAGCAGTTAAAGACAAATTGGAAAATCCTATAATATATCTTTGCCTTAACACGTTGACTGCCGTGCGTATTTTGTTGTATTAGAACGGCGATGCTATGAAATACTATAGCCTTGATTGAATTATGCAAAAAGTAAATAATGTGCAAGTATTGGAAACCAAAGGATCGCATTACTATTCTATCAATGACTGCATTTATAAAATAATTATTGCTACCCATTGCGAATATTTTGGATCTTCAGTAAAATCTTTTGCAATGAAAAATAAAAATAATGTGAAGGTATCGGAGACCATAGGATTGAATCACTATTTAATATTAAGTGCATTGTCAAAATTATAAATGCGACCGATTGGGTATCGTATCGTATTTCGTATTTTACTGTATTAGAACGGCGACGCGGTGAAATACTACAGTGTTTAACTTAATTATGCAAAATGTAAAGAATGCGCAGGTATTGGAGACCAAAAGATCGCATCCCTATTCTAACAATAACTGCATTTATAAAATAATTATTGCTACCTATTGTGAGTATTTTGGATCTTCAGTAAAATCTTTTGCAATGAAAAATGAAAATAATGCGAAGGTATCGGAGACAAAAAGATTGAATCAGTATTTAATATTAATTGCATTGTCAGAATTATAAATGCGACCGATTGGGTATCGTATCGTATTTCCTATTTTGCTGTATTAGAACGGCGACGCGGTGAAATACTATAGCCTTTGATTGAATTATGCAAAATGTACATAATGTGCAGGTATTGAAGACTGAAAGATCGCATCACTATTCTAACAATAACTGCATTTATAAAATAATTATTGCTACTCAATGCGAATATTTTGAATCTTCAGTAAAATCTCTTGCGCCGGTCATCGGTGAATATCACGGCAGTCAAAGTGTTAAACTAATATTCGACTTTCGTTTGTATTAACGCATTGACTGCCGTGCATATTTTGCTGTATTAGAACGGCGATGCTATAAAATACTACAGCGTTTGAATGAATTATGCAAAATATACATAACGTGCAGGTATTGAAGACCAAAAGATCGTATCACAATTCTAACAATAACTGCATTTATAAAATAATTATTGCTACCCATTGCGAATATTTTGGATCTTCAGTAAAATCGCTTGTGCCGGTCATCGGTGAATATCGCGGTAGTCAAAGTATTAAACTAATATTCGACTTTCGTTTGTATTAACGCATTGTTTGCCGTGCGTATTTTGCTGTATTAGAACGGCGATGCTATAAAATACTACAGCGTTTGACTGAATTATGCAAAATGTACATAATGTGCAGGTATTGAAGACCAAAAGATCGTATCACAATTCTAACAATAGCTGCATTTATAAAATATTTATTGCTATCCATTGCGAATATTTTGGATCTTCAATAAAATAGCTTGCGCCGGTCATCGGTGAATATCACGGCAGTCAAAGTGTTAAACTAATATTCGACTTTGGATTGTATTAACACTTTGGCTGCCGTGTGTATTTTACTGTATTAGAACGCCGATCCTATGAAATACTATAGCCTTTGACTGAATTATGCAAAAAGTAAATAATGTGCAAGTATTGGAAACCAAAGGATCGTGTCACAATTCTAACAATAACTGCATTTATAAAATAATTATTGCTATTCATTGCGAATATTTTGAATCTTCAGTAAAATCGCTTGCGCCGGTCATCGGTGAATATCACGGCAGTCAAAGTATTAAACTAATATTCGACTTTGGTTTGTATTAACGCATTGACTGCCGTGCATATTTTGCTGTATTAGAACGGCGATGCTATGAAATACTATAGCCTTTGACTGAATTATGCAAAAAGTAAATAATGTGCAAGTATTGGAAACCAAAGGATCGCATTACTATTCTAACAATGACTGCATTTATAAAATAATTATTGCTACCCATTGCGAATATTTTGGATCTTCAGTAAAATAGCGCCGGTGATCGGTGAATATCACGGCAGTCAAAGTGTTAAACTAATATTCGACTTTCGTTTGTATTAACGCATTGTTTGCCGTGGGTATTTTGCTGTATTAGAACGGCGATGCTATAAAATACTACAGCCTTTGACTGAATTATGCAAAATGTACATAATGTGCAAGTATTGGAAACCAAAGGATCGCATCACTATTCTTACAATGACTGCATTTATAAAATAATTATTGCTACCCATTGCGAATATTTTGGATCTTCAGTAAAATAGCGCCGGTGATCGGTGAATATCACGGCAGTCAAAGTGTTAAACCAATATTCGACTTTGGTTTGTATTAACGCATTGACTGCCGTGCGTATTTTGCTGTGTTAGAACGGCGATGCTATGAAATACTAGAGCGTTTGACTGAATTATGCAAAAAGTAAATAATGTGCAAGTATTGGATACCAAAGATCCGCATCACTATTCTAACAATGACTGCAACTATAAAATAATTATGGCTACTCATTGCGAATATTTTGGATCTTTAGTAAAATCTCTTGCGCCGGGTCATCGGTGAATATCACGGCAGTCAAAGTGTTAAACTAATATTCGACTTTCGTTTGTATTAACGCATTGACTGCCGTGCGTATTTTGCTGTATTAGAACGGCGATGCTATGAAATACTACAGCGTTTGACTGAATTATGCAAAAAGTAAATAATGTGCAAGTATTGGAAACCAAAGGATTGCATTACTATTCTAACAATGACTGCATTTATAAAATAATTATTGCTATCCATTGCGAATGTTTTGGATCTTCAGTAAAATAGCGCCGGTGATCGGTGAATATCACGGCAGTCAAAGTGTTAAACTAATATTCGACTTTCGTTTGTATTAACGCATTGACTGCCGTGCATATTTTGCTGTATTAGAACGGCGATGCTATGAAATACTACAGCGTTTGACTGAATTATGCAAAATGTAAATAATATACGGGTATTGAACACCAAAGGATCGCATCAGTATTCTAACAATAACTGCATTTATAAAATAATTATTGCTACTCATTGCGAATATTTTGGATCTTCAGTAAAATCTCTTGCGCCGGTCATCGGTGAATATCACGGCAGTCAAAATGTTAAACTAATATTCGACTTTGGTTTGTATTAACGCATTGACTACCGTGCGTATTTTGCTGTGTTAGAACGGCGATGCTATGAAATACTAGAGCCTTTGACTGAATTATGCAAAAAGTAAATAATGTGCAAGTATTGGAAATCAAAGGATCGTGTCACAATTCTAACAATAACTGCATTTATAAAATAATTATTGCTATTCATTGCGAATATTTTGGATCTTCAGTAAAATCGCTTGCGCCGGTCATCGGTGAATATCACGGCAGTCAAAATGTTAAACTAATATTCGACTTTCGTTTGTATTAACGCATTGACTGCCGTGCGTATTTTGCTGTGTTAGAACGGCGATGCTATGAAATACTAGAGCGTTTGACTGAATTATGCGAAATGTAAATAATATACAGGTATTGAAGACCAAAGGGTCGCATCACTATTCTAACAATGACTGCAATTATAAAATAATTATTGCTACCCATTGCGAATATTTTGGATCTTCAATAAAATCGCTTGCGCCGGTCATCGGTGAATATCACGGCAGTCAAAGTGTTAAACCAATATTCGACTTTGGTTTGCATTAACGCATTGACTGTCGTGCGTATTTTGCTGTATTAGAACGGCGATCCTATGAAATACTATAGCCTTTGACTGAATTATGCAGAAAGTAAATAATGTGCAAGTATTGGAAATTAAAGGATCGTGTCACAATTCTAACAATAACTGCATTTATAAAATAATTATTGCTATTCATTGCGAATATTTTGGATCTTCAGTAAAATCTCTTGCGCCGGTCATCGGTGAATATCGCGGTAGTCAAAGTGTTAAACTAATATTCGACTTTTGTTTGTATTAACGCATTGACTGCCGTGTGTATTTTGTTGTATTAGAACGGCGATGCTATGAAATACTATAGCCTTTGACTGAATTATGCAAAAAGTAAATAATGTGCAAGTATTGGAAACCAAAGGATCGCATCCCTATTCTAACAATAACTGCATTTATAAAATAATTATTGCTACACATTGCGAATATTTTGGATCTTCAGTAAAATAGCGCCGGTGATCGGTGAATATCACGGCAGTCAAAGTGTTAAACTAATATTCGACTTTCGTTTGTATTAACGCATTGACTGCCGTGCGTATTTTGCTGTATTAGAACGGCGATGCTATGAAATACTACAGCGGTTGACTGAATTATGCAAAATATACATAACGTGCAGGTATTGAAGATCAAAAGATCGTATCACAATTCTAACAATAACTGCACTTATAAAATAATTATTGCTACCCATTGCGAATATTTTGGATCTTCAGTAAAATCTCTCGTGCCGTCATCATGGCAGTCAAAGTGTTAATAAAGTGCATACCTGTGACTAAAAAGTGCCAAAGAAACTGCAGGACACTTCCGATCACTCCAATATTCTGCTTATCTCGCTGCGCAATGCGGATACTGCGATTGTAACTTGCCATAGCCCAACCCATGCTCACTAATGAGCTGATAATTGTGGCTACTTGATGGACAACTGCAAATGTTGATTCTTGCGTGAGTCTAAGTGGTGTAGATGTTTCATGTATGACATTTGCGAATGAGGTTGCCTTGTGTTACATGCAAATGACGTGCTATAGATACATTCAAAATTGATGGTGTTGTGATAATTCTTCAGAAGGATAGTGATCTGCAAAACCTGGTGGGGTGCGGCTTCCAGGAAACATTCGAATACTCTAAGAAGAGCGACGTCTTGATCTTCTTTGAGCATTTTTAAGTAATACATTCGTTGTCCAGTGTAGTCTCCCTTCTTCTTACAATTACGTGACTTCAAAGCGTATTTCAGCGTATCGTAATAATGCAGAACTGGTGCCAGTTGAAACGCAACGGCAATCACGCAACATGTTTTCCTCTTAATTATATGACGTGAAACCTTATGTTCCTCTTGTTCATCAGGCCTTAGCTGGGCCTATAAACAGAAAAACATAATTAGTTGTATCGTAAATAACATTCTGTTTGAAATTATTCTGTTTGTTCAAAATTGTATGTGCTTTCTTCAGATTACATGTCAGGCATATGTTAGGTCAAATCATTGAAGTTTAAGCTAGAAGTACCAGTACATTCTGCGTTTACCTTTCGATCTTGCTGTTGCATTCTTTGGCTTATAATAACATTTATTAAAGACGGTACAAATATAAAGTAAACCGTCCACACGAAATATTCTATTTTGTTTCCAAGCAGGTACTGTATTGCTATATTTATGTCCAAGCCCATGTCAATGATATGCATTAGTATAGACGAAAGTAAAAAAAGTAGATCCATATTCGATATATGGGAAACGGCATATGCTAGACCAAATCATTGAAGTTTAAGCTAGAAATACCAGTAAGTTCTGCGTTTACCTTTCGATCTTGCTGTTGCATTCTTTGGCTTATAATAACATTTATCAAAGACGGTACAAATATAAAGCAAACCGTCCACACGAAATATTCTATTTTGTTTCCAAGCAGGTACTGTATTGCTATATTTATGTCCAAACCCATGTCAATGATATGCATTAGTATAGACGAAAGTAAAAATAATAAATCCATATTCGATATATGGGGAATGGCATATGCTAGACCAAATCATTGAAGTTTAAGCTAGAAATACCAGTAAGTTCTGCGTTTACCTTTCGATCTTGCTGTTGCATTCTTTGGCTTATAATAACATTTATCAAAGACGGTACAAATATAAAGCAAACCGTCCACACGAAATATTCTATTTTGTTTCCAAGCAGGTACTGTATTGCTATATTTATGTCCAAACCCATGTCAATGATATGCATTAATATAGACGAAAGTAAAAATAATAAATCCATATTTGATATATGGGGAACGGCATATGTTAGACCAAATCATTGAAGTTTAAGCTAGAAATACCAGTAAGTCCTGCGTTTACCTTTCGATCTTGCTGTTGCATTCTTTGGCTTATAATAACATTTATCAAAGACGGTACAAATATAAAGCAAACTGTCCACACGAAATATTCTATTTTGTTTCCAAGCAGGTACTGTATTGCTATATTTATGTCCAAGCCCATGTCAATGATATGCATTAGTATAGACAAAAGTAAAAAAAGTAGATCCATATTCGATATATGGGAAACGGCATATGCTAGACCAAATCATTGAAGTTTAAGCTAGAAATACCAGTAAGTTCTGTGTTTACCTTTCGATCTTGCTGTTGCATTCTTTGGCTTATAATAACATTTATCAAAGACGGTACAAATATAAAGCAAACCGTCCACACGAAATATTCTATTTTGTTTCCAAGCAGGTACTGTATTGCTATATTTATGTCCAAACCCATGTCAATGATATGCATTAGTATAGACGAAAGTAAAAAAGTAGATTCATATTCGATATATGGGGAACGGCATATGTTAGACCAAATCATTGAAGTTTAAGCTAGAAATACCAGTAAGTTCTGCGTTTACCTTTCGATCTTGCTGTTGCATTCTTTGGCTTATAATAACATTTATCAAAGACGGTACACATATAAAGCAAACCGTCCACACGAAATATTCTATTTTGTTTCCAAGCAGGTACTGTATTGCTATATTTATGTCCAAACCCATGTCAATGATATGCATTAGTATAGATGAAAGTAAAAAAGTAGATCCATATTCGATATATGGGGAACGGCATATGTGAGACCAAATCATTGAAATTTAAGCTGGAAATACCAGTAAGTTCTGCGTTTACCTTTCGATCTTGCTGTTGCATTCTTTGGCTTATAATAACATTTATCAAAGACGGTACAAATATAAAGCAAACCGTCCACACGAAATATTCTATTTTGTTTCCAAGCAGGTACTGTATTGCTATATTTATGTCCAAACCCATGTCAATGATATGCATTAGTATAGACGAAAGTAAAAAAAGTAGATCCATATTCGATATATGGGGAACGGCATATGTTAGACCAAATCATTGAAATTTAAGCTAGAAAATACCAGTAAGTTCTTCTGCGTTTACCTTTCGATCTTGCTATTGCATTCTTTGGCTTATAATAACATTTATCAAAGACGGTACAAATATAAAGCAAACCGTCCACATGAAATATTCTATTTTGTTTCCAAGCAGGTACTGTATTGCTATATTTATGTCCAAACCCAAGTCAATGATATGCATTAGTATAGACGAAAGTAAAAAAGTAGATCCATATTCGATATATGGGGAACGGCATATGTTAGACCAAATCATTGAAATTTAAGCTAGAAATACCAGTAAGTTCTGCGTTTACCTTTCGATCTTGCTGTTGCATTCTTTGGCTTATAATAACATTTATCAAAGACGGTACAAATATAAAGCAAACCGTCCACACGAAATATTCTATTTTGTTTCCAAGCAGGTACTGTATTGCTATATTTATGTCCAAGCCCATGTCAATGATATGCATTAGTATAGACGAAAGTAAAAATAATAAATCCATATTTGATATATGGGGAACGGCAGCTGGAACATCAACATCGTCAAAGCCAATATTTAATGCCGAAAATATATCGCCAATGTGATGATCGTGTAGTATGTTGTTCGATTCTTCCATCGTGGTTTGAGGTTATAATTAATATCAGTTGGTATAAAAAAAATGAGATTCAATTTGAGGGCGCGTGAACACATTCAGTTACTTCATCTCGAACCACATATTTTCATCGAACAAATCTGAACTGTCCGATGTACAACGACACAACTATCATCGTACTGGTTTACCAGACCCGCCTTAAATCTGGTAACATCCTGAATTATCTCATGCTGGACGTATAAAATGAGCTGTCCGGCAGCAGCGTTTCAAGTTGTCATGACAACCGTGTATTTTAAGCCTAATATCAAAACAGTGCATTTCGAGATTAATTGACGGTGTGGCAAATGAATATTGTAACTGGAAAGCGATACTCCATACTCATAGTCGTACAGCATTTAATATTACTTTTCGACATATGCGTTAACTCCTTCGGAAATTTCGTAAGACAACATCCAGTCAACTTGCTCATTCTTTACGTGTAGGTGATTGGTAACAGTATTTCTGTGTAACGTTTTCATATATAAGTACTTGACGGCTTGTTTTTCAGAATTCAATATTTTTGTCTTATCATAGCCCTGACCATTCTCCTGGTAAATTTCTTTGCAACTTATATTTTTTAGGTAAAGCTAGTAGGATTGAAGTTTTGGAGTAACGCAGTTACACTAAACTGTGTTTTAATTTAATTTGATTATAATCGGTTTGTAATCCTAGGCTGGCTTGATACAGTTGTTATATACCAGGTTTCGTATGACATTGGTGCTGTGTATAGCATACATTATATTGTCATGACAACCGTGTATTTTAAGCCTAATATCAAAACAGTGCATTTCGAGATTAATTGACGGTGTGGCAAATGAATATTGTAACTGGAAAGCGATACTCCATACTCATAGTCGTACAGCATTTAATATTATTTTTCGACATATGCGTTAACTCCTTCGGAAATTTTGTAAGACAACATCCAGTCAACTTGCTCATTCTTTACGTGTAGGTGATCGGTAATAGTATTTCTGTGTAACGTTTTTATATAAGGTGTAGTATTTGACGGTTTGTTTTTCAAAATTCAAGATTTTTGTCTTATCATAGCCCTGACCATTCTCCTGGTAAATTTCTTCGCAACTTATATCTTTTAGGTAAAGCTAGTAGGATTGAAGTTTTGGAGTAACACAGTTACGCTAAACTGTGTTTTCATTTAATTTGAATATATGTTTATGATTATAATCGGTTTGTAATCCTAGGCTGGCTTGATACAGTTGTTATATACCAGGTTTCGTATGACATTGGTGCTGTGTATAGCATACATTATATTGTCATGACAACCGTGTATTTTAAGCCTAATATCAAAACAGTGCATTTCGAGATTAATTGACGGTGTGGCAAATGAATATTGTAACTGGAAAGCGATACTCCATACTCATAGTCGTACAGCATTTAATATTACTTTTCGACATATGCGTTAACTCCTTCGGAAATTTTGTAAGACAACATCCAGTCAACTTGCTCATTCTTTACGTGTAGGTGATCGGTAATAGTATTTCTGTGTAACGTTTTTATATGAGGTGTAGTAGTTGACAGCTTGTTTTTCAAAATTCAAGATTTTTGTCTTATCATAGCCCTGACCATTCTCTTGGTAAATTTCTTTGCAACTTATATCTTTCCGGTAAAGCTAGTAGGATTGACGTTTTGAAGTAACACAGTTACGCTAAACTGTGTTTTCATTTAATTTGAATATATGTTTATGCTTATAATCGGTTTGTACTCCTAGGCTGGCTTGATACAGTTGTTATATACCAGGTTTCGTATGACATTGGTGCTGTGTATAGCATACATTATATTGTCATGACAACCGTGTATTTTAAGCCTAATATCAAAACAGTGCATTTCAAGATTAATCGACGGTGTGGCAAATGAATATTGTAACTGGAAAGCGATACTCCATACTCATAGTCGTACAGCATTTAATATTACTTTTCGACATATGCGTTAACTCCTTCGGAAATTTCGTAAGACAACATCCAGTCAACTTGCTCATTCTTTACGTGTAGGTGATCGGTAATAGTATTTCTGTGTAACATTTTTATATAAGGTGTAGTATTTGACGGTTTGTTTTTCAGAGTTCAAGATTTTTGTCTTATCATAGCCCTGACCATTCTCCTGGTAAATTTCTTTGCAACTTATATCTTTCAGGTAAAGCTAGCATAATTGAAGTTTTGGAGTAACGCAGTTACGCTAAACTGTGTTTTCATTTAATTTGAATATATGTTTATGATTATAATCGGTTTGTAATCCTAGGCTGGCTTGATACAGTTGTTGTATACCAGGTTTCGTATGACATTGGTGCTGTGTATAGCGTATATTATATTGAGCATTAGCTTGCACACGTGGCATATTTCAATGTGTTGGTCGTCCCCTTTTCAATATCATTGGACAAAAGGGTTTCATGTTCTTTATTCATCTCATAAAGGAGGTACAGCATCAAGAATTTTGTAATGTTTGAAGTACCTTCTGTTACGACACATTCTTGTAATGCCTATGTACAATACAGTTGCAGTTCTCTATTATTATTTCTACAAGAGAGCTGCTTTGCGCATTGGGGATCCAAGATTTTATGAGGGATCAACATGGTTGCAAAA
Source organism: Cryptocheilus praepositus (assembly GCA_033815515.1). Taxonomy (NCBI): domain Eukaryota; kingdom Metazoa; phylum Arthropoda; class Insecta; order Hymenoptera; family Pompilidae; genus Cryptocheilus; species Cryptocheilus praepositus. Next base: position 640,275 of record JAWWQZ010000321.1, on the reverse strand, counting down.
ACAATTAAGTCATGCATAAAGTAATTCTATTGTGGGATCGCTGCCTGCCTTGGATTGTGGACTTTCATTGACGGAAATATATATAACTTGTATCAACCTAACAATTTCTTGATTGTATTCCAACTATTTACTCTTGGGGCACAAACATGATTGCTAAGTCTTGTATAAAACAATATATTTTGTAAATCTACCTTTCATGTATATATTGTACAAAATGATCATTACAAGTAGATTTATATACTCATAATTAATGTCTAGTAAAGTAATCACCCTTCATACAAGAGTATGTAAAAGTTCTTTTTTTTCAGTACCTTAGCCAATAGTTGCCTTATTAAAAAATATTGCACTATGTTAGTTTTTCAATGTACTATGTATTTGATATTACTTCAATGCAGGTTTTTAAACATTGTACTTGAGAATGATATAACCAAGTCAATAGTTTGTATTGGTCAAGCATTTCCTAGCCATGTAATATCACAAGAATGCCCTTCTGTCGAGCGCTTCAATTTAAACAGGAATTCACAAAAAGATCTCTTGACAAAACGAGTCTTTTTCTACGCAAAATTCTCTAAATACTAGAAAAATTGACTAAAATTATGATGATAATCATTATTATTCAAAAATATTCCAATTCTAGAATCGCAAGTGATGTCAAAGTAATTTCCATTTCAGATATTTCGTTGTAATGCAAATCTTATCACCACAACAAGTTAATAATAGGTAGAACAATGATAAAATGCATTCCACATGAGTTAGACTTACTACGTGTGTTTGTGCTATACAAATTATTTTACAAATGCGGTTTTGGTTGACATCAAATTTTGTATGAAAGTATTTTCGATACATCTCATAATTCGATGTTTGTCGAACAACCCTTTAACTTGTAACATCTGCTACGATTCTTGGGCAATATTTGTATATGCATTTTTATAAGAAGGTTCTTAGTCGTATCATCACTTATGCACAGATATTAATCAAAAATTCTACACCCTTTTCGTGACATATTATTCACAGAGTTACGTTACTTTGCCAATTGACATGATAATTTATTGGATTATTTCTAACAACTCTCTCTATTCGCCTTTTTAAAATCGATTCCATGAGTTCATCAGGAAGTAAGTAAACAACTTACATCTGGTTGTTTTACAAAATTATGATACACTCAATACTTGAATTGTTTTGATATCTTTTATCGCAGTAAGATATGCACAAAGTACCAGTACTTCTGCTGAATATTATAAACAATCAGCAAATGCACGCATTCGCCATTTAATACATCAAAAATGCGCGGTTTCTAAAATCAAATTGTAATCAGTTTTACATTTCAACATTATGGTAAAGTACAACGGACTTTGGTAAAATAGCACTAGCGCTCTCTAATCGCATAATCAGAAATATACGTATGATCTACTCATAACGTATGTACGTTCTAACATAAAATAACATTCAACTCGAAAAGAACTCTCCCGGAAAACCGCATTAAATGCAGCACGTTGAGGAAAATGTCACTGTACATTATTTCACAGGTCGCATCAATAGATCTGAAACAAAAATCACTGTTACAGCGAAAAAAAGAACAATGTACCCCGATCAGTAATACGATCTTTAACAATCTTAATAATCCGGCGTACCGAAACTAATATTTATACAATGATTATAAAACGTCCGAATCTTTTCATATAGTATGATTCCCGTGAAGAAACAGCAGTTTGTCAACTAGATGAGGTGGTAAGGCAGCTCTTTTCGTGTCGTATAAAATTTGCACTTCCGCTGGAATCCGACTCGGTGGCGCACAACAAGCAGGCACGCAATTATATCTGCACGCCAATTTTCCGAGGTACGGGCACTTCGCTGAGATTTTCGCCCACCATTGGAGCGGACAATAGTCCAGTGGGGCGGTTGATTCAGAATGATATTGAACTAGTTCCAGATCTGCTTTTTCTTCCGCCGGCATTCCACTTTTCGTTCCGCACAGACCTCCAAGTAGAAGTTCCATACCTGCAAATGAAACGATCTAGATGAAGTCTGCTCTGACAAATGACTAGGGATGTCATATGATTTTTTTCTTTTTTTTTTTTTGTGACGGAGGGGAAATCTTCTGTAAGACACCCCCGCACTTCCAAGGGAAACATGCACAGCGTGATCGATAGTCGGTTGTTTGCATTTTGTCGGACGATTCCAGTACCCTTGCGCGGAAGACTAATTATCCTCAACGGGGCATTCATTTTTGTTTTTGACGGGGAGAAAATCTTCTATAAGACACCCCCACACTTCCAAGCGAAACTGCAGGGGTAGTGCCGAATTTTTACCGACTAAAACCCCGCCGATGCCACTGCCTTACACCGAATTTCGATGGGCTTCGGGTTCCCCTAAGAATTTTATCGAAATCCATCCGGCGCTGCGGGCTGAACTCGCAGGTTCCCAAAAAGGGGGTATCCCAATGTGGCGGGTCGAAAAATTCGATTTTTCTTGCATTTTTTGATAGTTTATAGTCACAGAATTAATATTCCAGAGTCGGTTTAGGCGATTTCGTACTTTTTGATTAGTAGTAACAATTCAAAGCAGAGGCTGTAACTACGCGCGTATCAACGAGATTTCTGCAAGTGGCGTAGACGATTACTCGAAAACGGCTTTATATATCGGCTTCAAATTACACACATTTAGACGCAAAGCGGTTTTATAGATTGACTTCAAATTACACACGTTTCCAAATTTTTTTTTTTTTTTTTTTTTTTTTTTACGGGGAGAAAATCTTTTATAAAACACCCCCGCACTTCCAAGGGAAAGTGCAGGGGTAGTGCCGAATTTTTACCGACTAAAACCCCGCCGATGCCACTGCCTTACACCGAATTTTGATGGGCTTCGGGTTCCCCTAAGAATTTTATCGAAATCCATCCGGCGCTGCGGGCTGAACTCGCAGGTTCCCAAAAAGAGGGTATCCCAATGTGGCGGGTCGAAAAATTCGATTTTTTTTGCATGTTTTGATAGTTTATAGTCACAGAATTAATATTTCAGAGTCGGTTTAGGCGATTTCGTCAACTTTTTGATTAGTATAACAATTCAAAGCAGAGGCTGTAACTACGCGCGTATCAACGAGATTTTTGCAAGTGGCGTAGACGATTACTCGAAAACGGCTTTATATATCGGCTTCAAATTACACACATTTAGACGCAAAGCGGTTTTATAGATTGACTTCAAATTACACACGTTTTCTTTCTTTCTTTTTTTTTTTTTTTTTACGGGGAGAAAATCTTTTATAAAACACCCCCACACTTCCAAGGGAAAGTGCAGGGGTAGTGCCGAATTTTTACCGACTAAAACCCCGCCGATGCCACTGCCTTACACCGAATTTTGATGGGCTTCGGGTTCCCCTAAGAATTTTATCGAAATCCATCCGGCGCTGCGGGCTGAACTCGCAGGTTCCCAAAAAGAGGGTATCCCAATGTGGCGGGTCGAAAAATTCGATTTTTTTTGCATTTTTTGATAGTTTATAGTCACAGAATTAATATTCCAGAGTCGGTTTAGGCGATTTCGTACTTTTTGATTAGTAGTAACAATTCAAAGCAGAGGCTGTAACTACGCGCGTATCAACGAGATTTTTGCAAGTGGCGTAGACGATTACTCGAAAACGGCTTTATATATCGGCTTCAAATTACACACATTTAGACGCAAAGCGGTTTTATAGATTGACTTCAAATTACACACGTTTTCAAATCTTTTTTTTTTTTTTTTTTTACAAGAAAATCTTTTATAAAAACATAAAATAACCCCGAACTTCCAAGGGAAAGTGCAGGGGTAGTGCAATAAATTTTTACCGACTAATCCCGCCGATGCCACTGCCTTACACCGAATTTTGATGGGCTTCGGGTTCCCCTAAGAATTTTATCGAAATCCATCCGGCGCTGCGGGCTGAACTCGCAGGTTCCCAAAAAGGGGGTATCCCAATGTGGCGGGTCGAAAAATTCGATTTTTTTTGCATTTTTTGATAGTTTATAGTCACAGAATTAATATTCCAGAGTCGGTTTAGGCGATTTCGTACTTTTTCGATTAGTAGTAACAATTCAAAGCAGAGGCTGTAACTACGCGCGTATCAACGAGATTTTTGCAAGTGGCGTAGACGATTACTCGAAAACGGCTTTATATATCGGCTTCAAATTACACACATTTAGACGCAAAGCGGTTTTATAGATTGACTTCAAATTACACACGTTTTCACTTTTTTTTTTTTTTTTTTTTACGGGGAGAAAATCTTTTATAAAACACCCCCACACTTCCAAGGGAAAGTGCAGGGGTAGTGCCGAATTTTTACCGACTAAAACCCCGCCGATGCCACTGCCTTACACCGAATTTTGATGGGCTTCGGGTTCCCCTAAGAATTTTATCGAAATCCATCCGGCGCTGCGGGCTGAACTCGCAGGTTCCCAAAAAGGGGGTATCCCAATGTGGCGGGTCGAAAAATTCGATTTTTTTTGCATCTTTTGATAGTTTATAGTCACAGAATTAATATTCCAGAGTCGGTTTAGGCGATTTCGTACTTTTTGATTAGTAGTAACAATTCAAAGCAGAGGCTGTAACTACGCGCGTATCAACGAGATTTTTGCAAGTGGCGTAGACGATTACTCGAAAACGGCTTTATATATCGGCTTCAAATTACACACATTTAGACGCAAAGCGGTTTTATAGATTGACTTCAAATTACACACGTTTTCATTTTTTTTTTTTTTTTTTTTTTTCCCCGGGAGAAAATCTTTTATAAAACACCCCCACACTTCCAAGGGAAAGTGCAGGGGTAGTGCCGGATTTTTACCGACTAAAACCCCGCCGATGCCACTGCCTTACACCGAATTTTGATGGGCCTCGGGTTCTCCTAAGAATTTCACCGAAACTCATATGAATATTTACCAGACAACCGACTTTTCTTATTTGCCGGTTCTTCTTCATCCTTGACTATCGTATTGTCTCCACTTTCCTCCTGTATTAATTTGGTCAACATTTCTTTGATCGGTGTGGCGACTAAATTTTTATCTTCTTCTGTCGCATATGGTAGCTGTTTAAATCTGAAAAATATGTATTGCGCGTAAGATATTGATTGTCGGGTCTCAGGGTGTAGGGTACCAGTACCTTGGATCTAGGGTAGTAGCGATTTGAAGAAGCAGAGTAACATTGTAGTCAGCGTAACGATCGCAAAGCATATCCGACAAGGATTCTTTGAAAGTTCGTGCGATGTCAGTGTCGGAATCCTTTACTTTGAGGTGGGACGATACGAGTTGCCAAAGCAGTGGCCTCAGTAATGATATCAACGGCATTTTTTCTTCACTAAGCGTCATAATCGTAACTTTAAACGGTTCGAGAACGTTAACCAGATCCTCCACAATCTTCCATTGTTCGGGAGACAAATCAACAACGTCTTGATCCACACCTTCCATACTTTCTAAAATTGACGTTACAATGTTGCGACGCAACACCATTTGTTCCAACATGTTATATGTTGATGTCCATACAGCAGGGTAGTCCATTAACATTGTATTTTCTTCCAACTACAAACAAGACGTTTAAAGTAATATTTTAACATTGAACCTTTTTAACAGTGTTGAAATTATAAAAATATTGTGCAATAAATGATTGTACCTCTAGCATCTGTTCTTGCATAGACAAAGCTGCAGATGCCGCTGGATGGCTTATAATTGCTCCTATAGCAGCTCTACATTTTCCTAATATAGTGGAGACTTCAACGTTTTCAAAGCAAGCTTGAGCGCACACCTGCAGGGTGTGAAGGAGGCAAGGTACTAATGTCAAGCCACGTGTAGTTAAGGCAGCTACTAGTTCGGTTCTTGAGGTCGCAACTACTATAGCGGTTATTCGTTCAATTTTAAGATCCCAATCAAGCAGCAATGAATCAAACGCCGTGCCCCACTGTGGTTCTTCCCAATCCAAGGGTGCGTGAATAGTGCTCAAAACTTTACATTCCAGTACTGCCTCACCCATATTCTGATAATATATAGAAATCGTCACGAAGCTCTCGTCCGAATTTGATCTCCACTCTTCAATCGTCAGGCCAACTTCGCTGTTTACGCAGGAGAGAGTCGCCGCCACTGATTCATGAAACGTATCATAAATCTTTGGTATTATCTCCTCTTCCAATTTGTTTTTACTAGGAATTTCGCAGGGAGATCTCAGTGTAGCTACGAGTCTCTGGAATCCTCTGCCTTCGACTACCTCTGGTAACTGCAAGTCCATTATAATGAATTCTGCTATGGCATCCGATACTGTCTTTCCGTCGATACTTGACTGATGTACCGTGTTCTCATCTGACATTAAAAATGCAACATTCTGACTATTGGCTCCTATGTTAGATCCTCCTTTGATCATAACCCTTAACGGCTGACCGATGGCAATGTCGTCTTCAATGTTAGACAAGTTTATATTAGGATCTGTGACGAACTGTATATCCCCGTCGATTTGAACCGTACCATCCGCATTGGTCGTGTATATGTGCTGTGCCGGGGTTAAACCTGCCTTAAGTAATCTTTTCTGTGCTCTTCTGTCTTTTGTCTCTTGCGATAGTACTTGCCTACGTGGGGGATTATTAGCTTCTAACTCTGACAATTCTTGCGCATGTTTGTTCTGCAGATGCATGCGCAGATTGCTGGTGTTACGATTATATGCAATTTGCGTCTTGCATAGTATACAAACTATTTTGACCTTAGTGAGAATGTCCCCATCGTCGGTAGCTGGAAATCCAAAGAATTTCCAGTAAATACTTCGCATTGACATTGGTACAACTAATTTTTTGTAAGTGTAAGTATGTTTTTCTTCCATCATTTTGGCAAGTACCATTTGTATTTCGCTCTTGTTATCTTCTCCACCTCTCGACTCGCCGCTATTAGATGCTACTAATTGTTTACTTTCCATAATCGAGCATGGGAATATATGTAACACCGGCACGTATTGCCTTTTGATTTGTTTGAAACTCTGCGTCCGCGATTATCTCTCACTTTTCGGGTGCCTCATATCCTTCGCATTATATCAAAATGGTGGACTTTCATTGCATAATTTGAAATGCCATCTTCCACGGGCTTACATATTCCCGTTTCCAAGTTGCACCTTCTGTTGCGGCTATTCGTGTGATAACAAATTTACCGCGAATACATCCCGATATCTCTGAACGAGATCCGACGAATTATTTTATAGATATCGAAGTTCAATTTCTCGCGAAAAGAACGATGCACGATCGGTTATCGACCACTACTCGTAACGATGCTATCGACTTTGTTCGTTGTCCGAGGAACTATCGCTACGTGTAGAATTCGGAAAATCGATCCTGCAGGAGAAATTTATACACGAACAGCGCAATCTATTTCAGAGTATAGGTACTAAAATTCGATGATGTTCGGTGAGTTTTTATGACGCGACACGAAGAAAAGGATACTAATGTTTCATGTGGGTCATTCAAATTCTACGATTATAAAATATCATAAGAATCTTGTGAATCTTTGCTTCGGAACCGCCATCTTTAGGATTTGCTGAAATAATCGCGTTTTTATCTGGGATTATTGTGACCAATTAGTGTTTGGAAATATTTATCTGAGTACTTGCCCTAAGGAATGTGTATGGAAAAGGAAAAATTGCTCTCGACGTTCCACACTTGCAACACTCTTTTACGATTACAAAATATCATAAGAATCTTGTGAATCTTTGCTTCGGAACCGCCATCTTTAGGATTTGCTGAAATAATCGCGTTTTTATCAGGGATTATTGTGACCAATTAGTGTTTGGAGATATTTATCTGAGTACTTGCCCTAAGGATGGTGTATGGAAAAGGAAAAATTGCTCTCGACGTTCCACACTTGCAACACTCTTTTTACGATTACAAAATATCATAAGAATCTTGTGAATCTTTGCTTCGGAACCGCCATCTTTAGGATTTGCTGAAATAATCGCGTTTTTATCAGGGATTATTGTGACCAATTAGTGTTTGGAAATATTTATCTGAGTACTTGCCCTAAGGAATGTGTATGGAAAAGGAAAAATTGCTCTCGACGTTCCACACTTGCAACACTCTTTTACGATTACAAAATATCATAAGAATCTTGTGAATCTTTGCTTCGGAACCGCCATCTTTAGGATTTGCTGAAATAATCGCGTTTTTATCAGGGATTATTGTGACCAATTAGTGTTTGGAGATATTTATCTGAGTACTTGCCCTAAGGATGGTGTATGGAAAAGGAAAAATTGCTCTCGACGTTCCACACTTGCAACACTCTTTTACGATTACAAAATATCATAAGAATCTTGTGAATCTTTGCTTCGGAACCGCCATCTTTAGGATTTGCTGAAATAATCGCGTTTTTATCAGGGATTATTGTGGCCAATTAGTGTTTGGAGATATTTATCTGAGTACTTGCCCTAAGGATGGTGTATGGAAAAGGAAAAATTGCTCTCGACGTTCCACACTTGCAACACTCTTTTACGATTACAAAATATCATAAGAATCTTGTGAATCTTTGCTTCGGAACCGCCATCTTTAGGACTTGCTGAAATAATCGCGTTTTTATCTGGGATTATTGTGACCAATTAGTGTTTGGAGATATTTATCTGAGTACTTGCCCTAAGGAATGTGTATGGAAAAGGAAAAATTGCTCTCGACGTTCCACACTTGCAACACTCTTTTACGATTACAAAATATCATAAGAATCTTGTGAATCTTTGCTTCAGAACCGCCATCTTTAGGATTTGCTGAAATAATCGCGTTTTTATCAGGGATTATTGTGACCAATTAGTGTTTGGAAATATTTATCTGAGTACTTGCCCTAAGGAATGTGTATGGAAAAGAAAAATTGCTCTCGACGTTCCACACTTGCAACACTCTTTTACGATTACAAAATATCATAAGAATCTTGTGAATCTTTGCTTCGGAACCGCCATCTTTAGGATTTGCTGAAATAATCGCGTTTTTATCAGGGATTATTGTGACCAATTAGTGTTTGGAGATATTTATCTGAGTACTTGCCCTAAGGAATGTGTATGGAAAAGGAAAAATTGCTCTCGACGTTCCACACTTGCAACACTCTTTTACGATTACAAAATATCATAAGAATCTTGTGAATCTTTGCTTCGGAACCGCCATCTTTAGGATTTGCTGAAATAATCGCGTTTTTATCAAGGATTATTGTGCCCAATTAGTGTTTGGAGATATTTATCTGAGTACTTGCCCTAAGGATTGTGTATGGAAAAGGAAAAATTGCTCTCGACGTTCCACACTTGCAACACTCTTTTACGATTACAAAATATCATAAGAATCTTGTGAATCTTTGCTTCGGAACCGCCATCTTTAGGATTTGCTGAAATAATCGCGTTTTTATCAGGGATTATTGTGACCAATTAGTGTTTGGAGATATTTATCTGAGTACTTGCCCTAAGGATGGTGTATGGAAAAGGAAAAATTGCTCTCGACGTTCCACACTTGCAACACTCTTTTACGATTACAAAATATCATAAGAATCTTGTGAATCTTTGCTTCGGAACCGCCATCTTTAGGATTTGCTGAAATAATCGCGTTTTTATCTGGGATTATTGTGACCAATTAGTGTTTGGAAATATTTATCTGAGTACTTGCCCTAAGGATGGTGTATGGAAAAGGAAAAATTGCTCTCGACGTTCCACACTTGCAACACTCTTTTACGATTACAAAATATCATAAGAATCTTGTGAATCTTTGCTTCGGAACCGCCATCTTTAGGATTTGCTGAAATAATCGCGTTTTTATCAGGGATTATTGTGACCAATTAGTGTTTGGAGATATTTATCTGAGTACTTGCCCTAAGGATGGTGTATGGAAAAGGAAAAATTGCTCTCGACGTTCCACACTTGCAACACTCTTTTACGATTACAAAATATCATAAGAATCTTGTGAATCTTTGCTTCGGAACCGCCATCTTTAGGATTTGCTGAAATAATCGCGTTTTTATCAGGGATTATTGTGACCAATTAGTGTTTGGAAATATTTATCTGAGTACTTGCCCTAAGGAATGTGTATGGAAAAGGAAAAATTGCTCTCGACGTTCCACACTTGCAACACTCTTTTACGATTACAAAATATCATAAGAATCTTGTGAATCTTTGCTTCGGAACCGCCGTCTTTAGGATTTGCTGAAATAATCGCGTTTTTATCTGGGATTATTGTGACCAATTAGTGTTTGGAAATATTTATCTGAGTACTTGCCCTAAGGAATGTGTATGGAAAAGGAGAAATTGCTCGCGACGTTCCACACTTGCAACACTTTTTTACGACTTGTTTTGTAAAAAAGTGCCGTTAACCCCTTTAGACCCGAATTTTTTTCTAGATAAGAAAAATTATTTTTTATACTAAAATTAGCTTAAGGTGTTATGCCTACTTGGGATCGGCGAAATTACATGATTTTCAAGATTTTTTCTTGCCGTTTTAGTGAGTACTAATTAAAATTCGCAAAATACTAAGAACAAGTACGTATTTAGTGGTATTTGAATACATTTTTTTATAAGAAAATATTAAAAAATGGAGGAAATATAGCCCTTCTCCTAGAGCTTCCGTTTATTTTCATCGCTTGCGGTGACTACGATTTCTCAAAAACTACTTCACCGATCGGACTCTAATTTTATATACTTATTTGTCATTGCAATAGGCAGGACCTGAACGAAGGATTTGGACAAATTTTAATTTTTGCAAGAATGACAACACTTTTACGAAAAAATCCGTCTTTCGAGGTGAACTGACTTTCGTTTTTATGTTGCAACTTTTTCTTTTATTACCGAAATAACTTAGACTCTTGCCTAAAGCTTTACCTTATGTTATTCTTTCCTACCTCTTCTAGAACAATATAAAGATAATTACATAAATATTTAATAGAAACTAAAATTTTTATTAAACTTTACCTTCAATTTTTTATTTTATCTAAAGAGCTAAGTAGCCATCACTTTTAATTTGAAGATACTAGAAAGAAAGAAAATAAAATATTTATAATTAACAAAATAGAAAATATATTTTGTTAATTTAATATAATATATTTTAGGGTTTTATTATAATTCCATTACTTAAATTATATACAATATAGAAAATGTTTTAAACATTTTCTATAGTATAGATAATTAAAAATGTTTTAGTTGTTTAAAATAAGTATTTAACACTGTTTTATACGAAGGATCTGGAAAAATTTGAATTTTACAAGAATGACAACACTTTTACGAAAAAATCCGTCTTTCGAGGTGAACAGACTTTCGTTTTTATGTTGTAACGTTTTTTTTTATTACCGAAATAAAAAATTGTTCGTTCAGGCCCAAAGTAAAAAAAAAAATTTAATCTAATGCCTATTGTAATGACAAATAAGTATATAAAATTAGAGTCCGATCGGTGAAGTAGTTTTTGAGAAATCGTGGTCACCGCAACCGTATGTTTTAAAAAACACAGTTCAACAACGTTCAACAACGTTCAAAAATTATAAGCGTTTATCTGGAGCGCTACTATGTATGATTAGTAAAGAGCCTGAAACTCTAAACGCGATTATCTCGAAACTGTGTTTTTTAAAACATACGGTTGCGGACTCTAATTTTATATACTTATTTGTTATTACAATAGGCAGGGCCTGAACGAAGGATACCTTGGCTGCATTGTCAATAATCTTAACACTTAACGGACGGGCCCCGTAGATTTACGTTTTTCCATTGTGACTTCCTAGGACGGGCCACGTAGATCTACGTTTTTGCATGAATTTTTAGTATGCTGCATTAGCGTTTCCTTTTATACATATTGTTATTTTTTTTTGATGCTATTAGTTGTAGCACTATCTGTCTGATGATCCTACGGCGTAGTTTTGATTTTAGGAAATATTTCAAAATAATTTTATAGCCATAAAAGGGCAAGCAGCAAAGAATTACAAGTCCGTTTCCTGCGGAAGGTGAGGTAATTTATATGGGTAACTTATCTGGAAGTGATGTTGAGTTTGAGAACCTTGATGAAAGAAGTGATGTTTCAAGTGATGACAGTGAATTTTTTTCTCTCAGGAAAAAAATTGCACGTAGGTACAATACCTTCTTCGGAGAGCGAATTTGAAGATAATGATTTAAATAGAGATGAATGGGCATCTTTAGACAAGTTAATGTCTCTAGAACCTTTTCTTAGTTCTATTGGTGTACAGCAAATACCCAGTAATCGAAAGTCTATTTCTGAGTGCGTTGGATTATTTATAAAGAAACGATTTGTTTGCAATGATGGCAGAGCTGAAAATGCCCGGAAACTAGGAAAGACAGAGCAGATTCGACCCGTCCGTGAAGTGTTAAGACTGTTATACTTACATATACGAATCTGCAAGTTAGAAACAAGAAAGAAAGAAAGTTAGTTTCTGTAGACGTCCTGAGAAGCAAATTAACTTAAATTTCGGGGCAAAATAAACGCAGATTCATCAGCGCCATCGCTGGGTCAAAGAAGCATTTATTTATATAACCAACTAAAATATAAACAATTATTTTTTTTTAGACCAACTGAACCAGCTATGACATTCGTACGAATTACATGACGAAGAATAAACTGAGATGCCAAAAAAAAAACAACCATAAAAATTAACAAACTATTTTTTTATCGTTTAATAAAGAAACGTATGAATTGTCGCAATGAACAGTACACATTTTACCAAGTAAAAGAGAAGCTTACATATAACAGTACGAAAACTACAATGAGCATCAGCGTATTTTATACAGTATAGTCTCTCTTTTCTCTCCCCTACTAACTTTATACTCTCCTTTACATATCAAACGTCACCTGCATATTTACAATTATACCTGTAACATTAATTCTGACTGCATTCACTGTGCGCAGATAGCGACTCATTTCTCCAAAAGAACTATCAAGTCCGTGCCTGGATATTGTGGCAACTCGAGGTTGTACTTCAACTCTAATTTCCTCGGTACAAACCTACCACCCAAATAATGATACTTTCCTTTGAAATATTGAGCGCACTGTTTAGGTGCAGTCAACGATATTAGTAATTCTGGATTTATGCCACCTTCCGTTGGTGGACCAGTCTCCACATTCCACCCCGAAGGTATATCTATGCTACATACAGGTACGGACGTGTTCCTCAACGCGTTGACAATGAATGAAAAAGCCTCCCGCACCGGTGGCTTGAAGCTAAAACCAAATATTGCGTCTACTATAACTTTATACCCATCCAATTGACTCTCCGCACTCTCCACGTCAGTATTTTTCAGCAGTGGTATGTCATTCTCTGCGCACTGATGCAGCAGATTTAGGTACAACTGATTCTTGGTTTCTTTCGGATAGTAGACCTCAGGCGAGTATCCAAAATAATTATATATATTTTCGATAACGCTGCATAGTAAATAATCTTAAAACTGTTATACTTACATATACGAATCTGCAAGTTAGAAAGGAGAAAGAAAGAAAGTTAGTTTGTGTAGACGTCCTGAGAAGCAAATTAACTTAAATTTCGTGGCAAAATAAACGCAGATCCATTAGCGCCATCGCTGGGTCAAAGAAGCAATTATTCATACAACCAAATAAAATATAAACAATTATTTTTTTTGAGACCAACTAAACCAGCTATGACATTCGTACGAATTACGTGACGAACGATAAACTGAGATGCCAAGAAAAAAACAACCACAAAGATTAACAAACTATTTTTTTATCGTTTAATAAAAAAACGTGTAAATTGTCGCAATGAACAGTACACATTTTACCAAGTAAAAGAGAAGCTTACATATAACAGTACAAAAACTACAATGAGCATCAGCGTATTTTATACATTATAGTCTCTTTTTACTTTCCCCTACGTATCGAACGTCACCTGCATATTTACAATTATACCCGTAACATTAATTCTGACTGCATTCACTGTGCGCAGATAACGACTCATTTCTCCAAAAGAACTATCAGATCCGTGCCTGGATACTGTGGCAACTCGAGGTTGTACTTCAGCTCCAATTTCCTCGGTACAAACCTACCACCCAAATAATGATACTTCCCTTTGAAATATTGAGCGCACTGTTTAGGCGCAGTCAGAGATATCAGTAATTCTGGATTTATGCCACCTTCTGTCGGTGGACCAGTCTCTACATTCCACCCCGAAGGAATATCTATGCTACATACAGGTACGGACGTGTTCCTCAACGCATTGACAATGAATGAAAAAGCCTCCCGCACCGGTGGCCTGAAGCTAAAACCAAATATTGCGTCTACTATAACTTTATACCCATCCAATTGACTCTCCGCACTCTCCACGTCAGTATTTTTCAGCAGTGGTATGTCATTCTCTGCGCACTGATGCAGCAGATTTAGGTACAACTGATTCTTGGTTTCTTTCGGATAGTAGACCTCAGGCGAGTATCCAAAATGTTTTAAGTGTCTCGCGCAAACGAGACCGTCTCCGCCGTTGTTACCTGGTCCACAACAGACGAGGACTTTGTTAGCAGAGGTGTCCGGTGGGTAGCATTTTGCGATGGCAATGGCGCAACTTTGACCGGCAAGTTCCATCAGCTGATCGACACTGAACTTGTATTCGTTGAATAGAGACTGGTCGATGCTGGTCGCCTCGGATTGATTCAAATATTTTACCATCTTGCCGTGTACGGTTCTTGGGAAAGAGTGGGTGAACTTAGGGTTTCGGATTAATGCGAACGATTCGCCGGTTCGGGAGATCGTGTAGCGCAAAAGCTGTAACATTTGTGATTGACGTATGAATGTCGATATGTTGATGGTACGGTACATAAAGGCTTCGTCAGATTTTCCATGAAACGACTGTTGCAATCCATGTAATAACGGAGCGTAGGTGGATTCTAATAGGATTTTCAAAGTGACGAATCGAATTGTTATGCCATATGATTGTGATGTTGAATTGATATGACATTTTAGTTGCTTGGAATCATTATAATAGCAACGATATAGTGAAACTGCCGTTTGACGAAAAGTTAAACTGTTGTGCCGTATGATTGTGATGTTGAATTGATATGACATTTTAGTTGCTTGGAATCATTATAATAGGCCAACGATGTAACTTGTGTGTTTTCCATGAAACAACCATTTGCGATCTATGTAATAACAAACCGTAAGGTAGTTCCTAATGGAATTTTGGAAGTGACAAATCGAACTGTTAAGCCATATGATTGTGATGTTGAGGTAATTTATGGCTTAAATTGATAAGACATTTTAGTTGCTTGGAATCATTATAATTGCCCAAGGTTGTAGCTTGTGTTTTTTCCATAAAACGTCCGTTTGCGATCTGTAGAAGTAACGAAGCGTAAGGTAGTTTCTAATGGAATTTTCGAAGTGACGAATTGAACTGTTAAGCCATGTAATTGTAATGTGGAGCTAATTTATGGTTCAACTTAATATGACATTTTAGTTGCTTGGAGTCGTCATAATAGCCCAAGGATGTAGTTTGTATATTTTCCATGAAACGGCCGTTTGCGATCTCTACGGGTAACGAAGCGTAAGGTGATTTCTGATGGGATTTTCAAAGTGACAAATCGAACTGTTATGCTAGATGATTGTGATGTTGAGCTAATTTATGGTTCAAGTTAATATGACATTTTAGTTGCTTGGAGTCGTCATAATAGCCCAAGGATGTAGTTTGTATATTTTCCATGCAACGGCCGTTTGCGATCTCTACAAGTAACGAAGCGTAAGGTGATTTCTAATGGGATTTTCAAAGTGACAAATCGAACTGTTATGCTAGATGATTGTGATGTTGAGCTAATTTATGGTTCAAATTAATGTGACGTTTTAGGGACTTGGAGTCATCATAATAGCTCAATCATGTGGCTTGTATATTTTCCATGAAACTGCCTTTTGCAATCTATGTAATAACGGAGCGTAAGGTAGTTTCTAATGGAATCTCCGAAATGACGAATCGACCTGTTAAGTCATACGATTGTGATGTTCAGGTAACTTATGCTGCAAATTAATATGACATTTTAGGGGCTTTGAGTCATCATAATAGCCCAAGGATGTAGTTTGTGTGTTTTTCATGAAACTGCCGTTTGCAATCTATGTAATAACGGAGCGTAAAATGGTTTCTAATAGAATTTTCGAAGTGACAAATTGAACTGTTATGCCATATGATTGCGATGTTGAGGTCATTTTTGTTTCAAATTAATATGACATTTTAAGGGCTTGGAGTTATCGTATAACCCAAGGATGCGCTTTGTGTAGTAACGATGAATGTGCGGTTTTAATGGTGTTCATTTGTATATTTCGAATCGACGTCACGAGATGGCAGCGAAATTGTTGAAATAAAAAAAATTGATTGACAAGCTGCAGAAACTTTGCAATAAATCTTTGATGGTAATAAGAATGACACTATGTGAATAGCTGTTGACCGATTTACTGTAAGATGGCACTAGTGGAAGTTTTGAATTTGAATTTAAACATAGAGAATAATAGAGATTATTGCTATTTTATCTATCTCCTTTAATATGTTTTCTTTTACACATTCCCGAATTTTACTAAGCATATATATTGTATATTTTATAAAGCATGTATTATCAATTATAACATCGGAAAGTATTACACAGATGTGTTGATCTTTGGTCTTAATCTTCAAAACTATATTATTTTTAACCTAAATGTGGATTTGCCAGAACGTTTCGTAGATAATTACAGCGTACAAAGTAAATATGTGCGCTGCACATATAAATATGTTGGCATTATAATTGCAGATATATTCATGAATCCGGAATATTAATATTCGTCATTAGTCCTCACTTGGTCATCGAACGAATTATGAGAGTCGCGCATTTTTCATATACTTTTTTCTAATTTATATATTTTAATAGAAATTTACATTATTTGCAATAACCAACAAATTACTTAACAGTCTTTCTTTCTTTGATAGTTCATAGAGAACATTCACGAGACATCTAATTTGAATGGAATTCGCTATGCATTGCAACTTCGGAATTTCGTATAATATAATATAATATAATACATTATGTATAGACATTGAAGGAAACTGAATTGTACTTAACAAAAATTGAAGTGTCTTAAATGCTATACATACTATTGAAATCAATATTAACCTTTTTAGATTAATGATTAATATTTTACCTTCGTAGTTCCCTGAGGACTAGCGAGAAGATTGAAGTTCTTAGACCTCATCTAGTGGCAGATAACAGAATCATTCGATGCTTTTTGGTTAAGTTAAAACCGGTGATGTTTGAACGTGTAAAAGTTTGTTGATTTTAACACATTAAAAAATTTTAAGTTACAATGCAGCAAGGAGATCAAGGAGGACTGCGTTCCGATGGAAGAAAGGCGTTGGAATTAAGGCGAATTCGCGTAAAAATGGGCATTTTTTCCCAAGCTGATGGAAGTGCCTACATAGAGCATGGTAACACAAAAGTATTGGTTGCTGTATATGGTCCACATCAAGTAAGTGAAAAATTTGATAGGATTGCATACACAGTACATTTTTTATTCCTCTTAAAACTCGCTTTCTCAGTGAGTAATTATTCGCTGGACATTGACACTATTGATTTTTGTTTTATAAATGCTAGCCACGGAATGCAACAGGTAGAAACAATACCAAAGCCTCCAAGGGTATAGTAAACTGCCAGTTTGGCATGGCAGTGTTTAGTTTCATGTCAGGGGAGCGTAAGAAAAAGTTACGAGGGGATCGCAAATCGCAGGAAAAGTCTCTTCAATTGAGAAGAGCAATGGAATCAATTATTCATTTAGAACTTTATCCACGCTCTCAGATAGACATTTACGTTGAGGTTTTGCAAGTTGACGGCAGTGTCTTTTGCGCCTCAGTAAATGCAGCGACGCTTGCGCTGATTGACGCTGGGATTCCTATAAAGGTTTCATGTTTATACTTATCGTAGTATGAATTTAACACGTTGACTGCCGTGCATATTTTGTCGTATTAGAACGGCGATACTATGAAATACTACAGCATTTGACTGAATTATGCAAAATGTAAATAATGTGCAAGTATTGGAGATCAAAGAATTGCATCACTATTATATTAGTGTACACTAGTATATTCAGTAAAATCTTTTGCATTGAAAAATGAAAATAATGCGAAGGTATCGGAGACCAAAAGATTGAATCAGTGTTTAATATTAATTGCATTGTCAAAATTATAAATGCGACCGATTGGGTATCGTATCGTATTTCGTATTTTGCTGTATTAGAACGGCGACGCAGTGAAATACTACAGCGTTTGACTGAATTTTGCAAAATGTACATAATGTGCAGGTATTGAAGACCAAAGAATCGCATCACTATTCTAACAATAACTATAAAATAATGTGTCAAAAGGCAGTCAAAGTGTTAAACTAGTATTCGACCATGGTTTGTATTAAACAAATATTCGACCTTGGTTTGTATTATCACGTTGACTGCCGTGCGTATTTTACTTTTATTTTGCACGATTTAATTATACTCTGCAGAATTTCATCGCATCGCTGTTCTAACATAGCAAAATACGCTAGGCAGTCAATGTGTTAACATGTTGACTGCCGATCGTACTTTGCTATATTAAAACGTCGATACTATAAAATACTATAGCCTTTAACTGAATTATGCAAAATATACATAATGTGCAGGTATTGAAGACCAAAGAATCGCATCACTATTCTAACAATAACTGTATTTATAAAATAATTATTACTACCCATTGCGAATATATTGGATCTTCAGTAAAATCTCTTGCACCGGTCAACGGTGACCATTATGGCAGTCAAAGTGTTAACACGTTGACTGCCGATCGTACTTTGCTATATTAAAACGGCGATACTATAAAATACTATAGCCTTTAACTGAATTATGCAAAATATACATAATGTGCAGGTATTGAAGACCAAAGAATCGCATCACTATTCTAACAATAACTGCATTTATAAAATAATTATTACTACCCATTGCGAATATTCTGGATCTTCAAAAATCTCTTGCGCTGGGCACCGGTGACCCCCACAGCAGCCAACGTGTTAAGATTCCTATAAATTTGTAATAAACTCTTGTTAGCGTAGGATGGTAAGCAGTCACATAAAAATTTTATTTTTCAGAACTATGCAATAGGTTGTACAGTAACATTAGCGAATTCTCCAAGTATGAGTGGTGAGGACGATGTTCTCAAAGCTGGTGTACTTGACGCCAACTTACCTGAGGAATGTGCACCAGGCGTTACGTTATCAATTATAGCATTACCGGATACTAACGACGTAACAAGGACAAAGGATTCAGGATTGATAGTCGTAGCACAAGGGTCTGGACAGAGGTTACATTTATCGCATTTTGAATCCTTAAAAAGACGTGCGTTGCATGGATGCCAGGACATAAAGGACATCCTTGATCGTGCAGTGAGGCATCATTTGACAGTACACGCACTTCCGTCTTTTTTAAACGTCACGTCAGACTGAATGAAAAGCGCGTGGACCTATCGTACTCCGACATTTTCTTTTATTTACAGTTGACAATATATAAAATATTTCATAGAAAAACATTTTTTAAAAAATATAATTACTCAGTTAATAGAATAACTAACAGTTGCGTGAGACTTATTTGTACAATTATTCCATCTGCATTCGTGTATAATTAATTGTTAAGCTATGATTCTCCGATTCTTCGATCATACGGTGGCATTAGGATATTTTTCCATAATCATGCCGACTCCCTGTAAACGAAATATTTTTATACGGACCTGTATAATATCGCGTATGTACAGCTGTAGACGACTGTATACAAAGAGTAGAATAATAGATTACCTGGCCACCGGCCGCACAAGCTGCTATTAAACCGTACTGTTGATTTTCCTTAATGAGTCGATTCGCCGTATGTGTAGCTAAGCGTATTCCAGTTGCGGCAAATGGATGCCCAATAGACAGAGATCCGCCCCATGAATTCCACTTATTCAGATCCGGTACTCCTACTTTCGCACTTTTCTTCAAGTAAGTTTGTGCAAACCAGTCTGAGTCCAACGCCTTAAGATTTGCCAAGATTTGCGCAGCGAATGCTTCATGCACTTCCCATACTCCAATATCCTTTACAGACAGTTTTGCTTTCTCTAATACCTGTAATATTTGTTCGATTTAAATGGTTAGACCGTTTCAGAGACTCCGTATTTTATCACAAGATTTGTCGTATACTTTTGGAATTGCGTATGCAGGTCCTAGCAGTAACTGATCAACAGGATCTTGGGAAACGTATGTAAATTCTCTTAAGTATGCTTTTGGCGCCAGACCGAGTTGAAGGGCCCTCTCCTCAGTCATTATTAAACCTGCTGACGCACCATCAGTTAGGAAAGAGGCGTTAGCAGCAGTGATTGTTCCGTATGGCTTGACAAAAGCTGGTTTGAGTTTAGCGAGTTGGTCAGGTGTTGACACACGGATTCCATTGTCGTTCTTTACCACCTTAGTCACGCCAGGCACTGAAATTTAAGTAGTTTCAGCGTAATACCTTCAAACAGACTGAAAGTAAATACTTATAACCATTTAATGGAGCATGTGTAACTGCGTAAAACTTCAGATGGTAAACACAAAGCATAAAAGATAGAAACGTAATATGCACAATATAAGTAAATACTTATAACCGTTTAATGGAGTATATGTAACTGCGTAAAACTTCAGATGGTAAACAAAAAACATAAAAGATAAAAGCATAATATGCTCAATATAAGTATCGCGTACGTACATAAAGAAAACAATGAACCTGTGCAATTTTGTATCTTGTAATTGAAATGACATACCTTTATAAGGCACGAGATCTGTTAGGTGTCCTTTCTGCTGTGCTTCAGCAGCAAGAGTGTGAGAACGTAAAGCGTAGTCATCTTGTTCTTTTCTTGAAACTCCAAAAGCTGCTGCGAGACGATCACCGCTGTGTCCCATTGTTTCACCACTTGAAAATTCAGAAACTGCTGGCAGCTGCATTCAAATGGACAGTTAATTTTTTGATTATGTAAAGACTCTGCTTGGCAAAACATTTTGAGAGTAACTCACGTCAGGTACAAAATGGGATGGTCTGATAGTACCGAGGAGAGCAAGTTTCTGTGGCAATGTTTTTGCTTTGTTAGCGTCCAACATAAATCTCCGCATTTTGGGACTATGTCTAATAGGTATATCAGACATAAACTCTACTCCACCAGCTACGATCACATCGTACACACCACATGCAATCAAGCCCATACCAGTAGTGATCGCCTGATTGCTACTAATGCAAGCCATCGTTACGGTGTGCGCTGGGGTATGTTGATCGAATCCTGCTGCTAAAGCTGCTTCCCTGCCAATGTTTGAAGTTCGTACCTCTTGCATAACTGTACCGTAAGTGATGTATTCGATACATTCTTTTGGTATGCCAGTCTTTTTTTGAAGGCTCCTAAAATTTAATGAAAGAATATTCTTATAAGAACAAGTATTGCTTTTCTGTTATTACAATTAACATTAACTCATTGCATACAATGAAACATGATAATATTGTTATTATTACGATACCAAGGTAACAAAGCCTTGTGTGAGCTTATAACAAAAGATTTGCAAAATAAATGAATGTTGAAACAGTATAAAACAATCGGCCAGTATCACAATTACATCAGTGAGTCCGGTCCATTGGTCTATCGTATCTTATAAAAGATTTTATTATTGTGCTTTTTATTATTTGAACGATAGCATTTTAATTTATGAGGAAACAGTTTTTGAATTAGTTCACAAAATAAACCCTCATTCTAAAAAAGTGAAACATGTCTCATCGAAATGAAGAAAATGAAAGCCAAAATAAATTATTGCTTGATGATTTATCTGATGTACCAAATAACATTTCAAGTGAAAGTGAACTTAGTGACGATAGCGACATTGTTGCAATAACTGATGGTAATTTTAAAATCTATAGTAATATTTAAGAATATTTTATAAATGCGAATTAAAAAAATGCATATATGCATTGCACAAAGTTGTCTTGGAGCGCTCGAAAATATGCGGGCCCTGGAAGCACGTTGGGCGAGCGGCGTGCCGTACACAATGAGTTAATTTGAAGATCATGGTTACAAGATGCAGAGGTTATCCATTTTTTTCAATATAAGTTTGAATGTGTAGATAGTTCTGATCAAATCATACATTAATTTAAAACATTTGATCCCATCGTGTATAGTTTAAGTGTTAGATTTCATTTTCATAAACATTAATAACTTTGGACCTTTAACACAAGCAACAAAAATATTTGAAGTCATCCAATGGCTCGTACCTACACAGAATTCTTAAAATGAGTGAAAGTAGCAAATGTGCTACTTTCCAAAACTAAACCAAAGCTATCAGAATATCTCAATATTCAATTTGGATTTACTTACAACAAGGCATGCCTAGCAAGATCAACTGCCATTAAATTTTTATAAGCTGTTCCAGACTGCAAAAACGGTGTTCGCACGCCATCCACATACACAATATTTTTCTTCCCATTGTTACTTTTCACAGCGTACGTTCTATTCGTCACAGCTCCCAAAGGGCTCACAACGATCCCTAATAAAGTAAAAAGAATTCGTTAAGCTGGCATTACCAAGCCCAAGAAAACTAATCATTTACACCTGTCAGCGGTGCATGAGCATATAAATATTAATGAGTACATATCCGTTCCTATTTACTAAATCAAAGTGTTAATTATGTTGTACCATGGTATCCGTGCGGCTAATTTATAATTCATAACCAGATAACAACGAGTACAAGCGTTCCATAAGCATGGACTTTGCACCTTCCACTTGATAGAAATGAATTTAGAAAAATAGCTAATATCCGAAAATATGCCGATCATCATTTAACATGCTCCGTAATATAGAACAAATAACTGTTTTTAATACCGTGTTTGAACAATCCTTGCTTGACTGCGAAAGAGTTTCTCGTTGACGCGAACATTTTGTTGAATTCTATGAGGGACCTGAGTAACTGTGCTCTATGAACTTCTTACAACTCGTGCCTGGGCAGTGCACACTTCTTCGTGCGCAATACTAACGCAAAATGTACCGGTGACCCGGTATATATCGTTGAATTGACGTGTGTTGGTATATATTACTAAAGTGGGAAAGATACAGTACATGTGCGAAATAGTGTTCGCATACATGTATGGAAACTGGGGAGACCAAACTTCAGCCTCTTCCTGTAAGAAAGCATAGGGAACCTCACGGTTCAGATTGGACCGCTGGAGAATCGCAGAATCAGAAATATATCAATGACATATGCAAATGTGCAAATATCTAGCCGCTAGATTGACAGTGATGCAGATATAGTGACATCATACACATTCGTCGCACGTGATGACCTTTAGACGGGCATTTTATGCATATGTAATCCGTGCGTAGTCAATTTTTTGGTGGATTGTATGGATGAGTGTTCTAAATCCTAATATTGAATACCCTAGCATTTACAGTAAAGATATTTTATGAATCCAAACAGACAATATGCATATATCGTACTTGGTATCCTAAGTTCGGACTTCTAAATAGTGAAACTTAAGGTAGAATACATGTGGCACGACAGACTTTGTGACCAGATTCAAAAATTCGTGCCATGAAAACTGATCACTTGCAAGTGTATGATGCATTGGTAAGGCAGGATGACCTTTAGGTCTGACTGGCATTTTATGCATATGTAATCCATACGTAATCAATTTTTTGGTGGATTGTATGGATGAGTGTTCTAAATCCTAATATTGAATACCGTAGCATCTACAAAAAGGACATTTTATGAAACCTAACAGTCGATATGCATATATCGTACTTGGTATCTTAAATTCGGACCTCTGTGCAGTGAAATTTAAGGTAGAATACATGTGGCACGACAATAAATGGTAAATTCTAATATTGAATACCGTAGCATCTGCAATAAGGATATTTGATGAATCCAAACAGTCGATATGCATATATCGTACTTGATATCCTAAGTTCGGACCTTTGTTCAGTGAAGTTTAAGGTAGAATACATGTGGCACGACATAAATGGTGACCAGATTCAAAAAATCGTGCGATGAAAACCGATCACTAGCAAGTGTATGATGTATTAGCAATCAACTATTGGTAAGGCAGGACGACATTTAGGTCCGACTGCCATTTTATGCATATGTAACCCATGCGTAGTCAATTTTTTGGTGAATTGTATTGTATGGATGAGTGTTCTATCTTAAATTCGTGGACCTTTAAATCCTAATATTGAATACTGCAACATCTACAAAAAGTACATTTGATGAATCCAAACAGTCGATATGCATATATCGTACTTGGTATCCTAAGTTCGGACCTCTGTTCAGTGAAACTTAAGGTAGAATACATGTGGTACGACACAAATGGTGACCAGATTCAAAAAATCATGCGATGAAACCGATCACTTGCAAGTGTATGATGCATTGGCAATCAACAATTGGTAAGGCAGGATGACCTTTAGGCCCGACTGGCATTTTACGCATATGTAATCCGTACATAGTCAATTTTTTGGTGACTTGTGTGGATGAGTGTTTTAAATCCTAATATTGAATACGGTAGCATCTACAAAAAGTACATTCGATGAATAAAAACAATTGATATGCATATATTGTACTTGGTACCTTAAATTCGGACTTCTAAATAGTGAAACTTAAGGTAGAATACATGTGGCACGACACAAATGGTGACCAGATTCCAAAAAATCGTGCGATGGAAACCGATCACTAGCAAGTGTATGATGCACTGGCAATCAACAATTGGTAAGGCAGGATGACATTTAGGTCCGACTGCCATTTTATGCATATGTAATCCATACGTCAATTTCTGGTGGATTGTACGGATGAGTGTTCTAAATCCTAATATTGTATACCGTAACATCTACAAAAAGGATATTTGATGTATCCTAACAGTCGATATGCTTATGTCGTACTTAGTACCTTAAGTTCGGACCTCTGTACAGTGAAACTTAAGGTAAAATACATGTCATGTGCACGACAAACTTAGTGACCAGATTCCAAAAAATCGTGCAATGAAAACCGATCACTTGCAACTGATGTATTGGCAATCAACGATTGGTAACGCAGGGTGGCCTTTATATATGTAATCATACATATTTAATCCGTACGTAGTCAATTTTCTGGTGGATTATATGGATGAATCTTCTAAATCCTAATATTGAATACTGTAGCATTCACAATAAGGATATTTGATATATCCTAACAGTCGATATGCATATATCGTATTTGGTACCTTAAGTTCGGACCTCTGTACAGTGAAACTTAAGGTAGAATACATGTGGCACGACACAAATGGTGACCAGATTCCAAAAAATCGTGCGATGGAAACCGATCACTAGCAAGTGTATGATGCACTGGCAATCAACGATTGGTAAGGCAGGATGACATTTAGGTCCGACTGCCATTTTATGCATATGTAATCCATACGTAGTCAATTTTTTGGTAAATTGTACGAATTGTATATTCCAAATCCTAATATTGAATACCGTAGCATCTACAATAAGACATTTGATGAATCCAAACAGTCGATATGCATATATCGTACTTGGTACTTTAAATTCGGACTTCTAAATAGTGAAACTTAAGGTAGAATACATGTGGCACGAAACAAATGGTGACCAGATTCCAAAAAATCGTGCGATGGAAACCGATCAGTAGCAAGTGTATGATGCACTGGCAATCAACAATTGGTAAGGCAGGATGACATTTAGATCCGACTGCCATTTTATGCATATGTAACCCATGCGTAGTCAATTTTTTGGTGAATTGTATGGATGAGTATTCTAAATCCTAATATTGAATACTGCAGCATCTACAAAAAGTACATTTGATGAATCCAAACAGTCGATATGCATATATCGTACTTAGTACCTTAAATTCGGACTTCTAAATAGTGAAACTTAAGGTAGAATACATGTGGCACGAAACAAATGGTGACCAGATTCCAAAAAATCGTGCGGTGAAAACCGATCACTTGCAACCGTATGATGTATTGGCAATCAACGATTGGTAAGGCAGGATGACCTTTAGGCCCGACTGGCATTTTATGCATATGTAATCCATGCGTAGTCAATTTTTTGGTGGATTATATGGATGAGTATTCTAAATCCTAATATTGAATACCGTAGCATCTGCAATAAGGACATTTGATGAACCCAAACAGTCGATATGCATATATCGTACTTAGTATCCTAAGTTCGGACCTCTGTTCAGTGAAACTTAAGGTAAAATACATGTGCACGACACAAATGGTGACCAGATTCCAAAAAATCGTGCGATGGAAACCGATCACTAGCAAGTGTATGATGCACTGGCAATCAACAATTGGTAAGGCAGGATGACATTTAGATCCGACTGCCATTTTATGCATATGTAACCCACGCGTAGTCAATTTTTTTGTGAATTGTATGGATGAGTATTCTAAATCCTAATATTGAATACCGTAGCATTTATAAAAAGTACATTTCATGAACCGTAACAGTCGATATGCATATATCGTACTTGGTACTTTAAGTTTGGACCTCTGTTCAGTGAAGTTTAAGGTAGAATACACATGGTATGACAGACTTTGTGACCAGATCCAAAAAATCGTGCGATGAAAACCGATCACTTGCAAGTGTATGATGCATTGGTAAGGCAGGATGACCTTTAGGCTTGACTTGCATTTTATGCATATGTAATCCATACGTAGTCAATTTTTCGGTGGACTGTATATATGAGTGTTCTAAATCCTAATATTGAATACTGTAGCATCTACAATAAAGACATTTGATGAACCCAAACAGTCGATGTGCATATATCGTACTTGGTATCTTAACTTCGGACCTCTGCAACAGTGAAGTTTAATGTAGAACACATATAGCACAACACAAATGGTGACCAGATTCCAAAAAATCGTGCGATGAAAACCGATCACTTGCAAGTGTATGATGCATTGGCAATCAACGATTAGTAAGGCAGGATTTCATTGGCGACATTTCCAGCGATCTTTCGTGTGCTTCGAAGACCTGAACGAAAACAGGAACTTTTCTTTCTTCCAGGTTGGCGATACCCCGTATTCGCTGCATGCGTAAGAACTGCATTTGCAATGAATATAAGCAGTCTAGGCTTTACACCGAAATGTGAATATAAATGAAATGATGGAAGCGGAGCAAGTGTATATAAATGTGTACTATTTATCGATAGCGTTACGTGCATATTTGACGCTGGAACAATTACAACGATAGCACACTATAGTCAGGCTCATGTTTTAAAAATGTGTATCGTTTCGTCTGAGGCTTGTTATCGCTGAATTTTTAATTACATGCATACCTTTGCGTTCATTGCTTTCCTCGATGTTCGACGTCGTATTGTAAATCGCCATTGCAGATCCGTGAAAATGGTTTCACATTATTCGATGGGCGAAGTAAGCTGCCTTATAAGTAACTGCGGTCCACCAATCAAAAGATAGATCCGAGGAAATCTGACATTTCTATTTGCGGACCGCTCATTGGATGCAGACTTTTTATTCGGGGGACGTGATTAGAAAAGTAGTTGTGGTATTTTAGATTTGAAGACTGTTCGAAAGATGTGGAAATATTAGAAAGCTTATGGAAATGCAGCGATGCGCTGAATTTCGAAAGCTGCGTAGAAAAGTTTGCGTGCGGAGCTTATTGTTGTTCAGGATTCGTTTGAGACGGCTTATCGATCAAATTCTTGCGATATTGTTGACAAACCGAAGCATATGTTGTTGTAGTTGCAATTTTGTATTTTTACGATTAAACTCGGAAGACATTACCTTCAATCCGTACCTTGAGAACGAACTAAAATCTTGTAATAAATCGAATTATTAGTTTATATTACAATATGTACACTCCACACAAAATGTTCCGAAAGAAGTCGAACGTTTATTATACGATGATTTTTCAATCGAGCAATTTGAATAGATACATTTTTTATATACTCTGTCTTAGAAAAAAGTATTTTTACGCTTCTTAACTATTTGAAATCGATGCCCACGCTGTAATTTAAACGGAATCTATTATTGCTTTATCGAAAATGTAAAAGCGTATACGTTATTGCGGTAAACGTATGTCGTAACATAATTTTCATGTAAATTTATTATCCGGAAAGTTGGACTCTTAAAAATATCATAGTATTTTCTTTTATATCGAATGCGACAAATAATCGCGAGACGGTAGACTGGACGATTGCGTTTTTTTTTCTAACAGCGTACGCGTAGAAAATTACCGAAGCGACGAGACTTTTGTACGAAACTAACACAGGCAGTCAACGCATAAAGTATAAATGATCGATAAAGAATAGTGTTGACATCCATTTGCTACAGAGCTTCGCTTGCTAATCACGAACAATTGACGGGAACGATTGACCATGAATGCTCGCCGTTTTCAAAATGAGACGTTCATTTCCGAAGATAAGCGGCAATAATCGCCTACGGAGCGTATCACGATGTTAATAAAAAGAACTGTCGATTTTTCTGCGCACGAATTTTATGCACACCGTAAATTACGAAAAAGAGTGTCAAGTCGGTGTAGGAATGTGGCACTTCAAAATGGCTGCCAGTTACTTTAGTAATTTACGGCTACATCTTTCTTTGTTGTCGCCCGTATAATTACGAGCGCGGATCGAGATACAGAAGAATTTTGTTCGTCAAAAAATAGTGGATCTAACGTTCTATAGGTACTTTTCGATCGACACATGGATCCAGCGAAAACGTGAGAACGGAATATGCTCAGGAATCACTCTCGTCACCATTGCTTTAAGAGAACTTATTTTGAGCAATCTTTCAGTAAAAACCTCGCTGTGACTGAAAAAAGTGCACGAGCACGACAGGCCGTACGAGCAAAAGAACGTTGACCCAATATATTGTACATTTTTGCAATAGGTTAGCCGTTCTATCGACCGTAACGCATCAAGAATACAGAGAACACATCACGAAAATTTTGTGCAGAATGATATTGTGCCTGTCCGCCTGGAAATATTACTGCAAAATGTACTCGAGACGTTTAATGGGTCAGTGAAACGCCTCTGTGACGAATTTTCGTTCTCCGCAAAATATACGATCTTTGGCAGTCAGCAGTTTCAGATTGTGCAATATTATTGCTCTTATGATAATTAAGAATATATCAGTCAGAGGCAACCAATTGACTCGAAGTAAACATTCTTAGTGTTCGCCGTGCGAGGTTTATTCCCTGGACCGTATGCTGCCAATTAGCACGGTACATATTGTCCCTACTGCCATGACAGGGAGCGTCTGTGCTAAAATATATTAGCAGTGGTCTTGCTCTGTAAGCATTTCTTTTGTGTTACGTTCGTTATATCTGTCTTTTGTATCGTGATAATGTAGAGAAAAAAAATATGAAGAATGTAATAATCGTGAAGGAAGACATTGGGTTAAGTCGCAGTGCTTATATTTTCGTTCTAATGCCTAAGAAGCGGTTATTATATTTGACAAATAATGTAATAAAATGACGTTGTGTTAAACTGTGTTTTAAAAGATGTATCTATGTTGTAGATATATATATCTATATATGTCACAGCCAGATTAGAGCTAGGTCCCTAAGGGCCTAGCATGGGCCACTATGAATCCACCTGCGGTCAGCAAATCGAGCACTCGTGGCTCTGGATACCATCAAAAGGCATTAGCTGAGATCCGCAACTCTCTGCTCCCTTTTGCAAATATTGGAGGGGCAGGTGAGGTTGGCTCCAGTGCTGCGAGTACTATATCAACTTTATCAACAACTAGTGGTATAAGCTCTGCATCGGGACTCAGTGGTCTTTCTGGTGCTTCTGGTTCCACCGCTGATAAGCCTGACCAGAGGCAAGCTGTGGCACAATTGTTAGCCATGGGGTATTCGGAGGTATGTGAAGAACGCTTTGAATTCATTACATATAGCCGCTAACTAACTAACACGCTCTTTGCATACAGGAAATTGGGTTGCGTGCTCTGAAACTAGCAGGCTGGCGATTGGACGCTGCCGTTGAATTCTTGAAGCAAGCTCAAGGGGAATCTCTTAACGGACTTGGTAAACTCAATACCAAACTAATAAGAAAGCCTAGCTTGGAAAGAGAATTGAGTCTTCAGCGCGGTAGTCCGGCCCTGGACAGTGGCGCGGGAAGTTCACGATCTGATAGCCCGCGTTTGACCGAACTGAGTCCGCACCCACAGTTGAGTCGGCAGTATTCGCCGAGCAACTTTGTTGAACGGGAACCGCCCCCGCCACCGCCACCGAGATGTAGTTCAACGCCGCCACCACCTCCGCCACCTCATGCTCCATACGGTCAACCCACGAACGTACCATCCAACATGCAACAAATGCTCAAAAGAATGTCCCCGGCACCGGTGGTACCAACACGACCTCCCCCATCAGCGCCTGGAAACTCAGGATCCACGTCCTCCTCCGTCAACCCGCCACAAAGAGGGACAAGTCCCGTTGCAACGACGAACAGCAATACCAGCAGTCGCCAGCCCATGATAGTTCAAAATGGTCCGCAGGTTCAGCAACAGCTTTCGCAGCAGATGCAGGCGCTCAGCATCTACCAGACGAACAACAGCAACTCCAGCACCCAGGTTGAACCACCTCCTCCGTATCCTATCGTTCCCTCATCATCGGCTGGTCCGGTACAACCGCCGTCGTACAGTGCATCGATGCAAAACAGGCAGAGTCCCACGCAATCTCAGCAGGACTATCGAAAGAGTCCGTCGTCCGGCATATACTCCGGCCCCACGTCGGCTGGATCGCCAAGTCCTATCACAGTGTCCACAATGTCGCCTAGCACGCAAACATCGATGGCAAGACCGACACCTCTGCAAGCCTGGGGAGCGCGACAAGCCAAGACTCAGCCACCCATCATCATGCAGTCCGTGAAGAGTACTCAGGTGCAGAAGCCTGTCCTGCAGACGGCAATCGCGCCAACTTCTCCACAGCCTATCTCCACCACTAGTAATACACCGCCACCCCCGCCGTCTTACGCCTCGTCCATTCAGCAAAAGCAGCAGCAGCAGCAACCGCAACCGGTGCAACAACAGCAGCAGCAGCAGCAGCAACAACAACCTCAGTCACAGCAGCAGCAACAACCACCACCGCCTGCGTATCCGCCTGTTAATAATACGAGTACCGCACACACTAGTACCATGAGTATAGGGGTTTCGGTAGGCGTCCCTACGACTGAACCTCCTAGTTATGCCACGACGATGCAGGCGTTAGCAGCGCAACGAGGTATGCATCATCCGCTTCCTCCACCGCCTTATGGAACAGTCGCTGACGACGTGACGGGGATATCGACTGTTGAAAGTAGTACGGCACCGCGATCCTCGCCGGTCGCCCATCATCCACCGTTGCAGAGAAAATACTCGCCGGCTGATAATTGCCAACATCAAATGGAGACGCCTCCCTTACCCCCGATCGCGTCGACTTCGGTGTCTACCAGAAATAACAATAACCACTCGTCGCTGCCTGATGGGAACGGGATAAAGGGCAGTGGAACGGCGACTCCTTCTTCGTACAAGATAAAGCATCAATCTCCTATACCAGAGCGGAAGCACATGAGCAAGGAGAAAGAGGAGGAACGTAGAGACTGCAAAGTGCGTAATTACTCGCCGCAAGCGTTCAAATTCTTTATGGAACAACACGTGGAAAATGTTCTCAAATCTCACAAGCAACGGCTGTATCGTCGACTTCAGCTGGAAACGGAAATGGCCAAAATCGGCTTGAGTGCCGAAGCGCAGTGCCAGATGAGGAAGATGTTGTCGCAGAAGGAATCGAATTATATTAGATTGAAACGGGCGAAGATGGATAAGTCGATGTTCACGAAAATCAAGCCTATCGGTGTCGGTGCGTTCGGTGAGGTGACTCTTGTCAGGAAACTTGACACGAACCAGTTTTATGCGATGAAGACTTTACGTAAAGCTGACGTGCTTAATCGTAATCAGGTGGCTCACGTAAAAGCGGAAAGAGACATATTGGCGGAAGCGGACAACGAATGGGTCGTTAAACTTTACTATTCCTTTCAAGACAAGGACAATCTTTATTTCGTTATGGATTACATACCGGGCGGAGATTTAATGTCGTTACTCATCAAATATGGTATCTTCAAGGAACCACTGGCAAGGTTTTACATCGCCGAATTAACGTGCGCAGTTGAAAGTGTTCATAAGATGGGATTCATACATAGGGACATAAAGCCGGATAATATTTTGATTGACAGAGACGGGCACATAAAATTGACTGACTTCGGATTGTGTACTGGATTTCGCTGGACCCACAACTCCAAGTACTATCAACAAAATGGTACGTATCACTTTCAAAACTTCTTCCGCTCTCTATCTTGTTTATCAGGGTTTTCATTCATTTGTTCACAAAATTAGGCCATGGTAAACAGGACTCAATGGATCCAGCAGATGATTGGAATAATGAGTGTCGATGTATTCAGCTGAAACCGCTAGAACGCAGACGACACAGGGAACATCAGAGATGCTTAGCACATTCACTCGTCGGGACGCCGAATTACATAGCGCCAGAAGTTTTACAACGTACGGGGTATACGCAGTTATGTGACTGGTGGAGTGTAGGTGTGATATTATACGAAATGCTTGTCGGATCTCCACCGTTTCTTGCCAATACGCCTGCTGAGACACAATACAAGGTCAGTGGAAACAGTGCTACTGTTCCGCTGTGCGAACAATAGGCTTGTCCTTCAGACGTTTTCATAACATTGCTGTCTTTCGTCACAGGTGATTAACTGGGAGAAGACGCTTCATATCCCGAAGCAAGCGAATCTATCACCGGAAGGTATGGATCTAATATTAAAGCTTTGTATTGGCGCGGATCGCCGATTAGGAAAGAACGCGGATGAGGTGAAAAGTCATCCGTTTTTCGCTAGCATCGATTTCGAAAAAGGGCTACGACGGCAAGTGGCCCCTCATATACCTCGCATACAGTATCCGACCGATACCAGCAATTTCGATCCTGTGGACCCGGATAAGCTGCGAAACTCGGAGTCGTCAGACTCGAACAAGTCAGACGAACTTCTCGATAATGGGAAACCGTTTCACGGTTTCTTCGAGTTCACATTTAGGCGTTTCTTTGATGACGGTGGCGGTCCCGCATATCCTAGTCGAATAAGTTTGGACGATAATGACAATCAAGGCCCCGTCTATGTATGACATTAGGCTAATAACAGACATTATTGTCTTACTTATATCAAAGATAACAGTCTTACGGTAGATCGTGTAAAGGGATATGTGTATGTATTATATTCTCGACAAACATTTTTTTCCAGCACATATGTATGTGATGTTATAAGTAACTTGCACTTATATATAGGAATACATACGTGCGGGTATAGATTTGATATGGAAACGATGCGACGAAGGGAGAATCAATGACGTATATGTATGTACATATATATTTTTTATATACATATATATGTATATTGAATTACAGGTTCTCTTTGCCTTCCACGCTTTCCCGTTTGCGCGGTTGTTAAATCTGTCTCATGCTACAGTGATAAAAACATACGTTGAATCCGTTTACGGTATACCTTCGTGGAGCACCGTTTTATCGATAACTTAAGTGCATCAGGTGTGACTTCTGTGGCGTTAATCGAATCACTGTATTAATTCGAAAGGCCGTTGAATTGGTCCAATTGAAGGAATACATGAAATAGCCATGCATTTCTGGACTCTAATGTCCTACGAGAGACCTATCAAGACAAACGAATCGTTAGGATACTTAATGCCAAGTTTTGGAAGGGAGTTGTGCACTTTGGTCGGCGTGGAAAATGAAACGGTACACCAGAATACACATTAAAATGTTATGCAAAATTTAACTCTAGGAATAAAGAACAATATATTTATTTATTACAAGAGCTCTGTAAAGGACACAATGTTTACGTCGTATTTTAGGTCGACATTTAGTGTCGTATCTAATGCATTGCCGTGAATGAGCAAAACCAATGTAGTGGCGATATACGAGTAGATCGGAAACGTTGGTCTAGACGAATTCATGCGAGTGTCTGGGAAAAAGTACAAAATTCAATATTTGAGTGATACGACTGGCCATATTGGAAATATGAAAAAAGGAGAGAGCACGGAGTTTGGTATACAAAACATATGTTGATAGCTGCAATACATAAAGTGAATAATTCATTTCGATAATTCTCATCTAACTTTGTTTCTTCCTCACGTCGAAATTATGCGATTATATATACGAACTCGACATTTCCGACATTACAAAAGCAGACGTGACGCAAAGCATGACACAAACGGTATCGATGCTCTGTACATAAATCGTACTTAAGGATTACCGTGGAACGTAACACATTTATATATTTTTCAAAAGTAATATATTATAATGTATACAACGAATATTGTTGAAACAACAAGAATTCCTGTTATAGAAAAGGGCACAAATCTATGGAAAGTAAAATCCAATGTGATTTCTTTTATGAACATAATATTTATTCAACACGTGCCTTTTCCAATAGTTGACTTATGTTACCCGAATGTTTAAAATTACAGCTCCTGCATTTGACAAAGTACAATATAGACAACAAAATAAATGTAATTATTGCGTTTACACGGAGCAATTACGATGCTTGGCTTTAACAATATTCAGATTGTCAAGCATTTCCTTGACTCGCAACACCAACATACGATACCGTTTGCGTCATGCCCGAATATAATTATAACGTCGCGAATTACAAAAACTCATCGACATGCCTCAACTTAAGCACGTTTCCCTTCAATCTGACGGGACACCGTTTCTCTAGTACGAAATAGTGAATTCAATTGGACACACCATACCATTAATTGCGTCTAAAGCATCGTCAATATTTTACGCAAAATGCACTGGTTCAAATGGAATTGAATGTACGAATAGTCTCGGTTATGACAATTAACAAAGTGGGCATGTGCACGGGAGTGTAATTTATATCATCGCATAAATCTACGATAGAATGTGATGCGACCATCCGAATGCCTTGAAAAACGAACTCTGATCGCAAACCATAAATTTAACATTTCGGCTAACGAGAATAGATTAGCGGAGTGTAAAGAGAGAAAGAGAGAGTTAAGATATAAGCCATGTGAGCGATGCGTGCATGTTAGCAAAGGGGTAATGACGAGTGTCAGGGCGAATACGATTGACGAGGATATGAAAAGCAATTGCGACGAATGGTTAGGCAATTTATTCCCCACGGACGGTATTTTCCAAGGTACCTCGTTTACCATTTGAAATCAATAATCCGGCTTTCACGTTGGAAAGTACATGTTTAGTATGTTTTAGCAAGTACTGTGATATTGCAGATAATTAGACTAATGTGGCTTTTAAATATGTATCGGTCCTATTTAACAACTTTTTTTTTTCTCTTTTTATATCAAACATTACACGACAAATATTATAAATAATAATAACAAATAATAACAATAATAATTATTAATTATAATTATTGCTATCGAGATAATTAATTATTATTTGTATAGATCTTTGGAATGGATGTAATGTGTTCATTGCGTATTATGCAGCTTAGTACTTGTCTCTGAACATTTTCATATTATCCTTTTTAAGTTAGGCAGGCATTACCGATTTATTCCAACATTTCGCAACTTTCTTCCAACTGAGACTTCATCGCCTACATTTTTACCTATTCGCTATTGAACACATCTGTACGAAATTGAATACTACCTTACGCAGTTAAAATAACCGAAACAATAGCTATGATCATTATGAGTATCGTTACGCTAAAAAGCGATCGTACGTTACGTATTTATGTTTTTCCGCAGTATTGTTTTTCCGCTACGAAGTTGCCATCATTTTATAGTTCGTCTTTTATCATAGGAATTTTGAGGATACAAAGGAACTGATGTATATATGTCGATATATCACACGGTACTATTATATTAACGCACTGAAAAAGTGAACCTACGATCCGACACACCGTATTATTTATATGTTCAGAAGGGCGCAATTATTATACATGCGTAGGTATCTATGTACGTTCTTTGTATGTATACAAATATGTGCATGCATATGCAACTGCGTAGATATATATGCATACACAAATGACACTGATTGGTACAGTTTTCTTCATCAGTATCATTATACTCTGCGACGTTGAAAAAAGTGCCTTCCATAGGAGAGAAATTCAAAAGAAACGCATTTATAGGGACGTCTTCATTTCACTACCAATCAATCTGTTACTCAGACATTGAAATCCGATCCATCGATTGATGAGAATTCTGCACTCGATGCGACTGTTCAGAAGGGCGCAATTATTATACATGCGTGGGTATCTATGTACGTTCTTTGTATGTATACAAATATGTGCATACATATACACTGCATAGATATATATGCAGACACAAATGACACTGATTGGTACAGTTTTCTTCATCAGTATCAGTATACTCTGCGACGTTGAAAAAGTGCCTTCCTTAGGAAAGAAATTCAAAAGAGACGCATTTATAGGGACGTTTTCATTTCACTACCAATCAATCTGTTACTCAGCCACTGAAATCCGATCCATCGATTGATGAGAATTCTGCACTCGATGCGACTGTTCAGAAGGGCGCAATTATTATACATGCCTAGGTATCTATGTACGTTCTTTGTATGTATACCAATATGTGCATGCATATACACAGTATACATGCATATGCAACTGCGTAGATATATATGCATACACAAATGACACTGATTGGTACAGTTTTCTTCATCAGTATCAGTATACTCTGCGACGTTGAAAAAAAGTGCCTTCCATAGGAAAGAAATTCAAAAGAAACGCATCTATAGGGAAGTCTTCATTTCACTATCAATCAATCCGTTACTCAGACATTCGAATCCGATCCATCGATTGATGAGAATTCTGCACTCGATGCGACTGTTCAGAAGGGCGCAATTATTATACATGTGTAGATATCTATGTACGTTCTTTGTATGTATACAAATATGTGCATGCATATACATTGTATACATGCATATGCAACTGCGTAGATATATATGCATACACAAATGACACTGATTGGTACAGTTTTCTTCATCAGTATCAGTATACTCTGCGACGTTGAAAAAAAGTGCCTTCCATAGGAAAGAAATTCAAAAGAAACCCATTTATAGGGACTTCATTTCACTACCAATCAATCTGTTACTCAGACACTGTAATCCGATCCATCGATTGATTAGAATTCTGCACTCGATGCGACTGTTCAGAAGGGCGCAATTATTATACATGCCTAGGTATCTATGTACGTTCTTTGTATGTATACAAATATGTGCATGCATATACACAGTATACATGCATATGCAACTGCGTAGATATATATGCATACACAAATGACACTGATTGGTACAGTTTTCTTCATCAGTATACTCTGCGACGTTGAAAAAAAGTGCCTTCCATAGGAAAGAAATTCAAAAGAAACCCATTTATAGGGACGTCTTCATTTCACTAGCAATCAATCCGTTCCTCAGACACTGAAATCCGATCCATCGATTGATTAGAATTCTGCACTCGATGCGACTGTTCAGAAGGGCGCAATTATTATACATTCGTAGGTACCTATGTACGTTCTTTGTATGTATACAAATACGTGCATGCATATACATTGTATACATGCATATGCAACTGCGTAGATATATATGCATACACAAATGACACTGATTGGTACAGTTTTCTTCATCAGTATCATTATACTCTGCGACGTTGAAAAAAGTGCCTTCCATAGGAAAGAAATTCAAAAGAAACGCATTATAGGGACGTCTTCATTTCACTACCAATCAATCCGTTACTCAGACACTGGAATCCGATCCATCGATTAATGAGAATTCTGCACTCGATGCGACTAGTTCATTAGATTGTGCCGCTTTCCGAATGACTTGCAAATTAATTAACGGTATTTGATGAACTGGCTGTAACGTGAAAGGCGAAACGATTGATTTAACCAAATAATTGGTATAACGTGTACAAGCGCTTTTAAGTTTTAATCGTTGCCCTGTTAGAGCTTTGGAAGTGGATCGGTGTACTACCAAATTAACAATGTATGTACTATGTACAATGAACGGTGGATGGTTATAATCATTTGTTTACGCGATTGCACGTAAACGAGACGTCGAGCCGAGAGAGATTCATGCTGCTTAAATTAGGAGCGACAATCATTATCAAAGACGTTAGTCACATTAAAAATGTATATAACTTTTTTTAAATGTATCACCGTAATGAACGAAGACGTGTGGATGACCGTGCACTGCAGAATAATAATTAAACTTATCTAATATATGTGACAGACGAACGTTTGAGAGGTTGATCGAAGCAAAACTGAACAAGAAAAACATATTGCTTGGTCTTATACTTAACAATGATCCTTTAAGCAACTACATGTTATCTCTGTGAAGAAGGTACCAATTACAATAGCCACTTAATCTCGTAGTAAGTTGTGTTCGTTCGTGAAAAGTCTTGGCTAATAGCGAATTAATCTAAATAGTAAGAAGTTGAGCATTTAACGAATAGTCTTGCGTTGTCGAGTCGCATACACATATGTATTTTATTCGCAGTAGCTATATTAAACTGATATCTCGTAGCTTAACGCATGAAGGGTCGTAGCTTTTAATAGGAAAGAGAATAACCGGTGTAACATCACATTTACATGTAGTAAATACCAAAGGGTGTCGCACTTATTATTATACAAAAACGGATAATCCTGTGGAGTATATATTGTAATTTTTCTTCTCTAACTTTAGATCGTACGAACGGACTCGATAAAGAGTGTGGATACAACGTTTATTGTATGAGCACGTCTTTCGCGCTGATGGGAAGGTTCATGCATCGATTGTTTGTTCAGTTTAAACGTACAAAATCGGCGATCTCGAAAAGTTTCATCGGAAAGTGAGATCCCGTCCGTGACAATATGTATATTTTGCCACGTCAACGAATATGGCAATGCATACACACCACTCGACTCCTTTTGGCCCTTGTTGAGCTTTAAAAAATAAGTATGGTAATTAACGAGTACCTCCTGCTCCATACACAAAATATATACTTTTGTACTGTACACCGAGCGTGGGTGTGTGTGTGAATGTGCGGATGCATGTGCGTGTGTATATGCGTGTACATAGAGACTTAGAAAGATCATTCAGCTAATTATTAATAATGTATGATGCAAGAATTTCGAACGGAGAGAGCCCGTCTATCGTGCATTCGGCCGAAACTGGATTCACAATAGTATTGCCAGCTTACCGTCGCCGTGAGGGAATGAACTACCTTCCGATTTGATAATGCGTTCAATTATCCATACATTGTGCCTATCACGCCACGTGATTCAGATCTGTTAAACCCCGAGCGTCGAAAAAAAAGTAATTTTGCAATATAATTGTACATTTTGTAATATCATTTCTGTCTTGTAATTATAATATAAAGGATAATAGCAGACAAAATAGCTTGTAAGGCGGTATAATATATAAAACATTGTATATATTTTGGATGAGTATTCTAAATTAAAACAACATTTAATGCTTATACGTTTCAAACCTGTTCAAGCGTGTCTTCTAGTTCTAGTTCTAGAACGACCAAGCGAAATATTACAGACCATTTCGCCGCAAATATATTGGACTCTGCATAAGCGATAGCGAGCAATGAAACAACACTTTCCTATCAGTACACGTTACGTATTTAACAAAATTCTATCTACACGCACACTGCATACTCCAATCACCGAATTCTCATAACATAATCCACCGTCCAAAGAAATCTCGAATTCACTCAACTACGTCCACGTTTACCAGGTAATATCCATCTATAAAAACCTTATCCAAAAATGAAGAATACATTCCAAAGTTCCTTTTTCCAGATACGATTTTCGAGCAAGCCCACACAATTTCTGTCCACGTTTACCAGGTAATATTCATCTATAAAAACCTTATCTAAAAATGAAGAATACACTCCAAAGTTCCTTTTTCTAGATACAATTTTCGAGCAAGCTCGTACAATTTCTGTCCACGTTTACCAGGTAATATCAATCTATAAAAACCTTATCCAAAAATGGAAAATACACTCCAAAGTTCCTCTTTCCAAATATGATTTTCGAGCAAGCCCATACAATTTTTGCCCACCTTTACCAGGTAATATCCATCTATAAAAACCTCATCCAAAATTGACAAATACACTCCAAAGTTCCTTTTTCCAGCTACGATTTTCGGGCAAGCCCGTACAATTTCTGTCCACCTTTACCACGTACTATCCATCTATAAAAACCTTATCTAAAAATGAAGAATACACCCCAAAGTTCCTTTTTCCATATATGATTTTCGAGCAAGCCCATACAATTTCTGTCCACGTTTACCAGGTAATATCCATCTATAAAAACCTTGTCCACACCTGAAAAATACACCCCAAAATTCCTTTTTCCAGATACGATTTTCGAGCAAACCCGTGCAATTACTACCCACGTTTACCAGGTAATATCCATCTATAAAAACCTCATCCAAAAATGACAAATACACTCCAAAATTCCTTTTTCCAGATACAATTTTCGAGCAAACCCGTGCAATTACTACCCACGTTTACCAGGTAATATCCATCTATAAAAACCTCATCCAAAAATGACAAATACACTCCAAAATTCCTTTTTCCAGATACAATTTTCGAGCAAGCCCGCACAATTTCTGTCCATGTTTACCAGGTACTATCCATCTATAAAAACCTTATCAAAAAATGTAAAATACACTCCAAAGTTCCTTTTTCCAGATATGATTTTCGAGCAAACCCGTGCAATTACTACCCACGTTTACCAGGTAATATCCATCTATAAAAACCTCATCCAAAAATGACAAATACACTCCAAAATTCCTTTTTCCAGATACAATTTTCGAGCAAGCCCGCACAATTTCTGTCCATGTTTACCAGGTACTATCCATCTATAAAAACCTTATCAAAAAATGTAAAATACACTCCAAAGTTCCTTTTTCCAGATATGATTTTCGAGCAAGCCCGCAAAATTTCTGCCCATGTTTACCAGGTAATATCCATTTATAAAAACAAATATATATGATTTATATGATTTTCGAGCAAGTCCGTACAATTTCTGTCCACGTTTACCAGGTAATATCCATATATAAAAACCTTATCCAAACCTGAAAAATACATTCCAAATTTCCTTTTTCCAGCTACGATTTTCGAGCAAGCCCGCAAAATTTCTGCCCACCTTTACCAGGTAATATCTATCTATAAAAACAAATATATATGATTTATATGATTTTCGAGCACGTCCGTACAATTTCTGTCCACGTTTACCAGGTAATATCCATCTATAAAAGGCTTATCCAAAAATGAAGAATACACTCCAAAGTTCCTTTTTCCAGATACGATTTTCGAGCAAGCCCGTACAATTTCTGCCCACGTT
Source organism: Cryptocheilus praepositus (assembly GCA_033815515.1). Taxonomy (NCBI): domain Eukaryota; kingdom Metazoa; phylum Arthropoda; class Insecta; order Hymenoptera; family Pompilidae; genus Cryptocheilus; species Cryptocheilus praepositus. The sequence goes on along the minus strand of JAWWQZ010000321.1, from coordinate 598,919 downwards.
TACCAGGTAATATCCATTTATAAAAACAAATATATATGATTTATACGATTTTCGAGCAAGCCCGTACAATTTCTGTCCACGTTTACCAAGCAATATCCATCTATAAAAACCTTATCCAAAAATGAAAAATACAGTCTAAAATTCCTTTTTCTAGATACGATTTTCTAGCAAGCCCGTACAATTTCTGTCCACCTTTACCACATACTATCCATCTATAAAAACCTTATCTAAAAATGAAGAATACACCCCAAAGTTCCTTTTTCCAGATATGGTTTTCGAGCAAGCCCATACAATTTCTGTCCACGTTTACCAGGTAATATCCATCTATAAAAACCTTGTCCACACCTGAAAAATACACCCGAAAATTCCTTTTTCCAGATACGATTTTCGAGCAAACCCGTGCAATTACTACCCACGTTTACCAGGTAATATCCATCTATAAAAACCTCATCCAAAAATGACAAATACACTCCAAAGTTCCTTTTTCCAGATATGATTTTCGAGCAAGCCCGCAAAATTTCTGCCCATGTTTACCAGGTAATATCCATTTATAAAAACAAATATATATGATTTATATGATTTTCGAGCAAGCCCGCACAATTTCTGTCCATGTTTACCAGGTACTATCCATCTATAAAAACCTTATCAAAAAATGTAAAATACACTCCAAAGTTCCTTTTTCCAGATATGATTTTCGAGCAAGCCCGCAAAATTTCTGCCCATGTTTACCAGGTAATATCCATTTATAAAAACAAATATATATGATTTATATGATTTTCGAGCACGTCCGTACAATTTCTGTCCACGTTTACCAGGTAATATCCATCTATAAAAGGCTTATCCAAAAATGAAGAATACACTCCAAAGTTCCTTTTTCCAGATACGATTTTCGAGCAAGCCCGTACAATTTCTGCCCATGTTTACCAGGTAATATCCATTTATAAAAACAAATATATATGATTTATACGATTTTCGAGCAAGCCCGTACAATTTCTGTCCACGTTTACCAAGCAATATCCATCTATAAAAACCTTATCCAAAAATGAAAAATACAGTCTAAAATTCCTTTTTCTAGATACGATTTTCTAGCAAGCTCGTACAATTTCTGTCCACCTTTACCAGGCAATATTCATCTATAAAAACCTTATCCAAAAATGAAGAATGCATTCCAAAGTTCCTTTTTCCAGATATGATTTTCGAGCTAGCCCGTATAATTTCTGTCCACGTTTACCAGGTACTATCCATCTATAAAAACCTTATCAAAAAATGTAAAATACACTCCAAAGTTCCTTTTTCCAGCTACGATTTTCGAGCAAGCCCGCAAAATTTCTGCCCACCTTTACCAGGTAATATCTATCTATAAAAACAAATATATATGATTTATATGATTTTCGAGCACGTCCGTACAATTTCTGTCCACGTTTACCAGGTAATATCCATCTATAAAAGGCTTATCCAAAAATGAAGAATACACTCCAAAGTTCCTTTTTCCAGATACGATTTTCGAGCAAGCCCGCAAAATTTCTGCCCACCTTTACCAGGTAATATCTATCTATAAAAACAAATATATATGATTTATATGATTTTCGAGCACGTTCGTACAATTTCTGTCCACGTTTACCAGGTAATATCCATCTATAAAAGGCTTATCCAAAAATGAAGAATACACTCCAAAGTTCCTTTTTCCAGATACGATTTTCGAGCAAGCTCGTACAATTTCTGTCCACCTTTACCAGGCAATATTCATCTATAAAAACCTTATCCAAAAATGAAGAATGCATTCCAAAGTTCCTTTTTCCAGATATGATTTTCGAGCACGTCCGTACAATTTCTGTCCACATTTACCAGGTAATATCCATATATAAAAACCTTATCCAAACCTGAAAAATACATTCCAAATTTCCTTTTTCCAGCTACGATTTTCGAGCAAGCCCGCAAAATTTCTGTCCACCTTTACCAGGTAATATCTATCTATAAAAACAAATATATATGATTTATATGATTTTCGAGCACGTCCGTACAATTTCTGTCCACGTTTACCAGGTAATATCCATCTATAAAAGGCTTATCCAAAAATGAAGAATACACTCCAAAGTTTCTTTTTCCAGATACGATTTTCGAGCAAGCTCGTACAATTTCTGCCCATGTTTACCAGGTAATATCCATTTATAAAAACAAATATATATGATTTATACGATTTTCGAGCAAGCCCGTACAATTTCTGTCCACGTTTACCAGGTAATATCAATCTATAAAAACCTTATCCAAAAATGGAAAATACACTCCAAAGTTCCTCTTTCCAGACACGATTTTCGAGCAAGCCCGCACAATTTTTGCCCACGTTTACCAGGTAATATCCATCTATAAAAGCTTTATCAAAAAATGAAGAATACACTCCAAAGTTCCTTTTTCCAGATACGATTTTCGAGCAAGCCCGCAAAATTTCTGTCCACGTTTACCAGGTAATAACCATCTATAAAAACCTTATCAAAAAATAAAAAATACATTCCAAAGTTCCTTTTTCCAGATACAATTTTCGAGCAAGCCCACACAATTTCTGTCCACGTTTACCAGGTAATATCCATATATAAAAACCTTAACCAAACCTGAAAAATACATTCCAAATTTCCTTTTTCCAGCTTCGATTTTCGAGCAAGCCCGCAAAATGTCTGCCCACCTTTACCAGGTAATATCTATCTATAAAAACAAATATATATGATTTATATGATTTTCGAGCACGTCCGTACAATTTCTGTCCACGTTTACCAGGTAATATCCATCTATAAAAGGCTTATCCAAAAATGAAGAATACACTCCAAAGTTCCTTTTTCCAGATACGATTTTCGAGCAAGCCCGTACAATTTCTGCCCATGTTTACCAGGTAATATCCATTTATAAAAACAAATATATATGATTTATATGATTTTCGAGCAAGTCCGTACAATTTCTGTCCACGTTTACCAAGCAATATCCATCTATAAAAACCTCATCCAAAAATGACAAATACACTCCAAAATTCCTTTTTCTAGATACGATTTTCTAGCAAGCTCGTACAATTTCTGTCCACCTTTACCAGGTAATATCCATCTATACAAACCTTATCCAAACCTGAAAAATACACTCCAAAGTTCCTTTTTCCAGATACGATTTTCGAGCAAGCCCGCAAAATTTCTGCCCACGTGACATCGCTTCACCCAATCAAGACTTCAACTCCTCGCGCACGTTCGATTATGCGCAGGAATATTTATACATCAACGAATCAAGAAAACAATTCTTTTCTCATTGAACTCTTATTTGTTATGCAATTAAGCGGTTGACAAAAGGCATTGGTTTATGCGCATTCAGTACGCTGACCGACCGCGTTATTGTATCGTATTGTCCTAAATTACGTCGCTCAAGTATCGTTCCACTCGTTCGACGAACTCATTGAGGTTTCCCGTGCAGTAAAGCCAGACGCCGATAGTAGTGTAGGACAGAGTGCCCTAAGATGAATCGAATTAGGAAAGTTTTAACGAGCAAAGAGACTCGAGAATATTTTATGAGGTGAGCGGTATTCCTTTAAAGCTGCTCATTTCGTCTGCTATCAGTTTGGCAATCTCTCGTGTCAGTTTGGCAATTTTTCGTGTACACCGAATTCCTTGTTTGCAGCACGCACTTTTGGGGTCCCGTTGCTAATTGGGCAATTCCCATCGCTGCCATCGCCGACATTCGGAGAGATCCGAAATTCATCAGTGGCAAAATGACATTCGGTTAGTTTACGGACACCTTTTCTTTGCGCTGTTTCAGGAGGCAAACGTGGTTATGACGACGGGGAGGTAGTCTGGTAGTCAACGTGAATAGGCAGATTTCTTAAACGCGTTACGACACTGCGCGAGAATCCATATATAACAATTGACAGTCTGTTACAACACGATACTTTTATTTATTTTATGTTGTTGTTTTCAGATGTGTTGTATTTGTCGGTAGTGCTAAATTTCTTAAAGATCAGCTTCTGTTATTTAATCTTTATTTACAGACAGAGGGTAGAGCTTTGTTTTGTAGTTTGTTGGCTAGCAATGCATATCTAGATAATAAATACAATGTATAAATGCTCAAGTACGATAGGAAAAGTATTCCACTAGCTTTTGAATTGAATTGTAATCAAGATGACACGTACGCTTGTTTCTGGGGAAGACTGTGAAATTCAGAATTAGGTTTCCATGAAAATTTTCGAGATTAAAACATCATCTTTTTCAGCTTTATGTTTATATTCAGCAATGTTCATGAGATTTGCAATCAGGGTGCAGCCACGGAACATGCTTCTCTTCGCCTGCCATTTTGTCAATGAAGGTGCACAACTCACTCAAGGCTTTAGATTTATCAACTATCACTACATGAGTAAAGACGACACGCACTGAAACAAAGAGTGTGAACAATTTTCTACTGCCACAAAGATTCTTCTTCACCTTCGCATTATAGCACGTACACAAACTTCTATTCATACCTCAAAGGTCATATGATATACATAGATACATCTCTTATGGCAAGTAAATAATCATCTTGTACAGTATGTAAATATAACGATAGTAGTTACTGTTATTTCGCTCACTAGGATCTTAGATGGGAAATAAATGTAGGTACTGTTACAGCTGTCCTCATTTCTACAAACTGTTATGAAAATAAATTTGCTATTGCTTTATAATAAAGCATTGCCAACGCAAAAATCCATTGTTGCTTATTATGAAGCGATAGTTTGCCTCATATTCTGAACAACCATATAATAGCACAGCGATAGACGTCTTCCAAATTCTGAAATTAGAATTTAAAGCAGAAAAGAACAACACATTGTTATTTCGTGTATAATTCAATTTTATGCCATATAAAGGTACAAAATATTTAAAGAGAGTATTATAATGTAACGCTGTCATTTACAAAAATATATTAACAATATATACCGCGTGCGTAAAAACATCAAAGGGACGTAATAAAAAAGTTATCATTCCTATAAAAATAAAAGAACAGCAACATGCATCGTCAGAGAGTTGACAAGAAATGTGATAAAACTTCGAGCTAAATTTTACTTTGTCATTGCCCGTTTCAAAGTATGCACTTTCTTTATGGCAGTCGTTTTCATTAATCAACAACTCGGTGACTCTAATCGCGTCGATTAGGATAACCACTACATGCGAAGAACATAGTGCAAGGTTAATCATTTACATATTTGGAAAGGCACTAATTTGAACACTTTAACATCCCAGTTCAACTCGCAGTAGCAGTTATCGTCAATCGGCGCCTGAGATTCTTGTTGAAAGTAACAGCGAGCAAAAATACTAGTTTTCCCTACGAATAAGTTCTCTTCCTTTTCCTTCGCGATCAGAAGCTTGTCAACGACCCTAATTAACTTAAAAGTACATCTTTGTGCTTGAAGTGCTTAAAAGAAGTAGCCTAACGTTATCCTTGGAACTACATAGACAGATCTCCAGTTTATTAAGGGGTTATGCCTACTTGGGATCGGCGAAATTACATGATTTTCAAGATTTTTTTTGCCGTTTTAGTGAGTACTAATTAAAATTCGCAAAATACTACCAAAAAGTACGTATTTAGTGGTACTTGTATACATTTTTTTTATAAGAAAATATTAAAAAATGGAGGAAATGTAGCTCTTCTCCTAGAGTTTCTGTTTATTTTCATCACTTGCGGTGACCACGATTCTCTAAAACTACTTCACCGATCGGACTCTAATTTTATATACTTATTTGTCATTACAATAGGCAGGGCCTGAACGAAGGATTTTGACAAATTTTAATTTTTACAAGAATGGCAGCAATTTTACGAAAAAATCCGTCTTTTGCGGTGGTCTAACTGTCGTTTATATCTTGTAACTTTTTTTTTTATTACCGAAATAAAAAATCCTTCGTTCAGGCCCTGCCTATTGTAATGATAAATAAGTATATAAAATTAGAGTCCGATCGGCGAAATTACATGATTTTCAACATTTTTTTTGCTATTTTAGTGAGTACTAATTAAAATTCGCAAAATACTACCAAAAAGTACGTATTTAGTGGTATTTGTATACATTTTTTTATAAGAAAATATTAAAAAATGGAGGAAATATAGCCCTTCTAGAGCTTCCGTTTATTTTCATCAGTTGCGGTGACCACGATTCTCTAAAACTACTTCACCGATCGGACTCTAATTTTATATACTTATTTGTCATTACAATAGGCAGGGCCTGAACGAAGGATTTGGAAAAATGTTAACTTTTACAAGAATGACAACACTTTTACGAAAAAATCCGTCTTTCGAGGTGAACTGACTTTCGTTTTTATGTTGTAACGTTTTTTTTTTTATTATCGAAATAACTTAGACTCTTGCCTAAAGCTTTACCTTGTGTTATTCTTTCCTACCTCTTCTAGAACAATATAAAGATAATTATGTAAATATTTAATAGAAAATAACATTTTTATTGAACTTTACCTTAAATTTTTTGTTTTATCTAAAGAGCTAAGTAGCCATCAGTTTTAATTTGAAGATACTAGAAAGAAAGAAAATAAAATATTTATAATTAACAAAATAAGAAATATATTTTGTTAATTTAATATAATATATATTAGGGTTTTATTATAATTCCAATACTGAAATTATATACAATATAGAAAATGTTTAAAACATTTTCTATAGTATAGATGATTAAAAATGTTTTAGTTGTTTAAAATACGTATTTAACACTGATTTATACGAAGGATTTGGAAAAATTTGAATTTTTACAAGAATGGCAGCAATTTTACGAAAAAATCCGTCTTTCGAGGTGAACTGACTTTCGTTTTTATGTTGTAACGTTTTTTTTTTTATTATCGAAATAACTTAGACTCTTGCCTAAAGCTTTACCTTGTGTTATTCTTTCCTACCTCTTCTAGAACAATATAAAGATAATTATATAAATATTTAATAGAAAATAAAATTTTTATTGAACTTTACCTTAAATTTTTTGTTTTATCTAAAGAGCTAAGTAGCCATCAGTTTTAATTTGAAGATACTAGAAAGAAAGAAAATAAAATATTTATAATTAACAAAATAAGAAATATATTTTGTTAATTTAATATAATATATATTAGGGTTTTATTATAATTCCAATACTGAAATTATATACAATATAGAAAATGTTTAAAACATTTTCTATAGTATAGATAATTAAAAATGTTTTAGTTGTTTAAAATACGTATTTAACACTGATTTATACGAAGGATTTGGAAAAATTTGAATTTTTACAAGAATGGCAGCAATTTTACGAAAAAATCCGTCTTTCGAGGTGAACTGACTTTCGTTTTTATGTTGTAACTTTTTTTTTTTTTACCGAAATAAAAAATCCTTCGTTCGGCCCTGCCTATTGTAATGACAAATAAGTATATAGAATTAGAGTCCGATCGGTGAAGTAGTTTTTAAGAAATCGTGGTCACCGCAACCGTATGCTTTAAGAAACACAGTTTCGAGATAATCGCGTTTAAAGTTTCAAGCTCTTTACTAATCATACATAGTAGCGCTCCAGGTGAACGCTTATAATTTTTGAACGTGTGCTCCGATTCTTATGTACTTTTGAGGAAATATTCTTAAAATGATGTACATTAAGAAAATGCAATAGAAAAAAAGTGGATTTTTTTCACCAACCCAAGTAGGCATAACACCTTAAAGAGCACTCTAGCGATATTTGTAACTTGTCTCGATTGCAACGGTAAAACTAGTATAATTAGTAACAATAATTATTCTTATCGCATTTTGGACGGAGGTGCACCAGACTGCCGACACTTGGACATGGCGTATCTGTTAACAAAATGGCGTCATAAGCAACAAACAGACATTAATAAGGTTCTAAATGATTTTACTACCTGGTCCATTTATTAGACGTTCCTAAGTTTATCTTCTTTGTACCGTATTGAGAAGTGCGAAAACTACTAATAATAATAACCAACTTCCTTGGACGGATGCAGCACCAGCCAAGCGACATTTGAACATGTCATACCTACAAATTACAAGAAATTGACGTACAGTTATTTGAAAGTCAAATATAGGATAAAGCAAATGTTGATGCGTTACCTAGTATTTTTATCGTTGACAATATTATTGAATTCGGCCTCGACTAATTGTCCATCGTAATACGTTATCTGATCTTCAAATGGATATTCAAAGCCTTGCTTGCATTCACATTTATACCCACCGATTTCAAAACCTCTTCCCAGAAGTGGTACACACTGGAAATTCAAACAGAATGGTTTAAAAACGCTTCTTTCTCCGGCAAAATAAAATTAGCAAAGTACATTTTTGTTCGGTGATAGTATACCACGCATCAAAAGTAATCTTAACCCTTTGCAACCCCTTGCAAATTATGCTTTGCATACAACTTTGCTGATACATTTATGCTGAAACAAAATTGAAATTTTATAGCCTATTCTTTTCGAATGCGTCGCAGTTCATTCACCAATGTGCATTGCGGGTTTGTTCAAACACATATCGAAGTAATAACTTGTTTATCATCTTTCACGTGTCATTTTTTCCTTCCGAGCGTATACAATGTTTATACAATAACTTGCAGTTTATCATTCAGCCTATTGCAGGAATATATAGAAAGTTGTTCTTGCAGTCGCTGGAATTCTCCTCACAATTTATTGACCTCAAATTTACTAAATATTAAATAGCACGCAGATTATTAACCAGTTAAGTGTGTTTGACAACTATATCCGTCGTGGAAGAATGGCAGAATTTTGTGTTATGACGGATATATCCGTCATGCGTAAAATTTTGTTACAATTTGATATTTAAATTGCAATTCTGGCGAAAACTAAATTATATTCGCAAATTTTAATATGTTTAGAATGTTTAGGGGTCAGGACGAAATGAAATAAACAAATGAAAATTATAGATACTTTGAGTAAAAATCATCAGAACCTCGCCCAATGACATCCAAAGTTTCACGTTTGATCGACAAACATTTCCCGGATTACATACCAGACACTTCAACAACAAAAAATCCATCCCGAAGATGGTCTATTTGTTATAAAAACAAAATTAGAAAAGACTCTCGGTATTGGTGTCCGACATGCAAAGTGCCACTGTGCATCATTCCCTGTTTCAGAACATTATAAATTTTTAATTTCTACAAATATTTGATTTTTTTTAAGTTTTTTCGTTAATTATGTGTAAATATAGCTCTACGTTGATCCATTGTGTAAATATTACTACTAAATTCATTCATTTTCTAAAATAAAGTCGTCTTTTTCACCCAATATTTCAACAGCGCCACTTACTCTGTGTTTGACGACTATATCCGTCATCGCTTGATTATCGCGACACACACTGGGGCGCACTTTGCAAAATTATCGACACAGTTAACTAGTAAATTCTATCTCATTGCCTTAACTTGTAACTCCCCGGAAAAATCTTAAGGAAACAAATATTTCAACAAACGTTTTCTGTATATATTCCTCACCAATAACACGAAGTATCTTCGTGACCCCTCAGAGGGGACAATCGAGTGCAAAGGGTTAAAGAATTGGGAATTATACTTACATAAGATGTCTTTTTATCGCATTTGTGCGTATTTTTAAACGCATTTGGTACATAAAATTTATCGTCGCATTGGTTAATATCCAGCTGAAGCAAATCCATGGTAACAGCCACGATACCCCTGTAAGTGTCTTAATATTAAATATGATCTTTGCTGCTTCCCCTATTATTGCCAAACTGGTTCCACATCCAAACTATCTCACACTCAATTTCTCATACCCACACAAGTCAGACAATTCTTGCGCTCACACGTACGGAGAGCACTCACTTGAATTCCAGTTTGTCCTTCAAGCTGTCCCAGCCGAAAAATGGGGATGCATAAGTAATTAGCCATTTCTTCACTTTGCCGTTACAATCAAAGTACGGACTTGTCCAGTGGCCGTGATTCAGGTTTGCCGCCCTACACAGACGATCCATATATTCACGGACATTAGAATAAATTGAACTTAGTAGACAAAAATTCCGTCCTTGCCCCACGGGCATAATCCTTTTATGCGTTAATACATTATAGCATTCTTTGTGTAAGAGAATGGTAACGAGAGAGGAACTTTATTGCAGCGTTAAAGCATCGAATATCGTGAGACAAACGAAACTGAGGCGCAACGTTGAGAGTATAGTCAGAAGATCTCACCTATATGAATTTGGGTAGTGCTCGTACTTGTTTAAACTCTCGCCAGTTTCGTTAAACCTTATCTTTATCTTCATGTAATATTTCTCCAGTTCGTCGAAGTTCGTTGCCCACCTTTGCTTCAGGAATTGGAAATAGCTCTTTTGCGTATATACCTCGTCTGTCAACAAATAATTTTCAGTCTGTTAGTCAGCACGTTAAAAACTCTGTCCATGCAATTATTTCTTTTATATACCTGTGTCGTTTAATCTGGCCAGATCCTCAAGTTTGAATTTTCGCGTATTTAACTGTGTTTTATATGCGTACGGTGCAAAAAAGGTTCTGTTCGTAAACTTGTTACGATCCCAAAATGTTCCGGCGGACCATATCTTTGTATCTCCCAGAACAATGGCTAGAGTTTCACCGATCATTTGATCCTCGGTCAAAGGTTTGTCCGCTACTCTCTTTCCAGAATACACCTCTTGCGGATCGCTGATTTGCAGGAAGGCACTGATAAAATTAGCCAATCTAGTTGCCATTTTCGCCTCGTTTTCAAAAAATTCTTCGGCCCCAAAACTGATGTCTCCGCGAAGTGACAACTCGTCTTGCGTATACCTGAAATATAAAATGCAAACCTCGTAGTAGATTAAAAAGTACTTCCAAGAGTTTTGATATTTTTTCTGTTTTTCAGTTGTTATTAATCCCCCAGTACGTCAAAATGAACAACTCGAAACCTCACTTTTTACATGTCCGTGCATTTACATTTAGTATGAACTGGAGAACTTCGTCAATATTCATTTTCTCCGAGTGTAGAGATTCTGAACCAGTTGAGAAGTTTCTGTACTCATGAAACTGCTCCAAGTACTTTTCCCTCACGTGTGGTTCTGCCTTCTTCCACTCTACTGGCATTTTGTGAATCCCTGCAAAGAAAAAGTTTTATGTAGCATGTAATGGTGATACTAGTAACTGTTTCCTCGAGAAAATTACGCACATCCAATCTTCGAACAGTCAAATCCGTTGTAATATTGTTCTTGCGTCGCTCTTTCGACAATTTCACCGAGGTATGGACGCCGAGCTACAGTTGGCAATCTAAATCCTGGTTTACATCTACATTGATAGCCCCCTCTTCTAAAGCCCCATCCATGTATCGGTTCACACTGAAAAAATCATGTTTAAGGAAGGTCCTGTACTGGTCCAATGTCTTCAATATGTAAGATTATCATCAAGTAATTTTATCATAGTGCAGAAATGATATAAAATCTTACTTACTTCTGTAGTATCCGTTTTACAACGTGCAGTATTTTCAAAGCGGTTAGGACCACTGTTCCCTTTCCCTTTAGGACATTGGTTTATATCTATTCTGTCAAAATCCATTTCCAGCACGGACACAGCAGTGTATCTAAAATATATTGTAAGATTGAGATGCTTAATTATAACAAACTACGTTGTTTGGGAAAATAAAGATGATAGCAGTGCTGATCATTGCAATCATACGAAATTGCACTGAAAAATAGGATGACATACGTTGGGTATTCGATATGCCGATAACCAGTGTGACGTGGATAAATATCTGCCACTGGGGAAATTGCAGCAACGAGCCATTTATTTGACCGTCCACAATCAAAGTAGGGCCTGGTCCACTTAACAGGCCCAGGGTATTCATCAGCACCTTAAATTAAATATATGCATTTGATCTGGTATATATACAGATTATAGAGAATCTTAAATATATACAGATATATACAGTATATATATATATTTATGCAATGTATATATACAGTAATATATAGTATATATACAGATTACAGAGAATCTTAAATATATACAGATGGTCTGGTTTTACTTGTAAAAGATATGCATAATTATCTTTTTACCTGGTGGACCATGAAACGTAAAGGTCTCATTAGTATTATTTGCATATCGAATTTCTACTTGATACGTTGTTTTAGTATCGTGTCTGCTCTCAACATGGTCTGGCAACCACTTCTTATACCTAAATTAAGTAAACACTTTAATAACTTTATATTTCCAATAAAGATTCCTGTGCTACAATTACAGAAATGCAAACTTAGATAACTTACCATTCATTTATCCTATAGTAATCAGTTGTATAATCATCGCTCAAGCTATTACTTGAGAATGCCCCAAGATCCTGCACTGTAAAAGTATTCCTAGTAGAGATTCTCTCCAAATGAATCGGATCATTAAAATCATCAGCCCTGAATGTTCTCGGCGCAAATCTTGGAAAAGTTTTATTAAAGAATCCTCTATAAGACGGCGAGTACGACATGTTTGGAGCAAAGTATATTGAAGATGCATTGATGTACGGATTTGCAGAGACATCCGCAACGGTCGACAAGAAATAGTACATCATGCCAGGGTCATAGGTATCGTTTATGGCTGGACGTATGAACCGTGACTGTAAAATATAACTCCAGAAGAAGGATCTGCTCAATGCCATGTTGTGCAGATGCAACAGTGCAGTTCTGTTTGGAAACACAGGATTGATATTGATGTCTTTGATGTCAGGCAAGTGCGAGACCGTATCCTCGGGCAAATACAAATCGCCTAGATGCTGGATGCGACAATTGTCCGCGATGACTTTGTCCATCCGAAGTCGAATTTCGTCGAACGCGTCTCTTATTTGCCATTCATACTGGCCGACAACGCCCAGCCCGAGGCAGGCGACTATTAACCACACTCGATTATTCGAACACATTTCTGCTTTTTATCGTTGTACTCTCGAAAATGTTCCTTATTCCCAATTACGCTGCGAACTCCATCGTTTACGAATAAATATCACTCCATCGTCCTGGCCAACAGAAACTTCTTAACCTCGGGTTTAAGCGCGTTTTACCGGAACAAAGTAAACACGCCCAACGAAAGTATTGTGCCTGTGACTTGGCTTCCTGACGTCATCAACTACATACCGTGTTGAAAGTAACTTCCAGCCTATGATAAATCTACCTATGCAGCGACCGAGATATTAGGCAGAAATTCAAAACACTCTACGTGTAATAAATGTATAACTAAGTGATGAAGATATTTAAGTTCCCAATGATAGAACGTTGACAAAATTCAATTTCGGTAACTTCTCAATTATGGCCACGTGAAGGTGTTTGATCAGGATTTAACATAGTCAACTATAAATTTCGAATATTTGAGACGTCAGTTACTCAAAATTAACGACTTTTTCGGTAAAATATAAATGTTTCAAGAAAGTACATGTTCTTTAGTGTACATAACCTCAACATGCACGCACGTGGTACGATTCAAACATATCTGCGGGTAGATATTTTACCCCGCATAATTTTTCCCCGAAATATTCAAAATATTTTACGTTCGTTCATCTTAGACAACCCTATTCCTGGCTTATGGACTAAATGACTGCCGTTTATTACAAAAGCTTTCAATTTACGCGCAAACGAACATTATACGGTACATCCCACCCATCCGGGTGAGATTTTTCGAAATCAACACTAGGTTCCCAGAGAAAAGGGAAAAACAAAACTATGATTTAATACGACATAACATTTAGGCGGCTTTTATTATGCTAATTCACTTTGGTACCCTAGTCCAACGACCCCCCGAGGGTTCGATCCTCCGAAGTATGAGTGCTCTGCTTGCAGCGGTATTATTGTCACAATACAGGTTCACCCCTGTTTATCCATGAAAAAAGGAGAATTTCTCATAGTCAAACAAGTTTTCGGACGGAGAGGAGACAACTTGCTGGGGGTCTGCTCCGCAATCGTCGGCGCTACTCCGGTTCCTGAGAAAAACTTCACGGTGCATTGCAGCTCAGTCTGTCTTTCAAGATTCACGATATTAACGTGGGAAACAAGAGTGCGAATAATGATTAAACGATTGAATTTCTCACTGCCGTCGGAAACGTGTTGAACTGTCGCAGGAAGACACGGTAATATGAGACTCTTCATCCGTTAAACTTCCGCTGCATGCAATGATACATTTTTATTGTCACGAAATAAATGGGCGGCCAATACGTTATTCTGCGAGGTGTGCGACTGTACTTGGTTGTAATGCGCTGCGGGTCTTTGTCATAATTTCAGAACAATAAATTATGCGACGCAAGAATTTGTTATAAGAACAATGCGTTAAATGTCTAAGTTTCTAAGTAAATTTCTAATATTTATACTTCTTATGGCAACTCTCGAATTTATTGTATTTACTTTTCTGTTCAATGGTATGACGGTATTGTGCCGTCAAAATCCATGCGGTGCAATATTTTATATTCGTACAGTCGGCTAAGTTGCTACCAATTAATGCTTAATACTTCATTATAACGCGCTGTGGCTGTCTTTGTTGTAATATCAGAACAATAAATTATGCGACGCAAGAATTTGTTATAAGAACAATGCGTTAAATTTCTAAGTAACATTTATACTTTTTATGGCAACTCTTGAATTTAATGTGTTTGATTTTCTTTCAAATGATATGACGGTATTGTGCCGTCAAAATCCATGCGGCGCAATACTTTATTTAATATCTATATATAACATCGTCTTTGATTTTCTATCAAACTGTATGACGGTATTGTGCCATCAAAATCCATGCGACGAATACTTTATGTTCGTAAAATCGGCTAAGTTGCTACCAATTAATGCTTAATATTTTATTATAATGTGCTGCGGGTCTTTGTCGTAATATCAGAACAATAAATTATGCGACGCAAGAATTTGTTATAAAAACGCTACGTTAAATTTCTAAGTAACATTTATACCTTTTATGGCAACTTTCGAATTTATCATTTTTGATTTTCTTTCAAACGGTATGACGGTATTGTGCCATCAAAATCCATGCGACGAATACTTTATGTTCGTAAAATCGGCTAAGTTGCTACCAATTAATGCTTAATATTTGATTATAATGCGCTGCGGGTCTTTGTCGTAATTTCAGAACAACCAATTGAGCCGTATATTTTGAAAGTGGCCTAATATTTTCCGGTTACCATGCTTACATGTACAAATTCATGTTATTTATTTCGATTTGAAGATAAATGGAGTTGGGCCACTTTCGAAATAAACGGCTCAATTATGCGACGCAAGAATTTGTTGTAAGAACGATACGTTAAATTTTTAAGTAACATTTATACTTCTTACGTCGGCTCTCGAATTTGTCGTATTTAATTTTCTTTTCAACGGTATGATGGTATTGTGCCGTCAAAATCCGTGCGGTGCAATATTTTATATTCGTACAGTCGGCTAAGTTGCTACCAATTAATGCTTAATACTTGGTTATAAGTTGCTAAGTTGCTACCAATTAATGAATCTCGACGCAAGAATTTGTTATAAGAACGATACGTTAAGTTTCTAAGTAACATTTATACTTCTTATGGCAACTCTCAAATTTATCGTGTTTGATTTTTTATCAAACAGTATGACTGTATTGTGCCCTCAAAATCCATGCGACGAATACTTTATGTTCGTAAAATCGGCTAAGTTGCTACCAATTAAAGCTTAATATTTAATTATAATGCGCTGCGGGTCTTTGTCGTAATTTCAGAACAATCAATTATGCGACGCAAGAATTTGTTATAAGAACTTCTTATGGCCACTCTCGAATTTATCGTTTTTGATTTTCTTTCAAATAGTATGACGGTATTGTACCGTCAAAATCCATGGGGCGCAATACTTTATATTCGTACAGTTGGTTAAGTTGCTACAAATTAATGCTTAATACTTGATTATAATGCATTGTGGGTATTTGTCGTAATTTGAGAACGATAAATTATGCGGCGCAAGAATTTGTTGTAAGAACGATACGTTAAATTTCTAAGTAACTTTTATACTTCTTACGTCAGCTCTCACATTTATCGTTTTTTATTTTCTTTCAAACCGTATAAAGGTGTATGTCATCAAAATCCATGCAGCGAAATACTTTATATTTGTACACTCGGCTAAGTTGCTACCAATTAATGCTTAATACTTGATTATAATGCATTGTGGGTATTTGTCGTAATTTGAGAACAATAAATTATGCGCCGCAAGAATTTGTTATAAGAACGATACGTTAAATTTCTAAGTAACATCTATACTTCTTACGTCAGCTCTCAAATGTATCGTTTTTGATTTTCTTTCAAACAATATGACGGTATACTGCCTTCAAAATCCGTACGGTGCAATACTTTATATTCGTACACTCGGCTAAGTTGCTACCAATTAATGCTTAATAATACTTGATTATAATGCGCTGCGGGTCTTTGTCGTAATTTCAGAACAATCAATTATGCGGCGCAAGAATTTGTTGTAAGAACGATACGTTAAATTTCTAAGTAACTTTTATACTTCTTACGTCAGCTCTCAAATTTATCGTTTTTGATTTTCTTTCAAACAATATAACGGTATTGTACCGTCAAAATCCGTGCGGCGCAATATTTTATATTCGTACACTTGGCTAAGTTGCTACCAATTAATGCTTAATAATACTTGATTATAATGCGCTGCGGGTCTTTGTCGTAATTTCAGAACAATCAATTATGCGGCGCAAGAATTTGTTGTAAGAACGATACGTTAAATTTCTAAGTAACATCTATACTTCTTACGTCAGCTCTCAAATGTATCGTTTTTGATTTTCTTTCAAACAATATGACGGTATTCTGCCTTCAAAATCCGTACGGTGCAATACTTTATATTCGTACACTCGGCTAAGTTGCTACCAATTAATGCTTAATAATACTTGATTATAATGCGCTGCGGGTCTTTGTCGTAATTTCAGAACAATCAATTATGCGGCGCAAGAATTTGTTGTAAGAACGATACGTTAAATTTCTAAGTAACTTTTATACTTCTTACGTCAGCTCTCAAATTTATCGTTTTTGATTTTCTTTCAAACAATATAACAGTATTGTACCGTCAAAATCCGTGCGGCGCAATACTTTATATCCGTACACTCGGCTAAGTTCCTCCCAATTAATTATTTACATCAACCGTGCCCACGTAACCCGTTCTTTTCACGTCCCGCAAAATAACGACGCTTTCCCAGTGACAAACACCGTCCCGCCGCCGATATCACCCGCAAACACCCAACCGCGCTGATCATCGCAAAGAAAATATATTTTCGTCGCCTACATAATAATGTTCCGGCACTTGTGCTAGAAGCGACGTTTTGCCAAACCGCAGGAACAGAGCGCCGCTTAAATTTCAACCTCCCACGACAATGGCGCGGGGGTCGTGCAAAAAGTGCATTGTCAGACAGAGAAAGGAAAGAGTAAGAAGAGAGGGCAAGAGGAAGACAGGAGGGAGCGAACGGCTCCAAGCGAAACAGAGACAGACCCGCGCAGACATGCGCGGCGGAAAAAAAGAGAAAGAAAAGCGCACGGTTAGCGAAAGAAAATTTCATTTTCGTATTCGCACTCCTTGCACCGCCGGGGCAGAATGGCTCTCAGGGCCGAGCTTCCGGCCAAGAACTCGATACGATTCGCGGGAGATGAAAATAATCGTGAGGAAAGTAGAAAAGTTTCGAGGGAACAGGTTTCTGCAAGCGAGCGTGTGAGTTGCGCCCGTCTCTGTTGCTCTTCTTTCTGAGAAGGACGCGGGTGCGTGTTCTGCCAGACGGACGGCCTACAGTTGGGACCAGGAGCGTCTCACTCCACTCGCACCCCGGCCAGAGCAGGCCAGACAAAAACGCTCGCCGAATTTGAATCCGCTTTATCTCCGAGATACGTTCGGCAGATTAACGTTGAACTACTCTTGTTTCATCGCCGCTCAAGGCCAATACATGTGCCGCCCGCAATTCACCTGGCCCGCCTTGCAGAGCTGCGATTTTACTTTCGAAAGAGAGGAGCCTGCTCGTCGGCCGGTGCATGATACTTCACTCGCACCGTCTGGCCTCATCTGACCTCAAATTTGCAAGTTGTGCACGAGGACGCTTCTCTTTCGACGATACGCAACGGAAATTGATGATACCGGGACCCCGGGTTCTGGCCAGGGTATCTTGATCGATGGCAGGATTTCCTGACAAACGTAATTTTCTGAAAATTCATACAGCTAATCTTGCGCGGCAAGGTTTTCGATGGAATTCGGAAGAATCCCGGCGAAAATTAAGAGGATCAACGAATACGCGACATGATCGATGATTCAGAGATATTTTAGTACGAAAATATTGTCGTTCTTCGTGGCTGCGTCAGCGGGCAATACAGACGCGGCGAATACGTTCAACTTGAATCCCCGCAAGAAGCGCATGTCTCTTAAACTAAAGATATATGTATACCCGGGAGAGTGGCGAAATTCGTCCTGCAAAATTATTTGACCGTCGCGATCAAATAATAGGCGCCTCGGCCCCCTTCCCGCGCCCCGCACCAAATGCACGACTTATTATTGTCGCGATAACGCTCGCACTTTCGCAACGTTCCGATAAATTGTTAAGTTGCATGTTTTTCCGCACCTCGGAATTATCAATCGGCAATAAGTACGTGCGCCGAGAACTTTGTACTCTGCACGGTAGGATATGTACAGCAAGAATCTAAGTTTAGTAATATATTTTATTTTCTTTCTCTCTAGTATTTTCAAAGTAAAAGTGACGGTTACTTAGCTTTCTAGATAAAACGAAAAATTTTAGGTAAAATTCAATAAAAACTTTGGTTATTGTTAAATATTTTATTTTCGTTCTCTCTAGTATTTTCAAAGTAAAAGTAACGGTTACTTAGCTTTCTAGATAAAACGAAAAATGTTAGGTAAAATTCAACAAAAACTTTGGTTATCGTTAAATATTTATGTTTTATTTCTTTCTAGTATTTTCAAAGTAAAAGTGACGGTTACTTAGCTTTCTAGATAAAACGAAAAATTGTAGGTAAAATTCAATAAAAACTTTAGTTATCGTTAAATGTTTTATTTTCTTTCTCTCTAGTATTTTCAAAGTAAAAGTGGCGGTTACTTAGGTTTTTAGATAAAACGAAAAATGTTAGGTAAAATTCAATAAAAACTTTGGTTATCGTTAAATATTTATGTTTTCTTTCTTTCTAGTATTTTCAAAGTAAAAGTGGCGGTTACTTAGCTTTCTAGATAAAACAAAAAATGTTACGTAAAATTCAATAAAAACTTTGGTTATCGTTAAATATTTACGTTTTCTTTCTTTCTAGTATTTTCAAAGTAAAAGTGACGGTTACTTAGCTTTCTAGATAAAACGAAAAATTGTAGGTAAAATTCAATAAAAACTTTAGTTATCGTTAAATGTTTTATTTTCTTTCTCTCTAGTATTTTCAAAGTAAAAGTGGCGGTTACTTAGGTTTTTAGATAAAACGCAAAATTTTAGGTAAAATTCAATAAAAACTTTGGTTATCGTTAAATATTTATGTTTTCTTTCTCTCTAGTATTTTCAAAGTAAAAGTGACGGTTACTTAGCTTTCTACATAAAACGAAAAATTTTAGGTAAAATTCAATAAAAACTTTGGTTATCATTAAATATTTTATTTTCCTTCTCTCTAGTATTTTCAAAGTAAAAGTGGCGGTTACTTAGGTTTTTAGATAAAACGCAAAATTTTAGATAAAATTCAATAAAAACTTTGGTTATCGTTAAATATTTATGTTTTCTTTCTTTCTAGTATTTTCAAAGTAAAAGTGGCGGTTACTTAGCTTTCTACATAAAACGAAAAATTTTAGGTAAAAATCAATAAAAACTTTGGTTATCGTTAAATATTTTATTTTCTTTCTCTCTAGTATTTTCAAAGTAAAAGTGACGGTTACTTAGCTTTCTAGATAAAACAAAAAATTTTCGGTAAAATTCAATAAGAACTTTGGTTATCGTTAAATATTTTATTTTCTTTCTTTCTAGTATTTTCAAAGTAAAAGTGGCGGTTACTTAGCTTTCTAGATAAAACAAAAAATGTTAGGTAAAATTCAATAAAAACTTTGGTTATCGTTAAATATTTATGTTTTCTTTCTTTCTAGTATTTTCAAAGTAAAAGTGACGGTTACTTAGCTTTCTAGATAAAACGCAAAATTTTAGGTAAAATTCAATAAAAACTTTGGTTATCGTTAAATATTTTATTTTCTTTCTCTCTAGTATTTTCAAAGTAAAAGTGACGGTTACTTAGCTTTCTAGATAAAACAAAAAATTTTAGGTAAAATTCAATAAAAACTTTGGTTATCGTTAAATATTTATGTTTTCTTTCTTTCTAGTATTTTCAAAGTAAAAGTGACGGTTACTTAGCTTTCTAGATAAAACAAAAAATTTTAGGTAAAATTCAATAAAAACTTTGGTTATCGTTAAATATTTATGTTTTCTTTCTTTCTAGTATTTTCAAAGTAAAAGTGACGGTTACTTAGCTTTCTAGATAAAACAAAAAATGTTAGGTAAAATTAAATAAAAACTTTGGTTATCGTTAAATATTTTATTTTCTTTCTCTAGTATTTTCAAAGTAAAAGTAGCGGTTACTTAGCTTTCTAGATAAAACAAAAAATGTTAGGTAAAATTCAATAAAAACTTTGGTTATCGTTAAATATTTATTTTTTATTTCTATCTAGTATTTTCAAAGTAAAAGTAACGGTTACTTAGCTTTCTACATAAAACAAAAAATGTTAGGTAAAATTCAATAAAAACTTTGGTTATCGTTAAATATTTTATTTTCCTTCTCTCTAGTATTTTCAAAGTAAAAGTGACGGTTACTTAGCTTTCTAGATAAAACAAAAAATGTTACGTAAAATTCAATAAAAACTTTGGTTATCGTTAAATATTTACCTTTTTTTCTTTTTAGTATTTTCAAAGTAAAAGTGACGGTTACTTAGCTTTCTACATAAAACAAAAAATTTTAAGTAAAATTCAATAAAAACTTTGGTTATCGTTAAATATTTTATTTTCTTTCTCTCTAGTATTTTCAAAGTAAAAGTGACGGTTACTTAGCTTTCTACATAAAACAAAAAATTTTAGGTAAAATTCAATAAAAACTTTGGTTATCGTTAAATATTTGTTTTCTTCCTTTCTAGTATTTTCAAAGTAAAAGTGACGGTTACTTAGCTTTCTACATAAAACGAAAAATTTAGGTAAATTTCAATAAAAACTTTGGTTATCGTTAAATATTTATGTTTTCTTTCTTTCTAGTATTTTCAAAGTAAAAGTGACGGTTGCTTAACTTTCTAGACAAAACAAAAAATTTTAGGTAAAATTCAATAAAAACTTTAGTTATCGTTAAATATTTTATTTTCTTTCTCTCTAGTATTTTCAAAGTAAAAGTGACGGTTACTTAGCTTTCTACATAAAACGAAAAATTTTAGGTAAAAATCAATAAAAACTTTGGTTATCGTTAAATATTTTATTTTCTTTCTCTCTAGTATTTTCAAAGTAAAAGTGACGGTTACTTAGCTTTCTAGATAAAACGAAAAATTTTAGGTAAAATTCAATAAAAACTTTGGTTATCGTTAAATATTTTATTTTCTTTCTCTCTAGTATTTTCAAAGTAAAAGTGACGGTTACTTAGCTTTCTAGATAAAACGAAAAATTTTCGGTAAAATTCAATAAAAACTTTGGTTATCGTTAAATATTTACGTTTCCTTTCTTTCTAGTACTCTAGAAGAGGTAAGTATGCGTCGAGGAACATAGAAGATTTTCGCGTCCGGTGTCGGGCGAAGGTGCAGGATTCCGTCTATGCCCATAACAAAATGAGTGCGCTAAAGAATTGGCGCGCGACGCCCATGGTCTGCGAAATGTTGGGCCGTCCCTGACTAAGGCGGGGCTCGCATATACCGCGAAGAGAGGTAAGCGGTTGAATCGGATTGGATTGGGGCGCAACTCGCAAGGCAGCAAGCAAACTGGTTTGGTTTTGTGGGGCTTGCACCACTGCATCGCTCTTTCAGCGAGACAGTCCAATTTATGTATTACGGCTATGTAGGCACTACACGATATCAAAACGCTGCGCCCGGGCCTAACTCACCATCGTCATTGCAATATTATCAGAATTTCGCAAGTGCCTACAAGACTAAATTTACTGTAACACGCCGCTCTTTGGGATACGATACGGCAGTGTGTGTTTATGAGGAATATACGCACGTACATTTTATTGCCGCGCGGTGCACGAAGTTAAAAACAAGTGTGGCAAGAAGAGCGAAAAACGCGTCGACATAACGTACTGTGGATAATATGAATTTTATACTGTCAAAGAAATCGTGACTGTTTGTGTTGTTGTTACCGTCCTTGGTGCTCCGTTTTGCAATTTTCAGTTGCAAAAATTAGTTCGGTGAAGAATTCAAACCTGGTGCAGGTATATATCTCCCCGTATCGGGTTCGTTTGCCGAAAGCGAACTCGAGGCCGTCGAAAACGCTTGTTTCCTTGCCTGATAGTGCAATCAAAGGTTTCGCGTATATGTAGTACTTCATTGTGCGTCGCTGTATGAGGTTATGGTACAAAGAGGATGTAACGGATATTTCATTCACGCGCAAAGCGAACCCGACTTTTCTTTATCCGCTCGGCGCAAAACGGTGCTCTCGCATTTTTCGAGGCGAAACAAACGCAGCTGGCTAGTTTATTTCGTGCGGGAACGTGCGTCAATTTGCGGGTCTCATTGTTGCAGCGAAGCTTCAGTAACGTGCATACGATGTTCTTAAAATAGTCAAAGTCAACGTCGGATATGCAATATTGCTCGTAATCGTGACAACCGCTTCTCGCACAAAGCAAAATTATCTCTGCACGCGTGCTTTTGTGCTCAAAATCGAGACTTGTGCTCAATATCGAAAATTGTGATTTTCGTCAATTTTCCCGTCTATCCCGATAAAAAGCGCAATTAACTCCGCGAGCGCGGAACAAAGCAACAACACAAATCCATCTCCCGACGCGATGGCAAATGGTTTACGCAAAAATCCGCTCTCTACCCTCCGCAGGCCGATACGTGCGTAAACGGCGAAATTCTGCGAGCCGCTCGTCCGCCGACATAATTAAACACATTTCCGTGGGCCGAGACCGGCCGACATCCGACTGCCGAATTTGACGTCCGCCTCGTTTCGCTCCCAATCCATCTAATTTTCGCCACGAAATTGCATCGAAACGCGCTCCATCGCGGTTTCGGTTATTCCGCGAGTGCATACTGCACGGTCAACTTTTTCTCCTCAGTTTTTTCCGCCGAGCCAATCAGAATTCGCGAGTGGGCTCAAAAGAAAATGGCCAACTTGTGTCGCTGGGTTCGAGCGTATCTTTGCGCGTCGTTTTGTGAACCCCGTAGTCTGCAATCACGTTGACGTCTGTCGCCATTTCCTCGCAGGAGGATTCCGTTCATATATTTTTCGGAGGTAAACCTCGAGTGCCCGGGACCCGTCCGGGGCCGGACTTTCATCGCCGTCGCGGCGAAATAACGGTGGCCGATCGTTTCCGGGCGAAAATTCGTACGTCCGACATTTAGGCGCGGGTGCTCGTGGCGAGTGCAAAAGTGCATCGCCTTCTTCGAGGCGTGTGTGGCGGATGCAGCTCCATTGCCGGCCGGCAAGCGACAATCAAAAATCCGAGATGTTCCGCCTCGCACCTACCGAAATCCGCTCGCCTTGATCGGGAAACGCCGCGGAAAAGTTCGTCGCGCCTTTTCTCCCGCGGCCAGTGACGAAAATATGTCGGTTGCTCCCGAACGGCTCTTTTCTAATAACAAACGTAATTGATATGCATCAGGTGTCCCCGGGAAAAAGGAATTGCAGAAATACCGTAGCATCGCTTTGTGCAGTGCTTGTGCGGGCAGTATTTACCGCCCGGGAACCCCGCGGCTTTTCTTTTCGCGATCACGTTTATCATGTCCGCGGTTTAGCGCGGGAATTATTGTGCCGGACGTTGTATTCGTGCGCTCTCGGATGAGGTAGCTTAAGTCGGCCAGGGAGAACGTTGCAGGTGCATTTGTTGAAGGGAAAATCTTGTGGGGGTTTCGTTTCGAGGGTATTTTCGTATCGAACGGTATGAGTCGATGAAAATTTAAACGTCTTTTAACAAATTCCTACCAAACATAATGTATAGAGTCCCCAACAATTCTGTCGAGTAATTAAAAAAATGTAGAAAATCGAAAAAGATTTTCCCTCCAAATTTCAACTCTCATATATATCAAGGAAATTATTGTGTTCGGTTACAATACATTTGTGCCTGCTATGGCACAACGTTAGATTTATTGCTTACACGGCGTAATGCCTGTTCGACGATCAAATACTTAAGTTTTTGTTGCCATGGACCCCCATGTTTGATTGTTTCTTGCGATTATTAAGATGCGCTGTTGCATTGTTTCAGCTATGGCAGAAGGGAATGGGGAAATAAAAATGGAAGAAAAACAATCAAAGGAAGAGATGGAATATGTGGAAAGGACAGAAGACTTTTCAAAACTAATACAGTATGGATTAGATGAGAAAGTGGCTGCCAAGCTAGATGAAATTTATAAGACAGGAAAATTAGCTCATGTGGATCTGGACGAAAGAGCATTAGATGCTCTCAAGGAATTTCCAGTGGACGGAGCATTAAATGTATTGACGCAGTTCCTTGAATCTAATTTGGAACATGTGTCCAACAAATCGGCGTATCTATGTGGTGTGATGAAGACGTACAGGCAAAAAAGTCGTGCCGGTCAGGGTACAGGTACCAGTACAACACCTAAAGCTCCGGATGAAGACAAGATTAAGGTAAACGTTTTTGTACAAGTTCTTTTTATTCACTCCGCTTATTTTATCCCTCACAAAATTATATTGTAATTCTTGTATATCTTACTAACGTGTCAAATCTAAGAAAATAACATATTTCGCAGATGATTCTTGAGAGGACGGGATATCCATTAGATGTTACAACAGGACAAAGAAAATATGGTGGTCCACCACCAAATTGGGAAGGTCCCACTCCTGGAACTGGCTGCGAGGTAAAATATGGCTTTCTTCCACCTTTAACGAATCCACTTAATTTGATTATACTTCATATGATTTCGTGTAGTTACCAATGTAAGTGATTCCGATCAAACATTTCTGACCTACCTGTTTTTATAGTACCGTCGAAACACAATTTACATTTTACAAACTGCTTGTTCTGTGGAATCGAGTTTAAGATTCAGTTTTCAATACGGATGTATATTTTATCTTCTTTCTTATTTATCGTTATCATCTCAGTTTGTTAACCCTTTTCATGCAGACAAACATTGTGCTATTTGTTATTTATGCACATTTTAGTTTGTGCTATAATTTTTGGATATGGAAACTAGAATTTACAAGTACTACATTTTTAACGGTTTGTTTACTAAAGTTTTATTGAGTGTTTGTGTTGCAATCTTAAACGTATGATTTGTTCATGTGAAATAATGGTTCTTAGAATAGGAATAGAACACTGGGTAGAATACAAAAGTGTACGTTGTATTTTTCATGTTTTTATTATATATTGTTTCATCTTTTTGGGGAAGTATTAAACGTCAAAATACAATAGTTATACACGAGCAAAAAGTAAGCTAGTTTTGGTGTGCAAGGTACAAAACAAAAGTAATCAGTTCTATGAAATTCCGACGGAAAAAGAGGTTGTGGGGATCAAAACAACAGAATGTAGTTAATAGAAGACTTCTAATGAACTGTAAGTGAAATTTGTTAGGTAATTAAGCATCAAAAGGGTTAATGTTTTATACCAACGAGTTGTCAAACGATACTTTGGATATCTCCCTCTTAACGCCTGGTCATCAATGTGTTTATATTCATTGCCGCTACCTGACTTTTATACATCCTCATGTCTACACATGTATGTACAACATTTTAACTTCTGCAAAGGTGTTTTGTGGAAAAATCCCAAAAGATATGTACGAAGATGAGTTAATTCCACTATTTGAGAAATGTGGAAAAATTTGGGATTTGAGACTGATGATGGATCCCATGTCAGGTTCCAACAGAGGATACGCATTTATCACTTTTACTAATAGGGAAGCGGCACAACAGGCTGTCCGTGAGGTATGTTGATTTTTGTCTTTGAGATTATATTGTGTAGGTATGTGTTTGTGACAAATTCATATGCTATTGCCCTAGTTCATATAACATACCTTTAGGGACATACCAAATACGTTTATTTTCTTCCAGTTGCAAAATTGTTCCAAATGTTACAAAATTGTTATTGCTACCAAAGATATATACTCCTTCGAAATGTTTTTAACACCATCTTTCGTTTCCATTCACAGTTTTACCACTAGTTGATTTTACATTTCTTATTCTCTTTATGTTTTTTTTTTTTAAATTAAATGATTCATATTGTTGATAATGAAAGTCTTAGCTGCGGTGTAGTTGCCAAGTATATTAACGACACTACATATTCTTTCTACAGACAGTTTGGTAACGCATAAACATTTCGAACGACTGTTATCACAATCCCTATGTGGCTTGTTCCATGCTCTTGTTTATAATTCTGACTTACCTTGTAGCAGTAATTCAGTAACGACAGTATTAATTTCGGATCAACAAAAAAAGAGTAAATAACTTAATTCTAACCGATTTCTTTTTCTTTTTTTTTTCTTGATGTCCATTATGAACAATCCACATACTCTCTTTTTCGTATGTATACATCCCTGACCATTTATTGATGTTAAGTACACAATTAATTTTACACATATACATACGTACATATGTCCGACTTACCCTCAGACATAATAACACTAAAGAATATACATTAACGATATCGTACGGATGAGTTTCTTTTTCCAGCTCTCCTCTTTGCTCAGTGGGCAAAATTGGGAGTGGAGAACCTTCCTGAAAATGACGATGAAAAAAAATGTATCTTGTGTGGTGTGTAATTGGTTAGGGGTATATTTACCGAATTGGTCGAACTTGATTGGACAGTGACAATTTTTGTAACAAAATTTCAAAAGGAAAATTGGTAGGCTTAAAATTTGTTTACAGGAGCACATGATACGTGAACGCCGGTTTCCTATATTGTGAAGACTCGAGCGACAAAGCGCATGCCACTTTCTCGCTTTCATGGACCCAAGCCATGCTAATTACTTAACTAAATTGCACATTCCGAAAGTTTTTTCCCAAATTCTATTTTTGTCGTAATTATCTTAACACACACTCGAAACATTTTAATTGGAACAAAATTAGGCATGTGTCTGTTTTCTTCATCCCACAGCTCGATAATCACGAAATAAAACCCGGCAAGAGTCTGAAACTAAACATTAGCGTTCCTAATCTACGACTTTTCGTGGGGAACATACCAAAGTCAAAAGGCAAAGAGGAGATCTTGGAGGAGTTTGGTAAATTGACAGGTAAAGTGAATTCGAGGCGTGTGCACCTACCTACTACCTACCTATATACCTACCTGTCTATACCTGTATTTGTAACTTAAGAGTGGTAGCTTTTAAGTAGTGGTTGTAGATAGTATGGAACTATGGAGCATCCGATTATAGAGTCGCACTGATCGTGCGATCTGCGTGGATACCCGTGGCACCTTCAGTTCTGGTCAGTCTCTCCTTGCCTCTCGGTTTATTAGTGAACAGTAACACCTCTCTGGTCCAAGTCTTTTTCTCCTCACATATTAGGTTGAGTTATGAGTTTTATCTGCTTCTTTACTTTTACCAGCCAATTTGCGATACCAAGCCCTTGTTATTCGTTCCTTAACGTTCCTCGCTCCTTTCTGATCGATTGCGATTCATCATAGCTCTCTATCTTATATTTCTTTTTTTTTCTCTCTCTTCCTTTTCGTTTTCTTTCTCTCGTTCTGTCTCACGCTCCCATTATTTTCTCTTGTCGTCTCCCTCTCTCTGTCGTTTACTTTCAACAACGATCCTCCTTCCCGTTTTGGTTTCATCTTACGTTTATTTTCTCGATTGACACGTCTATGCATCTACACTCATATCTTGTCTATCTACGTCACTTCCACTCACTCGATCTTTCTGCCTTTCTTGTATCTACTTTCATCGCTTCTTCATCTTTTTTTCATTTTTCGTTTGTTTCAAACCAAGAAGGTGAAAAAGAGGCGAGGAATCGGAAAGAGAAAATGTGGAAGCCTCGTTTTAGACTAAGAGTTATATACTTGTTGCGTTACTATGAATACATAGACTCGTGACGCCGTTTGAATTGTGACATTATCGATGACTGTTGTGTCCTGCATACGCGCCCTATTCAGCGTGATCATTTAGCAATATGCAAATGCGATATTCATGACTAAGCCTCGAGCATGGGGGTATGGGAGATTTGCGTGGACCGCTGGGGCGTTTGGCTCGCTAACAAACGGACAGGCACTCCCACCACCCACCCTTTCTAGACACATCAATCCCAAAACGAATCGATTCCTCGTCCGACCGATCCCCTTGTCAGCATCACACATTTCGCTCCCGTTCTATAATCGATCCCTGAAGGTCGCTTCACGAAAATCCTACGTGTTCAGACAGCCAATAAGCAGGTGAAATCATAAAAGGCAAGCTTAATTGGCACTCTCCTTCCACATTATTCTTACAGCTGAATGATTATGAGATTCGGAAAGGGAAAAAGATTGGTGTTACCGTATCTTATAACAATCATCGCTTGTTTGTGGGAAATATTCCAAAGAATCGAGACCGAGATGACTTGTTCGAAGAGTTTACAAAGCACGCACGTAAGTTGACAATTGTCCTTAAATCAGCAAGCAGTTACCAAAGGAAATTCTCTGGGCGAGGCGGATGAAGGGACGGACGATTTGTGTCTTGATCATTGGCTCTGATAGTCTGCTAAAATGAGCAGAGAGGTGCCAGGTGGGTTAAATCGTCTAGCCCTCCTGCATCAATGTGGAATTCGAACAGTCGGGTATATGATAGTGCTAAATTCTCGTTCGCCTTCGAATCAGTATCTGATACGACTTGTTGACAAAGCGGTTCGTGCCATTGAGTTTTTAATCCTTATCAAAATTTCATTTGCTACTCTATGTGAACTCTTCAAGTGTAATATACGTTCGTTTTTTTTTCTTTTCCATTTTTTTTTTGGTACTCTAATAGGCGAAATTGTATGACTATCACATTTAAAAGAAGGTACGAAGAAAACATACGAAAGCTAAAGTAAGATGTCCCACAACTAAAGAAACTCAGACGATCCAAGTTTCATAACGTCCTATTGCTAGTGATCCTATTTTCCATATGGGTTTCATTGAATTGGAGCAGGGACGAAAGGAGAAATTTCTGTTTATCAGCTCCATATGATTTCCCGATATAAAGTTCACGCATCACATCATTTTCCTTAGCATTGTACACACGTGCCACCAGATAAGTTCCATTAAAAAAGCTCGCGTCGAGTCTCTCATGTTCGTATAGTGTTTTTTGCAGTTTTGTTTTCTATTTGCATTTGCAGATTTTATATGGGTTTTTATTGGTTGTGAGACATACGGGAAATTGTATCGTCATATTGTGTTTAGCCGATGTCATCGTAGTTTTGCAATAACTATCTCATTCGTTCTACATAATTGCTTTCATTAAGTTTTGAGTTGCATTACTATCAAAGGAAGAAATTAAGGTCTTCTACCATACCGTTGACGTTCAAAAATATTCAGTGCTACAAACATGTTTAACATACTAGGACTGCATTCTATCTATTGATAAATGTGCTTTTTTTTTTTTTACTATTCACTGTTAGTTTTGAAGATAAAACTTAGTTCTGCTTTTACCGTATGAACGATGAGTGAAAGGCTGAGTGAATGAGTTTAGTGATTTATATTTTTTTTTGTGCGTGTGCTGGTTTAGTATTCTTGCATGTAATCTTAAAATCTGGACACAGAGAGGAGATCATTATAGAGCAAACCTGTAAGATAAAGAAATATTTTTATCAAAGATAATGAGGCACAGGGATTACTGAGAAGCTAATTTGTACGGTGCTTAATTCATCATTACGGTATGAACGGATACAAGGTGTCAGTGAAGGCTCTCATGAAGACCATTTCGGGCCAATTCTATAGTTTCATTTTTTGCTGAATTTCCCATACTCCATATTCGTGATTGTTTGTTTGAAAAATTGCAGAATATCAAGTAACGCATGAGAAGTGTTCATCGTTCGTTTTTCTCTGAATTCGTATTTCAATAGTCGCAAATCCTCCTTTGTTTACAAGTGATATAAACACAGTGATATTAAAAGGCGAAAATAATATTATGCCTTTGTCACAAACTATGTAGATAGAAGGGGTAACAGACATTCTTATTCTAATCTCTGTTACGCTTATACGACACTTGGTGCGGTGCAGTTTTTATGTAGAGAGCTATAAGCATATTTAAGTGCCAAAATGACAGATAAGTGTACATATTACGTGTGTAAGTATATAGGGTCGTACCCTGTCTATTCAGCCGTTCGCGGTGAAAAAGAATTTTATTTATCACAGATACCTTGTTATCCAAATAAAAATGGTTTTGTAAACTGAGAGGAAGGAGAGGGAAACCATGGTTCGGAGCATATACGCATTGATTGAAATAGCTATTGATCGTGTAAAATCGGAAGATCAATCGATGACTGCTCTTATAAACGCTTTGGCACTTTCAAATATCTAATCTTTAATACATTCTTTCAGTATCAGAGACATTCCTATATTTAAAACTGTGTGATATTGCAGTAGATACTTCTTCGACTGTATATTTATTGATTTTCCATACATATGGTTGAAGTACCTGCGGTGCATGGAAATTCTAATAGCATGCCGATAAGTTTAGTTGTTCATACTCTGAACGTGCCTTTACATAATGACTGTTAGGACGCACCTTTCTGGTTTATATAAGTTTGTCGAAGATGATTTTCACGGGTTGCTTACAATGTGAATTTTATCTTTGCAGTGACGCGAATTTTTGACATTAGTTGATATAGTCCAAAGATGTGATAAATCTTGAAATCATTTACGTAAATGAATCTTCTCGTCACGTATTTTTACATTGTGTTTTATGTATATCCGTTATTACAGAGCTAATTTGAAAGTCGTTATGAATACAGTAGTTTTATAGTAAGGCACGACTTGCAAAGAAAAATCCATTCATGAAACTCGTGCGAAATAAGCATCAGAAGCGCTGATATTATCTTACAAGATGTAACTCTTGAGTGTACAATTAGGCTTCCATTGGTACATTATTAGGATTTCTAAATACAAAGTGAGATTTTGCGGTTTGCATACACCGAGTGCGTCACTTTCTTGAAGCCTCTACTTCATACTACTAGACCACAACTAAGATTGGGATACAATTTTGTGAAACATAATATCTATGCAATATTTTTGTGGGCTGCTTGAGTAATAAAGTAAAACTTGTACAAACGATTGAATATGGTAAAGAGAAGAGTCTAGCAGTATCTAGTCGAAGATTTGAGCAATTCTGTATACGTATATGCGCAATGCCCTCGTGTGATGAATTGTATGGGTAGTGCTGTATTTCTTGAAGAGTAAGGATAAAGACAGTACTCGGTAGGTTTGGGTAAATTAATACCTTCACTAAGCTACCTAACGGCAGGAGTTCTCTCGCCATACGAAGTCTGCGACTAATAACGCATAAATTTTACAAGAACAGTCTGTCCAGTAATATTTTCCTGCTTTGTTATCAGAAAAACTTCTCACGACGGTTGCGTTTCTTGTTTCGTAAAGAGAACGTTGCGGATTCATCAGCGCATAATTTAGTTCTTTCTTTTCAGTGTATATTTGAGAACGTCTAAAGGCTGTTTACGTCTCGCGAGCGCAGACGACTAAACGGCAATCTAAATCGCACTATCTGTATCTTACGTTGTTAACTCAAAATTGCTAATGCACTTGAAAGACAAATTCTTTGCCCCGGTCCTCGGAGAGATCGTCTCGCTTTTTCGTTTTCTAGTTACCGTTCTACTTCTCTTCTTTTCAACGATATACAGTTCAGCTTTCGAAAGTACGTTATCGCGGAATGAGCCATCGACACTCTGTCGTCTGCTTCCGATTGTATCCACTTCCCGTGATGTACACGTGTATCTCGTGTTCAGACCGATCTGTTCCATTTTTTCAACTATGGCGTTTCCGTTTCGTATATGCGAATACTCTTATTTGCCTCTTACCACTGACCATTAATGTCGAAAAGTAAAGCTTATCTGTTTTTTTATTATTTTTTCATCATACAGCCGGCCTGACT
The DNA here is from genome assembly GCA_033815515.1 of Cryptocheilus praepositus. Classification (NCBI taxonomy): domain Eukaryota; kingdom Metazoa; phylum Arthropoda; class Insecta; order Hymenoptera; family Pompilidae; genus Cryptocheilus; species Cryptocheilus praepositus. The sequence goes on along the minus strand of JAWWQZ010000321.1, from coordinate 566,771 downwards.
GAGGTGATTATCTACAGCTCGCCGGATGACAAAAAGAAGAACAGGGGTTTTTGCTTCTTGGAATACGAATCTCACAAAGCAGCCTCCTTAGCTAAACGAAGGCTGAGTACCGGCCGCATCAAGGTATGGAACTGTGATATCATAGTCGATTGGGCCGATCCTCAAGAGGAACCTGACGAGCAAACGATGTCTAAAGTGAGTGATGCACGACCTATGATTTATAGACCCACTGTATTTCATATTGACATGTCATGTGTATTTGATCTGTAAGCTGTTTCTTTGTAAATGTGAATGAGCTGTCGACACGCGTTGAATTTGTCTCAACATATTTTCTGGTGTGTTTAGGTACGTGTCTTATACGTAAAGAATCTTACGCAAGACTGCTCTGAAGACAAACTCAAGGAATGCTTCGAACAATACGGAAAAATTGAACGAGTAAAGAAGATCAAAGATTATGCCTTCGTACACTTCGAAGATAGAGACAATGCTGTAAAGGTATAGTTCATGTCTCCGTTTTAGTATAAGGAAGTATCATAAAGTGGGCGATGACGTCTTTTTTTTAGTTATGAGATAAGGGACTATTCGTATGAACGCTTATAGTGTGTGATTTGTATTTTTACGATGTTTTAATGTACTTGAAGGCAATGAACGAATTACACGGCAAAGAAATGGGTGGCTCACGTATAGAAGTTACACTTGCAAAACCGCCATCTGACAAAAAGAAGAAAGAAGAAATGCTGCGGGCCAGGGAACGCAGAATGATGCAAATGTTGCAAGCTCGTGGCGGGTAAGATGTCTTTTATGTATTTATAATTAATTTACAGTCAAAGAAGCTTATTTCCGATAATGTGCATTTATCTACTATTGCCCTTCGCTGCCTAATACTAATGTTTACGTCTAACGTCAACATGTGACGTTTTCAGAACATTCAGAATACTTTAATTTTATTACCAATAGCATAGTCACATTCAAACGTATCTTGCTATAATAATCAGTACAATACAAGTGCATCGATCACTGTAATAGCAATATATATGATTATTCTCGATTGTCAATTAATTTACAGTCAAAGAAGCCTATTTCCGATAATGTGCATTTATCTACTATTGCCTTTCGCAGCCTAATGTGACGTTTTCAGAACATTTAGAACACTTTAATTATATTACCAATAGCATAGTCACATCAAACGTATCTTGCTATAATAATCAGTGCAATACAAGTGCATCGATCACTGTAATAATGATATATCTGGTTATTATCGATTGTCACTACATTTAAGCAAAGTCTATAATAATTTTCTACCATATCTTCTACAATATCTTGCTATAGTAATCAGTGTCATACAAATGCAACAATCACTGTAATAATGATATATCTGATTATTATCGATTGTCACTACATTTAAGCAAAGTCTATAATAATTTTCTATCATGTCAGAGGGTCTCCGTCGCATCCGAGCATGATGGGTGGTCCGATGCCAGTTCGTGGGCCTGGGCAAGGCCCTCGAGGAACTGGTACTGGCTTGCGAGGACAAATGGGACGAGGTGATTATGGTAAGTACTCTTTCATTTTCCTTTATTACGTCTCATTAAGTAAACTCCCGTGGCAACCTTTCCGTGAATGACAAAAGGACAAGCATATTGTTTTTCCTCCTTTACGTTCGACTCCTTGTCACAAACTCACGCAAATGTACGATACACCGTGTACATATAATCGAGTGACAGTGTTTTTACCCCAAATATCGAATTTTTAACCCCACCCGAAGGGAGAAAGTTTTGTGTTACGATTCGATTGAAAACTGTCCGTAGCTAGGCTTAGACCAGAATGAGAAAATGTCAGTTCTGCTTCACGAAAGAAACATCATAGAGAAATTCTGTAACGCCATCGACATATTCAAAGCGTGTCGACACGATAGTAACGCAGTTATAGCATATAGCGCCGTATGATACGCCGGACAATATATGATAGGTGATTTATCTAATACCGTTCTGTTTACGTGTTAATCAACGTTCGAAGCGCGGCGCTATGAAAAAATTGAGCAAACGGTGACACGCAATTGACTCGCAACAATCCAGCATTCGGATTGCGTCGTAGACAAATGATATGCGCAATATATGAACATTAACATTTTATGGTTTCAGATTTAGAGAAAAAAAAATAACAGATTTATAAAAATCTTTTATACCAATACAATTGGTAAAGTTTATGTAATACTGATGTCCCGCATGCCTTTGGGGATTTTTCACTATCTCACTACATACCTTGGCTTACGCGCATGACAGATTCTTTGATAATGTGTGAACAATTTTATGTTGTAATTTCCTTTATTAAAAGATCGCCCTCATCCTCCGTGTTTCCCATCAAACCTCGTACTTCCAGGTGTTTCATACGCTCAGCGTTAAGAATGTTATCCCAAGAGAACTGTTAGAACTTGCTACAATTGATTAATCAACACTATTCATTGCTGTATCACTGCCAAAGACAAATTCACGGTTGGCGTGCTTATCGAACCCGCGCAATATTAAAATCAGAAACTAGGGGTCGTTTTTTTACACATCAAGAATAACAGTTTAGGACATAACTTGTCAAATGGAATTTGGTCCAATCTCTAATTTTCACTATTTAATATTTGCTGATGGATGCAGCATTCTTATGTCTTTTTTCATTGATTCGGTGACATTTGAAAAAGCCAACGACAAAGCGACATAGCTAGTAACATATTTGAAGCATTCTTACTTTACATAAGGTTGTAGTGAGAAAGTGCTCAGATATGACGATAGACCTTGCGTACGTTGTATCGTCTGCTGTTCAAACGTATACCTTTAGAATTTGGTCTGAGCCTATTCGTCGTTAAGTTATTAGCGTTTCGTTATTGACATATAGACTACCTCAGTCCCAGTCCTCTATACATACGAAAGGATGAAACGCGAACTATACATATACAGTCCGGTAAAAGTTAAATGTCGAGTACAAGAGGAATGTCGTAAATTGAAAGCATCTTTCCCCCACGCTATCTCTATCACTTAATCTGTCTATTTGAATTTATAAGGACGTAGGACGCGTGCGCTTAAGCATTGTTATAGGAGTACCTCGTTGCCTTACCACTACCACTTCCTGTGACACCTGTTTTTCTTTTATTTTTTTTGTTCCATTTTGTTTCACTTAAATTACAGTTGCATGTGTATTGTTTGTTTTGTACCTTCTTGTATGGTGCCCTAGTGATACCTAATTACATTTGTGGCAGTGTATGAATAATATACCGCGTCCAAATGCCAGGGAACAAAGACAATCTGATTCCTTTATTTTTAACTTGTTTTTATGTGGGTGTGCGTACCTCGTTGACTGTATATTTGCATCATCAATTCAAATAATCTGTTTACAGCGCTCAAGGAAATAGGTAAGCCGCGATATATTGAATGATGAATGCGACGTTGTAGAATTTATCACTTGGTAGTATTGTGTATTTTTTATTCTCCCACCCTTTAAATTGAGTTATTCCCAAACTTAAAATGTATACTATCAGGTCATCGAAAAACGGTATTCCGGTTAAATTCGATCACGACCGTGTGCCAGCGTTCATGTACTGAAACAAAAACACAGAACTGAGTGGGAAAAAGCAGTTATATGATTGATATTGCTTTGTGACGACAGAGAATCAGACACGAAATTATTTTGCAAAGTTGGAACGAACGTTCCAGAAATGTTGAAATTGGGGTGTACTAAACGGCGTACGCATCGTTCGACTTGAAATTTGTCAGGTTGATGTGAGAAAATTTGCGAGCCAGACAAGCTTATAATCAACATGCACGAAACATGCATTATCTTTTCGATGATCCACACAGTATACATTCTCAGGATATGTGATGGTGGTAGGGTAATTGTTGCGAAATTTTGTCCGTGCAGTATCGTAATTGAATTTTACAATGATCTTTGGTTTACCGAGCTGTTAGCGTTTGTTTCCTCGTTTTTTTTTCTTTGTTTTTTTTCTTTGTGCCAAAAGTTAGAAAGAATTTGTTATCATTGCGATCGAGCCTTTTCGTTTTCCTTCTTCATTTTGTTTTACTTTTCTCTCTTGTCTCTCTTTTAATTGTCATTATTTATTTTTGATTGGCATTTCAAAATTATCTTTTCCCGGCATGCCTTTACTACAATGAAGCAGTATTATTTCAGTAAGTTGCCAATTGGACATATCGTGGCTAAATTTGGGTCTATTGTAATGTGTGTTTTTATAGATTATGATTACGACTATTACGGTTATGGGGATTATCGAGGTGGCTACAGTGATCCATATTACGATGACTATTATCGATACGAAGATTACTATTTCGATTATGCGCCGCCTCCGCCACCTGCCAGAGGGAGAGGCAGGCAGCCTCAACCGGTGGGTCGCCTTTTTTAATGGTTCTAAAGTCGTTTCCGTTCTTGAATCATATAATAATTTTTTGATTATTACCAATACGGTAGTTTGATTGTGGCACAGTGTTCGCAGGCTCTCCCAAAACAACGTTGTACATCCACTACTTTCACTTTCTTCTCTCCAAATACACTACTGTGTTCTTTTTCTACAGCTTATATGTCTGAGCGTGTAATTAACTTGGCTAACCGATATGCGTCAGCTTTAATGTACAAATACTAATTAACGCAGGGATGCACACCACATTTCAATTCAAAAAATTCGTAATAACAGTGTTCAGAGAACAAACTGCATCCACAGTACCGTTTATGTATGATAGCCCTCGCGCCATTTCGTTCACGAAGCAACGATGAAACGAATGCGTAGCGGTGAGATCGGTCAAACGAGATAAAACATATGCGTGCAATGTCGTTTACGCTGTGTAACGGGTACTATTAACATGACGACGAGAGCCGTTGTCGAAAAGGCACTGTGAGTGCAATTATGTGTGTACCATAGTTATCGTACATATCTTGAATTTTACCTGGTTTGATACCGACTAACTCCAGTACTTTTAACATTAACATATCCCTTTGATCCCGAACACGTTGCCACTTTCAAATTGCTTGCAAAATCATATCTGAGCCATGGTAGACCCAGTTCCAAATTTTCAACTAGTTTTAAATATAGCCGGGAAAAGCATTTATGAAGAAACATATAAAAGGCAATGTAAGAAAAAAAGTGTACGCAGAAAATAGAAGAAAAGGGAGCTTGAGAAGATGCGTGTATGCGTGTGGGTGTGCCTGCGAGCGTGTGTGAGGAAGAAAGAAAGAAAGAAAGAAAGAGAGAGAGAAAGATAGAGAGAGAGACTGCCGTAGAGAAATAGCAAAAAAATAGAAAGAACGAGAGAGAGAGTTTGAAAGAGAAGAAGGGTGGATCAGTATGTCCTTCCGGTGTGGTATCATCTTATCTTTCATTTTTCATTTTTCGAGAGCAAAAAGGATCGCACGATTTCAGTGTTGCAGAATATGCTAAACACTACCACCACATCACTACTGCGGCTTCAGGGGAATTGCGGTTAAATAGGGAGAGAGCAGTGTACAGGAGATCGTCGTGTTCTTATATTGATAGAGGAAAAAAAAAGCAAAAGAAAAAAAGAAAAGTGATACTTGACAAAGAAGTCGTACACACACGTGCACGTGCAGTCGCGTATATGTGTGTGTCTGTATGTATGTATGTGTGTATAGAGTAAAACTCACATACGTATGGTAACTTTTACTGGCATACCGTCAGTAAAAGGATATTAGTCTTTCCAACATTGTGTCTCTTTTCAGTAAGAGCGACGCTGCGTCTCGTGGCTCGGATATGATATATATGTTTATGTCAAGTTGCAGGGTTATCCAAGTATCAATGATAGGAATATCGGGCACCATCTGTGAGCGTCATTGCCGACTGTGCCATCGTTATTATACGTTTGATTGCGATCAACTTTTTCTCTTAGCAGTCTCGTTATCTGAAACACGAAATTGATTTTACAAGTACTGTTGTACATGTCACTGTTATACATGTTACTATTGTAGCAGGTGCCGCTGTGCAAAGCGTCTCGAGGTGTATACTTTCCAGATACTTTTATATACGTATATGTGTTTCGTCGTAGCTAGACGTTCCTTTTATAAAATTACCGTTATCTCGAGGAGTTGATACTCCTGCCGCTAGTCGTTCGAGTTGTCCCTCTTTTCTTTTTGGAAGCCGAATGTTAGGCGCTTCTTTTTGGCATCGACCGTTCTTGTACGTCGTTAATTGTTGAGCATCCGGTATCATTTTACAGTGTGTGCAATGTTTACTTTAGTCATTCGGCTGTTCCGCTTATACCTTCTACATAGTATGATCTCAGAGCACTTTTTTTGTCTAAATCATTTGTTTTTGGATACATTGAACTTTATGTACTATCGTTTAATAGTTCACGATTTCATTTACTTTAATACATCAGACCGGTATGCAATAATTTTGGTATCCTGAGAACGGCCTCAGTCTTCACTTTATTCAAGTCTCTATTATTTTTCTCATACATTAGATGATGTTAGTCACCCGAGTTATTGTCCTTAATATATCTTTGCTCTTCAAAAGCATTGAGCAGAGTACAGTCTTATTATTTCCTCGTTTACCACAAGGTTCTTCAGTTTTCGCTCAGCCTGAGAATCTGATTACACGTTCTTTACTGTGTTGTCGTTTTGATGTTGCATTATAGTTTGCATTATATGTCTTTGTTGTTCGTCGTATAGCTGTTCAATTGATTAGAATTTCGACCATCTTCGTTTCACTAGACCTCAGAGGAGAGACGAATGCTTCTTGGACTGGATCATCTCATGATATTCATGAGCTTTGATCACTGTCGCTAGTCTACATTAGACGTCGCTTATGTGCCAACATAAGTCACAGTGCATCTATCAAATTGGAATGAAAAGAACTTGCTCTACATAATACTCATTCAGTTTCTTACAGGATAATCATACAGATGTCACGATGTATCCGGTTATCGTCGTTTATATACGGAAGGAAGAAAGCAACGCAATCGTTGCTCATTGAACGGCTGTTAAAGCGAACATTTCGCATTACCAAAATTTAACTACTTCACGCTGATCTCCGCAGAGATTCTCTTTGTAACGATGTATCGATTCAATGTGCCAATTTGATAGCAGGAGGAAAAGTTTTTCGCAAAACGGCAGTGTTACGGATCATTGATAACCGAATGAATGCCAGTTGGAGTTTAACATTAACAAAGTATTTTTGCAAGTCGCGAGATGTGCACATATAATTGCGCATTCCTATTGATATATGTATGTATGCGTTTATTGATGTTGTACACTGGATTACGGGATGACGTAGAGCCGAGATAAGGAGAGAAAGAGAAGAAATATTGTGATAGTTGAGCCAGAAAGAGTTAAATGATATACGTACAACTGGTCAGAATGGATTAGGAGTGGTGGTAGTTAACCACCCTTGCAGCCTGCCATCGTCGCTGCCTCAACGAGCGTTGAAACCGTTTCTCATTATTGTTGTTGTTGGTGCTGCCGCTATTGCTATTGCTATTGTTACTGCTTGCGCCTAAATGTATATACATACGAACCCGCTTATCGCTTAGAAACAAACAAAAACGCCACCGCCTATATTAACCGCTGTTGTGCCGCTTTATAATATGTGTCTTGATTGAATTTTGTTCTAGCTGCCAGTGCAGTAGGTTGTGTCGCTTAAAGTTTCTTCGCCAACCAATACAGTTCGCTTTTCGCTTTACTACATTGGATAACTCTGCTAACTCTGCTGCTGTATGTAAAGATTTGGTTAGTAAGATTTGGTTATAGGTGAGATCTTTATTTCCTGTTGCATTTCTCTCTCTTCCTCTTTCTTTTCCTACTTCGATGATCATATGAGATATATATATCTATATATATTTATATATATTTATATATATATACGTGTGTGTTGCCGTCCTATACGCGCATATGGACGCATATATGCGCATATGGTGCGACGGATTTAATTATGAATAACTGTTGTAATAGGACTACTTTTTTTAACAGGTCGGCTCGCGTTCCAGCTGATCTCTTCTTTAATTATATGTGCCCTTAATGCAGCTCATGTCACTTTATCATGTTTATATAATAATGACTATCGTTATCATTATTGTTGTTATTGCTGTTGCTATTGTTATGATTATTATGACTGTTACTGTTATTACTATATTACCGTTACTCTATTATTATTATTACTACTACTGTCATCGTTGTCGTCGCCGTCATCACCATCATCATCATCATCATCATCATCATCATCATCATCAACACTTTTATATTCACCTTCACTTCTACCTAACCACGCATTCTTACAACTACACTCACAATCACCACTACCACTGTTTCTATACCTGCTACCTTCACTACTCTCATTTACTCTTACTACTGTTAATACTCTCACCACTACTGTCACTCTGATTACTCTTAACATTATTACCTCCGCTACAATCGTCACTGTTACAATGAGCATTGGTAGACGTTAGAGTTTACACAGTACATGCCAATAACTATTTATCCGCAGAACGGACTGCGGGTATTGATAACGTACACACGTATGTTCCGACGAGAACGTACATTCATATATGTCATAGCTTAGATGCGAAGCATACGCATAGACCAATGGCTTGTGTAAGAATCGATACGAGAGAGTAGGCGTTAGGGATGTTAGAAAAATACACAGAAAAGAGAGAGTAAAGAATGTTCGGAAGACGTTTAATAAGTGGCAGATGGGGTAACGATTGGGTGTGTGTTGTGTTGGTCAGGCTGGTCGTGGCCGTGGAGTAGTGCCCCGTGGCCGACTCGGTGGCCCGCAAACCCGTGGGACAGTCAGGGGGGGACGCAACCCCGCAGCTACAGGACCCCGTGGGGTCCAGCGGCTGGCCGCTCGTGGGGGGGTCCGCGCCAAGGGAAGTTTACCAGGTGAGGATGGTCTGTATCTCCACAATGAATCATTTTCAATTTTTTACACCCCTACCCCTACCCAAAGCACCTTTGTACTCGTTCCATCCTGGAATTTGGTATAAAGTCGTCTTATCACCGCAAATCTTTCTTCGATGAATGAACGGTCGTGGCTGCGTTTCGATGCGGCGATCTTGTCACATTATTTTCTCGACTCTGTCGATTTTGTCGGTTTTGTTAATACTTTATGTCATGGGGATGACAGGACGGAGAGGGAGGGGGTCGGATGTTTGTGGGATTATGTTCTGTTTGTACGTTTTGTTTAGATGTATGATTTTGATGGTTTTAGAAATTGTCTGGTTATCTGTAAATCGTTCTCTTCAGTGAGGTCCGTTCATTCGTTGAATGTCTTATACTAATTTGTTATGAGATTTTTAATCATTGTTTCATTCGTTACTATTTTGTTCGGTTATGCAGTCTCTGAGGGTCAGTATGAGTTGGGCGGTTCGTTGTAATTGTTGGATTTCGTTTTTAATCCCGCGGGCGATTAAGTATTAGATGAATGTGGTACAGTGCAGCGTGTAATACCCTGACAGAAAAGTAACGGATATGTGTAACGAGAGGCACGAAACGGATATACCATTTGTGTTCGAGGTATTCAGTTTTTTATAAATCTTGTACTTGAATTTACTGAGGTCACTTTATCACGTACAGCGTACGTAGTGGTTTGCGATTTTGCAAACTTGTATAATAGAAGAATATAGTCACAGCAAGATTTTTTCTAAAAATTATACTAAATGTTCTTGACAAGAGATCTCGGCGTAAAAGTTTTACCTCGCATACCTATGGACCTAAAGGTGCGTTACACACAATATATTTTCGTATATTCTGTAATATTAATCATAATTTCTTCTTCAGTTTTCCATTTCCCCAATTATTTAGTTGTCGAAGGTCATAAAATTAATATCAGATACCTTAGATCACTTATATTGAATGCTAAGAACGACCCAGTGCATTGTATTAATTTCGTAATATTTGAAAATACATTAAATGTCTGAAGGTTCTACGAGTACAGGAACAGAATATGCACATTCTCTGTTTTTATACGTGACAAAGACCAGTTAACACGAAGACAGCTTTTTTATTTTCAGATTTATTAAATAGGTTAATTGCGTTTTATTCAGACAGTATGTCAATATGCTATGAACTATCATGATGCATTCGATGTAGGAAGAATATTTAATCTTCTCTAGCGTTCGATTGACGTAATATGTTGGGTAGTGCTGCTTGATTATTCTAACGCTAATTAACATTACGATAAAAGCACCGTTTCGATAGTTTTGTATATTTTGTCTGCACATTCAGACTACGCGTGTGTGGAGAATCTATATTTCTAATTTCATCCTTCGTCTCTAGCACACATAATCCTTCACATGGTTGTAATGCGTATAACAGATTTCCTTCGCTAGAAAGCTCGCGTCAGCATATTGCTTTGACTTCAACATGCTAATCTCATATTGAGAGCTTAATATTGTAAACTGTAACTGATTAGTGGCAAAGATAGTATATGCTTCTTCATGCATTCCGTATAATATTTTATTCGCAGAGGAGAATAAAGAATAATTTACTATGACTTTAGTTACTTTACAACGTCCAATATTCCTGGTACAAGAGTATTAACATATTTTCTTGTTTCTTGCATTTAATTTCCCGTTGACTTTAAACTTATAACAAGTAGACCATACTGTAAATATCGACGTACATCTTTGGAAAATCTCTTACACGCTTTATTTTTAATGTACACCCTTGTTCCGGAATACATGGTATCGGTAAATTCGATGGCAGCGAGCTCTCCTACGAAGAAATTGCCACATTGAATGATTACGATGTTCCGTTTTACCCCATTTCGCAGCATGTCATGACCTAATCACCCCCCGCACCACCAATGTATAATCCTTACCCCGATTTTTCCTTTCCAGATTTCCTAATGAAACAGATACATTCCGTGAAACCCCGTCCGCTCCAGCTGCGCTCTGCATTTTAGACTATCCGAACAAAAACAAACAGAAAGTCATAGCATATTCCTACTTTCATTACGGATTTCCGTATTCGCATCACAGTAAGTGACACCCCCGCGGCGCCTTTCCACCATGGCACTCAATGTTCTACTGTCCGCCTGTGACACTGACAGCACAGTAGGTCAGTCATTACGCGAAGTAACTGTCCAAGCCGTGTACATATTCGGTTCCGTGTAGAGATTACACCAAGTAGACATTCAGACATTGCACATATGTATGCGAGCTCACAACGACACTCTATCTTATCGCTCCCCGTCGTTGCTGGCGTATCCGAAAAAAAAAACACGAGCCTAGCGTCTTTCCAATGACTTCGTCGTTCATGAACAAAAAACATACCGTTTTGTAGCAGGTAAACGAAAATTTGACGGGGGTCACCAGAACCAGGGGGAATCTAAGCGTCGCTTCCAGAGCAACTGGGGAAACCAACCCCTCGCCCAACAACCGCTGGGCAATGCGTACGGATTGGCGAGTGTGAATGGTGGCAGTGGTGGTGGTGGCGGCGGCGGTGACATTGGCTTCGGTGGAAGAGCCGCTGCACTCGGCGGCGTTTCCGGCGACGATCACGAATGGTATCAAGACTCCTACCAGACGTGGAGCTAACTTCTGCAAGCTTGCTGTGAGTGAAATTATACGCACCCACGCACGCACGCATGAACGAACAAACAAACACAAAAAACGTACGCGGCGGATAGACACACTGCAAGGGGAGAGAGAAAGAACGAGAGAGAAAGAGCGAGAGCGAGAGAGAGGGAAGGAAGGATAGGTAGAATTAGTAGGTAGGAAAAGGTAGGGGGAGAGTTTTGGGGAGAGTGCGAGAGAGTGCGAGGAAGGAGGGAGTAGGGAAAGGATGAGAGATTGAGAAAAAGGGATGTTCCATCTTTGTAATTACTTCTATCGATCCCATAATTGTAAATGTTTTATTGTGAGAACGTAAGCAGCATAGTGTGCCTCTGCGCCACCACCATCGCCCGCTGTTGTTGTGATTATGTACAGTGATGTGCCACTGGGACTAATTATTATTAACATCGGAGTGACCACCCACCCACCCCGTACTATTATTATATATTACGATAATACTAATTCTAAGTAACCACTACTGCATTGTCACATTGTTTACTGCCAAGTGATGTGAAGATCAGCGATGTTGACACTGGGATTGTGATGACGATGGCTTGTATTAATTAAGAGAACTCATGGAAGCCTGCGGTTTACTAGTGCGATTACGAGATTTTTTTGAATCTCTATGTATGGGGAGAGGGGGAAGCGAGGGAGAAAGAGAGGGAGAGAAAGAGAAGAGTGTCTGCGAGTGCGCGAGCGAGAGAAAGAGAGAGAGAGAGAGAGAGAGAATGAGAGAACGACAGAACGAATGTATGCGAGAAGAGAAAGAAGAGAGTATGTGCGAATGTGTCTGGTGAAAGGCAGAGAGAAAGAGCTCGTGTGCAAGACTTGAGTACACAGACGTGATAATGGGATAAGTACATCATCGTGTGATGGTAAACAATGCTTTTAGCATGGCGAAAGCAATTAAAATTTGAACATAGTAGTAAGGCGTAATGAGCTGATCGACAAGCGGAGAGGAGTAGAGTTTTCGGGCGAGAATGAAGGAGAATATGTGCGAATACGATAGCGGCAGGGTGAATGAAAGAGAAAGATCGTCCTTGCGTTCGGGCAGGTACGGGGAATGACGAGAAGTGGGACGGACAGAGCTGGGGCGAAAAAGTGTTAGAATAAAAGGCAAGGAGAGTGCGTGTCGTGTGAGAATCTTAAGGAAGAGGGAGTGTGAGATCTTTTGAAGTGTGCATGTGTGTGTATGCGTATCTAGAGCGCGCCAAGCGCCGCTAGACCTTCTATTGTTGGTCTATAATGTGTACAGTCAGTGAAACTATTATTATTAAGGGTCAGGCAAGTTTTGCAAAGAGTAGAAAATGTGAAATGAATACTAGCCAATGGCTCTGCGGGTGTCTCCCAAGTTTGTTCGGTAATGCTCATTGAGAAGGGGAAAGGTTCTATTACGTCGGAAGGTTAGTGCTCTTTTGAAATGAATCGGTTTACGTACGGTGATAGACGGTTATCGAGGTAAATGAACAAAAAAATGTCGAGGTAAGAAAACGGAAGACAAAACCCACTTGTACAGTAAATTTTTCAATGACAGTATCCGAGTAGCGGATCAAAAAAAAGCTCGAGTCTAAATTATATTGTATTTATTTGTTGATGTGTTTTTATAAATGGCAAATGCAGAAGAAAAACGTTGACTGTAAAGGGTTTAAAAGAAAATCGAAAAAGAAAATAACTTGAATAGGGAGAGAGAGAGGAAGATGGAGAGGGAGAGAGGGAGAGAGAAAGAGAGGGAGAGAGGATGAGAGAGGGAGAGAGAGAGAGACCTTTTTGCTAGTTTTTATAATGACGAAATTTTCGTTGGCATATTCTTTTACAAATTTTTGCAAGTTTTATCTTTTTTAACGTCGTAGATTAACTGACTATATAAAGAATAAAAAAATTTGATAATGAATAGTCACCAGATCGGAGTAGAGTATAAAGTGTACGCAAAAGAAAAAAAAGTTTACAAATGCATGGAACACATACAGCACATTTTGGGTGTTGACTCGTTGTTATTGTTAGCCTGTTAGTTAATTAGTAAGAGTTGTAAGTGCGGGCTGTAGTTGGTCCCTGTCCCTGGAGCCCAGACACCCCCCTGTTCTGGACATTATTTGAAAAGAGAACGAAAAAACGATCTTAAAGCAAATCATTTATATCTTACGCGCACCCCCTGAAATGCGAAACATAGAAAGACAAAAAAATGGAGAACACTGCATACAGAAACAACTTCACATAGAACACCTGTTTTGTCCTAAAGAGACGTCAGCGACGGATATTTACGAAAAACGATGACAAAATGACCGTGACGATAGAAAGAAAATAACATAATGAGTACGACCATTTACAACACACAACTGTTGAACGATCTTATATTGAAATGTACTGACCCTGCCGAATGTTTTAAACGACATTAGCGTCGGAGGGACGCAATTTAGAATGGATTATGCATTAACAATATTAATTGCCATCGACAACCCGATTGAGAACCACGCTTGAAAAGATTGCGCTGTGTAGCAAGCAATGATTAAATAATGGTTTTTACACACATCGTGACGACAATGCGTAATGATAGAGACCGCAAACCACGGATCAAGAAATAATAAGAACATGTCTGGAATCGATTGCTCGCAAACCCTCGTATTTATGAGCATTTTTGTTAATTTTTATTCATGTTTTACTTAAGTGTAACTTTTTCCGCCCCTCCCCTCACCCGATACTGATTTTGGTATCGGCGACACGGGCAATTACATCTAGAATAACAATTTTTTCCATCCCCTTAACTGATAGATTCTCCTCCTTACCCCCGTTCTTTCCGGAAACGTGTGTATCCCCCCCTTCACTATTCCCATTTTCAATCCAGCGCCATTTCCAAAATTTCAGCGTCCAGTTTCGCTTGCCCTCGCGTCCGACGATCGTCGTCGCCGTTCAAAAAATGTCCCGGCGATCGCGAACCGTTGCGCAACACCATACATTTATCCTAGGTTTATTAATTATTCACTCTTTCATTCAGTTTTGTTTCCCTTTTATTCGTCATTATACATGTATCATGTTTTATACCTATTCTACTTAGACTTACCGATTCACACAAACGTCACATAATACATATACACACAAATCCGTACACGCACACGTGCGATTAAACGCGCGACACACATACACACCCCCAAACACCATAAAACACATCCACACCTACACTTACACGCACACACACACTATTTATAAAAGCATAATATCGAGGATATAATAATATTAATATTAACAATATAATAAGGATGATATCGCTAATCATACTGAGTGGGTTTTTGTGACATGATAAATATTCCAATATAAAGTTCAGGTTTTCTCGTGAAAAAGAAAATGGAAAAGCGCAAAAAAACGTTGTAATTAAAGAATAATAAAAACACACAACCAACACACACACATTGTGTATATGCATTTATACATACGTATGTGTCCAGCGTGTATGATAATTGCGTGTGGTACGCGGTCGTATGTACGCATGTATATGTGCATAAATATATATAGAGAAGCAAAAGGAGGAATGACAGTTTGGCTTGCGGGGGCAAGGAAGCGTGTAATACCGAGAGAGAGGAGAGAGATGGAGGAACGAGAGGGAGAGAGAATGACGACGCGCGAATGTAGGAATGTCTGTGTTGACCGAGTGATAATGCCAGTGGTGCGAACGTGGGAGCGCAAAAAACTGCGAAGGGCGAAGAAGCGTGAGGGGGCAGGAAGAGGAGTGTTCGCTAATTGAGTGACTGAACGTTGCGAAGAGCGAGAGAGAAAGAGAGAAAGAGAGAAAGAGAGGATCGAGCGAGAGGAAAGAGTGAATGAATGAGTGAGACAGAGAGAGGCAAAGGCGGAGGCAGTTCACGGTGACGAGACTTTAGACTGATCTAGGTACTAGCGTTATGATATTGGCCCCGGCCCGGCTCCGAGGCGCCCCAACAAATATCACTTCTCCTCCACCATGTCTTTTTTTATATCGATGAGAGTAAAGGAAACGCGCGCTTGCGGTGCGGCAGCTGGGGCGTCTCCATTTTAGGGGTTGTCGGTCGCATTTAGGGTAATGCACCACTGTGGCTGGCGATGCTAGAGCCCTTTACCGCGCTCACGCCCTTTTAACCGGCCAATTTGCCCTGTTTCTCGTGACACACATCCTTGGGAATGTCTAGATTCTTCTGTTTTTTTTTTTCGGTTGGCCCGTGTCAAGCGGATGTTGTGTGATGCTTTGGGTCCGACCAATTTATGTTAATTACGGCCCAGAGACGTGTTTTTTTTAATTATATATAAATATATTATATATTATATTCCTGCGAATATGCATTTTTGTGACGTGATGTTATTTAGCAGTAATGAGGAAACGAGAGGGAGAGAGAGAGAGAAAGAGAGCGCGGGAGAGAGTGAGTAAGAGAGAAAGAGAGAGAGAGAGAGAGAGAGAGAGAGAGAGAGAGAGTGAGTAAGAGAGGGAGGGAGAGAAAGAGGGAGAGCGGAAGAGAGATAGTTAATACGATGATCACGCCAGTCGTATTTGCGACATCAAAAAAAAACGGTAACACCCCGATAAACGTATACATATTATGTTTCACGCCACATATGTCAGCTCCGCGGCTAAAAGAGAAGACACGGAAGATAAGGAAAAAAAAAAGAAATCTTACAACCAAATTCTTACATAATTACTAATTGTGTTCTCAAATTCTTCTTCTTAATTATTCACCTACCATTTTTTGCTTTGCTTTCTTAATTTCCCGCAATTTTTGTAAAGTTGCCCCTAATTTTAGTGTGACGTAGTTAAACATAATGATTAATGATGAATTTAAAACAATGTTAAAATGGTTCCTTTTTCGGGCTAGGAGCTTGATTTAAAGTGTCAAAGATTTTTGTGTATGACCAGATGTATTCTACATGTCTCAATAAACAGTTGTATGTGAATTACCTTTCTTAATAATACTTGTAGCTTTATTCACTGCCCCTAAACTGACATTATACCTTCCACTTTTTATAAGTTAAGTCCGTCGTTATTTCAAAAGCTACAGATAGTGCCTTGTAACGTGTACTGCTATGTTATAATATCACATGTCGACAATCGTATTATTATAGCTCAATTCTTCACAGTGTGAGCTGCATATATACGTGCTCATAAGCTTTTTATAAGGTATTTTCAATGTATAGATATATTGTCTAAAATTAATGTGTGCGTTGCTTCATGGAATAGAAGCATATCAATTAATAATAACACATGAGTGATAATAAATACTTTTTTACCTGTTTGAGGTTGTAATAATTTATTTATGTAAACACTTCTATGTCCTAAATCATGTCTTGGATCTTCCACGTTTTAGATAAGGTGGAATTGATGCGTTATTTATTGCAAACTACGTGGTTGTTCAGCGAAATAATGTGAAAATTAAGCGCAAATGAAACTAAGGCGAATAAACTGAATTATCTATTGTATCTGGCTGCCATGAATACTGGAAAGTGTAGGTATTATACATATGTATAGGTACATATTTTCAGGACATATTTTTAATAATTGAATTGTAGCAAGGTACTTGTGGCTACAAAATAAAGACTATGCTATTCTGGTTTTCCATCTGACAATAGCTTGTTTGTCATATTCATAAACAAGTATTCCAATATATGTTTACTTGAACTATATGCTTTCAAACAGATCATTGTTAATATTAAATTATTAGAAAACAGCAAGCTACCATGGATCTTTCCTGATGACTACACACCTTTGAAACTTCGTGATTATTTAATTTGCGTGCATTAGTATACAAGCACGCATATCATATTTATTTATGTATATTAACGCCCATTAGGTTACAGTTTACATTTAATTATTAGAAAATAGCAAGCTACCATGGATCTTTATTGATGGCTTCACACCTTTGAAATTTCGTGATCACTTAATTGGCGTGTACTAATATACAAGTACGTATATCATATTTATTTATATTAACGCTCGTTAGGTTACAAACATTAATCATTTAATTCACCATAACCTACAGCGACTGCTACCAGTGTTTCTTGACTTTACTTGGAATTCTACTTCTGGTGTCATAAATGTATGAACGTATGGACGTTCAACAAATCGCAGCACGAATTGGGCTAGATGCGAATATTCGTGCCGGTTAATTTTACCAACAAGCTTACCCCCTTGAATGCTATGGGCATATATATGTGCCCAACAGAAGCCGCTGTAGACTATACGAGACATATGTGTATATATTCATACATGCATCCAGCGAAAATTAACCGTCAGGACTATCACATGTGTTTCTCAATTTTTTCGATATTCCATCTAATACAATCGCAAGAATCAGTGTATAAGATGTGTTAACTCCTTAGCAACGAACTAAAAACGAACAAAAGAAAAGCTCATATCAGTTGTACCCTGGTACAAGTACCCAGGTACTTGTTCTATACAACATTGAATTACTTGAGAATGCTGTAGCAACAAATGTTTCGATAACAACGGTATTCAGGTAAATATACCATAGGCTTGAATCCATGACCGAAGAACTATGTCGATAGTATTTTTGCATTCTTACGTTCATACATTTAACCCTTTGACTGTATGGGCGCATATATGCGTCCAGCGAAAAATTTACTGCTGTTTCATGTGTATCTTCGGAAATTATTTCTGTCGCATATATCCAACACTTGCAGAAATCTCATACCCCATTGCTTAGCAACGAGAAGAAATGAAATCCCGTTGACCGGCGCAAGAGATTTTATTGAAGATCCAAAATATTTGCAATTATATTATTTTATAAATGCAGTTATTAGAATAGTGATGCGATCCTTTGGTCTCCAATACCTGCACAGTATTTACATTTTGCATAATTCAGTCAAACACTGTAGTATTCAATAACATCGTCGTTCTAATACAGCAAAGTACGCACGGCACTGAATGTGTTAATGTGCCGTTGACAAGATCCATATTGCGCGAAAAAGTATTCAGTCATCAGCGATCGCTACTGCCGACCACACACGAAGCCCTTCAACTTAGAGAAGTTGGCAGTCAAAGGGTTAATGCACAGCGATAGTCTCACATCTTCATTACTCTGTAAACCATACCCCTACCACCCAATTCACAACAAGAACTGAAGAATTACTATCATGACTTATGTGCACTTTGTAAAGATTTAAATGATATTTATAATTTTTAATATGATTAATTTTAGGCATAAAATAGTCTAGCCATAAATTTAGTTTAGGCATAAAATAGTCTAGGCATCAATTTAATTTAGACATAAAATAATCTAAGTATAAATTTAATTTAGGTATAAATTTAGTCGTTCACATGACTATGTAGGAATCTGCAGTATTCTAAGCATAAATTTAATTTAGGCATAATTTTAATTCAGGCATAAATTTAATTTAGGTATAAATTTAGTCGTTCATATGACTATGTAGGAATCTGCAGTATTCTAAGCATAACTTTAATTTCGGCATAAAATAGTCTAGGCATAAATTTAATTTAGGCATAAATTTAATTTAGATATAAATTTAGTCGTTCACGTGACTATGTAGGAATCCGCAGTATTCTAGGCATAAATATAATTTAGACATAAAATAGTCTAGGCATAAATTTAATTTAGACATAAAATAGTCTAGGCATAAATTTAATTAAGGCATAAAATTATCTAGGCATAAATTTAATTTAGGAATAAAACAGTCTAGGCATAAATTTAATTTAGACATAAAATAGTGTAGGTATAAAATTAATTTAGGCATAAAATAGTGTAGGCATAAATTTAATTTAGGTATAAATTTAGTCGTTCACATGACTATGTAGGAATCTGCAGTATTTTAGACATAAATTTAATTTAGACATAAAATAGTCTAGGCATAAACTTAATTTAGACATAAAATAGTCTAGGCATAAATTTAATTTAGATATAAGTTTAGTCGTTCACATGACTATGTAAGAATCTGCAGTATTCTAGGCATAAATTTGATTTAGACATAAAATAGTCTAGGCATAAATTTAAATGCGTATAAATTTAGTCGTTCATTTGACTACATAGGAATCTGCAGTATCCCTCGATTCGCCGGGACCCACCATCCACTACTCAGACGCGCAGTGAGGACGTGCCTAAAAGAATAGCCGTGTTCAAAGTCCACATGAATTATTCCGTGGAAACTCTCCTTGCGTACAGAAATAACAGAAGCGCGAACGGTTATTGCGGCAAAACTGACAGGGTTTCCCGCTTATACGACATGATAAACAGTCGAATACCGCGGTTATAATACGTTGTCTGTCTTGTTGATGTGTCATTAAAATGACACTTGTACGTTCGTTAATCAGGCGCGAAACAGGATTTGGTAATTATACGTTGAATTTCATGTATTGCGAATGAGAATTCCCGTTCTAAATGTGACACTTAAGCATGCTAACGTGCCTCATGCCCGATCATAAAGGGACTTAGGTGCTTGTGTCGGGTGTGATTTGATCGTTGAATTTCTTCCGATTTCAGAATCAATTCGAAACTACGATATTGCGTTGTATCGATTAATATGCTACAACGACGATGTTTATCGGGGTATGACACCTAATACGAACGTCTTAGATGTCAATCCTGAACCTCCGGTTTTCGCCTGCCGTTTTTGCACTACTGAGGGATACGAACAAATAGTGGCTCTGGCTAATGAGGATGGCAAGATCGCTTTGCAGAATACGACTGTTAAGAGAAATTGCAATGAGCCGTTGGAGGGAACCCAGGTAATGTATTCTTGCCCTTTAAATATACATTGTTGTGTACTGAGACAAAGACATGGATGCAGAATTTTGTTTCTGCTTATATCAAATAAGTATTCAGGCTTGGCATACTATCAGGAGTTTAATTTTACTGAATACAACAAATGTATGGAATATAGGAATGTACGTGATAGGTATTTAGGCTTGACATACTATCGAGAATATAAGTTCACTGAATACAAGAAATTTATGGAATATAGGAATGTATATAATAAGTATTTAGGCTTGGCATACTATCGAGAATATAAGTTCACTGAATACAAGAAATTTATGGAATATAGGAATGTATATAATAAATATTTAGGCTTGGCATACTATCGAGAATATAAGTTTATTGAATACAAGAAATATATGGAATATAGAAATGTATATAATAAATATTTAGGCTTGGCATACTATCGAGAATATAAGTTTAACTGAATACAAGAAATATATGGAATATAGGAATGTATAAAATAAATATTTAGGCTTGGCATACTATCAAGAATATAAGTTTAACTGAATACAAGAAATTTATGGAATATAGGAATGTATATAATAAATATTTAGGCTTGGCATACTATCGAGAATATAAGTTTATTGAATACAAGAAATATATGGAATATAGGAATGTATAAAATAAGTATTTAGGCTTGGCATACTCTCGGGAATTTACTTTTACTGAATACAAGAAATATATGGAATTTAAGAATGTATATAATAAGTATTCAGGCTGTGGCATATTATCAAGAATATAAATTCATCGAATACAAGAAATATATGGACTATACGAATGTATATAATAAGTATTCACGTTGTGGCATACTATCGAGAATATAAGTTCACTGAATACAAGGAATATATGGAATATAGGAATGTATATAATAAGTGTTCAGGCTTAGTATACTCTCGGGAATTTCATTTTACTGAATACAAAAAATATATGGAATATAGAAATGTATGTAATAAGTATTTAGGCTTGGCATACTCTCGGGAATTTAATTTTACTGAATACAAGAAATGTATGGAATATAGGAATGTACGTGATAGGTATTTAGGCTTGACATACTATCGAGAATATAAGTTCACTGAATGCAAGAAATTTAAGGAATATAGGAATGTATATAATAAATATTTAGGCTTGGCATACTATCGAGAATATAAGTTTATTGAATACAAGAAATATATGGAATATAGAAATGTATATAATAAATATTTAGGCTTGGCATACTATCGAGAATATAAGTTTAACTGAATACAATATAAGGAATTTGGGAATGTATATAATAAGTATTCAGGCTGTAGCTAGCATACTATCGAGAATATAAGTTTAACTGAATACAAGAAATATATGAAATATAGGAATGTATAAAATAAGTATTTAGGCTTGGCATACTATCAAGAATATAAATTCACTGAATACAAGAAATATAAGCAATTTAGGAATGTATATAATAAGTATTTAGGCTTGGCATACTCTCGGGAATTTACTTTTACTGAATACAAGAAATATATGGAATTTAAGAATGTATATAATAAGTATTCAGGCTGTGGCATATTATCAAGAATATAAATTCATTGAATACAAGAAATATATGGACTATACGAATGTATATAATAAGTATTCACGTTGTGGCATACTATCGAGAATATAAGTTCACTGAATACAAGGAATATATGGAATATAGAAATGTATGTAATAAGTATTTAGGCTTGGCATACTCTCGGGAATTTAATTTTACTGAATACGAGAAATATATGGAATTTAAGAATGTATATAATAAGTATTCAGGCTGTGGCATATTATCAAGAATATAAATTCATTGAATACAAGAAATATATGGACTGTACAAATGTATATAATAAGTGTTCAGGCTCTGGCATACTATCGAGAATATAAATTTACTGAATACACAAAATATAAGGAATTTATGAATGTATATAAGTATTCAGGCTGTGGCATACTCTCAGGAATTTAATTTTACTGAATACAAGAAATGTATGGAATATAGGAATGTACGTGATAGGTATTTAGGCTTGACATACTATCGAGAATATAAGTTCACTGAATACAAGAAATTTATGGAATATAGGAATGTATATAATAAATATTTAGGCTTGGCATACTATCGAGAATATAAGTTTATTGAATACAAGAAATATATGGAATATAGAAATGTATATAATAAATATTTAGGCTTGGCATACTATCGAGAATATAAGTTTAACTGAATACAAGAAATATAAGGAATTTGGGAATGTATATAATAAGTATTCAGGCTGTAGCTAGCATACTATCGAGAATATAAGTTTAACTGAATACAAGAAATATATGGAATATAGGAATGTATAAAATAAGTATTTAGGCTTGGCATACTATCAAGAATATAAATTCACTGAATACAAGAAATATAAGCAATTTAGGAATGTATATAATAAGTATTCAGGCTGTGGCATATTATCAAGAATATAAATTCATCGAATACAAGAAATATATGGACTATACGAATGTATATAATAAGTATTCACGTTGTGGCATACTATCGAGAATATAAGTTTACTGAATACAAGGAATATATGGAATATAGGAATGTATATAATAAGTGTTCAGGCTTAGTATACTCTCAGGAATTTAATTTTACTGAATACAAGAAATATATGGAATATAGAAATGTATGTAATAAGTATTTAGGCTTGGCATACTCTCGGGAATTTAATTTTACTGAATACGAGAAATATATGGAATTTAAGAATGTATATAATAAGTATTCAGGCTGTGGCATATTATCAAGAATATAAATTCATTGAATACAAGAAATATATGGACTTTACAAATGTATATAATAAGTTTTCAGGCTCTGGCATACTATCGAGAATATAAATTTACTGAATACACAAAATATAAGGAATTTATGAATGTATATAAGTATTCAGGCTGTGGCATACTCTCAGGAATTTAATTTTACTGAATACAAACAAATATATGGAATATAGGAATCTATATAATAAGTATTTAGGCTTGGCATACTATCGAGAATATAAATTTACTGAATACAAGAAATATATAGAATATAGAAATGTATATAATAAGTATTCAGGCTGTGGCACATTATCGAGAATATAAATTCATTGAATACAAGAAATATATGGACTATACGAATGTATATAATAAATATTTAGGCTTGGCATACTATCGAGAATATAAGTTTACTCAATACAAGAATTATATAGAATATAAGAATGTATATAATTTAAAAATGCCCTATGATTATGACTCAACTAGTTTTAACTGTTATTGTAAAGTTTCTTCTGACATTTAATAGGCTCATTGCAATGCAATTTTCGATCTTGCGTGGATGCCTGGTGAGATGAAACTGGTCACGGTATCTGGAGACCATAGTGCACGATTGTGGGACGTTTCACAATCTTCGATCAAGCAGATTGATCACTTCCAGGCTCATACGCGTAGTGTGAAAACTGCTGCGTTTCGTCATCAGGACAAAGGTATTTATTGTCCGTCAATGGGCATTAAGTATCAACTGCTTGTTCCTTAATTAGAGTATGTCTTTGTCAGCTGTCTTTGCTACTGGTGCTCGTGATGGGTGCATTATGGTGTGGGATGTCAGAGCAACCCATAATGATCAACCAAAGCCAGACAACTGCATTGCTAACGCCCATAACATAGCTTACACGCATAATACGAGATATCGAAGAGGAATAAATCATGTATCTCGAGCACAGAGTGTTACTGGTCTTGCATTCCAAGATGACTTTACATTATTGTCCTGCTCCGCCGGAGATGGGTATGTTTCAGATACAATGAAAAACATACAACACATAAATGAATGCACACAGAAAAAGACAAGTAGCCTTAGTTACCATTGAAATTAATTTTGGAAGCTGAAAACACTCCAGTACTATTTCCAGTTTGTTGTAAGATACAATAACAACACTGGGAAAGAAAGCACGGTACAATACATTCTAAGTGTTTCATTCTTAAACTTCATTTTTGTCTGCAAGTGTGTGTTAACGTAATCATACTATTCCAAAACGAATGCGTAACACGATTTATTATGTTTATTTCAGTTTAATAAAAGTGTGGGACTTGCGAAAGAATTATACGGTTCACAAGAAAGATCCGCTGGCCAAGCATGTTATGAATTATACTGGAAACAGCACAAGGAATGGATTCTCATCTTTGCTGATGTGTCCATACAGAATAACACTGTACGCAAGTTGCATGGATAACATCATATATGCCTACAATGTATCATCCTATAATCCTAAGCCAAGTACGTTAAATACACGCATTATTGTTAAATACACATTCATGCATTATTGTTATATACATTTTGATAATTATACGTTCTAACGTTACAGCGATTGAATTTTACGGACATCAGAATCGTTCGTATTATGTCAAAACTTGCCTGAGTCCTGATGGTCGTTACCTTGCCAGCGGATCGGGGGATGGTCTGGCATATATCTGGAACACTTATAAACCTGGGGCACCATTAGTTAAACTCGTTGGACACACAGAAGAAGTTACCTGCGTTGCATGGTGCAATGCTGGTGGAATTAAGGTAGTCCATACTTCGACGTAATCGTGAAAACTTTCATTATTGAATACCAACCCATGCTGCTTATACAGATTATTACTGATGCATTGTAACGAGTGTACCATGTTCGCAGATTATGACTTGTTCAGATGACTCTTACCACAGAATATGGAGAGTGGGGAATGAGCACAGAGGGGACAACGACGAAATCGAGGTTCGTGGTCGGGCTGAGGTTGCCGTCGACAAGATCATACTTGAAAACTCAAGACTGGAAACCACGCCGACCGTTTCTCGTCGTGGAATGTGTCATCAGGAACGTACACCTAGCTCGGGTAGTACGACTGGTAAGACGAATATTCCAAGTCTGACATATCTACATTTTTTCATAGTCAACTGTTTCAATCTGGCAAGATTCGTACTTGTTCACATTGTATACATTGTACATTATTACATTATATTACATTATATATATGTTACCGTAAATGACCAAAATTGGAGAATGTCGACTTTCACCGGTGAATGTCAACAGATACCAAACACGTCGGTGAAAGATCGAATATTTCATTACATTGTTACATTCGGACATATTGAATATATATATATATATAAGGTTATGTAAATTTTAATTTATTTAAATTAATTTAATTAAATCTAATTTATTTAATTTAATTTAATTAAATTTCGGACATACACCAAGCGACTATGTGAATGTTGACACATATATATATATATGTTACCGTGAATAACCGAAATTGGAGAATGTCGACTTTCACCGGTGAATGTCAACAGATACCAAATACGTCGGTGAAAAATCGAATATTTCATTACATTGTTGTACAATCGGACCCTCTCCGGTGTGTGTCGACCATTAGTGCATGGTGAATGTCAACATTTACCGGTGTAAGTCAGAAATAAGGGTATTTAGCAAATATTTCAGACATACACCAAGCAACTGTGTGAATGTTGACATTCACCGGTGAAAGTCGACATTCTCCAGATTTCGGTGTTTCACTGTAACATATAGACTCGTACAACTTGTTCACATCGTATACAGTAAAACCTGTTTTTGTGCGGTGGATAGGGACCGCATAAAAGAAATCGTACAAAAAAATATTGGATAATTTTATAAATTCTTACATATAATAAACAATTTTGTACGATATACTACCTAAATTTTTTTTTATGCGGTGGACAGGGACCGCATAAAAAAAGTCGGACTTGGAAAATACATCAATGATTTATGAAATAGATGAGAGAATGCTTTCAATTAAATGAAATAATTAAATTAGACCTATAGAAATTGTAAAAATATTTAATTCTTCATTGTACATATACATGGAGAAGTTTTCAAATTGTACATTAAATAGTTTGCTGCTACTCGTCGTAATCCAAAACGCGCATCTTTTTGTGATGAATTGGTTGAAAATCGCTTTCGTCGCTTGAAGATAGGATTTCAATTGATTTGTTTTTTGGTACCATAAACTCAGTGATCAGTTTTTGTGACGACGGTCGACTGGTCAATTGTGCCCATAATTATGAAAGTGGTCTAAGTCAAAATGAAAAAAAAAATGAGTTTATCAGTTATTTCATACCACATTATTTTTAACTAAATTTATTCAATGTAATTTTTATGAAATTGTCAAAAATGAACCATTAGATNNNGGTTGTAATTTGAACATTATATGGAATTCATTTAGTTTTAATTATGAAAGTGGTCTAAGTCAAAAATTTAAATAAATTATATAAACAACTTGAAAATGGCACGTGGCCTTCTTTGACGCGTTTCTGAACTACATAATAAAATAAATGACAATCAAATTTTAATAATAACGACAACTTCATTTTTAACGAAATCACTAGAAGAATCAATAACAAAAAGAGTAAAAAATACCGCGGGTGAATCTGTCTCTTGGCTACAAATTCAATGGATGAGATTCTTGAAAAATGAACCTTATAAAATGTTCTATAAAACATCTTTAGATGATTCTAAATTTCACGTTTTGGATCTTTCACCTAAAAAAGGAAGACCAAAAATATACGGAAATATTAAATTACTTCCATTATACACCACCATTAGACCAGTATCGGAAGAAAAACATAAAGATATTATGAGTTTACTACCGTACATCCCTCCAGTTTTTCAGGAACATTTTAAGAATCTTAAATACTCGAAATAATGATAAAAATGGATTACTGTTTAAAAATAATTAATAAATGTAATAAATGTTCACGAATTATTTCAATCAAATTATTGTTTCAAATAAAACTCAAAGTTCTTTATTGCTTTAAGTCATTTATAGGACATTCAGTTAATTTTGAAAATGGTCTAAGTCAATTCAATCTTTAAAAATAATATTATCGTATAAAATTCACACAAAATTTCATATTCATAGTAAATTTCCATTAATTAAGACTAATAAAATTATAAATTAAAATGTTGCATAATGTAAAAATATTTTTTAATATATTCAAATGCAATTCATTAAATATCTCGAAACAAGAAATATATGACTTAGACCACTTTCATAATTATGGGCACAATTGCTTGTAAACGTCACGATAGTGAGATATGCATGATCTCAGATCTTTTTGGAATTTAAGCGTCTTTCCGCATTGGTATCTATTTTAAGAAAATGCGTTTCCAATTTTTTCGAAATCTGGATCGCTGCATATATTTTATCTGCTGTAATAGATTCCGGTTCTTCTTGTCCATTTTCATAATCTATCAAACTATTGATAATGCCACGATCATCGACAGTTTGGTCCTCAATCATCTCGTCCAGGTCATTATCGCCGAAAGAATCAAAGCCTTCTCCGCCGATGTTATGTGCGAGCGCACTAATTTCAGATAATAACGTTGACGTGTTTTCAGTAACGTTTCGATTAATTACACATTCATATATTTCGTCCACAACATGTATATGTACATTGATAGGAAACATTAAACTGGTGCTAACGCCGCTAAGATTCATATACCGCATAAAAAAAATTGCACAAAAATAAAATCGCACAAAAACAAAATCGCATAAAAAAGGACCGCACAAAAACAGGTTTTACTGTATTTAGCAAATATTTCGGACATGCACCAAGCAACTGTGTGAATGTTGACATTCACCTGTGAAAGTCGACATTCTCCAGATTTCGGTGTTTCACTGTAACATAGACTTACAACTTGTTCACATCGTATACATTATACATTATTACATTATATTACAGTATATATAGACCCGTACAACTTTTTCACACCGTACAATAATCGGCACAACATTATCGCTTTATACCAATTTTTTCTTTTTAAAGTCGTGACACCTGACCAATACCGAGAGGACAGTTTCAGCCGAATGCGAGAGAGAAATCTGTCGTTAAGTGCCGGGCGCACATTAAAACGCAGCTATTCGCAGATAACCGACGAAGGTTCGTGGTCCGACGGAAAGTTCAAGTCGATACTGTCGCCGATACAGGAGAATCTCGAGATGATCGCAAAACGCGCTCACATGGAAAACAGAGGCGCACGGCGATTGTTCAGTCCAGGTAACGATCGCAGTGTAACAACGAGTCGAGAGGGTGAGCTCGACGAACCGAGTACTAGTCAAATAGCCGACAGTACCCACACCGCAGAACCCGCGACCCCATTCTCACCCACGCTAAACTTGCCAAATTTCGTGATCGACGGCACTGCCCCGCATTTGCTTCAAATTTCGCCGGAGAAATGTAAAGAGAACGTCGACTGGTTGACGAAAATCAGGAAAGAACGGTACGAGCAAAGGGTTAGCAAGCGTTTGCCGGATAGATTGAGTAGTCCTAGGACCCCGGTGACCCCTGCTCGTAGGAATAGTAGGTCAAGATCGACCGAACCGCAGAAACATTCGAAAACGCCTAAGAGTCCGGCCCCTTCGTTACTCGACTTCTTCAAGCTCGCAGCTAAGGATGACTGTGACGAGGGGCTCTGCTCAAAAAATACTGCCCAGGCACCCACGACTGGTACCGCTACTCCTGCCAGTACTACTAAGTCCTAAGCTTTTCTCATTGGCATTACTCGTCTCGTGACGACGTTTTATACACAAAAAGTACAAGGTAGTAAAAGTTAAATAGATAAGTTTACCATGTTTTAAGGGGTTGTGCCTACTTGGGTTGGTGAAAAAAATCGACTTTTTTTATTGCATTTTCTTAATGTACATCATTTTAAGAATATTTCCTCAAAAGTACATAAGAATCGGAGCACACGTTCAAAAATTATAAGCTTTTATCTGGAGCGCTACTATGTATGATTAGTAAAGAGCTTGAAACTTTAACACGTTGACTGCCAAGCGTATTTTACTATATTAGAACGGCGATGCTATGAAATACTACAGCGTCCGACTGAATTAAGCAAAATGTAAAGAATCTGCAGGTATTGGAGACCAAAGGAGCGCATCACTTATCAATAACAACTGCATTTATAAAATAATAATTGCTACGCATTGCGAATATTTTCGATCTTCAGTAAAATTTCTTGCGTCGGTCACGGGTGACCATCATGGCAGTCAAAGTGTTAAACGCGATTATCTCGAAACTGTGTTTCTTAAAACATACGGTTGCGGTGACCACGATTTCTCAAAAACTACTTCACCGATCGAACTCTAATTTTATATACTTATTTGTCATTACAATAGGCAGGGCCTGAACGAAGGATTTTTTATTTCGGTAATAAAAAAAAAACGTTACAACATAAAAACGAAAGTCAGTTCACCTCGAAAGACGGATTTTTTCGTAAAAGTGTTGTCATTCTTGTAAAAATTCAAATTTTTCCAAATCCTTCGTATAAAACAGTGTTAAATACTTATTTTAAACAACTAAAACATTTTTAATTATCTATACTATAGATAATGTTTAAAACATTTTCTATATTGTATATAATTTCAGTATTGGAATTATAATAAAACCCCAAAATATATTATATTAAATTAACAAAATACATTTTTTATTTTGTTAATTATAAATATTTTATTTTCTTTCTTTCTAGTATCTTTTAAAAGTGATGGCTACTTCTCTTTAGATAAAACAAAAAATTTAAGGTAAAGTTCAATAAAAATTTTATTTTCTATTAAATATTTATATAATTATCTTTATATTGTTCTAGAAGAGGTAGGAAAGAATAACACAAGGTAAAGCTTTAGGCAAGAGTCTAAGTTATTTCGGTAATAAAAAAAAGAGTTACAACATTAAAACGAAAGTCAGTTCACCTCGAAAGACGGATTTTTTCGTAAAAGTGTTGTCATTCTTGTAAAAATGCAAATTTTTCCAAATCCTTCGTTCAGGCCCTGCCTATTGCAATGACAAATAAGTATATAAAATTAGAGTCCGATCGTTGAAGTAGTTTTTGAGAAATCGTGATGAAAATAAACGGAAGCTCTCGGAGAAGAGCTATATTTCCTCCATTTTTTAATATTTTCTTATAAAAAAAATTATACGAGTACCACTAAATACGTACTTTTTGGTGGTATTTTGCGAATTTTAACACATTGTTGACCGGCAATTTTCGGCAAAAGCTGTCTCAAGTCTCCGGCTATTATTTCGTAATTGAACATGGAAGTGAAACGATGTAAATAACCTTCAATAACATTTTTAATTGTACAGCAGTCATTGACGCGTAGATGTAGACAAGAGGTTTTGCACATATATCTTGCTTTGTTGCGCTTTCCTTTTAAAGAACTAGATTATGCCCTTGTTATTTCATTTTCAATAATCATTTTCCAAATGACTACAACTTATTTAAAAATCACTCGGGCAACTATATAAAGCATTCACATATAATTTATTGAAAAATGCTTCACCGTCACGTTCCGTCGTTCTTGACAGTTTCTAACACTAGAATTGTAATAACAGCCTCAGTACCAAGAAAAGTATACTTTTTTATAATAAAGCAGACGCGATTGAAC
This sequence comes from Cryptocheilus praepositus, assembly GCA_033815515.1. Classification (NCBI taxonomy): domain Eukaryota; kingdom Metazoa; phylum Arthropoda; class Insecta; order Hymenoptera; family Pompilidae; genus Cryptocheilus; species Cryptocheilus praepositus. Next base: position 536,008 of record JAWWQZ010000321.1, on the reverse strand, counting down.
ACAGTGAACAAAATTTTGCTATACTCTATATTGCCCTGCGTGTCAAAAATTAAAATAGTCGACGCAAGTGCAAACACGAGTTAACTCGTGATCGGTCAGCAACGTTTGGTCATGAAAACACGAGTTAATTCGTGACCGGTCAACAATGTGTTAATTAGTACTCACTAAAATGGCAAAAAAAAACGTTGAAAATCATGTAATTTCGCCGATTCCAAGTAGGCATAACCCCTTAAGGAAAGTCTGAGTACCTTTGATCGCGCATAAATTCGAGCATGGTGAAAGTAAAGGAACCTGGGAGTAGTTCGATGGGGTCGAATCTGTCGGAGTACTTACTTTCCGTTACTTTTGCTTAGAATGTGATGGAGTTTTAGCTACAAGTATTACACTGATTGTATGTTATTTATTATGCATAGATTTGAGAGTGGGAGTGAACGTTAAGACTAATGCGGTTGCATTTAAATTGTCGCTGCCGCGTACTGTATCCAGGACGCGTATAAAATCAAACTTAGGTATTTTTGATAATGTAGCATAATGTATATTAAGGATAACGAGAGAGTAACGTCATGTACCATATTTTTGCGAAGCATTCATACTCGTAAAGTGCTCTTAGTATATTCATATAACAGCGAATATCAGCGATACATCATTTTTCTAAGTTTAGCATGTAAAAGGATAATAGATTAAGAAATAGGAAGTAAGATTTGATACATCTTATAGTATGTTATTGTACTTTTACAAATAGCCTACTCTGTATTCAATATTATATATATATATACACAGGATAATAAATTATTTTCTTATAAAAAATAATTACGTGGAAAAAATAAAAATACATAAAACAAATCACGCTTTCGTTCTTCTTAATTTTATTACCGTATTAATTCCCGCTTCAATATTTTCGAAAGAACGGCGAATCTCGCTTATTCGATTACAGGATTATGCTGTCGCATTTTTATCGCATTTTTACAGGATTATGCTGTCATGTCGTAGGCCGTGTTTCTGGGCAATACATTTTTATTGCATCCGAAATTAACTCGATTTTAACAGGTTTTAGCTCAAATTCCTCGTTATCGATATAAAACGTTTGCTCTTTGTCCGTCTGTCAAAATTGTAAAAAAAAATAAACGATTTTATCCTGTATATGTAACGATGTAAAACATTAAATCAAATTGTTTGTCAGACTCACTTCTTCTGGATGCAGTTCGATAGACTTGACTTTCAACGTTTCATCAATTAACGTTTTATTTCCATTCACTCGTCTCCAACCTTCACTAACAAATTGGCGGTAGCCAATATTTTCTGGACCTGGAAAACAATTGTACTTAGCGCATCAATTGGATCATAGTAAACATGTCTTTTGTTGGCCGTTCCTTGATCATCTATAATATTCGGTCATTATTTTTCACCTAATTGAACTTCCAACGCTGATTCAGTTTTCGATGTACCACGATCAACGTTTGCCGATTTCATGTACATCTCAGTTGTTGATACAGGCATCTCGTGGACAATACCACATTTCTCGTTTTTAACATTACCGTAATCAACGTCATCTGGAATATGACAAACATACGGTCCATTAGCGGATTTTATATTAACCCTTTGCGCTCTAGCGGTGCCTCTCAGGCACCACGGCATGTGCTGCGCCAACTCGACCGGTGCCTCTCAGGCACCACTCGCATCGATGCGGTAAATTGAGTGGTAACGGTGTTTATTTGTATTTGGCCTAACGAATATCGCTTGACAAGTCTACCTGGCCTTTTGTAGATCATATTATGAGGTGTCTACATAGCTATAAAGATGTCTTATCTCAAAAACACAAACGAATTTCAATGCGTGCATTATGCCTTGAGAATAATAGAACGCTGATAGACGTCGCAACACTTCTTTCAATTCACTTCTTTCAAAAAAAGGTACAAAAAGAACCAATCACCGTCTTCGCACTTTTGAGATAAAATGTCTTATCTCAAAAATACTTGCAAACGCGGATTGGACTCTGTCTTCGACATTAGTTCGAATTCAACCTTCTTGGCAATCGCAATATTTCTTTCAAAGTTAGTGAGCCCAATAAGTATGGAACACGACGAAGAAATTACTTCTAGTGAAGATGAGTTCAATTTTTCGGCAATAACGAACGAAATGACATCACTACATAGACAGCTTCCCCATGAGAATGAAGACGGAAGTGATGAAGATAGTGACGACGTTATAGGTGTAAGAAGACGAAAAATCCAAATAATCGATAGTGAATCTGAAAGCTAAAGTGGCCAAAAGCCAAAAGCCAACGTAGCACAGCTTCTACTTCACAGAGCACTTCTGAAATGATCCGACTCAATGGGAAGCTGCATGTTACTTTGATGGGACAAAAAAAGGATTGCAAAGTTTGTTCCCAACGAAAGTCCAGCCAAAGACGACAAACTGTGTACTATTGTGACACATGCCTCGACAAGCCAAGAATGCACATTGGAGATTGTTTTACAAAATACCACAAGAAGAAAAATTATAGAACGTAATCTTTAATAAGTAATCTTTAATAACGTAATGTTAAAATATACGAGTTTAAAGTGTCCCATTGTGCCTAAAATTATTTGAAGTTAACAGAAACGAACTCATAAAATAGGCGCGCGCGCGGCGGATTACTGTCGAGTTGCTGGTCAGGCCGAGAGAAAAGCGCGTCGAGCGCAAAGAGTTAATTAATGAATTAACTCATGAGCTCTTGGCATCAACCGTTTGAGTGCGGAAGAATTTTCTTATGTATATGCTAAAATTGCGGAATGAAATGCGTAGTTATTTTTTTTGGAAAATAATATAAATGGTTATAATTAACTTTAATTATTATAAAAAGAAAGTAATTTTTACTAACAAAAATGTTTCTTTTTTCAAATTCTCACTTATTACGTGAGTGTTTTGCTGCACAAATTCCATGAATTCCTTTTTTACATACAGCGCGAATTAAGTTGGATCGTTTAATTCCATTTCCATTTTTTTTACTGCAAACCTTACACTGTCGCAAGTTTCGTCCAAGAAATTTTTCTAACGAAAACTTTTTACTTATTGGTAGTCTTCCTGTTGCATTTTTGCTTGCTAACAATTCCCTCTCTATAGCATGAATAATGCTTGAAGTAAATTGCAGTCTAGTTAATTTTTTACTCAGACAATTCTCGGAATATATTATGTAAGCGTTTAGCACCATTCTGACAAAAATGTATTCTTTAGTATTAATTTATATTATATAGTGATAGCGCTTCATCGCACTCAAACGGTTAAGTTACCGTGGTTGACCTTATGCAGAAATAAAATTTGTGAAAAGGGAATTTACCACGCATAGCTGGCTTTTTCCTTGGCAGAAAGGCATTCCACCATCTCCTGTTTGTATGCGCAGAATCATTCGCAGATTGCTCCTCCTTGTAGCAGCGTGAACAACCTTTGCAAGGATCTGTGTAATGCATTATGGCATTGCACTTCCAATTTATGTCATCCTTATAACCAGTAAAAATGTATGTCGCATACCTATTGCATAGGCAGAATTGTACTTGCAAATGTGTATGTACAAATGTGCGATAACAAACGTTTTGGAATGTTAACCCTTTTATATTCATTAATGTATGAGTTGAATACAGATGCGCTCTTTGTCAAGGAATTTTTTTGGATCATTTTATTTGGCGTAAATTAAATATTTGCATTAGAACTTAGTTGCGCCTTACATGATCAATCAATAGAGTTGACACTAGTGAAAAGCATACCGTCTTCAGCGAGCGCTTTGACCGGAAGTATTTAGCACTCAAAGGGTTAATGATAATATGCTTTTAGCATAGGGCGATGACATGGATATAAAGTACTTACTTCCTGAGTGATCCATAATACCAGTACTTATTACGTCTGTGGTGTGCGTCTTGCCAAGGACCCCATTCCACTACTCCAGCAGCGTAGATCGGTTTAATTGGTTCATCAGTCTCTTGCTTTAATTACAATAATATACATGGACACATAAATATTGAACAGGTCGTATGACTGAGTTAAGTAAGTCCATTGAACTTTGGAAAACATACTTTAAGAGGCTCTACTTTAATCACATCCACCGTCTTAGTGCTACCGTTTATGACTGCCATCGTAGCATCAACCATACGTTGTACATTAGACAGGTACCCATATTCGAAGAACATATTATTTGCAATTCTATTCGTTTCTCCCAATGGTAAAATACCAATCGGGCATTGCTTTACAGAAGCAAGATTACTATTACATTTTCTCATTAATCCAGTTATAACTTCGGACAATGTACCATCACCTCCTGCCACGAGAATGGAGTCAGTGGGTACTTCTAAATTGGCAACTAAACTACGGGCTTGGCCTTCTGATTCTGTTTGAATTATCGTTACCGCAATCCCAGCTAAATGTAATAATGGCTCGCAATATTTTTCAAACTGCTTCTTTGCTTTTCTAAAAGTAGAACAATTAGATATTAGAACAGGAATGTGTATTAACGATACTATTCAGAGGAACTCATTAGAACCTTTTCTTAGCTGCTGGATTTAAAATTACTGTCACACGTTGTGGTTTGACATTGGTCGGGCATGGCATGTCTCCATATTTTACAGCGTGCTCACAATAATGTCTCATTAACTGATCAGTGCTAGGGGGGTCATAAAACAATACACAGCATTATTCATAGATGATACTGTTGTAAATTTCATAGAAAATATGATTTCTCTATGAATTAATTGATTAATGGTTGAATAACAGATTAAATACTTTGTAAAAAATAATGTTTCGTAAAAGTAAATGAAGAGCAATCAAGTTGCGAATTAACAGCGTAAGGAAAATATAAGGAAATTTTATTGGATTTATCTTATTGAAATTTATGAAAATATGATTATGAAAATATGACTTCTCTATGAATTAATTGATTAATGGTTGAATAATGGATTAAATACTTTATAAAAACTAACGTATCGTGAAAGCAAATGAAGAGCAATTAAGTTGCGAATTAACAGCATAAGGAAAATATAAGGAAGTCTTATTTGATTTATCTTATTGAAATTTATGAAAATATGATTATGAAAATATGATTTTTGTATGAATTAATTGATTAATGTTTGAATAATAGATTAAATACTTTATAAAAAGTAACGTTTTGTAAAAGCAAATGAAGAGCAATTAAGTTGCGAATTAACAGCGTAAGGAAAATATAAGAAAATCTTATTTAATTTATCCTATTGAAATTTATGAAAATATGATTATGAAAATATGATTTGTCTATGAATTAATTGATTAATGGTTGAATAATGGATTAAATACTTTGTAAAAAGTAACGTTTCGTAAAAGCAAATGAGGAATAATCAAGTTGCGAATTAACAGCGTAAGGAAAATATAAGAAAATCTTATTTGATTTATCCTATTGAAATTTATGAAAGTATGATTATCAAAATATGATTTCTCTGTGAATTAATTGATTAATGGTTGGATAATGGATTAAGTACTTTATAAAAAGTAACGTTTTGTGAAAGCAAATAAAGATCAATCAAATTGAGAATTAAGAGCATAAGAAAAATATAAGGAAATCTTATTTGATTTATCTTATTGAAATTGATGAAAATATGATTTCTCTATGAATTAATTGATTAATGGTTGAATAACAGATTAAATACTTTGTAAAAAGTAACGTTTCGTAAAAGTAAATGAAGAGCAATCAAGTTGTGAATTAAAAGCGTAAGGAAAATATAAGGGAATCTTATTTGATTTATCTTATTGAAATTGATGAAAATATGATTATGAAAATATGATTTGTCTGTGAATTAATTGATCAATGGTAGAATAAAGGATTAAATACTTTGTAAAAAATAACGTTTCATAAAAGTATACGAAGAGCAATCAAGTTGCGAATTAATAGCGTAAGGAAAATATAAGAAAATTTTATTTGAACGCGGAAGGTTATGTTAGCTAAGTAACTTACTCATATGTCTCTTTGCTGTAAGAAACACCGTATGACAATGCTACAGTTCCTACTATAGACTTTTTCCAATTATTCCGCAAGGTTTTAAAAAAATTTAACACCCGCATTTTAACGTGTTGTCAACGGTACTTTTGATAGACCCACTATTAACCTATATGTCCATTATGTTCTCATGTGTACATCTTGCTTGAGGCCGGAACCGATCATAATCTGATAAGTCACTTGTATGTAAGTTGACAAAGAGCTAGTTTCTATAATAAATAAATGACAATGCTTTAATAATATTATTCATGCAACATTTAGTTATCGAAAAATACGGAAACACGCTTCGAGCAAAATTTGTGTTTTAGTCATATATAATATAAGCGTCATAAAACGGTACATAACTGCAGGACTTGTTCTTTGTTCATTGTTCTTGTTTAGTCCTGGCATCTAGTTGTGCATAAAAAGCATAAAGTGTCTATTTGCATAAAATGTTCAAATTTGTTGTCTGATACCACGAATATTTATTTAGTTTCCAAATTTCGATAACGCGAGGATTTTATAGCACATTTTAAATTATTCACAATTTAGAGTTCCGTGGCATAGCATGCTGCAAGAATTCTCAGGAATATCACATCGCAGATGCACAACACCAAATCTGCAATTACATGCTTTCTATATCGAGTAATTATTGTGTACAATTTCAAACACACATTAACGGAAATAACGAAAAACTGATAGCGCCTGCAATTTTCAATATTTGACTTCACCAAAGAATTACCCAGGTCCATCCTATTAAAAATATCAACCGTTCTCTACTAATTCAACGCATGTTACTTATTCGACAAAACCAATATATTACACAAAATAGCATTTATTTATTAAGCCTAAAAATAACGCCCAATCACGTCGCATTTATGTAATTTAGTTACTCGACAAACCAACATATTACATAAAATAGCATTTATTCATTAATACATTGACTGACGTAGTGGTCATCGGTGACCGGCGCGAAAGGTCTCACGAAAAATTAAAAAAATACCCAATCGGTAGCATTTATAATTTTATAACTGCAACTAATGTTAAATAGTGATTCAATTCTTTGGTCTCCGATATCTTCGCATTATTTTCATTTTACATAATTAAATCATACTCTGTACTATTTTATCATGTCGCGGTTTTAATATAGTAAAATACGCACGGCAGTCAACGTGTTAAGCCTAATAATACATTCAATCATATCGAATTTACGTCATTTACTTACTCGACAAAATAACATATTACACAAAATAGCATTTATTCATTAAGCCTAAGAATGACAATCATATCGAATTTATATCACTTACTTACTCGATAAACCAACATATTACATAAAATAGCATTTATTCATTAATACATTGACTGACGTAGTGGTCACCGGTGACCGGCGCGAAAGGTTTCACGAAAAATTCAAAAAATACCTGATCGCTAGCATTTATAATTTTGTAAATACAATCAATATTAAATAGTGATTAAATTCTTTGGTCTCCGATACCTTCGCATTGTTTTCATTTTACACAATTTAATCTATTCTGTAGTATTTTATCATGTCGCAGTTTTAATATAGTAAAGTACGCACGGCAGTCAACGTGTTAAGCCTAATAATAATTCAATCATATCGAATTTACGTCATTTACTTACTCGACAAACCAACATATTAAACAAAATAGCATTTATTCATTAAGCCTAAGAATGACAATCATATTGAATTTATATCACCTACTTACTCGATAAACTAACATATTACATAAAATAGCATTTATTCATTAACTGATTGACTGACGTAGTGGCCATCGGTGACCGGCGCGAAAGGTCTCACGAAAAATTCAAAAAATATCCAATCGCTAGCATTTATAATTTTGTAAATGCAATTAATATGAAATAGTGATTCAATTCTTTGGTCTCCGATACCTTCGCATTTTTTTCATTTTGCATAATTCAATAATATTCTGTACTATTTTGTAATTTTGCGGTTTTAATATAGTAAAATGCGCACGACAGTCAACGTGTTAAGCTTAACAATACATTCAATCATATCGCGTTTACATCATACCACTGTCTTCTTTAATCGAAGAATTTTTTTGTATAATTCCGAACATTCATCAATGCAAATGACGAAAAACATACAGCGCCCGCAATACCCAAGATTTGACTTTACCGAAGCATTATACAAGTTACTTTAATTTAACGCATGTTATTTACTTGTTAAAGCCAACATATTACACAAAATAGAATTTATTCATTAAGTCGAACAATACCATTCAATCATATTGCATTTACATCATTTATAATATTATAATAATATATATTAGGTGTACAATTTAATTTACTTTGTTTTAAAATAAACCTTGAATTTAGCTGAAAAAATTGGATTATTCATTTGTGCACCTAATAGTTTCTCGACAATACTTTTTTACATTTACTTATTCATACCACTGTATTCTTCAGCACGGCCTCCCAATAAATTGAACTCAAACATTGCGGCAGGAGCCGTAAATACACAAGTACAAGTGTCAATAAGCGAGTAAGCTCACATCGCAAATTTTTGGTACGCAGTCTTCATTCATTTACTTACTCGACAATATTTCTTTACATTTACTCATACCACTGTCTTTTTCAGCACGGTCTTTCAACAAATTCAACTTAAACATTGCCGAAGGAGGCGTAAATACACACGTATTATACAAGTGTCGATAAGCGTAAATATTTTTGGCACACAGTCTTCACACATTTAGTTCGACAATACTTTTTTACATCAAGCACGGTCTTTCAACAAATTCAACTGAAATATTGCCGAAGGAGGCGTAAATACACAAGTTCATGTATCAATAAGTGAGTAAGCTCGCGTCGCAAATTTTTGGCACGCAGTCGTCATTCATTTACTTATTCGACAATACTTTTTTATATTTACTTGTACCACTGTCTTTTTCAGCACGGCCTTCCAACAAATTCCACTCGAACATTGCCAAAGGAGGCGTAAATACACACGTATTATACAAGTGTCGATAAGCGAGTAAAATCGTGTCGCAAATTTTTGGCACACAGTCTTCATTCATTTAGTTACTCGACAATACTTTTTTACATTTACTTATACCACTGTCTTCTTCAGCACGGTCTTCCAACAAATTCAACTGAAATATTGCCGAAGGAGGCGTAAATACACAAGTTCAATTCTCAATAAGTGAGTAAGCTCGCATCGCAAATTTTTGGCACGCAGTCTTCATTCATTTACTTACTCGACAATACTTTTTTACATTTACTTATACCACTGTCTTCTTCAGCACGGCCTTCCAACAAATTTAACTCGTCTTCAACGTGCCGAAGGAGGGGTAAATACACACATTCAAATATCAATAAGCGAGTAAGCTCACATCGCAAATTTTTGGCACGCTGTCTTCATTCATTTACTTACTCGACAATACTTTTTTACATTTACTCATATGACTGTCTTTTTCAGCACGGCCTTCCAACAAATTCAACTTAAACATTGCCGAAGGAAGCGTAAATACACACGTTCAATTCTCAATAAGCGAATAAGCTCGCATCGCAAATTTTTGGCCCGCAGTCTTCACTCATTTACTTACTCGACAATCCTTTTTTACATTTAGTCAGACCACTGTCTTTTACAGCACGGCCTTCCAACAAATTTAACTCGTCTTCAACTTGCCGAAGGAGGGGTAAATACACCCATTCAAATATCAATAAACGAGTAAGCTCGCGTTACAAATTTTTGGCACGCACTCTCCATTTCCGTTGAAAATGTCACCTTTTTCCATTCCCTTCCTTGCGTACGTTCATTTTCACACGACCGACGCTGCAATCAAGTAGTCGAGCAAAATGATGCGTCTGTCAGACTGTCGCGAAAAGACGAGTGGGCGTGTCAGAGAAATAACACCCCAATTTAATGTCCGGACACACTGCAATTGCACTAAATTGTCGAAGCGTCGGGGGTGGTGTTTTCATTTCCACACGTCCGACGATATTCTATAACCCGCGAAATCGGCATTTATCTTATATCTGGCCAGTCCTCGTGTTATCTCGAGGGAGTCAGGACAGTGCCATTGGCAATGTCTCATGCGACGGTAGTTATTTCGTAACGCAGGAATGGCAGACGTTTTCGAAAAGCGTTACTATCGAATGACGAAAGTATTGCTGACTGCTTTGGGCCGATGGCCGGATCATGATACGCGGAAGTATATAGCGCGCGAGATTTTTGCAACGATGACGTTGGTGTCTTTTCTGTTGCCACAGGCAGGTGAAGCTATTTGTTTTGTCAAGATTGCTGTAGTTATGGTTCGGAGTTGCTCTGGTCTTCAAAAGGATTGGTGGAAAGTTAAAGAAAAAAAAAATGTATATATCAAATGGCCGCAGTAGTATTAAATTTGAAATTGTGTGGTTAATGAAGTGTTCTGTGGAATGTAATGGTAGCGCGTTTTTGTTGGTAGGATGACAGACGATATGAATCTATTGAATATCAGTATTCAAAAATTAGAGAAATATTCAAATGTCACAATGGCCGCGGTAGTATTACATTTGTAATAGCGTGGTTAATAAGGTCTTTTGTGAACTGTAACAGTAGCGCGTTTGTTGGTAGGACGATGGTCGATATGAATGTTTGAATATCAGTATTCAATTATTAGAGAAATATTCAAATGTCACAATGGCCGCGGTGGTATTAAATTTGTAATAGCATGTTTCATTGATTAAATGTAATAGGTTCACGTATTGGTCTGTTTCGGTATATTTTGCAATTGCTAATAAGGTACCCTATAGATATGAATTGCTTGAATATCAGTATTCAAAAATCGAAGAAATATTTATGTGTGAAAATTGCCATGGTAGTATTACATTTGTAATAGTGTGGTTAATAAAGTGTTCTGTGAAATGTAATGGTAGCGCGTTTTTGTTGGTAGGATGACAGTCGATATCAATATATTGAATATCAGTATTCAAAAATTAGACAAATATTCAAATGTCACAATGGCCGCGGTCGTATCAAATTTGTAATAGCATGCTTCATTGATTAAATGTAATAGGTTCACGTATTGGCCTGTTTCGGTATATTTTGCAATTGCTAATAAGGTACCCTATAGATATGAATTGCTTGAATATCAGTATTCAAAAATCGGAGAAATATTCATATGTCAAAATGGCCGTAGTAGTATTAAATTTGTAATAGTGTAGTTAATAAGGTGTTCTGTGGATTGTAATGGTAGCGCGTTTTTGTTAGTAGGATGACAGTCGATATCAATATATTGAATATCAGTATTCAAAAATTAGACAAATATTCAAATGTCACAATGGCCGCGGTCGTATCAAATTTGTAATAGCATGCTTCATTGATTAAATGTAATAGGTTTACGTATTGGTCTGTTTCGGTATATTTTGCAATTGCTAATAAGGTACCCTATAGATATGAATTGCTTGAACATCAGTATTCAAAAATCGGAGAAATATTCATATGTCAAAATGGCCGTAGTAGTATTAAATTTGTAATAGTGTAGTTAATAAGGTGTTCTGTGGATTGTAATGGTAGCGCGTTTTTGTTGGTAGAATGACAGTCGATATGAATTGCTTGGAAATTAGTATTCAAAAATCAGAGAAATATTAATATGTCAAAACGGCCGCGATAGTTAGCAATTTGTAATAATATCGTTCGTTGATTGATGTATTGGTCTGTCTCGGTATATTTTGCATTTGCCAATAAGGTGTCCTATGGATATGAATCGCTTGAGTATGAGTATGTAAAAATGAGAGAAATATTCTTATGCCAAAATGGCCGGGGTAGTATTCAATTTATAATAATGTGATTCGTTGATTAAATGTAATAGATTGGCGTATTGATATGTTTCGGTATATTTTGCATTTGCCAATATGGTGTCCTGTGGGGTGTAATGATAGCGCGTTTTTATTGGTAGGATGACAGTCGATATGAATCGCTTATGAATCAGTATTCAAAAATGAGAGAAGTATTCATATGCCAAAATGGCCGCAATAGTATTAAATTTGTAATAATGTCGTTCATTGATTAAACGTAATGAATGGATGTATTGGCCTGTTTGAGAGAATACTTTGCAAAATTTACAATTTATAATAAGGTGATTCTTGATTAAATGTAATAGATTGGCGTATTGATATGTTTCGGTATATTTTGCAGTATGGTGTCGTTTTAGCTTTTCTTGGTATGGCGACAGTCGATATGAATCGCTTATGAATCAGTATTCAAAAATGAGAAAAGTATTCATATGTCAAAATGGCCGCAATAGTATTAAATTTGTAATAATGTCGTTCATTGATTAAACGTAATGAATGGATGTATTGGCCTGTTTCGGTATACTTTGCATTTACTAATAAGGTGTTCTATGGGGTGTAATAGTAGCGTTTTCTTTTTTTGGTATGACGACAGTCGATATGAGTCGGTTAAATACTGATTTCAGATTTCAAAATTTGTCAAGTGCTATAACGAAATGGTCATCGTGATGGATATTATACCGACGTCAAGTACTTTTGTGACCAGCATCGTGAAATTGTACACGTTTATTATAAATCGGAGAAGAGTGAGTTATTACGAATTACTGTTTGCGACGTCTTGCTTTAATCACAACAACGGAAGCGTATAAATGATATAAATATGTCTGTAATCGAGTATCACACCAATAAATGCATGACGTACAAATCGCGTTATAAGCAACTGCTTTATTCACATGACTGCGATTGATTGTTACCTTAAAATTGCCGTTATCTATAATTTTATTTTAAATAAATGTTTAACTTGCAAACACGGTAACGTGGTGTTACAGATGAAATTCCTTTTCGACAGAATGCGTAGCGATTGGGCAACACATCTGCAAAGGGAGGAAGTTACAATTTTTCGAGCATTTGCTGAGGACATGAAGTTATATACAACATTTTATGCGTGTAAGTGATGAGCGTCGATTGCAGCAATTTGTAGAACATTTTTTAGATAAATTATCACAGATGAAAAATGCTTACAACTTCAAATAAGAATGGTGCATACTTCCGTTATTCAATTTCATATTGTCCGTATCAAATTTTATTATTTATCATTTTTACGTACAGTTGACAAACGTACGGTAACAAAGCACATAAAGTCATGTAGTAAACGTCATTGCAATTAATGAAAAAAACCTTACGCATCGTTACGATGTAAATGCTTATAATTAAAAAAAATCATGTGCCATTTTTTTGTCCAATTTGATATTTCATCAATATAACTATAATTATTATATATTAAAAATTAATATACTGTAACATATATAATTATATATATATATAAATTAATATATTAAATATTAACTCTTTGCGCTCGACGCGCTTTTCTCTCGGGCTGACCAGCAACTCGACAGTAATTTCCGCCGCGCGCGCCTATTTCATGAGTTCGTTTATATTAACTTAAAATAATTTTAAGCACAATGGGACACTTTAAACTTATATAATTTAACATTACATACATTTATTTAACTTAATGAAGGATATTTATTAAGAATTACGTTCTATAATTTTTCTTCTTGTGGTATTTTGTAAAACAATCTCCAATGTGCATTCTTGGGTTGTCGGGGCATGTGTCACAATAGTACACAGTTTGTCGTCTTTGGCCGGACTTTCGTATATACAGGAACAAACTTTGCAATCCTTTTTGAAACCGTTTGTCCCATCAAAATAACATTCAAAAACTTATTAAAAACATTTTTTTTTAGTCAGATCATTTCAGAAGTGCTCTGTGAAGTAGAAGCTGTGCTACGTTATATGCTTTTGGCTTTTGGCCACTTTGGCTTTCAGATTCACTATCGATTATTCAGATTTTTCGTCTAATCTTACACCTATAACGTCGTCACTATTTTCAAAACTAAATCCGTTTCATTCTCATGGGCAAGCTGTCTATGTAGTGATGTCATTTTTGTTCGTTATTCTTAATCAAACAAAAAAAATAAATGACAAAAAAATCATCTTCACTAGAAGTCATTTGTTCGTCGTGTTCCATACTTATTGCAGGACACAGGCTCCCATAACTTTGAAAGAAATATTGCGATTGCCAAGAAGGTTGAAATTCGAACTAATGTCGAAGACAGAGTCCAATTTCATTGCGTTTACAAGTATTTTTGAGATAAGACATTTTATCTCAAAAGTGCGAAGATCGGTGATTGGTTCTTTACTTCATTTGACCTTTTTTTAAAGATGTAGAATTGAAAGAAGCCAGTTGAAAGACGTCTATCAGCGTTCTATTATTCTCACAGGCATAATGCACGCATTGATTATAATTCGTTTGTGTTTTTAAGATAAGACATCTTTATAGCTATATAAATAATAATAAAATGATAAACTACAAAAGGTAGACTTGTCAAGCGATATTCGTTAGGCCAAACACAAATAAACACCGTTACCACTCAATTTACCGCATCGATGCGAGTGGTGCCTGAGAGGCACCGATCGAGCGCAAAGAGTTAATATACTATAAATATTATAAATTAATCAATATATTATATGTTAGTCATATTAACAATATCAAATTGAATTACGTATCATTTGTATTTTCCATTGATAAAGGGACGTCAATAACGCGAGTAACGTGATATATTAAACGTTATTGCAATTAATGAAAATTACCTTCCCCATAGTTATGGTGTACTTGACTTTGGCGCTGTTTTTAATCGTACCTTTAATACCGCTGGTGCTCGATGCTTTGGTTCCTTTAAATGAAACTCGCCCTCAACTGCGGCTGGTCGAAGCAGAATACTTTATCGACCCAGACGAATATTATTATACGATATTCTGGCATCAGTTTCTTTGATTTTGCGACTTCAATATGGCACCAATTTCATTTTCTGATGTACGTTTTCTGTTTCATGAAGAGGGCATATCTTCTTTCAACACACATTTAAGGTGATGTTTTTATTGTTGGCGACAAGGATATGTCCCCAATGTCCATAACACAGGCTGAAATGCAACAGTATTATAGGATGCCGTGTTGTCGGAGTGTTCCCGCAATTTTCGATTGTTATGCAACTTTCGAAAAATATATGCATTAAGCACAATGTATGCGCATTTCAATAAAAAAGCAAGATTATGATAAAAATAAAGACGTATTACGTATGAGAAATGATTGTCTACTATAAAAAAAATTGTATGATTGGATATAATGCCGCATTACTTAAATACACAATATTTTATTCTTGTTTTTCTCTGTTGACATCATTGCCAGTGCATTTAATCTATTTGATTCATAATGTTTGGTGTCCTGATGTCATATGAAATGTCAATACTGATCGACGCTAAAATTAAATATTGCGAGCGGATGTCATAAATTAATTTATATATAATATTATATCATTTTATAATTTATAATATTTATCACTATCATTTATAATTACCACGTATAACCGATATTATTGGGTTGGAGGGAAAGTTCTGTCGTATTTTAAAGAAAATATTTGAATTAATTTATAAAAATATGTGTTTAATATTAATCATAATACATTTAATGTATTGTATGATGAATGCCAAATTCTTCTGCAATTTCTCAACTTGTTAAATGTGCATTATTTTCCAACATGGATCGTAAAACATCATTATCGATCTTGGATGGTCGTCCAGATCGATCACTTTCTTGAACATTAAATACATGAACATTATTTTTTCCAAATACCGCACATCATTTTAATGCATGCGTCCATTCATACAAAATGCAGTGTTGTAAATGCACTTTATCTACTGACATGTTTTTCACTTTAAATATCACAAGTAAATGATGAACGGTAAAAAAGGACTCCTTTTATATTAAACAGCAGCTATAAAAAACAAACAAAAAATCCGAATGACTCACTAGTCAGATGTTTTTTTTATTTACAAGAAAAATTACCTGCCTATTCAAAATACGACAGAACTTTCCCTCCAACCCAATATGTGATTTGAGACGCGCAGCTATCGTTTTTTTTTTATTCGTAGCCACGCGTTCTGAACATTTTAATGTTATTTTTCAGACGCATTATCACTGCCCATTCTGAGTACTGACAACAGAAAATTTGTTTCAGACATCATTTTAAGCATTCCATCTATGAGCTGAATGCCGAAAGTTGCATGGCTGGAACTGCGACAGTTGCACAGAACAAAAACTTTCATCGGAAATTTGTACGCTGTGTCAATGACCACATGAGAGCCTTAGAGTCAGTACAAGTTTCTAGCGACAGTTCGGTGTTTTATATGTGACCCTCGATGTATCGTTTTTGAGATAATGATCGCAAAAGTTGAAGAGAACGCAAAAGTTGACTGTTTATAAAATCGTTCGAGGTAAGTCCATGATCGTACGTTACAAAAATTCTCCTTAATTTTCTGGAAGGTTCGCTGAGATGCTCGAATCATGTTTTTCCTTCTCCTTGTTTCTTCAATCATCAGCCAACGTCATTGCGCTAAGCTGTACGTTAATGCAGGTATGAAACTTTAGGGGCTGTAAATTAATTTCTACGATCCTATGGGGTGTTGCACATATTCCTGGATAGTTTTTTATATAAAAATGTTCCTTGATGGTGCTTTCTAGGTGCTGCTATTAAAGAATGATGTTGCCGGTGCGTTGAGGTATGGAGTCTTTCTCGGTGCCCAACTTCTTCATATGTTGGTGAACACTCTGCCAGGACAGCGATTAATAGATCAAAGTAGCTCAGTTCGCATTGACGTGTGAGTAACAGTCGATTCGGATAATTATATCAATGAGCTGTGAGCATGCGATAATTGCAAGGGCGACTATTCATGTGTATATAGTGCGATAGAATCAAAACAACATATACGTGGGCAGTCCGATAAGTACTTAGCCTACAAAAGAAAAACGAAAATTTTGGAAAATTGACGATTTATTTTTCAACACAGTTTCCTTTTAACTCGATACACTTGATCCAGCAATGAAATCTGGGCATATCCTGCATGAAATATTGGGAATGAGAAAGCTTTCTGCTCGATGGGTGCCGCGTTTGCTCACTTCGGATAACAAGCGCATCCGTGAGACCACTTCAGAGCAGTGTTTGACACTGTTTAACCCTTTCGCGCCGCATATATGCGGCATCCACTCGACGAGCTGTGTGTACGAGCGCCGCATATACGCGGCATCCACGCCACGACTTCTGGGTACGAGCGCCGCATATATGCGGCATCGAAATAATCTGTACAAGTGCCATTTATAGTCAATGGCAACATTTTTCGTTATCGGCAGAGCATTTTCCGTTGATTTTATTGCTTATATTATAACTGCTCTTTGTTGAAACCACATCCAAACGTATTACGCAATAAACTACAAACATCAGAGCGATCGTTTACTGTTTTATACCGAATATTCTCTCATCAATTAAATTATAAATAATATATAATTATAAATTCTTCATCTAATAATATAAATTATAAATTCTATCAATTATATTCTATCAATATAAAAAATCCATTCGGCAGTAAACAATTTTACATATTTGGTTTTTACAAGAATTAGGAATAGATCGGCTTAATGTATAATTTTTAACTCTTAAAACTTAGACTTTTCAGGTTAGGGTTTTGTATTTTGCATTTTAAAAATTTTGGAAGTGTTTTCATATTAAAAATGTAAATATACTTATTACATTAGAGCAATGATTGTTTTATTCAGCACAGTTCCTATTTAGCACTTAAAACAACACATATGCAGAAACCACGCGCACTGTGCATATTTCCGGCGCGAGTTTCCGTTCAGTGACGGTACTTCGGCGGACAGGGCTCCCGTAGCGAAAGGGTTAAGCGCAATCCGAAAGAGTTTCTACGTCATTTTGTGACTGTGGACGAAACGTGGATCCACTGGTACACACCAGAGACCAAGGAACAGTCGAAACAGTGGACTGTGCCCGGCGAATGTGCTCCGAAGAAGGCGAAGACTGTCCTATCGGCCCGAAAGGTGATGGCCACCGTTTTCTGGGATTCACAAGGTGTAATCTACATTTTAGAAAAATTACCTGGAGAAGGGCAAAACAGTCACAGGGCTGCACTATGCCGAATTATTGAGTTGATTCGACGCCGAATTAAGGAAAAAAGAATTTGTCTGAAGAAAAAAGTGCTCTTTCACCACGATAACGCAAATCGGCTCACACCTCTGCCCAATTAATTAAATTATTTATACGAATTATTTAGAATATTTTAGGACTTTTCGAAACGTCCAAATTATTCATCTACCGTATTTCCATTCCTCTTGAATTTTTTTGCTCCCAAACTTGAAAAAGTCATATCGCTGGGCAGAAATTTGAGTCGAATGAGGAGGTTATCGCCGCCACGGAAGCCATACTTTGCAGATCTCCAGAAAACGTATTTTTCAGACGGGTTGAAGAAGTTGGAGCACCGCTGGATCAAGTGTATCGAGTTAAAAGGAGACTATGTTGAAAAACAAATCGTCAATTTTCCAAAATTTTCGTTTTTCTTTTGTAGGCTAAATACTTATCGGACTGCCCACGTACATATGACTTTTTAACGCTGGATCTACCAAGCGGGTCAACATAAATTGTGCCGTCACTTCACATAATCATTATTCGCGATTCGATATCATTATGTGCGATACAAATTCAATAATCACTCCACGTTATCACGTAATCATTTAAAGCGATTCAATATTATTATGTGCGATACGAATTATTTCGTAATATTTTATGTGACTTTTCTTGAAACGTCCAAATTATTCATTGCATGAAGTAATTTCCATTCCTCTTGCAATTTTTTTTGTTTTGGTGAAATGTAGGGATACATATACATTTTACAGAAAAATTAACGTGGACAGGGATGGGATGGGGGTGTACGGTAAATACATTTTTTTTTTTAGTTGCATTTGTTTTCGATGCTCTGTATTTTAGATACAATTAGAATGTTGTCTGAAGTAAGGGTTCATAAATGAAACGCTATCGTGTTCATAATACATTCAGAAAATCGGAACAACCTCTTCGCGTTTTCAATTAATTAAATTATTTATACGAATTATTTAGTAATATTTTATGTGACTTTTTCTTGAAACGTCCAAATTATTCATTGCATGAAGTAATTTCCATTCCTCTTGCAATTTTTTTTGTTTTGGTGAAATGTAGGGATACATATACATTTTACAGAAAAATTAACGTGGACAGGGATGGGATGGGGGTGTACGGTAAATACATTTTTTTTTTTTAGTTGCATTTGTTTTCGATGCTCTGTATTTTAGATACAATTAGAATGTTGTCTGAAGTAAGGGTTCATAAATGAAACGCCATCGTATTCATAATACATTCAGAAAATCGGAACAACCTCTTCGCGTTTTCAATTAATTAAATTATTTATACGAATTATTTAGTAATATTTTATGTGACTTTTCTTGAAACGTCCAAATTATTCATTGCATGAAGTAATTTCCATTCCTCTTGCAATTTTTTTTGTTTTGGTAAAATGTAGGGATACATATACATTTTACAGAAAAATTAACGTGGACAGGGATGGGATGGGGGTGTACGGTAAATACATTTTTTTTTTTAGTTGCATTTGTTTTCGATGCTCTGTATTTTAGATACAATTAGAATGTTGTCTGAAGTAAGGGTTCATAAATGAAACGCCATCGTATTCATAATACATTCAGAAAATCGGAACAACCTCTTCGCGTTTTCAATTAATTACATTATTTATAGGTACAATGGGATTTGGTATTCCGCACCTTTAAAATCTCAAAAGCTCCTATTACTGGTGATGGCCCGGTCGACGAATCCATGCTATATAACGGCTGGCAAAATCATGATACTTTCATTAATGTCTTTCAGTGCGGTAATAAAAATTCTCAAATAAGACGCTATAAGCAGTGGCGGATTTCTGCACAGGTGCACAGGCGCGAAAAAAATCAAAACTCTCTCATTTTAACACTAAACATACCAAGCGGAGTCAAATGACGTCTTTGAAAATTTACTTTGAAATCGTACATCCATTGTTATTTCATTTGTACATTCATTTGACTTTCTGTAAATTCTTATATCGTCTAATTATTCAATTTCTCGCTTTACGAAGTTAGGAATTTCTTTTTGGAAATCAACGTTTATTTCGTTAAGGATCAAATCCACCACTCCACCACCACTATTACGATTACTTTACGTTTATTCCAACTATTACATAGGCAACCTAAATCTTCCATAAGTCATAAGGCACCGTCTCCACAATATGTGGGATTTTTATTAGATGTTTTATGTACGCGATTTTGATTAGGAAGTTTTACAAAGGTAGTGAATTAAATTATAATAAATTATATTAGGTGTACAACTTTGCTCCCGCCGTTTTTTGCATTGGACGATAGGGAAAAAACGGCGGGAGCAAAGTTGTGTACCTATTAGTATTATAGAATATGTAAGAATAAATTTAATAACAAATTATGTATGGAAATACTATGATATTATGCTATGCCACTACGGCAATTGCATTTGTCACAAAAATTACGGCTATCCGATCCAATAAACAGGATACAACTGATGTAAGTGAACTTTTCTACTATTTGTTTCGTTTCGCCGCTAATGAATAGATTTATATTCACCTCATACACTGATACTTATAATTGCAGTATGTGGGAGATCGAAAACAAATAATAAACAAACATATCTGTTCATAGTTATTGCTGATCAGTTTCCTCGGACACATATATGTGCCCATAGTACTGAAAGGGTTAAAATATATATGAAAAAAATTGTCCGATCAAAATGCTAAAAATACTTAGAGGGGACCGCAAAATTAACACTAGAACTACCGCACCAGTCATTTTGACTGGTTTTACAATTTGATTTAAATATTTCTACTTTATGTTACATTTTTTCCGAAATGGTGTAATGACTTTTGCAGTGATAACTAAAGATATAGTAAAATATATTTTTTAAATGTTTTATTTATTCTGAATCAAAATAAATTGATACTATGGTTACTTATACCAACAGCAGTCATTTTGACTGGTATTTATTAAGGCGTTCATTTAGATCGGAAGTCGTAAAACATTTGAAGATTCTGTTAGGAATGTTATTGTTTGGTTTTGGAATTTACTCGGTTGCCACATCACAGTATTATATCAAGCAACATTGTAAAAACAACCATCAAATAGAGAAGTTACTGCATTCAATGAGTGCGTTTATAACAGCCGCTGGAAGACCATCATGCTCTTGTTCATATAACAATATATTCAGTATACGACATATTATTTCAATTAGTGTAAGATGAGAAAATAAATACAAATATTATACACTCATTTTTATAATAAATAGTTTTGTTCTAATCTTTCTAAGCCCTGAAAATGGCAAAACGATTGAAAACTTGTGAAGTATTGCAAAAATTGAATGATGTACCAATGGAATGCTCTGATATAGAAGATGGTGAACTTTATGACTGTAAAGATGAACCAGAAGAAAATGAAATTGAAGGAAGACCATCATGCTCTTGTTCATATAACAATATATTCAGTATACGACATATTATTTCAATTAGTGTAAGATGAGAAAATAAGTACAAATATTATATACTCATTTTTATAATAAACAGTTTTGTTCTAGTCTTTCTAAGCCCTGAAAATGGCAAAACGATTGAAAACTTGTGAAGTATTGCAAAAATTGAATGATATACCAATGGAATGCTCTGATATAGAAGATGGTGAACTTTATGACTGTAAAGATGAACCAGAAGAAAATGAAATTGAAGGAAGACCATCATGCTCTTGTTCATATAACAATATATCCAGTATACGACATATTATTTCAATTAGTGTAAGATGAGAAAATAAATACAAATATTATACACTCATTTTTATAATAAATAGTTTTGTTCTAATCTTTCTAAGCCCTGAAAATGGCAAAACGATTGAAAACTTGTGAAGTATTGCAAAAATTGAATGATATACCAATGGAATGCTCTGATATAGAAGATGGTGAACTTTATGACTGTGAAGATGAACCAGAAGAAAATGAAATTGAATCGTGGGGTGTTCACGATAATCTTGTTGATAGTGACAAAAGTGACAATGATGATTTAGACAAAGAATATGTTCAGAAATCTTCAGAAAGCGAATGTGAAAATAATTCGAATTTACGTAAAAGTAGACGTGTTCGAGTGTTTTCAAGTTCTGAAGATTCTAATGAAAGTATTTTACTAGAATCACAAAATGAAATTGCTGCAGACGGAACCATGCGCGAGGAGCATTGTGTTTACTAATGCGTAAGGGATAATCCTAACTCATTAAATAAGTTAATAATACCAAAAATGTATTACATACAGCATGGATTTCCTTTTGTAAGAATGTAATGAAGCAACAAATTTAAAAATATTTTATTATTAAGTATTTTTTTAAGACCAGTCATTTTGACTGCTTTTGGTAGAAGTAGGTTTGCTGAATTGTCGGTAGTTCTAGTGTTAAATTGTGCCTGGTGCATCTCAACTGTTAAATCCGTCACTGAGGATATTTAAATAAATACTTACGATATTATTATGTTGTTCAGGTCTTGCAGACGGCAGTTTCCTACTTTACGATGATACGCTCGTTCCGATAATTTTCTCCGACATAGGATACGGATGCATGAATATTATAGCGAGCGAATTGTAGATCCGTTGAATGCTAAACGTTGTTAACAAATACAAAAACGTTCTAATTCAAAGACGTCAATTGCGTAGGCCATCATTTGCGAAGGTACTATACTAGGAGCGTTATTTAAAAAGAGCATACTAAAACGTACTACACATTTTTACGTACATCTTTAAATTATTTAATTTATGTTTAACTTCACGTTTTGGATAAACCATGAAGAATGCTTAACCAAAATACGAAAACGCGGCATCCAACCGGAAGTCAACGCCTCATCGAATACTTAACCACGTTATTCATATTGAATTTCATACTTCCTACCAGCTGAACCCAACACAGGATCATCAGCATCAAATATAATTTATCCGTCAAAATTTGTACACGTTCTCGATGTTTTCGATGTACTGAAGATCAGTCTGCGTGAGTTGCAAAAAATGGACGATGAAAACTGCACCCTTGGATATGACGTACGTGGTTGGTAAAGCGTTAAGAAAAAAACAGTGCATAGTCACAGCGATAAAATAAGAAACACTAAATATATTATATAGATATTACTTATTGCCGGCTAAAACGTGCGTGCATCGACGCCATGACTGTTGCTTCGATTATCTTATACACCATAACGCAATCGCCGTGTAATGGCTCGTAATTTTGCGTACCTTGCACCCTCATTGACTTCCTCAGTTTTTTTTTCAGTTTACACGTCCTTAAGACAGTGTTCCGACGGAAGACGTTTCCGTCACAGAGTAATACTGTTTGTGTGTGCATTTTTTATGCGTCCACTGAGAAGAAAATTCGAGGTGGCGGATTTTCGTGGAAACTTCAGACGCGCATTGTCCGTCGCGAAGCAATGAATGTGTCGGAGAATCCTTGTTATAAACTGAACAGATGTTTGTTGACCGCGGTAGGACAGTGGCCCTATCAAGATTTCAGGAGCAGTTTCATTGGCAGACTGTGTGTGAGCGCCTGTTTCGTCACTTTTCTGACCGCTCAGGTATGCATGATTATTTTTATGGGGTTACTCCGTGGATTTACGTGGTAAAAGATTTTACTAAAAATGCAAACAATTTGCAATGAAGCCTATTTGCAATGTTGTAAAAGCAATTGATATTGGAACGGTGCTTCAATACTTTGGCTTCTAACAACTCTGCGTTACCTTTATTTTGCACGATTTAATTATACTCTGCAGTATTTTATCGCTTTGCGGTTCTAACATAGCAAAATACGCTTGAGCAAAATTCGCAAAAGATTTTACTAAAAATACAAAAAATTCGCAATGAAGCCTATTTGCAATGTTGTAAAAGCAATTGATATTAGAACGGTGCTTCAATACTTTGGCTTCTAACAAATCTGCGTTACCTTTATTTTGCACGATTTAATTATATTCTGCAGTATTTCAACGCATCGCAGTTCTAACATAGCAAAATTCGCAAAAGATTTTACTAAAAATACAAAAAATTCGAAATGGAGCCTATTTGCAATGTTGTAAAAGCAATTGATATTGGAACGGTGCTTCAATACTTTGACTTCTACTAACTCTGCGTTACCTTTATTTTGCACGATTTAATTATATTCTGCAGTATTTCAACGCATCGCAGTTCTAACATAGCAAAATTCGCAAAAGATTTTACTAAAAATACAAAAAATTCGTAATGAAGCCTATTTGCAATGTTGTAAAAGCAATTGATATTGGAACGGTGCTTCAATACTTTGACTTCTAACAACTCTGCGTTACCTTTATTTTGCACGATTTAATTATATTCTGCAGTATTTTATAGCGTCGCGGTTTTAACATAACAAAATACGCAAAAGATTTGACTAAAAATGCAAAAAATTCGAAATGAAGCCTATTTGCAATGTTGTAAAAGCAATTGATATTGTAACGGTGCTTCAATACTTTGGCTTCTACTAACTCTGCGTTACCTTTATTTTGCACGATTTAATTATATTCTGCAGTATTTCATCGCATCGCAGTTCTAACAGCAAAATTCGCAAAAGATTTTACTAAAAATGCAAAAAATTCGAAATGAAGCCTATTTGCAATGTTGTAAAAGCAATTGATATTGGAACTGTGCTTCAATACTTTGACTTCTACTAACTCAGCGTTACCTTTATTTTGCACGATTTAATTATATTCTGCAGTATTTCATCGCATCGCAGTTCTAGCATAGCAAAATTCGCAAAAGATTTTACTAAAAATACAAAAAATTCGCAATGAAGCCTATTTGCAATCTTGTAAAATCAATTGATATTGGAACGGTGCTTCAATACTTTGGCTTCTACTAACTCTGCGTTACCTTTATTTTGCACGATTTAATTATATTCTGCAGTATTTCATCGCATCGCAGTTCTAACATAGCAAAATTCGCAAAAGATTTTACTAAAAATACAAAAAATTCGAAATGGAGCCTATTTGCAATGTTGTAAAAGCAATTGATATTGGAACGGTGCTTCAATACTTTGACTTCTACTAACTCTGCGTTACCTTTATTTTGCACGATTTAATTATATTCTGCAGTATTTCATCGCATCGCAGTTCTAACATAGCAAAATTCGCAAAAGATTTTAATAAAAATACAAAAAATTCGCAATGAAGCCTATTTGCAATGTTGTAAAAGCAATTGATATTAGAACGGTGCTTCAATACTTTGGTGTCTAACAACTTTGCATTCCCTTTATTTTGCACGATTTAATTATATTCTGCAGTATTTCATCGCATCGCAGTTCTAACATAGCAAAATTCGCAAAAGATTTTACTAAAAATGCAAAAAATTCGAAATGAAGCCTATTTGCAATGTTGTAAAAGCAATTGGTATTGAAACGGTGCTCCAATACTTTGACATCTACTAACTCAGCGTTACCTTTATTTTGCACGATTTAATTATATTCTGCAGTATTTCAACGCATCGCAGTTCTAACATAGCAAAATTCGCAAAAGATTTTACTAAAAATACAAAAAATTCGTAATGAAGCCTATTTACAATGTTGTAAAAGCAATTGATATTGGAACGGTGCTTCAATACTTTGGCTTCTACTAACTCTGCGTTACCTTTATTTTGCACGATTTAATTATATTCTGCAGTATTTCATCGCATCGCAGTTCTAACATAGCAAAATTCGCAAAAGATTTTACTAAAAATACAAAAAATTCGTAATGAAGCCTATTTACAATGTTGTAAAAGCAATTGATATTGGAACGGTGCTTCAATACTTTGACTTCTACTAACTCTGCGTTACCTTTATTTTGCACGATTTAATTATATTCTGCAGTATTTCATCGCATCGCAGTTCTAACAGCAAAATTCGCAAAAGATTTGACTAAAAATACAAAAAATTCGAAATGGAGCCTATTTGCAATGTTGTAAAAGCAATTGATATTGGAACGGTGCTTCAATACTTTGACTTCTAACAATTCTGTTACCTTAATTTTGCATGATTTCATTATATTCTGCAGTATTTTATCACATCGCAGTTCTAACATAGCAAAATACGATTGAGCAAAATTCGCAAAAGATTTTACTAAAAATACAAAAAATTCGCAATGAAGCCTATTTGCAATGTTGTAAAAGCAATTGATATTAGAACGGTGCTTCAATACTTTGGCTTCTAACAAATCTGCGTTACCTTTATTTTGCACGATTTAATTATATTCTGCAGTATTTCATCGCATCGCAGTTCTAACAGCAAAATTTGCAAAAGATTTTACTAAAAATGCAAAAAATTCGAAATGGAGCCTATTTGCAATGTTGTAAAAGCAATTGATATTGGAACGGTGCTTCAATACTTTGACTTCTACTAACTCTGCGTTACCTTTATTTTGCACGATTTAATTATATTCTGCAGTATTTCATCGCATCGCAGTTCTAACATAGCAAAATTCGCAAAAGATTTTACTAAAAATACAAAAAATTCGTAATGAAGCCTATTTGCAATCTTGTAAAAGCAATTGATATTGGAACGGTGCTTCAATACTTTGACTTCTAACAAATCTGCGTTACCTTTATTTTGCACGATTTAATTATATTCTGCAGTATTTTATAGCGTCGCGGTTTTAACATAACAAAATACGCAAAAGATTTGACTAAAAATGCAAAAAATTCGAAATGAAGCCTATTTGCAATGTTGTAAAAGCAATTGATATTGTAACGGTGCTTCAATACTTTGGCTTCTACTAACTCTGCGTTACCTTTATTTTGCACGATTTAATTATATTCTGCAGTATTTCATCGCATCGCAGTTCTAACAGCAAAATTCGCAAAAGATTTTACTAAAAATGCAAAAAATTCGAAATGAAGCCTATTTGCAATGTTGTAAAAGCAATTGGTATTGAAACGGTGCTTCAATATTTTGGCTTCTACTAACTCAGCGTTACCTTTATTTTGCACGATTTAATTATATTCTGCAGTATTTCATCGCATCGCAGTTCTAGCATAGCAAAATACGCAAAAAAGATTTCACTAAAAATGCAAAAAATTCGTAATGAAGCCTATTTGCAATCTTGTAAAAGCAATTGATATTGGAACGGTGCTTCAATACTTTGACTTCTACTAACTCTGCGTTACCTTTATTTTGCACGATTTAATTATATTCTGCAGTATTTCATCGCATCGCAGTTCTAACATAGCAAAATTCGCAAAAGATTTTACTAAAAATACAAAAAATTCGAAATGGAGCCTATTTGCAATGTTGTAAAAGCAATTGATATTGGAACGGTGCTTCAATACTTTGACTTCTACTAACTCTGCGTTACCTTTATTTTGCACGATTTAATTATATTCTGCAGTATTTCATCGCATCGCAGTTCTAGCATAGCAAAATTCGCAAAAGATTTTAATAAAAATACAAAAAATTCGTAATGAAGCCTATTTGCAATGTTGTAAAAGCAATTGATATTGGAACGGTGCTTCAATACTTTGACTTCTAACAACTCTGCGTTACCTTTATTTTGCACGATTTAATTATATTCTGCAGTATTTCATCGCATCGCAGTTCTAACATAGCAAAATTCGCAAAAGATTTTACTAAAAATACAAAAAATTCGAAATGAAGCCTATTTGCAATCTTGTAAAAGCAATTGATATTGGAACTGTGCTTCAATACTTTGACTTCTAACAACTCTGCGTTACCTTTATTTTGCACGATTTAATTATATTCTGCAGTATTTCATAGCATCGCAGTTCTAACATAGCAAAATTCGCAAAAGATTTTACTAAAAATACAAAAAATTCGTAATGAAGCCTATTTACAATGTTGTAAAAGCAATTGATATTGGAACGGTGCTTCAATACTTTGGCTTCTACTAACTCTGCGTTACCTTTATTTTGCACGATTTAATTATATTCTGCAGTATTTCATCGCATCGCAGTTCTAACATAGCAAAATTCGCAAAAGATTTTACTAAAAATACAAAAAATTCGTAATGAAGCCTATTTACAATGTTGTAAAAGCAATTGATATTGGAACGGTGCTTCAATACTTTGACTTCTACTAACTCTGCGTTACCTTTATTTTGCACGATTTAATTATATTCTGCAGTATTTCATCGCATCGCAGTTCTAACATAGCAAAATTCGCAAAAGATTTGACTAAAAATACAAAAAATTCGAAATGGAGCCTATTTGCAATGTTGTAAAAGCAATTGATATTGGAACGGTGCTTCAATACTTTGACTTCTAACAACTCTACGTTACCTTTATTTTGCACGATTTAATTATATTCTGCAGTATTTCATCGCATCGCAGTTCTAACATAGCAAAATTCGCAAAAGATTTTACTAAAAATACAAAAAATTCGTAATGAAGCCTATTTACAATGTTGTAAAAGCAATTGATATTGGAACGGTGCTTCAATACTTTGGCTTCTACTAACTCTGCGTTACCTTTATTTTGCACGATTTAATTATATTCTGCAGTATTTCATCGCATCGCAGTTCTAACATAGCAAAATTCGCAAAAGATTTGACTAAAAATACAAAAAATTCGCAATGAAGCCTATTTGCAATGTTGTAAAAGCAATTGATATTGTAACGGTGCTTCAATACTTTGGCTTCTACTAACTCTGCGTTACCTTTATTTTGCACGATTTAATTATATTCTGCAGTATTTCATCGCATCGCAGTTCTA
Source organism: Cryptocheilus praepositus (assembly GCA_033815515.1). NCBI lineage: Eukaryota > Metazoa > Arthropoda > Insecta > Hymenoptera > Pompilidae > Cryptocheilus > Cryptocheilus praepositus. The sequence goes on along the minus strand of JAWWQZ010000321.1, from coordinate 507,342 downwards.
ACATAGCAAAATTCGCAAAAGATTTTACTAAAAATACAAAAAATTCGAAATGAAGCCTATTTGCAATGTTGTAAAAGCAATTGATATTGGAACGGTGCTTCAATACTTTGGCTTCTACTAACTCTGCGTTACCTTTATTTTGCACGATTTAATTATATTCTGCAGTATTTCATCGCATCGCAGTTCTAACATAGCAAAATTCGCAAAAGATTTTACTAAAAATACAAAAAATTCGAAATGAAGCCTATTTTCAATGTTGTAAAAGCAATTGATATTGGAACGGTGCTTCAATACTTTGGCTTCTACTAACTCTGCGTTACCTTTATTTTGCACGATTTAATTATATTCTGCAGTATTTCATCGCATCGCAGTTCTAACAGCAAAATTCGCAAAAGATTTGACTAAAAATACAAAAAATTCGTAATGAAGCCTATTTACAATGTTGTAAAAGCAATTGATATTGGAACGGTGCTTCAATACTTTGGCTTCTACTAACTCTGCGTTACCTTTATTTTGCACGATTTAATTATATTCTGCAGTATTTCATCGCATCGCAGTTCTAACAGCAAAATTCGCAAAAGATTTTACTAAAAATACAAAAAATTCGAAATGGAGCCTATTTGCAATGTTGTAAAAGCAATTGATATTGGAACGGTGCTTCAATACTTTGGCTTCTACTAACTCTGTGTTACCTTTATTTTGCACGATTTAATTATATTCTGCAGTATTTCAACGCATCGCAGTTCTAGCATAGCAAAATACGCAAAAAAGATTTTACTAAAAATGCAAAAAATTCGAAATGGAGCCTATTTGCAATGTTGTAAAAGCAATTGATATTGGAACGGTGCTCCAATACTTTGGTTTCTAACAACTCTGCGTTACCTTTATTTTGCACGATTTAATGTGTTAATATAATCGCCAACAATGTGACAATGGTAATATCTATATGCAATGCAATCTTAGGTGGCGGGATTCATATCATCAGGCGAAGTTCTCTATATCGTCATCGAACTTCTGCCTCTATTTTTTGCAGCCTCTACGTGTGCGATCAAATTTTATGGCAACATTTTCTATGCGAAGACGGTGAGTTGTTTAATTCAGCGTAATTTCACGTTGATCATAATTACTGAGAATTTTACACCTACTGTGATTGAATATGGTTTAATTTGTTCTTTGGACGCTAAATGTTTCGAGATAATTTCAGGAGTACTATATTATTGTTAGAGGCTATGTGTTGTATGTTTGTGAATATTTTCAATAACTTGAAGAAGTATCTTCATTCAATCGTAAGACGCTAAAAAATTCCTTTTCGGTATTAGGAATAGAAGAACAAAAAAATAGATTTATTATTTAATGCTGTTGAGCAAAAGATCTACGGACGTTCGTTGCTTTTGAACACGTATTTTCTCAGGAAAAGTAAGAAACAAATAATATTACATAGGCATTCGATGTTATATGTTTTAGTTATGGTCTTCCGTAGAGTAAACTCAATTTTTGTTCATTTTTTATAGTTTTATGTGATAATTTAGCATTTCGTATAAACGTTGGTTGATTTTATTTCGTTACGCTTTTGAAATTTTGTCAACATTTTTAAATTAGAAAGTATCACAATAAGTTGTCAAACTGCCATTATTTCCATTTTGTAAGTTTGGTTACGCGGGTTTCATAGAAAACGTGAGATTCGAGAACCGATTTTTCGTTTTCTGATTAAATCATTTCAGTGCCAAAATAATTGAGTAAAAATGTATCAATTGATAAATGATCAATTAAATGATCGCAAACAAATAACATTCCATCACAATAGCCAATTCTCATTAGCACCCAGGATTGAATTACAAACCGCTAAATGACTTTGTCAGAAGAATCTTAACTTTTTCGCAGCTAAGAACATTACTCGATCGTATGAACGAAGATTGGCAGAATAAGCGTGTTCACGAAGAAATAATTATTATGGAAAAATATGCCAATGACGGAAGAATCTTTACGTTAGCTTATGCGTGTAAGTTATATTTCACTTTTACTCTCACCTATCATACAAAGATGACAACGCAACAAAGCAGTTCACGCAAATTTTAAGCTTCATTACGTTTTTTAATTATTTTTAAATTTCATAATTCCTCCAGTGGTCGTGTACGTCAATGTGTTTCTGTATTTATTTTTGCCCTTCGTCTATCGAGTTATTTTCGTCGCCGAAACATCGAATGCATCGCAACACCGTAAACTCCCCATACAGGCGGATTATTTCATCGATCCTGAAAAGTATTTCTACGTCATTTTTGTATACCTTTGCGTCGTAACGTTCTGGGCAATGACTGTGTATGTTGCTGCGGACTCAATGTTTTTCGTGTACATTCGACATATTTGCGGGATGTTCACAATTCTCAGGTAAGAAAATCTGTCGATTTACGTAATGCTCTTGTGGGCATGTTTTTATTTCCTTCATCGACTATTTTAGTCAGCGCTTGGAATATACACTGTATTCTGACGAATATGCTATTCGACCATTGTCTGCCAGCAAAAAGGGTGCCCTGAAACGCAATATCATATTGTGTGTTAAGAATCACAGAAGAATGATCGAGTTAGTAACAATCATTGCGTTTGTATAATATTTTGCTTAACACGGCGAATCGATGATGAATTGCATAGTTAATGTACAGTAAAACCTGTTTTTGTGCGGTGGATAGGGACCGTATAAAAGAAATCGTACAAAAAAATATTCGAAAATTTTATAAATTCCTACATATAATAAACAATTTTGTACGATATACTACGTACATTTTTTTTATGCGGTGGATAGGGACCAATTATATTTATATTGGGCCAAATATAAATATTAGCGGCGGCGCCCACCTAAAGTTATGTTATAATTTTGTGGAATATGTGATAAGTAATTACAACTGATGTAATAATTGTGATAGATGCAAGTACAGGTAACCCTCCTATAACACGGTAGTTAGGTTCCTAGAAAATGCCATGTTGTGTGAAACCGTGTTGCATGAGACCCTGAGCTAGTACAAAAAGGGGGGTTACGTTCCAAAAACTTATTAAAAACAAATATTTTTTTTAATTCGACATAAACAACTTAATTTTTAATAAAAATATAAATGTATGTACAACACAAAGTAAACAAACAAATGTAATCTAACGCCACCATAATTTAATGAATTTATTGGTCGTCACTGCTCAGTATAATCAACCGAGAACGTTTTTTCGGTGGAACGACATTGCTTTCACTTTCAGAATTTTTTTCTCTATTTAAAGTTTTTGTATGTTTTCCCGTCTTAAAAAAATCTGTAATCGAACTTTTCTTGCTGGTTCTAACTAGGTCATTGTAAATTTCGCGGTATGGAGCTAAACAGTTTTGCAGCTCCCTTTTGAATTTTCGACTTCTTTCCGTGAAAGGGTCTGTATTCAAGAAAAATGACTCGAGATTTTCCACTAAGCATAGGCCTTCTTATATTTTTTTAATGTTAAATTCTTAACTGCACAATCTTCATCAGAGCTAGCGTCCTCAAAATCGATTTGATTTGCATCTAGGGATGCCATTTCCATCAAATCCGCTTCGTCAACTTCTTCTTCCACTAATAAATCTTGAATGTTTTTGATAGCCATATCCACAAAATCTTCACCTCCGATTGATTTAGCGACTTCTAATATGGCACCAATTTCATTTTCTGATGTTTCGCGCATGTTTTCTGTTTCAACTGAAGAGGGCCATATCTTCTTCCAACACGCATTTAAGGTTGATGTTTTTATTTCTTTCAACGACAAGGATATGTCCCCAATGTCCTACGGGGGACACAGGCCCCGATAAAAGGAACAACCGTGTTATACCAGGTGTGTCGGTAATTCCTTTCCGGTTTTTGTAACTGATGTCACTAGCCATAAGTATGAAATGTTATGATTTTATACATATGTCATTTGTTTCTACTAACATTAACCTCAAAACTGCACAAGTTACATTCCGCCAAAGTAACAGTTTTATAGATTTATAATTTTTTGAATATATCGAGTTTTGTGCCTGGAAACGTGCATTTGCGGCACGCATTACTTTTCTTGTTTCATCAAAAGAAAAAAGCCCCTGAAAGTCATCGTTTGCTGGTACAGACTTACGGTGAGCATGCTCCAACCATAAGAACATGTGAAACGTGGTTTCGACAATTCAAATGTGGTGATTTCAAGGTTCAAGACAAAGAACGTCCTGGTAGGCCGAAAATGTTTGAAGATGCGGAATTGCAGGAGTTATTGGATGAAGACCCAACACAAACTAAAAACAATTGGCAGAAAAGTTGAATGTGAGCCGAGTAGCAATTTGTGAACGATTACAAGCGATGGGAAAGATCCAAAAGATGGGAAAGTGGGTGCCACATGAATTGAATGACAGGCAATTGGGAAACCGAAAAATCGTCAGTGAAATGCTGCTTCAAAGGTATGAAAGGAAGTAATTTCTGCATCGAATAGTAACGGGTGATGAAAAATGGATTTATTTCGAAAATCCCAAGCGAAAAAAATCATGGTTATCTCGTGGCGAAGCCGGCCCATCAACTGCAAGGCCAAATCGCTTTGGTCGCAAGACCATGCTTTGTGTCTGGTGGGACCAGGTTGGTGTCGTATATTATGAATTGTTGAAACCTGGAGAAACAGTTAATACTGATCACTACCGACAACAAATAATCAATTTGAACTGTGCATTGATCGAAAAACGTCCACAATACGCTCAAAGACATGATAAGGTGATTCTGCAGCATGACAACGCGCCGTCTCATACAGCAAAATCAGTCAAAGAAGTGTTGAAATTACTTGGATGGGAAGTTTTATCGCACCCGCCTTACTCTCCAGACCTGGCTCCATCCGACTACCACCTTTTCGCATCGATGGGGCACGCGCTTGCAGAGCAGCACTTCGCCGATTTCGAAGAAGTTAAAAAATGGCTCGATGAATGGTTTAGCTCAAAGGAGAAACTGTTCTTTTGGAATGGCATCCATAAATTGCCTGAGAGATGGGCAAAATGTATAGATTCAAATGGCCAATACTTTGAATAAATAAATTTTAATTATCCATTGTACGTAGCGTGTTTTCTTTAGCGAAAAAACCGGAAAGGACTTACCGACACACCTGGTAGGATGCCGTGTTGTAGGAGTGTTCCCGCAATTTACGAATCGTGTTATAGCGAAACCGTGTTATAAGATACCGTGTTATAGGAGGGTTACCTGTAATACAAAATTAATAATCTGCAATGGTGTGATACAATTCGAAACATTCTAGTAGATGTAAGAGAACTGTGCACTAAACTTTGTACTAAATAAGTCGTGGGAATGGCTCGAAGGCTGCGCGAGGTCGTTTATGTTTTTCGTTAAAATTCTCGTTTCGTTAAAATTCTCGAACGTAAATCGTAAGTTAAGGGGTTAACGTTTTATCTAATTACTGAAGGTTCGCAGAGTTAATCGAATCAGCTCATACATGGCCATTTTTGCTCCAAACTGTGGGGAATGTGCTCACTTTGAGTTCGTCATTGGCGAAGGTAAGTGAATTAATGTTTTTTTCAAGTATATTGACGGTAGAAATTCAATCAATTATAATCTGGATAATGTTTGACTTTATTCTAATGTATCAGACGTTGCAAAGTTTGCATGAAGTAGACGAAGCCTTCATAACTGTGGGTTTTATTGCTGGCCAACTGTTTCATATGTTCGTCGGGAGTTTTTCGGGACAAATTTTAATGGATCACAGTAGCCATATACGTCAAGCGATGTAAGTGTAGATCTGTGTCAATTATGTATTCTTTCAGTCCTGTTATAATTCAAACACCAAGGTAAGAGGAGCCCTTTTTGGTTCAATTTATGACTCAGTCTTTATTAGAAAAATCAATTTCAGAAAGACGACCGGGAAGTTATCCATAAGTTCAAGTTTCGTACAATCCGAATTATGCGAATTAATGTAAAATCTTAACACACTTCCACCCTTTGTAACATACTTGTAGCGTGAATACGCAAAAAGATGGGACACACGTGTCAGAAAAAATATTCCTGGTGGTATTAGTCGGTTATTGAGGGCTTAATCCGTAAATGCATGATTTTTTAATTTCGACCCCAAAAAATGTTATTATGTGTAGATTATTATATAGGTTTGTGAAAAAATAAAAAATACAGGTATTATTTTTTTTTTAACATGAAGTGTTTCAAAAGAGATACACTATAAAGTACAAACATAAATAATATCGATTAATTGCTAAAAAAAAAGTATGCATATATTTACTTAGTAATCATTATAAAATTTTACTTAATTTATTTTATTGTGTTTTATGCTTATTTGTAGTTTATCAAATTTTATTTTACTGTCACTCTAAACTTTTACGAACTTCTTCGGACGCACCAAAATAATTCGTCAACCTAAGTGTCATATTGGAAAGCACGCGGATTTACTTTTTTCTTTTTTTTCCATATTTCGTTTGAATTACCAATTATCCGAAACAAAGAATAGCGGTATCTATGCTATTAAAGATCGAACAATCGTGGGATTTTAACTGACATGACACATTACAACATAATTCCAATCAAAAAGGGCTTACCATTTTTTTTATTTTTTATTTATACTTGTATCAGTTACGAAATCCTTTAACCTTATGTCCATCATTTTGTTACGTGCATTTAGATACAATGGACAATGGTACAACTTGCCTGTTCAGTCGCAGAAATTGTTGCTACTTATGATACGCAGGGCAGCGCATCCTTGTTATTTATCCGTAGGAAAGATTTGCATCTTGTCTCTCACGGCTTTTACCACGGTAAGAATCTCGAGCCATCAAAAGATCGGCATTTCTTCTTGGGACACTTACTGTAATGTAATATATTTACTTGATTTACTAATATACTTACTATGATGTATTTAAGGTCATACAATCGTCGATCAGCTACTTCACGGTGTTGTCTTCGTTGCGATGAGAATTTCAGCGATTTACATAAACTATCATGGCAGGTGAATAACGTGCATCTATCTGTCAAAATATATTTAAATGTTTCTAAAAAAATTCTTCAACGTCGATGGTATGTTTTACACTTTTATAAAAAGAATGACTGAGCTGGTGTTTATTAAACCACGATATTTATCGAACTGTCTTTCTCATTGTGTGGATGTGTAAGTGCAAAAATCGATAACTGGTAAAATCGGACTAATCACTGGACAGATATCTGTAAAAATTCCTTCCTTACATCACTTCAAAATGCCACACCTTTACTTGTTTGTTTAATCTATTATGGGGCCAATTGCAATACGTTGTAAGAACAGAAATGTAACGTTACTGCGGAAGTAAAAAATATTCCAGTTACAAAATGATATGTATCGGACTATCTATAGAGTAAGAACAGAATACGTCTAATATTAGATCTGCCACTCAAGGAACGAAGAGTATCTATCGTAGATTTGCTAAAAATATGTAAGTATGTGATATTATCCGAATAAATATACTGGTATACGATATAAAGAATTAAAAAAGTATAAACGTGAAGATAAAATTAACTTGGATATGTATTCATATGATTCCATTAATGAAGGTTAATAAAAGTTTTTGGAAAATAATGGTAATGGTTTTGTAATTTTGCTCGTGAATTTCGAAACCAAAGTAAACCTTTTTACCGTTTATTTTTTTGTCTTCGTCTTTTTAAAACATGAAAAATGTTCTGTCAAACGCTCTTTTTCGCACTCCAACCGAAGGTGATTGAACGGGTTAGCGAAATACATAATTTCCTCTTCAGTTATTGTTACAATAAATACATCGTCAGTGTCGTATATTCACTACACCACTTCCTTACATTATTTAATTTTTTTCTTTCTACTATGGCTTTTTCCACGCCAAGGGAAGATAAGTGAACAGTTGTGCAAACACACAATTTTCCCTCTAATTATCGTTACAGTAAATATATCGTCAGTGCCATATATTGAATACACGACTTTATGATATTATTTAACTTTTTCCATTATGTCACCTTTATTTGCTCTAACCGAAGATAAGTGAACAGTTCTGCAAACGCATAATTTTCACTCTAATTATCGTTACAGTAAATATATTATCGATATCATATATTGAATACACGACTTTATGATATTATTTAACTTTTTCCATTACATCACTTTTCTTTGCTCTAACCGAAGATAAGTAAACGGTTCTGTAAACGCACGATTTTCCCTCTGTTTATCATTATATATTATCAGTATCATATATTGAATACACGAATATATAATATTATTTAACATTTCCTATTACCTCACTTTTCTTTGTTCTAACCGAATATAAGTGAAACGTTTAACAAAGCACAATTTTCCTTCCGTTTATCGTCGCAGTAAATATATCATTAATACCATGTATTGAATACACGACTTTATGATATTATTTAACTTTTTTCCATTACGTCATCTTTCTTTGCTCTAATCGAAAATAAGTGAGAAGTTTAACGAAGCCCAATTTTCCCTCTGTTCATCGCTATAGTAAATATATCGTCAGTATCATATATTGAAAACACGATTTTATTATATTATTTTAATTTTTTTCCATTATGTCATCTTTATTTGCATTAATCGAAGATAAGTGAACAGTTCTGCAAACGCACGATTTTTCCTCTGTTTATCGTTACAGTAAATATATCGTCAGTATCATGTATTGAATACACGATTTTATGATATTATATAACTTTTTCCATTACGTCACTTTTCTTTGCAATAACCGAAGATAAGTGATTGGTTCTGTAAAAACATAATTTTCTCTCTAATTATTGTTATAGTAAATATATTATCGATATCATATATTGAATACACGACTTTATGATATTATTTAACTTTTTTCCATTACGTCACTTTTCTTTGCAATAACCGAAGATAAGTGAATGGTTCTGCAAACGCATAATTCTCTCTCCATTTATCGTTCCAGTAAATATATTGTTAGTATTATATATCGAATACACGATTTTGTTATTTTATTTCACTTTTTTCCATTACGTCACCTTTCTTTGCTCTAACCAAATATAAGTAAAACGTTTAACAAAGCACAATTTTCCTTCTGATTATCGTCGCAGTAAATATATCATCGGTATCATATATTGAATACACAACTGTATTATATTATTTAACTTTTTTCATTACATTACCTTTCTTTGCTCTAACCGAATGTAAGTAAAACGTTTAACGAAGCACAATTTTCCTTCTGATTATCATCGCAGTAGATATATCATCGGTATCATATATTGAATACACAACTGTATTATAGTATTTAACTTTTTTTCATTACATCACCTTTCTTTGCTCTAACCGAAGATAAGTGAGAGGTTTAACGGAGCATAATTTCCCCTCTGTTTATCTTTACAGTAAATATATCATCAATACCATATATTGAATACACGACTTTATGATATTATTTAACTTTTTTCCATTACGTCATCTTTCTTTGCTCTAATCGAAAATAAGTGAGAAGTTTAACGAAGCCCAATTTTCCCTCTGTTTATCGTCATAGTAAATATATTATCAGTATTATATATTGAATACACGACTTTATGATATTATTTAACTTGTTTTCCATTACGTCATCTTTCTTTGCTCCAACCGAAAATAAGTGAGAAGTTTAACGAAGCCCGATTTTCCCTCTGTTTATCGTTACAGTAAATATATCATCAATACCATGTACTGAATACACGACTTTATGATATTATATAACTTTTCCCATTACGTCACTTTTCTTTGCAATAACCGAAAATAAGTGAATGGTTCTGCAAACGCATAATTCTCTCTCCATTTATCGTTCCAGTAAATATATTGTTAGTATCATATATCGAATACACGATTTTGTTATTTTATTTCACTTTTTTCCATTACGTCACCTTTCTTTGCTCTAACCAAATATAAGTAAAACGTTTAACAAAGCACAATTTTCCTTCTGATTATCGTCGCAGTAGATATATCATCGGTATCATATATTGAATACACAACTGTATTATATTATTTAACTTTTTTCATTACATCACCTTTCTTTGCTCTAACCGAAGATAAGTGAGAAGTTTAACGGAGCATAATTTTCCCTTTGTTTATTGTTACAGTAAATATATCATCAATATCATATATTGAATACACGACTTTATGGTATTATATAACTTTTTCCATTACGTTACTTTTCTTTGCAATAACCGACGACAAGTGAATGGTTCTGCAAACGCATAATTCTCTCTCCATTTATCGTTCCAGTAAATATATTGTTAGTATCATATATCAAATACACGATTTTGTTATTTTATTTCACTTTTTTCCATTACGTCACTTTTCTTTGCTCTAACCGAAGATAAGTAAACGGTTCTGTAAACGCACGATTTTCCCTCTGTTTATCGTTACAGTAAATATATCATTAATACCATATATTCAATACACGACTTTATGATATTATGTAATTTTTTTCCATTACGTCACTTTTCTTTGCAATAACCGAAGATAAGTGAATGGTTCTGCCAACGCATAATTTTCTCTGTAATTATCGTTACAGTAAGTATATTATCGATATCATATATTGAATACACGACTTTATGATATTATTTAACTTTTTCCCATTACGTCACTTTTCTTTGCTCTAACCGAAGATAAGTAAACGGTTCTGTAAACGCACGATTTTCCCTCTGTTTATCATTATATATTATCAGTGTCATATATTGAATACACAAATATATAATATTATTTAACTTTTTCCATTACGACACCTTTCTTTGCTCTAACCAAATATAAGTAAAACGTTTAACAAAGCACAATTTTCCTTCTGATTATCGTCGCAGTAGATATATCATCGGTATCATATATTGAATACACAACTGTATTATATTATTTAACTTTTTTCATTACATTACCTTTCTTTGCTCTAACCGAATGTAAGTAAAACGTTTAACGAAGCACAATTTTCCTTCTGATTATCATCGCAGTAGATATATCATCGGTATCATATATTGAATACATAACTGTATTATAGTATTTAACTTTTTTTCATTACATCACCTTTCTTTGCTCTAACCGAAGATAAGTGAGAGGTTTAACGGAGCATAATTTCCCCTCTGTTTATCTTTACAGTAAATATATCATCAATACCATATATTGAATACACGACTTTATGATATTATTTAACTTTTTCCATTACGTCACCTTTCTTTGCTCTAACCGAATAAATGAGAAAAGTTTAACGAAGCACAATTTTCCTTCCGGTTATCGCCGCAGTAAATATATCGCCAGTCTCTCGTGTCCACTGCACGATTTTTTATATTAATTTTACTTCCACCTTCGAACGATTGGTTTCTGCAACCCCATTGTAATCTCGTGATTGCCGACTTGTTTCTACCGGTTTACAAGCGTGCCCCATGAATAAACTATGAATTAGTCTTTGGTACCGCAACCTTGTCACGGTGTCGTTTGAATATTTTATCGCCGCTGTTGCAATGTAGGAAACTGGCGGAAGACGGGTGAAGAAATATTTTTCATTCGGATCGCAAGTATTAGTGAGCGGTGGGTCTCTAAGAATGATGGATATCTTCGAATGTCACTACTATAAATTGAACAAACGCTTGCTATCGATGGTAGGTCAATGGCCTTATCAGGATCCAAGGATAGGGTCCATTCAAAGATTCTTCGTGACTATTGTAATCGTCACCTTTATGTTCGTACAGGTAATTATTTATTTAAAACAGGTAATTATTAACCCCTTGGGTACATTTGACGTCTGAGACACGTCATTTACTTTTTTCGCCTAGGAGCGCATGACGTGTCTAAGACGTCAAACCAAAAATTAAACTCTTGGGTAGATTTGACGTCTGAGAGACGTCATTTACTTGTTTTCCCCGGGAGCGGATAACATGTCTAAAACGTTATTCGAAGTTCATCACCCTGGAAAAAGGTGCCGTGTTTGTTACAAGCATAATATTAGGAAAGAGACTACGTGGCAGTGCAAACAATGCAAAGTAGCACTGCATTTATCTACTTGCTTTGAAAAATATCACACTCTGCATAATTATTAGCAATAGGTTTTTTGTTATAGCTTGAATTTATTTAATTTAGTTTTATTTTGTTGTTATTAATTTATTTTTGTTTTGCAATTCTAATTACTTGAAGACATCTTAATACTACATATGTGCCCATAATTATGAAAGTGGTCTAATATTTCTTGTTTCGAGATATTTAATGAATTGCATATGAATAAATTAAAAAATATTTTTACATTATGCAACATTTTAATTTATAATTTTATTAGTCTTAATTAATGGAAATTTACTATGAATATGAAATTTTGTGTGAATTTTATACGATAATATTATTTTTAAAGATTGAATTGACTTAGACCATTTTCAAAATTAACTGAATGTCCTATAAATGACTTAAAGCAATAAAGAACTGAGAGATTTATTTGAAACAATAATTTGATAGAAATAATTCGTGAACATTTATTACAATTATTAATTATTTTTAAACAGTAATCCATTTTTATCATTATTTCGAGTATTTAAGATTCTTAAAATGTTCCTGAAAAACTGGAGGGATGTACGGTAGTAAACTCATAATATCTTTATGTTTTTCTTCCGATACTGGTCTAATGGTGGTGTATAATGGAAGTAATTTAATATTTCCGTATATTTTTGGTCTTCCTTTTTTAGGTGAAAGATCCAAAACGTGAAATTTAGAATCATCTAAAGATGTTTTATAGAACATTTTATAAGGTTCATTTTTCAAGAATCTCATCCATTGAATTTGTAGCCAAGAGACAGATTCACCCGCGGTATTTTTTACTCTTCTTGTTATTGAATAAACCGGAATGAAGTTGTCGTTATTATTAAAATTTGATTGTCATTTATTTTATTATGTAGTTCAGAAACGCGTCAAAGAAGGCCACGTGCCATTTTCAAGTTGTTTATATAATTTATTTAAATTTTTGACTTAGACCACTTTCATAATTAAAACTAAATGAATTCCATATAATGTTGAAATTACAACCACTATCTAATGGTTCATTTTTGACAATTTCGTAAAAATTACATTGAATAAATTTAGTTAAAAATAATGTGGTATGAAATAACTGATAAACTCATTTTTTTTAAATTTTGACTTAGACCACTTTCATAATTATGGGCACATATGTCACCAATATTTTAGAAATAAATAAATTCTTACGTAAAATGTACTGCTTTTACATACTACTCCAAGCAACCAAAAATTATATCCGTTCCACATGCAAATATTTTCTCAAATAAATCCGTACCCAAGGGGTTAATTTTGTCTGCACCGTATCGTAATTACGTTATTTCAAACTCTGCTGTTTAACAGCTGTGCGTATCTGAAATAAACGCATTTTTGCGAAAATCCTTTTGCCGACGTTTTACTAAAAATTTCAGCTGTCTGTGTTCGTTACGTCCGATAATCTTTTTAATGTTACTGTTGAAGTTGTACCGCAGGTATTAGTTGCGACGACATGTTTAATAAAATTGTACACTTCTTTCTTCGCAGCGAAAACGGTAAGCTATGATCAAATATTCCAAGAAAGTACATTGTCCGTAAACGTAATACGTTATTTTATTCTGATCGTAATTATCAGTGACATTGCAAGTTTTGGTGGTGTCTTGTCAATTAATCTGTTTGAGACTGCAATTTTCAGAGATCCCCACGTTTCGATATTGAACGTGAAACGACGTTGAACGTAAAGGAATAAACTTTCTACATTGAATAAGAGTTGAGAGGTTTGCTAGGATATATTTATGATGTAGTATGTTAAAATGGAGGGAAAATAATAAAAGAGGCTTAAATGTCACATTTCAAGCATCATCGACCACTTGTGTTCCAAGAAAACGTTCGTTTTTTTTCCACCACGGCCAACCTTGCCATTATTCTTCGATCCGTAACTTCTTACGAAATATTCTGTTTCTCTTATGTGTACGTGTGTAGAGATAAACGACGACAATTATCCCAAAGTCAGAAGGCTAATCACCCAAATAAACTAGCATCCGACCTGCTCAGTACATCAGTATTAAGAGAACTGCCGAATAAACATCCTGACGATTGAAGCAATAATAATAAAGGTGCTGAAATTAGAATATTGTATTTTCGATAGTATGGACATTGAGAAAAATACCTAAATTAGCGCAAACGTGTTAATTAAATTTAGCGAATGTTTATATAAATGAATTGTAAATCGCAACTGGGGAAATAAAGAAAAGTACGCTAAGCAGGTGAAGAATTACGGATAATGACCATGTTTTATTAGTGTAGAAAGTTTATTCCTTTGGTAAATGAATGTAGTGTCGAACATAAAAATGTTTGAACTTTATAATTTCAAACAGATCAATTTTTCGGGTATATCGAAAATTGCTACATCACTGTCAGTAATTTATCGTACACTGTATCTAAAGAGAACCACAAATCTTTTAAGATGAAGGAACTTCTGGATAAAATGAGTGAAGATTGGGAAATACATGCGAATATTCCTCACGAAATCCAGATTATCGAAAAGTACGCTTATGAAGGAAAAATGTTTACGATCGCCTACGCAGGTAATATACAGGACATCTAGATTCACTATCATAATATTAATCCACAAAAATATTGAGTACCAATATTTTTATCGAGCTTGTTAATTTTCACGTCATTGGCACACAGCCGCTTCTGTAAAAAATCGTAAACGAAAAACTGATTGTGTCATGTAAAACAGAATATATTGGATCCCCCTTAACATGTTGACTGCCGTGCATATTTTGCTATTACCATAATAATTGGTAAATCGTGCAAAATGAAGGTAACGCAGAGTTGTTAGAAGCCAAAGTATTGAAGCACGGTTCCAACATCAATTGCTTTTACAAGATTGCAAATAGGCTTCATTGCGAATTTTTTGCATTTTTAGTAAAATCTTTTGCACCGGTCACCGTGTGTATTTTGCTGTATTAAAATGGCACTTTTATGAAATACTATAGCGTTTGACTTAATTATGCAAAATGTAAATAATGTGCAGGTATTGGAGACCAAAAGGTTGCACCATTGTAACGATAACTGCATTTATAAAATAATTATTGCTGCCCATTTAATATTTTGGATATTCATCGCATCTCTTCTAACAAAGCAAAATGACCATCACGAATAAGAATATAATAAATATAATAATATAATATAATAATATAATAAATATAATAAATATTTTGCTGTATCAGAACGGCGATGCTATGAAATACTATAGCGTTTGATTGAATTATGCAAAATGTAAATAATGTGCAGGTATTGGAGACCAAAGGATTGCATCACTATTCTAACAACAACTGCATTTATAAAATAATAACTGCTATTTAATCATGCTGTGCAGTAATTCATCGCATCGCGATTCTAACAAAGCAAAATACTGTATAAGAATATAATAAATATAATAATATAATATAATAATATAATAAATATAATAAATATAATAAATATTTTGCAGTATTAGAACGGCGGTGCTATGAAATACTACAGCGTTTGATTTAATTATGCAAAATGTAAATAATGTGCAGGTATTGGAGACCAAAAGGTCGCACCACTATTCTAATAACAACTGCATTTATAAAATAATAATTGCTATTTAATCATGCTGTGCAGTATTTCATCGCATCGCGATTCTAACAAAGCAAAATACTGAATAAGAATATAATAAATATAATAATATAATATAATAATATAATAAATATAATAAATATTTTGCTGTATCAGAACGGCGATGCTATGAAATACTACAGCGTTTGATTGAATTATGCAAAATGTAAATAATGTGCATGTATTGGAGACCAAAGGATCGCACCACTATTCTAACAACAACTGCATTTATAAAATAATAATTGCTATTTAATCATGCTGTGCAGTATTTCATCGCATCGCGATTCTAACAAAGCAAAATACTGTATAAGAATATAATAAATATAATAATATAATATAATAATATAATAAATATAATAAATATTTTGCTGTATTAGAACGGCGATGCTATGAAATACTACAGCGTTTGACTGAATTATGCAAAATGTAAATAATGTGAGGGTATTGGAGACCAAAGGATCGCATCACTATTCTAATAACAACTGCATTTATAAAATAATAATTGCTATTTAATCATGCTGTGCAGTATTTCATCGCATCGCGATTCTAACAAAGCAAAATACTGAATAAGAATATAATAAATATAATAATATAATATAATAATATAATAAATATAATAAATATTTTGCTGTATCAGAACGGCGATGCTATGAAATACTACAGCGTTTGATTGAATTATGCAAAATGTAAATAATGTGCATGTATTAGAGACCAAAGGATCGCACCACTATTCTAACAACAACTGCATTTATAAAATAATAATTGCGACCCATTGCGAATATTTTGGATCTTCAGTAAAATCTCTTGCGTCGGTCACCGGTGACCATCACGGCAGTCAAAGTGTTAATTCCCTCTAATCTCTAATAAACTTTGTTCTTGAATGCAAAGGGTTAAATTCCTAAAGTCTCTTACCGTTTGTCTCCCTTCAGTGCTCGTCTACTCGAACGTCTTCTTGTTTCTCTGTGTGCCCATCGCGTCTGAAATTCTCGATATCGTTGCACCCCTCAATACATCCCGGCCTCGTACGAATCTCGTGGAAACCGAGTACTTCGTTGACCAGGAGAAATACTTTTACCCCATTTTCTGTCACGTCTGCTTCGTCGTGTTCATTGCAATGACAGTTTATGTAGCCGCAGACGCTATGCTCGTCGTTTACGTCCATCATGCTTGTGCGATGTTCGCCGTAGTTAGGTGAGTAACACGTATTTACTAATTACGGCGCAAATAGATGGTCCTGAACAAATTATATATATCATAATAATTCTAAACAAATTACAGTCATCGTTTGAAGCATTCGATATGCGCCGGAGAGTCAATTGGAAAAGATTCGTTTGCGCTTAAGCAGAATATGCTGAAGTGCAATTTCGTAATGTGCATCAACATCCACAGACGGGCCATACAGTTAGTGCAAAATTTAGTTATTTCATGGATTTTTGTACATTTTGTCTTTGTCGCGTTACGATTACATGTATTGTAATGTCGCAGTATACGTACTCAATCTACTGGAACGTTCTGTCCGATAATGTAATTTTATGTTTCAACATGTATGAACATTTGCGTTTGAAACATACCGGATGTAAAAAAAAATTAACTCAATATATGTATGTATGTATTGAGTTAATTTATATATATATATATATATATATATATATACTGCTATATATCTATTATACTCTATAATGTGCAACAAAGTGTTAGTAAACATAGGTCAAATTTCAACCATTTCTAAGATATATGCATTTTTATGTTTTTATCATTGAATGATTTTCAGGCTTCTAAACCGTTTCATCATTTCATCCGCAACAAATCGAACCGTCGTGAAGTTTTAACTGTCATATGTATACATATATTTTGACATCACGCTCGATTTTAGATTTATCCTGTCTGATTTTGTATTAGTATTAGAGAAGGTTACGCGACTCTGTCGGAAGATGCCAAGCTTCTCCAGAAATGGAACGAATATACGTAAAACACATTCTGCCAATCGAAAGGGTAGCAGTATATCAATGATTATACATCCAAAAATGTTTATGTCGTAGAAACAGTTCACCTATGTTTACAAAGACTCTTTTACTCAGCAAAGTGTATTATATATTGGGCAAGTGTATACTTTGGCACATTGTATACGGCTGTCTCGGTTTATCATTGTATTTCTACATTCATGTTCTTTTAAATGTACCAACACAATGGTCCCATCATTTAAGTGTTTATCATTTAAGTATGTATCCAAAATTACATTATTTTCGTTTAATTAAAAAACATTCCGATAAGAACTTTCCGGTACACCTAACATACTCCGTAACGTGTCTTTTACCTTTTTAAAGATTTGCCGAATTAATTGAGTCGTCATACACGTGCTCATTCCTATTGCAACTAGTGTCGAACGTTATCAATATGACTGCGACCCTTGTACGAGTGAGTATGCTTCTCTTATTAACACTAGATTGCCCAAGGCAGTCATTTTGACTGTTTTTTAATTTCAATTAGAAAAACAATTATGAAATTGATGACACAATTTCTTAGAATTTGGTGACTTTTTCTATATCATATAAATGGGTTTATGAATAATTGTATTACAGTCATCCTTTATTTCCGTATTGACTGCTTGGTAAGAGTTTTAAATAATCAAAAGATTTTTATTTATTGAATTGAGTAAATTTCTTATATGAGCTGTCCGGCTTTCGAAATAATGTGCATCAACATCCACAGACGTTTTTTCCATACAGTCCAATGCAAAATTTAGTTATTTCATGGATTTTTGTACATTTTTTCTTTGATTACGGTAACATTACATGTATGATAAATTGTCGATTTGGGCGTATACTTGATAAGTTCAGTCTCGATAAGCTAAAGTGATGTTTCAACACGTTTATGAAGATGTTGTTTGAACAAGTATTTTATTTCTTTTGCGCCCTAACTTTAAAAAAAATGTCGAACCCAATATATATATATACTGCTATAGACATATTATACTCTATAATGTGCAAAAAAGTGTTAGTCAAATCTCAGCCATTTCTAAGATATACGTATTTTTATATGTTTCTATCATTATGAATGATTTTCAGGCTTCTAAATTATTTCATTATTTTATCAGTAGCAGATCGAACAGACGTGAAGTTTTAACTGACATATATATACATATATTTTTACATCACCCCCGGTTTCATATTTATCCAGTCTGATTTTATATTAGTACACTCTCTAATTTAAATTCAAGTTTTACAGTTTACAATTTACCAGAAGCGAGGTCCACGTTTTGCAAATGCTTGTGAAATCAAATCAAATTTATCAGAAGATTATCGTCGATAATAGATCGGAACTATATTTTATCAAACATATAACGAATATACGTAAAATAAATTCTGTTAATCGAAAGGGTAGCAGTATATCAATGATTATACATCTAAAAATGTTTATATCCTAGAAACGGTTGACTTATGTTTATAAAGACCTTTTATTCAGCATAGCGTGTTCCTTGTGCTATACAAATATTGAATTCTTCTCTTTTGGCACCTTGTACGCGGCTGTCTCCGTTTATCATTGTATTTCTACATACATGTTCTTCTAAATGTACTAACACGATGATCTCATCATCTAAGTACTATGTATCCAAAATTATATAATATTCGTTTAATTAAAAAGCAATATGTAAGAACTTTCCGGTAACCTGTTATATAACCGTAACGTATTTTTAAAAATTAATTTTAAAGAAATTTGCCGAATTAATTGATTTTCACACACGTGCTCATTCCTTTGCAACTAGTGTCGAACGTTATCAATATGACTGCGACCCTTGTACGAGTGAGTATGCTTCTCTTATTAAGAATAAAATGTGCCGAATATTTACCATTTTTTCGTTATTAGATACTAACGTTGATGGACCATTTAGAAGACGCATTACGCTACATAGGATATGCCGGTGCTCAGCTGCTGCATATGTTTATCAGCAGTTATTCTGGACAGATGTTGACGGATCATAGCGTGCAAATATCAGACTCCGCGTTAGTAGGTGTACCAAAACTATAAATAGACTCATAAACACCCTTTTGCACTTGTTCACATGAATTGCCATGAAACTGCGAGAAATGTAGAAAATAATTATGGGGTATGCGATTATGGGACTGTCTGAATGCGGTGGCAGATTTCCACGAAGACGAATGAGTCAAAAGTCTCAGATTTTAACCATTTCGTTCCGAACCCTGGACATATTCGGCCCGGAAACAATCACTCATTAAAATTCAACGCAAGACATTTTCCTTTTCTTTAAAAATAATAAGAGACGAGAATTTCGTTAGTCAATGCCAAGAATGTGATGCTGGATTGTATCTATGTTTCATAATATATCACTGAAATGAATGATTAATCACTGTATATTATATATCATTCTTTCACTATTTTTTATTGATAATCAGACTCTTTATACCCATTAAATAAGTATCTGAATACCGTTATTAACGAGATTTTTGCTGCGATAGTATTCACAACTGATTCGATGTCGCATCGATAAATACTATAATAAATTATGCATGGCAGTGCTATAATATTATACTATACCAATACTACAATATTATGCTATACTGTAAATATAATATTATAATAAATTATAGTATTATAGAATATGCAAGAATAAATACTATAACAAGTTATGTATAGCAATGTTATAATATTATGCTATGCCACTAGAGCAATTGCTTTATAATATATTATTACACAAATGGTTATTTTTAACACTATTCACACTTTGTTTAAAGCAATAATTTATGCAAATATCAGTTACAAAATCCCACTTTTCGCTGGTGGTTTCGTTTCATTGAAACATTTACTTGCTCTATGTATATGTTATTATTTCACTATTATTAATTGATAATCAGACTCTTCATACCCATTAAATAAGTATCTGAATACCGTTATTAACGAGATTTTTGCTGCCATAGTATTCATAACTGATTCGATGTCACATCGAATAAATACTATAATAAATTATGTATGACAGTGCTATAATATTATACTATACCAATACTACAATATTATGCTATACTGTAAATATAATATTATAATAAACTATGTATGGCAATGCTATAATATTGTGCTATGCCATTGGAGCAATTACTTTATAATATATTATTACACAAATGGTTATTTTTAACACTATTCACACTTTGTTTAAAGCAACAATTTATGGAAATATCAGATACGAAATCCTACTTTTCGCTGGTCGTTTGGTTTCATCGAAACATTTACTTGCTCTATGTATATGTCATTATTTCACTATTTTTAATTGATAATCAGATTCTTTATACCCATTAAATAAGTATCTGAATACCATTATTATCGAGATTTTTGCTGCGATAGTATTCATAACTGATTCGATGTCGCATCGAATAAATACTATAATAAACTATGCATGGCAGTGCTATAATATTATACTATATCACTATTACAATATTATGCTATACTGTAAATATACTATTATAATAAACTATGCATGGCAATGCCACAATATTGTGCTATACCACTGGAGCAATTGCTTTATAATATATTATTACACAAATGATTATTTTTAACACTATTCACACATTGTTTAAAACAACAATTTATGCAAATATTAGATACGAAATCCTAGTTTTCGCTAGTCGTTTGGTTTCATCGAAACATTTACTTGCTCTATGTATATGTCATTATTTCACTATTTTTAATTGATAATAAAATTCTTTATACCCATTAAATAAGTATCTGAATACCGTTATTAACGAGATTTTTGCTGTGATAGTATTCATAACAGATTCGATGTCGCATTGATAAATACTATAAGAAATTATGCGTGGCAGTGCTATAATATTATACTATACCAATACTACAATATTATGCTATACTGTAAATATAATATTATAATAAACTATGTATAGCAATGCTATAATATTGTGCTATGCCACTGGAGCAATTACTTTATAATACATTATTACACAAATGGTTGTTTTTCACACTATTTACACTTTGTTTAAAGCAACAATTTTTGCAAATATCAGATATGAAATCCTACTTTTCGCTGGTCGTTTCGTTTCATCTAAACATTTACTTGCTGTACATATTTAGAAATCACAGATTTCATACGCAGGCGTTCTACATAAAAATAGTATCTTATGAAACAAAGCTCCTGAAATCCATTGCGGTTTGAAAAGATGCATAGCATGTAAATGTTTCGATAAAACTAAACACCGAGTAATAGAAGGGACACAATTTATTTGACGCTAACGGTTTTTATTCCTGCTTCAGGTATGACGGAAACTGGTACGGCTTACCTACGGAATTACAGAAGTTCTCTTTACTGGTGATACGAAGAGGTGCAGACCCATTTTACTTGACTGCCGGCAAAATTTGCGTTCTGTCATTCGCCACGTTCTCCACGGTAATACGAACTAAGCAAACTTTTCAGAGTATCATTACTAACTTCCTCGTTATTTGCTTTTAAGATCGTGCAAATGTCGATGAGTTACTTCACGGTGCTGTCCTCAGTATAATAAGCAACGGTGTAGCAGAGATTGGTAAAACACAACATCGTACAAATTTATCCTATTGTACCGCATACTCGTATACTGCACACGTCAAACCTGTTAAATTTGATAATCCTTATGAATCAGTCATGTATATGCATGATCACACATGTATTTAATATAGATTTTGATATGCGACAAAGCGTGGCTACAAGTATACCGCTCAAACTAACGATTAAAATATGTCGGCACAATTTAGCCTTTTGAACTCGGATATGTTTCGGAACAAGAGTACTCTGTTCAATTTATATTTTGTATACGATTTTATTGGTTTATGCGTTACGAAATAAAATTGTAATTTTGTAGCATGTACTTTTGTAAGTTGTGGTAGTAACAAATGTTGCAATAACAAGTTATTTGCCATTTTCCATTTGACCTTTTTTTTCGAATTTACAATACAGTTTCGTTTGTTTATCCGCGCACGAATAATACATAAATAAAATAAAATTGTTGTTCATTTTATTTTTCGAAGATATACTTCCAAAAGAAAAATTTTTAATTTTGTTCCGAATTTACAATACAGTTTCGTTTATTTACCCGCACACGAATAATACGTTAACATTAAAAATTTGCCGTTCAATGCTATTTTTCGAAACATAACTATAAGAACCAACTTTTAAATGCAGTTCTTTGCAAATTTAACTCGTTATTACAAAATGCTATGTTAAACAACCATTACATTTAATTCTGTATTATATTAAATTTAACTCTGTATTATAAAAGTTAAAACCATTATATTTAATTCTGTATTATATTAAATGTAACTTGCATTTATATTAAATTGCCGATATTCGGCCGCGCAATTGAACGCCGTTGATGTCTGAACACGGAAACTTGTAAAGCCATGATGCAAATGGGTTAAAACTTCCCTCCGTTCCTGCGTGGTTTATTTTCACTAGCCAACACTCCCATCAAACTACATGCCGTAGAATGCAGTTTGACAGCCCAAGACTGTCGCAGAAACATGCGTGGGCGTGTCAGCAAAACAACACCCTGATTTCATATTCTCCTGGCAGACACGCTATAATTGTGATCAATTATGAACGAATATTCGTTGCGTTCCGTACTGACAGAACCGATACTGCAACTCATTGAGTTCCATTGACGTGTATCATCTTTGTGGACAGTCTTCGTTTTCTCACCAAGGAATCAAAGTGACGGTACTTATTTGCTGACGGTAACGATAACAGAATGGCAGGAGTTTGCGGAAAACCTTCCTGTCGAATAACAAGGTTAAGGGTGTTGGGCCGATGGTTGGATCATTATATTGGAAGGTATGGGGCGAGGGGTCTGCGAAAAGAATCCTGGCGCCTTAAGAAAAGTTATGTAAGAGTACGGTATCAGAATGGGTGCACACGGAAAAATCGGTAGATAAATTTGATGAGATTTTTCATGAATTATTGACAGGAAGTATTACTTTTGTCGGTATCTTCGTATTGAAAGTTATGACGTGTGAAATCTTTGCAAAAATCACGTTGAAGGGTAAGGCTCGCGTTTTAGGGAAAATTAACGCTACGGGGTAAGGGTGGAATTGCATGGTTCGCACAGAAAAATCGGTGCATAATTTTTATGGGGATTTTTACAAACTATAGAGTGGACGTATCACTTCTGGAGGTAGTTTTCTATTGAAAGTTATGACGTGTGAAATCTTTGCAAGGATGACGTTGAAGGGTAAAGCTCGCGTTTTAGAGAAAATTAACGCTATGGCGTGAGTGTGGGATTGCATGGAAGGATCATTGGACGTTTTTTTTAGCTTTGTATTGAATGTTATAACGTGTGAAATCTTTGCAATATGGTGTTGAAGGGTCAATTTTGAAAAAATTAACGCTACGGCGTAAGGGTGACAGAAGGATCATTGGACGTCTTTTTAACCCATTGAGTTCCATGACGTGTATCATCTTTGTGGACAACGTTGAAGGATAAAGCTCGCGTTTTACTTAACACGGCGTGACGGTGGGATTGCATGGAAGGATCATTGGACGTTTTTTTTAGCTTTGTATTGAAAGTTATAACGTGTGAAATCTTTGCAAGGGTGGTGTTGAAGGAAAACCGCGTTTTAGCCGAAAATTAAGGTTATGGCGTGTGTGGGATTGCATGGAAGGATCATTGGACGTTTTTTTTAGCTTTGTATTGAAAGTTATAACGTGTGAAATCTTTGCAAGGATGGTGTTGAAGGGTAAAGCTCGCATTTTAGAAAAAATTAACGCTACGGCGTAAGGGTGGGATTGCATAGAAGGATCATTGGACGTCTTTTTAGCTTTGTATTGAAAGTTATGACGTGTGAATTTTAACAACGTTGAAGGATAAAGCTCGCGTTTTACAGAAAATTAACACGACGTGACGGTGGGATTGCATGAAAGGATCATTGGACGTTTTTTTTTAGCTTTGTATTGAAAGTTATAACGTGTGAAATCTTTGCAAGGATGACGTTGAAGGGTAAAGCTCGCGTTTTAGAGAAAATTAACGCTATGGCGTGAGTGTGGGATTGCATGGAAGGATCATTGGACGTTTTTTTTAGCTTTGTATTGAAAGTTATAACGTGTGAAATCTTTTGGTGTTGAAGGGTTTTTTAGAAAAAATTAACGCTACGGCGTAAGGGTGGGATTGCATAGAAGGATCATTGGACGTCTTTTTAGCTTTGTATTGAAAGTTATGACGTGTGAAATCTTTGCAAGGACAACGTTGAAGGATAAAGCTCGCGTTTTACAGAAAATTAACACGGCGTGACGGTGGGATTACTTGGAAAGATCATTGGACGTTTTTTGGGGTTTTTTTACGAACGACTGATAAACAGTGTCATTTTAGTTGAAAGCTGTACAATACGGAAAAGGTACATTTAAGCGGGTGGGGAAGGAAGAATTTCTGCAATGCTGACGCCTTGCGGAAAGTTAAATTACAGTACAGTGCGAGGGTGGGGGCCCATAGAAAAAATCGGTGCATAGTTTTTATGGGGATTTTCACGAATTATTGACAGGAAGTATCACTTCTGCCGGTAGCTTCTTATTGAAAGTTATGGAGGACGTTCTTTTTGTGGCTTATTTACGAACTATTGACAAGCAGTGTGATTTCAGTTGAAAGCTGTGCAATACGGAAAAGATACATTTTAGCGTCGAGGGAAGGAAGAGTTTCTGCGTCGAAACATTGGCAGGTCATCTGTTCAGCTAGATAACGCTGCATTACTTAGAACAGTCTGTTATGATTCTTCGCCACGTTTGACAAACAGTTGCTGCGTTGCACGAGGAAGTGCAAAATAAGACACCGACATGCAAGCAGTCTCTGAGAATTCGGTACAAGAATTGGTTTCAATTTTTTTAAAGTACATCAGAGCGTGAGAAGTTAATGTACAGTCGTTCTTGTCAGAAATGTTCGCTGAATGTTTCTTTAAATTTACTTACTTTGGCAGCTTCGTATTTCATCGAAAACACAAACTGATGCCGGGACATTTTGTGATCCTACGAATTTATGGAATAGTCGTTACTATGTTCTGAACGCACGGTTACTTTCGGTAATAGGCCAGTGGCCGTATCAAAATGTAAGGATCCAGCGGGTGCTAACTGCTGGCGTAACAATTATATACGTCTCCTTTTTTATTACACAGGTAATGTAACGTAAGGTTCTATCTTTATCGCACGTATAATCAAATGAAAGCAAAAATGATAATAGTTTGAAAATCTGTATTTTATTGAAGAAAGCACGCACACAGTGCGGAAGTTGGAGATTTTTTGCACTTTTAAATGTTGAAAGATTTCAATTAATTCGGTTATTAACCCTTTCGTTACTATGGGCGAATGTAGTCAATCTTGGCACATTTGTCATGGACATCTTTTCCCGGATATTGCCTTTTTTTTTAGAAAGTATAGCATTGTTACATGTGCGTATTCCTAATCAGCCGTACCTTTCGTCAGAAATGTTCTTTTCCCAAAAAATTCGTTATCGAAACATTTTTAAGCCAAACTTTTAATAAGACCACCGTAGCGAAAGGATTAATTGCCTTTTTTTTTTAGAAAGCATAGCATTGTTGCATGTTCGTATTCGTAATCAGCCGTACATTTCGTCAGAAATGTTCTTCTTTTAAAGAATTCGTTATAGAAACATTTTTAAGCCAAACTTTTAATAAGACCACCGTAGCGAAAGGATTAATTGCCTGTTTTTTTTTTTAGAAAGCATAGCATTGTTACATGCGCGTATTCGTAATCAGCCGTACCTTTCGTCAGGAATGTTCTTTTCCAAAAAAATTCATTATTGAAACATTTTTAAGCCAAACTTTTAATAAGACCACCGTAGCGAAAGGATTAATTGCCTTTTTTTTTTAGAAAGCATAGCATTGTTGCATGTTCGTATTCGTAATCAGCCGTACATTTCGTCAGAAATGTTCTTCTTTTAAAGAATTCGTTATAGAAACATTTTTAAGCCAAACTTTTAATAAGACCACCGTAGCGAAAGGATTAATTGCCTGTTTTTTTTTTTTAGAAAGCATAGCATTGTTGCATGTGCGTATTCGTAATCGTACCGTTCGTCAGAAATGTTATTTTCCTAAAAAATTCGTTATCGAAACATTTTTAAGCCAAACTTTTAATAAGACCACCGTAGTGAAAGGATTAATTTTTTTTAAAGCATAGCATTGTTGCATGTTCGTATTCCTAATCAGCCGTACCTTCCGTCAGAAATGTTCTTTTCCTAAGAAATTCGTTATCGAAACATTTTTAAGCCAAACTTTTAATAGGATGACCGTAGCGAAAGGATTAATTGCCTTTTTTTTTTAGAAAGCATAGCATTGTTGCATGTGCGTTTCGTAATCGTACTCTGTTATTTTCTCGAAACATTTTTAAGCCAAACTTTTAATAGGACCACCGTAGCGAAAGGATTAATAACCGGTGATAAATGTAACGTAATGTTCACTTTCTCCTCTTCGTCCCATTACTTTGACTTTTAAACAAACACAGCCGACATAAGCAACGCAGATATTTTTAGTGTCAATTATCGGCAATTGCAGATATCGCTTCTCATCGTCTCCTGGGGAAACATTGACACAATACTTGAAGTTTTGCCTCATTTTATTACAGCCACCACGAGTTTGATCAAAATCTATACATTCGTCCTTGGGTCCGTGCAGGTTAGATAAGTAATTATGCATAATACACAACCGAATTTAAACGGTCTCAAACCATGTGCACAGATGAAACAGCTTACTGATCATATAGTCTCTGACTGGAAAACTCACACGACTAAGGAAGAGATCAAGATACTAAGTAATTATGCAGAGCAAGGGAGATTATACACAATTCTTTATTCACGTAAGACCAATCAAGATTCCGTCAAATTCTAAAGTGACAAAATCAGTACTGGGTTCGGCCTGTTGCAAAATGTGGTCATGATTATTCACAACTTACATATTGTTCTAGTTAGCGTGCTTTCATCGGGATTTATGTTTGTTTTGGTACCCTGGGTACCGAAAATTCTCGACACACTGTATCCCCTTAATGAGTCTCGTTCAAATGTGCCGATTTTCCCAGCGGAATATTTTATCGACAATGATAAGTATTTTTACCTTATTTACTGCCACATGACGCTTATTATTTTATTGGTAATTACATCGATAACGGCTGCCGACACTATGTTTATGGTTTATATACAACACGTGTGTGCCATGTTTGCCATTTCTGGGTAAGAAACGTTCTGTTACGGTGAAACACCGAAATCTGGAGAATGTCGACTTTCACCGGTGAATGTCAACATTCACATAGTCGCTTGGTGTATATCCGAAATATTTGCTAAATACCCTTATCTCTGATTTACACCGGTAAATGTTGACATTCACTATGCACTAATGGTACATGTTGAACATGTTGGATTTATATTTTCTTCTCCGTAATTCAGTCGCTATAAAACGTCACAGGGGTGACGTAACTTTTTCGCCTCTCTTTCTGAAAGGAATGACCAAGAATTTAAAATACACAGTACATTCTACATTCAAATACAACATTACAACTTCGTATGTAATATTTTTGTATTTAACTTGCAACTCTTTAAGCATACGTGTTCTTCCCCCGTGGCCTATTCTGGTGTAAGTTTCATATAGTATACTGTACAATTCTTCATTGGTAACATAATACTGTATGTTCGTTTCCCCTGGTTTTAACGGTACAATTAACTTCTCTTCATCATTCATTTTTAAAACATCAAAACGTTTTAATCGACTGTAATCCAAAGGTGTGCTGCATTTAATTTTAGCAGAAACCACTTCAGAAAGTATTTTAGAATACTTTTCTTGAGAAAAATAAAAACAGTTGTCTTCTTGTTTACCCGCAATTAATGCATTTAACTTTTCAAGAAAAAGATCACGATTTACTGCAGTATCCATTTAGTATAAATTAGGGTATCGGGGAAAAAATTAAGAAAACGTTGCTCGCGTTATCAAAGCTTGCATAAGACTGACAAAGCTGATTGACTCCGAGCAGAACAAAGGATTTGGCGGGAGAGAGCCAGTCGCTTGTTTTTTGACTCTTCTGTTTTGGACCTCCACCAGAATATACCTGTGATTGTCGACACACACCGGAGAGGGTCCGAATGTACAACAATGTTATGAAATATTCGATGTTTCACCGACGTATTTGATATCTGTTGACATTCACCGGTGAAAGTCGACATTCTCCAATTTCGGTTATTCACGGTAACATATATATATTAGGTGTACAACTTTGCTTCCGCCGTTTTGCAATAGATGGCTGTAGCGGTAAGTGGTAGTCGAAATAAATAGATCGTAGATGTCATACAATAAGCTTAGGCATTTGTAAACATAACGCCATCGAAATATATATATATATATATATATATATATATATATATATATATTAAACATGTCAGCTTACGAGCCAAATTCTCGTCATTTGCGGGAGGTTTTAATTTTCTGCTTTAATATGAAGAAATCTGCGGCTGAGGCGCATCGAATGCTCTCAAATACCTATGGTGAGGCCGCTATTAGTGAAAGAACGTGCCGAGAGTGGTTTCAACGCTTCAAGAACGGTGATTTTGACGTCGAAGACCGGCAAGGCGGTGGAAGAGAGAAGGTTTTCGAAGATGCAGAATTGGAGGCATTACTTGATCAAGACTCGTGTCAAACGCAACAAGAATTGGCAGTATCATTGGGAGTGACGCAACAAGCCAACAAAACAAAATTTCAAAACGCCTGAAAATCATGGGAATGATTGAGAAACAAGGAAATTGGGTGCCGTACGAGTTGAAGCCGAGAGATGTTGAACGGCGTATATTTGCTTGTGAACAGCTGCTTGCAAGGCATACGGAAAGGATTTCTGCATCGCATTGTGATACGAAAAATATTCATTATATAATCCCAAGCGCAGAAAATCATGGGGATATCCCGGCCATGCTTCCACGTCGACGGCCAAACCGAATATTCACGGTTCCAAGGTCATGCTCTGTATTTGGTGGGACCATCTCGGCGTAGTGCATTATGAGTTGTTAAAACCGACTGAAACAATCACAGGCGATCGTTATCGAACGCAATTAATGCGTTTGAGCCGAGCATAAAAAGACAAACGGCCGCAATACAACGAGAGACATGATAAAGTGATTTTACAGCACGACAATGCTCGACCCCATGTTGCGAAAGTGGTCAAGACATACTTGGAAACGTTGAAATGGGAAGTCCTACCCCACCCGCCGTATTCTCCAGACGTTGCTCCCTCGGACTATCACTTGTTTCGATCAATGGCACACGGCCTGGCTGACCAGCACTTCCGGTCTTATGAAGAAGTAAAAAATTGGATCGATTCGTGGAGCGCTTCAAAAGATGACCAGTTTTTTCAACGCGGGATTCGTAAAAGATGGGAGAAAGTAGTGGCCAGCGATGGACAATACTTTGAATCATAAACGTATAACCAGTTTTTTACAATAAAGCCTCGAATTTCGGAAAAAAACGGCGGAAGCAAAGTTGTACACCTAATATCAATAGTCCTACATACTCGATGCATTTGATTAAGTTTGATTCGAATTTTTCGCCTATCTTTCAGACATCGCCTTCAGACTTTGTCACTTGATTACAGTGGTTTACGAACCGAAGACACTGGTCAACAAAACAAAATGTTTCTACGCCATGTGATACGGTCGGTTAAAGCTCATGGGAAAGCTATTGCGTCAGTAGATTACTCAAAGCTATATCTATAAAATTTCCCAATTATAGAGAATTGTCCGTCTCCGACAAACTACTGTGATAAAAAAAAGTAAGACTCTTCAAATGAAACACAAACCATAAAATAAGCATTTAATTTATAAATGTATTTCATCCCCTTCGAAGAAGTCCCCATCGGAGACGAAACACTTTTGCAAACATTTTTTCTATATTTCAACACAAATTAATTTTCCATTAAATTTATTTATAAATTTAAATTATTATTTTAATGATATATTATTAATATATATTAAAATATAATAAATATATATATTAAAATGTGATAACAAAATTAATTTTTGGTTAAAGTCGATTTCTAGAATGGTTTCCAAGGTGCGCAGCGATTCTTGGAAATGGAATTTTGATTCCATTGAAAATCGCCGAAGACACTTTTTCATTTATAATAAACAAGCGTATCTCAACAACTACCAAAGATATTGACATGAAATTTGTTACAAACATTTCTTAGAGTGCTATCAACCTTACAAAAAAAATTAACTTGTTTGGATAATGCTGCGCGATTTAAATGGAAAAGTCTTACTATTTTTTTTATCACAGTAGTATCTTCCACATAGATTTTTTGTTAGCGTCCGTTTTTTTTCGTTCAAGGATCGCTAATCTCGTTGAATCGACCTATTCGGTGTCGTTATTCGTGCAATTGGGTCTAAATGTGGTTTGTTTAAGCGTCACGCTGTACCAAGTAAGTATCCGATGCGCTTTTGCATGTTTATGCATTTTGATTATATCGACCGCGATGAATCGGTCACATTTCTCTTAAGACGTCGTTACTTTTAGCGATGATGAAATTAGGAGAGGCGCTCAAGAACGTGTCATTTACGATCGCCCAATTGTTTCATCTTTTTTGTGCAACATATCCTGGACAGAAGCTAATAGATCACAGCGCTCTCATAAACATTAAAGCGTGAGTACTGCATTCATTCGGAAGGGTGCGGTTAATTAACTAAGATCGGCAGCGTGTTTGATATACCTTGAAATTGATATACTTTTCAACTTTGTCATAAAAAATTTTATAAAATTGAATGAAAATGATCTGCCCTTTTATTATAACGTTTAGACAAATTGTAGTACATGTTGTAAAAACAAACATACTATATATATGTACATATATATGTAATTTTTAAAAATTGTCAAAACATAATCATTATTTTTTTTGTAATTTCAACATTAATTTTTATTTTAATAATAGGAAAGTAAACAATTTTGTTTGTTACTGTATTGTTTGTTGGGTCATGAAAAATGTGTATATGTATGTATTCATATATGTAGGATTTTTTGATTGGAATGATATTAAACAGTTTTAAACACAAAAGTAGTAGTTGTAATGTTTCTAGCACTTCACTCTGTATTAAACTCTAATAAATGTTCGCTCAAAACTCACTAAATGCATTCGCTGTTAATCTCTAAATATTCGCTATGAGGTACACACTGTTACGCTTGAAGGTTTCGAAAGACTCACTTCTTTTATTATCGCGCTCAACACTTTTATACTAATTGGTTTCTAGAACATTTAATAACAAATATAGATACACGCATTCTTTCTCACTCTCTCACTCTTGCTTTCTCTCTCTCATACGCACACTTTCTCATTACTCGTTCGTACAGAATCACACATCCTACATATATATATATGTGTGTTATAATATATATATATATATATATTAAATATGTATATTAAAAATACATAGAAAACTACGTTCGGTATTTGTGAAAACATACATTGAAAGACATACGAAACTAGAGGATTTTGTAAAATATAATTTAAACGAACCACTTATCCAATAAACCGGCAGTTTACTTTTATTTAGTGCATCGTGCAATAAATACTTACGTATTGTGCGGAGTGCAGAAAATCTTTGCATATAGCGTCAATATTGATAATTTTCCGGTATTGTTTCTAGAATGAGTGGAAAATGGTACGGTGCCCCCGCAAATATGCAGAAAATGTTAATGCTGGTAATGCGACGAAGTTTGGTACCATCCTACGTAACTGCCGGAAAAGTGTTTGTCTTTTGCCTGGAAAGCTTCACGTCGGTAAGATAAATGATTCATAGATCTCTTAATTGATGACTGCCACTGAAAGTCTTATTCTATTCAAGGTTGTGTCGAGTTCGGTATCATATTTTATGGTATTGCAGTCAAGCCGTTGATTATTACTGTCGAAGAATATTGAAATAGAGTGCATGTACTATTGGAATGAAAAAAACATAAAGCAACAAAAGATCACAAGTTAAGAATGTAATAATTAATTGTTGTAATAAATCCTTAGGTTCCATCCAAATGTAGATATTATTTTATGCATTCCACACGCGTTTTTCTTGTGCTTTTATTTAAAAAAGATAACAATGTATTATAATGATTACATGCCGTGTTCACAATGTTAGAAAACAAAAATTAAACGTTACTATGTAGAACATAACGCAGAATTTGCTTAGAGCATTCTGAAATTTATGAAAAATTATCAATGGCTTTATTTCTTTGCAGAAGTGCAATACTAGATACTCTATTCTTGTTTAACATTTTTTATAAGTTTAGTTTTGTATATGAATTACATATTTCATTGATAGTTCTCCAGAAATGTTATGCCAGATATTCTATTATTGTTTAATATTTGTTATAAGTTCAGTAATCGCTTTGTTTCCACGTCATTATTTTACAACTTGTCTTCCAAAAATTAGAAATGTATTCTTTATGTTCCATATCATACGTTTCATATGAAGCTATGCTCAAATGACAACTCTTCGCAATCGTAAATACACTTTAAAGAGCAAAACTGACTTTTCCATTTTATTAAACGTACGAGTTCAAATTGACACAAGCATGCCATTAATGTATTCTCCATTTATTTCGTAACATTTTCCTTTGCGGCTTATATAAATATCTATTTATTTTCATACACTCTATCAAACTATGCTGTTTTGCATATAACGTTACGTAGTCGTAATTTTCTAACATACCATACAACACAAATATTTTTCTATACCGTTACGTAGTTGCAAATGTCGATTGCAACAGATTCATTTAACCTTCAGTCAAATACGTTGAAGCATAAAATCGTAATGTGTCTCACAACCGCGATGCTTTCATTTCACTCATACCACTCGTGCTTCAAGTAATATCACGTCCACTATCGCATTATCTCTGATAGGTCTAATGTTGTATTATATCCTGATAATTGACCGCCATTATATGCAATTACAATGTTCACGAAATGCAGCCGGTTGCTCGAACTGCAGGTTATTGCCGTCTGTCCCATCCGAAGTCTTTACACATTGTCTGTCTGAAATGGTTGGTGGGTGGGGTACTTTCGCGTATACTGTCCGAATCCTGCACAATGGGGCGGATAATTGGTTGAATGCGAGCCCGAACGTTTTTGTTACGACCACTGGGCTGATTAATAGCTTCGAAATAGTGAAAGAAACGCAAGTGTACCTTTGATCCCTCGCGACCGTCAAACCCAAAGCTTTTTAATCAGTCGCGTACAATTGTTTGGTAACGGTGCGGCGTGGGAGTGGGACCGCAAAGAAAAGACACCGGACAGGTATCTGCAGAGTAGACATTTTTTTAATGACTTTTTTCCGCACCAACTACTGACAGGAAGTATTATATCGCCGTGCAACTATACAATAGTGCAAAGGTATATTTCACTTTCTGCGGGGAAACATCGTCGGGTAGTCTATTCGGTTAGGCAACCTTGCGCTGCTTATATCGCTCTGCTACCATTTTTCACCAAGCTTGACTTGCTGAAAAATTGCTCTTGCATTGCGTGGTAAAAGGTGGAGTACGACACTGATCTTTAACATGTTGACTGTCAGGGTGGTTATCGGTGACCGGCACAAAAGTCGCACGAAAAATTCAAAAAGTACCCAAACAGTAGCATTTATAATTTTGTAAATGAAATTAATATTAAATAGTAATTAAATTCTTTAGTCTACGATATCTTCGCATTATTTTCATTTTGCACAATTGTGCCCATAATTATGAAAGTGGTCTAAGTCAAAATTAAAAAAAAATGAGTTTATCAGTTATTTCATACCACATTATTTTTAACTAAATTTATTCAATGTAATTTTTACGAAATTGTCAAAAATGAACCATTAGATAGTGGTTGTAATTTCAACATTATATGGAATTCATTTAGTTTTAATTATGAAAGTGGTCTAAGTCAAAAATTTAAATAAATTATATAATCAACTTGAAAATGGCACGTGGCCTTCTTTGACGCGTTTCTGAACTACATAATAACCTTATAAAATGTTCTATAAAACATCTTTAGATGATTCTAAATTTCACGTTTTGGATCTTTCACCTAAAATAGGAAGACCAAAAATATACGGAAATATTAAATTACTTCCATTATACACCACCATTAGACCAGTATCGGAAGAAAAACATAAAGATATTATGAGTTTACTACCGTACATCCCTCCAGTTTTTCAGGAACATTTTAAGAATCTTAAATACTCGAAATAATGATAAAAATGGATTACTGTTTAAAAATAATTAATAAATGTAATAAATGTTCACGAATTATTTCAATCAAATTATTGTTTCAAATAAAACTCAAAGTTCTTTATTGCTTGAAGTCATTTATAGGACATTCAGTTAATTTTGAAAATGGTCTAAGTCAATTCAATCTTTAAAAATAATATTATCGTATGAAATTCACACAAAATTTCATATTCATAGTAAATTTCCATTAATTAAGACTAATAAAATTATAAATTAAAATGTCGCATAATGTAAAAATATTTTTTAAATTATTCAAATGCAATTCATTAAATATCTCGAAACAAGAAATATATGACTTAGACCACTTTCATAATTATGGGCACAATTCATTCATATTCTGAAGTACTTCATCACATGATGGTTTCAATATAGTAAAATACGGCAGTTAACGTGTTAAATATTTGATTTACTTTACCTGTCATATTAAAAAACTAAAACGGATGGCTACTGCTCTAGTATTGGCAGAAGATAAAACATTCAAAATTACAGTTATTTTAATTAATTGCTAAGCAATTAAAGTGATGAAATTCTTTGGTCTGTGATACTTTCGCATTATTTTCATTTTGTAGAATTCATATTCTTCATATTCTGAAGTACATCACGTTGCGGTTTTAATATAGTAAAATACGGACGGCAGTCAACGTGTTAAGCCTAACAATAACACTCAATCATATTGCATTTACGACATTTACTTACTCGATAAACCAACATATTACACAAAATAGCATTTATTCAT
The DNA here is from genome assembly GCA_033815515.1 of Cryptocheilus praepositus. Lineage (NCBI taxonomy): Eukaryota > Metazoa > Arthropoda > Insecta > Hymenoptera > Pompilidae > Cryptocheilus > Cryptocheilus praepositus. The sequence goes on along the minus strand of JAWWQZ010000321.1, from coordinate 471,728 downwards.
TAAAGTAATCGCGCGATCGTTGGTTTAGATACACTCAAGGTACGCTGCGATATTTGTGTATGATACGAAATTACTGTTCAGGCCAGTGATCGAATCGGTATTTTGTAAATCGGTAGTTATTCTGTTATTCCAAAAGAAATCGTATTCTGAGGATAGTGGTATAAAGCCGATTATTAATTACGAAATGTATAACATACATTATAAAAAATCGATTGTTGTACATATAGTATATGCTTTTATTTTATCCGCCATTTTATTTTTGATGCACGTTTAACCTTCATTTCTCAAACTATAAGCCAGGTTAATCCAGGAGCGATTTTATTCTGGATGTTGGAAAATTCAGCATTCATTAGTACATAACAACAAATAATGCTGTTAAATAACCAGTTTAGCGTTTTTTTTCACTGTTAAAATATATTTCATCCTATCACTGTTTCAATATTCATGACAGTTGTATAACTTTTATACTATTAATTCGTCCAAATCTGTAAATTCTGTATCAGTTAAACTATATTTTTTGCATTAATACCGACACATGTTTCGATGTACATTCCCCCAGGTATATCACGTATCAGTAAAAAATATGCGAAAATACCGCTAATAATGATCTTAAAACAAATATTGGCATAATACCGAAAAGTTAAAATACATCGGTATTCGATCTCTGGTTCACAAAGTAGCAGCTTGTCGCAAATGTCGGCTGATACATTATTCAACTCTACCCCTATTAGCAGTTTCGTTAACGAACATAAGCGTCAGGAACGTAGATTATGGAGAGCGAAACGTATACTGGTGTCAAACTTTACGACCCTGAGGACTTATGGAACAGTCGTTACTATATTATCAACGTCCGTCTACTTTCATTGTTGGGCCAGTGGCCATATCAAAACTCAAAGGTCCAGTTTATACTTGGATATGGCGCTGCGACCATGTTCATCACTTTCTTTTTTTCACAGGTAACGTAATTAATATTCATTTTTTCGGACGATTTGTTCTAGACCTCTTTTTTTATTAAGCTTTAATGCATTTGCTGATATGTGCCCATAATTATGAAAGTGGTCTAAGTCAAAATTTAAAAAAAATGAGTTTATCAGTTATTTCATACCACATTATTTTTAACTAAATTTATTCAATGTAATTTTTACGAAATTGTCAAAAATGAACCATTAGATAGTGGTTGTAATTTCAACATTATATGGAATTCATTTAGTTTTAATTAAAAAATATATTTAAGTCAAAAATTTAAATAAATTATATAAACAACTTGAAAATGGCACGTGGCCTTCTTTGACGCGTTTCTGAACTACATAATAAAATAAATGACAATCAAATTTTAATAATAACGACAACTTCATTTTTAACGAAATCACTAGAAGAATCAATAACAAGAAGAGTAAAAAATACCGCGGGTGAATCTGTCTCTTGGCTACAAATTCAATGGATGAGATTCTTGAAAAATGAACCTTATAAAATGTTCTATAAAACATCTTTAGATGATTCTAAATTTCACGTTTTGGATCTTTCACCTAAAAATTATTTCGGAAGACCAAAAGTATACGGAAATATTAAATTACTTCCATTATACACCACCATTAGACCAGTATCGGAAGAAAAACATAAAGATATTATGAGTTTACTACCGTACATCCCTCCTAAAGATTTTTCAGGAACATTTTAAGAATCTTAAATACCCGAAATAATGATAAAAATGGATTACTGTTTAAAAATAATTAATAAATGTAATAAATGTTCACGAATTATTTCAATCAAATTATTGTTTCAAATAAAACTCAAAGTTCTTTATTAATTTATTTAAGTCATTTATAGGACATTCAGTTAATTTTGAAAATGGTCTAAGTCAATTCAATCTTTAAAAATAATATTATCGTATAAAATTCACACAAAATTTCATATTCATAGTAAATTTCCATTAATTAAGACTAATAAAATTATAAATTAAAATGTCGCATAATGTAAAAATATTTTTTAATTTATTCAAATGCAATTCATTAAATATCTCGAAACAAGAAATATATGACTTAGACCACTTTCATAATTATGGGCACATATTCACTACAACATTCCATTAAATTCTGTTGAAATGTTAAGGTTCCTTGGATGCTTGTACCATTGTCTTTTATGACAATTTCAAATCTCTTGCCTCATTTATTTCACCAGAAATACTGAGAAAAGCTTTCTCATCACTTTCTTTTTTCACAAAACATCGTAATGTAGTGTGTTCAGTTTGTCGTCGTAATATGGTATATTCAGTTTGTTGTCTCTTCCCATTGCTTTATCTATATTATTGGCTTCCGGATAGTTGCCGAATCTCTACTCAGCAATTTGCCAGAAATAAGAAAGTAATAAGAAATACGAGAGTAATTCAAAATTGTAATTAATTAATGTTAATTTTTTTCGGAACATTTGTTCTGAACCTTTTTTTTTATTAAGCTTTAATGCATTTGCTGATATTCACTACAACATTCCATTAAATTCTGTTGAAATGTTAAGGTTCCTTGGATGCTTGTATCATTGTCTTTTATGACAATTTCAAATCTCTTGCCTCATTTATTTCGCTAGAAATGCTGAAAATAGTGTTCAGTTTGTCGTTTCTTCCCATTGCTTTATCTATATTATTGGCTTCCGGATAGTTGCCGAGTCTTTACTCAGCAATTTGCCAGAAATAAAAAAGTGATAAAAAATACAAGAATAATTGAAAGCTGTAATTAATTAATGCAAATAAAAAAGTGATAAAAAATACAAGAATAATTGAAAGCTGTAATTAATTAATGTTAACTTTTTCCGGACAATTTGTTCTGAACCTTTCCTTTTATAAAACTTTTCAACGGTATCATGCGTCAGTAAAATATAAGCTACACAATTCCAATTTTATTATTCAATTTCATAAAAGTTTCGTAAAAAAACATAATTTGAGTATTTCAATTCTCTCCGAAACTATACCAGTTTATATGGAATGTTAAGCTATTCAGCACTTCACGAAGAAATATGTCCGAGTGCAAAGGGTTAAGAAACGCAGGGGTCATGAACAACGCAAACATCTTTAATTACTCTAATGTCTACTAAACATGTTAACTTTTTTCGGACAATTTGTTCTGAACCTTTCCTTTTATAAAACTTTTCAACGGTATCACGCATCAGAAAAATATAAGCTACGCAATTCCAATTTTATTATTCAATTTCATAAAAGTTTCGTAAAAAAACATAATTTCAGTATTTCAATTCTCTCCGAAACTATACCAGTTTATACGGAATGTTAAGCTATTCAGTACTTCACGAAGAAATATGTCCGAGTGCAAAGGGTTAAGAAACGCGGGGGTCATGAACAACGCAAACATCTTTAATTACTCTAATGTCTACTAAACATAATTACAGATGGCGGTCGTCGTCGTCTCTTGGGGACACATCGACGGAATACTTTTAATGTTGCCCCAATTCATTACAGGATTCACGAGTTTCGTGAAACTGTGCACTTACATCGCTCGTTCCGTACAGGTAAGATGAACACGTGTAACACGATGAAACGGCAGAATACAGATAGTTTCGAATGACGCGCACAGATGAAACAGCTCACTGAACTTATAAACACGGACTGGCAAACGTACACTGCTAAGGAAGAAATTAGCATACTAATTAAATATGCCGAGCAAGGGAGATTATATACGATACTTTATACATGTAAGGAGAATGTGTTTTATCCTGTTTCAGATTCTACAATATGAAAATTGCTAATGAGTGTAGTCTGTTGCGAAGTGTATGCCTAAGGATATGTGATATGTTTCTAGGTTGCGTGTTTTTGTCAGGGTTTACCTTTATTATGTTACCCTGGGTACCGAAAACACTTGATATTTTGTTCCCACTAAACGAGTCCCGCCCAGAAGTGCCCGTTCTACCGGCGGAATATTTTGTCGACAAGGATAAGTATTTTTTCCCTATTTACTTCCACACGGCGTTTTCCGTTTTGCTCATAATAGTGTCAATAACGTCGACCGATGCGATGTTCATGATTTATATACAACACGTATGCGCTCTGTTTGCCATTTCTGGGTAAGAAACATTCGTAAATCTTGCGATTGTTAACCCTTTGACTGCTGAGTACTTCCGGTCGAAGCTTCCGATAACAACTAATTACTTTTCACTGGTGCGAATTCTATTGATTGATTACGTAGGACGGAACTAAGTTCTAATGGGTTTTTCATTTACGCCAATTCTTTTTTTAATTTATGCAAGAAAATAATGCATTTAATATTGCAATTAAATGTAAGAAAATTCAGGTCGTAGATTGATAATTGTGGTTCCAGTAGGTAAGAAATCGAAACATATATGAATATATATTATAATATTATAAAGAATATATATTATAATATATGTATATAAAGAAATCAAATCATATGTGCGTCCATAGCAGTCAAAGGGGTAACTTGCCGATACTGTTATATGTAGATATAGTTAATTATCGGCGGATATTTGAATCGGTTTTTCTGCTCACATTTCAGAGAACGTTTTGAGAAATTGTCGCTGAATTGTAAGTTCTCACAGAAAGAAGACACTGACGATAAAATCGAGATGTTTCGTCAAGAAGTGGTACGGTCGATCCAAGGTCATTCAAAGGCCATTGCGTTAGTACAATACTTAAAGCTAGTATATTTACACAATTTCCCGAATTTCTCACCGTCAGTATATACAGCTTTTGTTAGCGCATGTATTTTTTCTGTTTAAGCTACGCGAAGCTTATCGAATCGACTTTTTCGATGTCGCTACTGTTTCAGTTAGGTCTGAATGTGACTTGTCTCAGCGTGACATTTTACCAAGTGAGTATCTGATATCCATTTGTACATTTGTATACCTTGAGAATAAGAAGAGTACGATACATTGGCCAATTTTTCCTTAAGGCGTCGGTATTTTTAGCGATGATGAGACTAGGCGAGTTGTGGAAGAACATAACTTTCACGAGCGGTCAGTTGTTCCATCTCTTTTGCGCAAGTTATCCAGGACAAAAGTTAATTGATCACAGCGCTCGCATGAATTATAAAGCGTGAGTTGTATATTGAACACTTACGATTCTTTTCGTACCGCAATTCAAAGCGTTCTTTCAACCATACTCTTTTATTGAAACCAGGGATTAAACTTTTTCTTCTTGAACATCTTTTATTTACGATTTTCCATTTGATACTGCACATTTTTCGGGATCCTTGGGGCCCCTGTTCGGAAGTACAAAATTGTATATATAAGAATGACATCGATTGTACTGATATCGATTGTAGTAAAAGCAGGGATTAAACTTTTTCTGCTTGACCATAATTTATTTATGATTTTCCATTTGATACTCCACATCTTTCGGGATCCTTGGGTCCCCTGTTCAGGAGTCCAAAATTGTATAAATAAGAATGACATCGATTGTATCGATATCGATTGTATTGAAACCAGGGATTACATTTTTTCTGCTTGACCATCATTTATTTATGATTTTCCATTTGATACTCCACATCTTTCGGGATCCTTGGGTCCCCTGTTCAGGAGTCCAAAATTGTATAAATAAGAATGACATCGATTGTACCGATACCGGTTGTATTAAAACCAGGGACTAAACTTTTTCTGCTTGAACATCTCTTATTTACGATTTTCCACTTGATACTCAACATCTTTCGGGATCCTTAGGTCCTCTGTTCGGAAGTACAAAATTGTATAAATAAGAATGACATCGATTGTACCGATACCGGTTGTATTAAAACCAGGGACTAAACTTTTTCTGCTTGAACATCTCTTATTTACGATTTTCCACTTGATACTCAACATCTTTCGGGATCCTTAGGTCCCCTGTTCGGAAGTACAAAATTTTATAAATAATAATGACATCGATTGTACCGATACCGATTGTATTGAAACCAACGATTAAACTTTTTCTGCTTGAACATCTTTTATTTACGATTTTCCATTTAATACTCCACATCTTTCGGGATCCTTGGGTCCCCTGTTCAGGACGACAAAATTGTATAAATAAGAATGACATCGATTGTATTGAAACCAGGGATTACATTTTTTCTGCTTGACCATCATTCATTTATGATTTTCCATTTGATACTCCACATCTTTCGGGATCCTTGGTCCCCTGTTTGGGACGGCAAAATTATATAAATAAGAATGACATCGATTGTACCGATACCGATTGTATTGAAACCAGGGATTAAACTTTTTCTGCTTGATCATCTTTTATTTATGATTTTCCATTTGATATTCCACATCTTTCGGGGTCCTTGGGTCCCTGTTCAGAAGTACAAAATTGTATAAATAAGAATGACATCGATTGTACCGATACCGATTGTATAAAAATCAGGGATGAAACTTTTTCTGCTTGATCATCTTTTATTTATGATTTTCCATTTGATACTCCACATCTTTCGGGATCCTTGGTCCCCTGTTTGGGACGACAAAATTGTATAAATAACAATGACATCGATTGTAGCGTAAATTGACAGTATTCTTACGCACAATTAAAAATGCGGTAAACACTTCAAAAGGGAACCTCAGACTCTTAAAATATGTGGAGTATTACATGAAAAATGACAAATAAAACGTTTCCAACTAGAAGAAAATATCAGTTTCCTTGTTTAATCGAGTAATGGAAAGGAGTATATTATATAGTACCAAAAAAATGATTGCGTATAGTACAAAACACTAATAAATATTCTATTTGTAGAATCAGTGGACAATGGTACGGTGCCCCCGTACATTTGCAGAAATCGCTAATGATGGTAATGCGACGCAGTTTGGAACCATCCTACTTAACAGCCGGAAAAATATTTGTCTTTTGCCTGGAAAGCTTCACGTCGGTAAGATGAATCACTAATAAAAGTTCTTAACAATTAACTTTAGCGGTTCTTCTATTTAAGATTGTACAGAGTTCTATGTCCTACTTTATGGTATTACAATCAACGCGTTGAAGGCACGCTTGAACAATATTGATGCAAAGTGTATGAATTCTTCGTACGAAAGAATATGGCACGAGAGCTCACAAATAAAGAAAAATAACAATTGTAATAAATCTTTACATGGTGCATTTTATTTCAATCTTACTGTAAATTATTTAAGTGATTAGGGAATATGAAATCCTTTTTGCCACCGGTAGTTCTAAAACACATTGAGTTACAATAATCAAATTCTATAGTGAATATTTTCAATTAAAAAACGGCTTCGTATTTCTTAAACATTTAAATAAACCTTTACGTCTAACGCGAATCTTTACATTATTACATGAGTTCTAAAATCTTCCTTTTTGTATTAAGACACGAACATGTTTTAGATTTATGGTTTGCATTATGCAACATGATTGTTTCAGTGAACGTAGATAGAAATACGTATACAGGTGAAGAAAAGGTAATTAGATGGTATAAGTTCTACAGTCAGTATTTGCAAGTAAAAAATGCCTTTGTTCCTTAAACATTTAAATGGACCTTTACGTTTAACGCGAATATTCACATTATTACATGCGTATTAAATGTTTTTCTTTTTGTATTATGACACATACATGTTTTAGCTTTATGACTTGTACCAAGCAAAACGATCGTTTCAGTGAACGTAGATAGAAATACGTATGCAGGTGAAAAAAAAGATAAGTAGGTGGTATAAGTTTTTATTAAATGTCGTAATATCGTTCATTACATACTTCTTGCTACCATCGCTGTTTATCATGCCGAAAATATCATTAATGCACGATACCCAAATCTGATTGAAGTGTCTCTTCACACCGTCGTGGCAACGTTTTCGTTCCACGTTCTAATGTAATTGACAGCCTCAGTCAACGAAGCGAGTACCGCGAGTCGCATTCTGTTTACTTTCGACTAGAACGTGTGTTATAAAAATTAATATGCAGATTAATCGGTGGATCGGCAACGTTGCCAAGACTCATTTAATAATGTAATATTTAGTCGTTAAAAAGGAGTTTTCATTTTAGAAACCGCCTCCATCCGTTTCTACGAGACATTGCACTGGTCACGAATAAATACTAATGAACAAACATTACCCCTGTACGACATTGCAGAATAGCAATTTATATGTAACGATGATACAATCAGGCAGGCTCCAAGAAGGATCAGTGTCTACTCCGAAAAAATGGAAGAATGTCGCATTCTAACAGATACTTCGTACTTATTCGGTGTCGTCATTCATCGGTTCTCTCTAGAAGTGGTCGACATCTGCCATTACGAAAAACGACGCAGTCATTAAGAATTACGAACGATGCTTTATGAACCGTAAAGAGGGTCCGGAGACATTATTCATTTGATATCGATTGTCCTTTGGTTCGGCATTTGACACGCCTACTCGGGCTGAACATGTACAACTTGAGAGTACGATATACGCTCGACTTCTTCGCTTCATCGTGCTGTTTTTAGCGTATAATTAACAATACAATTAACACCGTTACACTTATTAATACCGACATCCCTACCACCATGAACAGTACTATTATTGCTACAGTCTAGCGGATTACTACTATATTCACGAGTACTCTTACACATACGGAACTTGCAGTTGTTAGAATTATCGTTATTAACACATTGACTGCCGTGATAGTCACAGCTGATGGGCTCAAGCGATTTTACTGAAGATCCAAAATAATCGCAATAGGTAGCAATAATTATTTTATAAATGCAGTTGTTGTTAGGATAGTGATGCGATTCTTTGATTTCCAATACCTGCACATTATTTACATTTTGCATAACACTTTAACTGACATGATGGTCACCGGTGACCGGCGCAAGCGATTTTACTGAAGATCCAAAATAATCGCAATAGGTAGCAATAATTACTTTATAAATACAGTTGTTGTTAGAATAGTGATGCGATCATTTGGTTTCCAATACTTGCACATTATTTATATTTTGCATAACACTTTAACTGAGATAATGGTCACCGGCGACCGGCGCAAGCGATTTTACTGAAGATCCAAAATAATCGCAATAGGTAGCAATAATTATTTTATAAATGCAGTTGTTGTTAGAATAGTGATGCGATTCTTTGATTTCCAATACCTGCACATTATTTACATTTTGCATAACACTTTAACTGACATGATGGTCACCGGTGACCGGCGCAAGCGATTTTACTGAAGATCCAAAATAATCGCAATAGGTAGCAATAATTATTTTATAAATGCAGTTGTTGTTAGAATAGTGATGCGATTCTTTGGTTTCCAATACCTGCACATTATTTACATTTTGCATAACACTTTAACTGACATGATGGTCACCGGTGACCGGCGCAAGCGATTTTACTGAAGATCCAAAATAATCGCAATAGGTAGCAATAATTATTTTATAAATGCAGTTGTTGTTAGAATAGTGATGCGATCATTTGGTCTCCAATACCTGCACATTATTTACATTTTGCATAATTCAGTCAAACGCTATAGTATTTCATAGCATCGCCATTCTAATACAGCAAAATACGCACGGCAGTCAATGTGTTAATACAAACCACGGTCGAATATTAGTTTAACACGTTGACTGCCGTAATAATCACAGCTGCCCGGCGCAAGCGATTTTACGGAAAATCCAAAATACTCGCCATGAGTAGCAATAATTATTTTATAAATGCAGTTATTGTTAGAATAGTAATGCGATCCTTTGGTTTTCAATACCTGCACATTATTTACATTTTGCATAATTCAATCAAACGCTGTAGTATTTTATAGCATCGCCGTTCTAATGCAGTAAAATACGCATAGCAGGCAAAATGTTAACCTTTGGACTGCCGTGATGGTCACCGCTGACCGATGCAAGAAATTTTACTGAAGATCCAAAATATTCGCAATGGATAGGAATAATTATTTTATAACTGCAGTTATTGTTAGAATAGTGATGCGATTGTTTGGTTTCCAATACTTGCACATTATTTATATTTTGCATAACACTTTAACTGCCGTAATGGTCACCAGTGACCGGCGCAAGCGATTTTACTAAAAATTCAAAATATTTGCAATGGATAGCAAGAATTATTTCATAAATGCAGTTATTTTTAGGATAGTGATGCGATCCTTTGGTTTTCAATACCAGCACATTATTTACATTTTGCGTAATTCAATCAAACGCTGTAGTATTTCATAGCATTGCCATTCTAATACAGCAAAATACGCATGGCAGGCAAAATGTTAAACTTTGGACTGCCGTGATGGTCACCGCTGACCGATGCAAGAAATTTTACTGAAGATCCAAAATATTCGCAATGGATAGCAATAATTATTTTATAAATGCAGTTATTGTTAGAATAGTAATGCGATCCTTTGGTTTTCAATACCTGCACATTATTTACATTTTGCATAATTCAATCAAACGCTGTAGTATTTTATAGCATCGCCGTTCTAATGCAGCAAAATACGCATAGCAGGCAAAATGTTATTTTTAAATGCCGTGATGGTCACCGCTACCGATGCAAGAAATTTTACTGAAGATCCAAAATATTCGCAATGGATAAAATAATTATTTTATAACTGCAGTTATTGTTAGAATAGTGATGCGATTGTTTGTGTTTACAATACTTGCACATTATTTATATTTTGCAACACTTTAACTGCCGTAATGGTCACCAGTGACCGGCGCAAGCGATTTTACTAAAATTCAAAATATTTGCAATGGATAGCAATACGTATTTCATAAATGCAGTTATTTTTAGGATAGTGATGCGATCCTTTGGTTTTCAATACCAGCACATTATTTACATTTTGCGTAATTCAATCAAACGCTGTAGTATTTTATAGCATCGCCGTTCTAATGCAACAAAATACGCATAGCAGGCAAAATGTTAACCTTTGGACTGCCGTGATGGTCACCGCTGACCGATGCAAGAAATTTTACTGAAGATCCAAAATATTCGCAACGGATAGGAATAATTATTTTATAACTGCAGTTATTGTTAGAATAGTGATGCGATTGTTTGGTTTCCAATACTTGCACATTATTTATATTTTGCATAACACTTTAACTGCCGTAATGGTCACCAATGACCGGCGCAAGCGATTTTACTAAAAATTAAAAATATTTGCAATGGATAGCAAGAATTATTTAATAAATGCAGTTATTTTTAGGATAGTGATGCGATCCTTTGGTTTTCAATACCAGCACATTATTTACATTTTGCGTAATTCAATCAAACGCTGTAGTATTTCATAGCATTGCCATTCTAATACAGTAAAATACGCATGGCAGGCAAAATGTTAAACTTTTGACTGCCGTGATAGTTACTGCTGACCGGCGCAAGCGATTTTACTGAAGACCCAAAATATTCGCAATAAGTAGCAATAATTATTATATAAATGCAGTTATTGTTAGAATAGTGATGCGCTCCTTTGGTTTCCAACACCTGCACATTATTTACATTTTGCATAACTCAGTCAAACGCTGCAGTATTTCATAGCATCGCCATTCTATTCAGCAAAATACACAGGGCAGTCAACGTGTTGAAATTACCCATTTATTGTTAGTCAAGATCGGCGTTACCTTATGGCGAATATTCCAGTAAATCGACCGACACTACCGACAGGAGTGAAACGAACGTGCTTACAGCATCGTCATGGCACTGTTTCCACAAGAACGTCGATGCAGAACGTATGGCAGGCAAATTGTACCGTTTCATTGGGTCTCGACGATGACTGTAAAGTTTACCCGTGCCTAGTCACCGAACTCTTCCCGACGGCGATCGGAGATGAGACTTTATGTAACCGGTCCTGTAATCGATGACGTCGCCTGGTTGTCCTCCTTGCATCCCGTGCCTTCGTCGCGTGCTCCATCTACAAAACGCACAATCAGCCGTCTTTAAACTAACTCCGTTGCTCCGCAAGCTTGCAGCTTCTCGGTTTCTATCCACTTTCTCTGTTCTTAGTCAGTTAACTAGCATGCGGACCAAAGTTCACGTATCCGCGAAGGTTTTCCCGTTGAAATTTCTGACGCGATGTCTCTTGTATATCATGTACGTGTATGTGAAAATATTGAAAGCGTGAATTCCGGAGTCGAAACGTTTGCAAAGAGAATTTTATAGTTTCGCAAAAGTGGTTTGCGAATTTTTAATTTTTTGCAGTTATTTAACACATTGCATGCGGGAATCGTACTTTTATATTTTTCGAATTCTGTCCCTAAAGCGTGGTAAAAAAATCGTATCAACACGTTGATTGCCAAGCGTATTTTGCTATGGTAGAACCGCGATGCGATGAAATACGGCCGAGTATAATTAAATCGTGCAAAATAAAGGTTACGATATTAAAGCACCGTTTCAATATCAATTGCTTTTACAAGATAGCAAATGGACTTCATTGCGATTTTTTGGCATTTTTAGTAAAATCTTTTGCGAATTTTGCTGTTAGAACTGCGATGCGATGAAATACTGCAGAATATAATTAAATCGTGCAAAATAAAGGTAACGCAGAGTTAGTAGAAGCCAAAGTATTGAAGCACCGTTCTAATATCATTTTTTGCATTTTTTGCATTTTTTGCATTTTTCGTAAAATCTTTTGCACCGGTTACCGTGGCAGTCAACGTATTAATAGATTTGTGCTGAATAGTCGATATCTAGAAATACGATGGGCATTGTAAGTATGGTGTTTGTGTTGTAATGCAACAATTTGCATTGTTTCTAGTCTTCATTTGAATTTCAAATATACCCGGATGCAATGTGTTAAGGAAAGTATGAGAAAAGGTCGAAACACGTGGTTGTCTGGTTTCTGACTTGGGTTAGAGTTACAGCGGAATGTATTCGCGAATTTACTTGAAACCTTCGTGGAGACTGTTCAATCGGTTGGTCAAAGATCACGTACGCTGATTGATTCATAGGCGGCGAGAGACGGAAAGGACCAGAAGATTATTTCGAACGAACAAACGTCGTTTGCGAAAAGTAAGAGACTTTTACGTGGGCAGTCCGATAAGTACTTAGCCTACAAAAGAAAAACGAAAATTTTGGAAAATTGACGATTTATTTTTCAACATAGTCTCCTTTCAACTCGATACACTTGATCCAGCGATGAAATCTGGGCATATCCTGCATGAAATATTGGGAATGAGAAAGCTTTCTGCTCGATGGGTGCCGCGTTTGCTCACTCGGGATAACAAGCGCATCCGTGAGACCACTTCAGAGCAGGGTTTGACACTGTTTAAGCGCAATCCGAAAGAGTTGCTACGTCGTTTTGTGACTGTCGACGAAACGCGGATCCACCGGTACACACCAGAGACCAAGGAACAGTCGAAACAGTGGACTGCGCCCAGAGAATGTGCTCCAAAGAAGGCGAAGACTGTCCTATCGGCCGGAAAGGTGATGGCTACCGTTTTCTAGGATTCACAAGGTGTGATCTACATAGACTACCTGGAGAACGGCAAAACAGTCACAGAGCTGTACTATGCCGAATTATTGAGCCGATTCGACGCCGAATTAAGGAAAAAACGGCCCCATTTGGGCGAAGAAAAAAGTGCTCTTTCACCACGATAACGCACCGGCTCACACCTCTGCCGTCGCTGCAGCCAAATTCGTTGAATTAGGCTACGAACAGCTGCCCCATCCACCGTATTCTCCAGATTTGGCCCCGTGTCACTTTTTTTTGTTCCCAAACTTGAAAAGGTCACTCGCTGGGCAGAAATTTGAGTCGAATGAGGAGGTTATCGCCGCCACGGAGGCCTACTTTGCAGATCTCCAGAAAACGTATTTTTCAGACGGGTTGAAGAAGTTGGAGCATCGCCGGATCAAGTGTATAGAGTTAAAAGGAGACTATGTTGAAAAATAAATCGTCAATTTTCCAAAATATTCGTTTTTCTTTTGTAGGCTAAGTACTTATCGGACTGCCCTCGTATGTAGGAAAGCGTATCTCGCGCGCCGAACAAAAGCGACGATCTTCATTCAGAGAGGACACCAAATCGCACCACTTACGTCAAAATGCTTCATTCCGCAAAGAGGTATGTGTAATGCAAGTACGGATATGTACGTATACGAACGTGAGTATGACACATTCAGAAGTGCAAAAGAAAAACGGGGCATCAAATGTACCGATCGCTATAAACTACTGGTAACAATATACAGGTAGTAAGAAGGTATTTTCCTGGTCAAGTGACTTGGACCCGGAATACACACATACGCGCGCAGATCTTGCTCTGACTGCGATCTAAAACTGTTTGGAGGTCTGTGAGAATAATCTCTGTACACTGCACCTACTGAATTATGCGGGCATACATGGTAACTTACAAGCGATCAACCGTATGAACGATGACACAGACTAGCTATGAGGGTTAACGCAACATTGTCGCAACAAACGTCCGTTAAATGACAATTTCTCGTCGAAAACCGAACGTCTCTCTGGAACCGCGTATTTGTAGTATTTCATTATTTGGTTAACACTTTAAGGACTGCTCACGAGTTTTCTCGTATTTTCTTTAGATGTCACTTTGATGCATTGTATCTATTTTGTCTATTTAAGTATTATATTTACATCAATATTCAATGTATGAAACTCGATTGCCTTCGTATTTTTTTCCATTATTTCATGCATTCTATAAATTTCATATAAATTTATTTTTTAAGTAAAAAAGTTATGATAATGTAGAAAAACATATTTTTGAATAATAACTGAAAAACTTAAAACTCAAACTTCTCAAAAACTCCTTAAAGTGTTAAAACCTTTTACCCACCGTTACCGACGCAAAATTTCCCCCGGCAACGCAAAACGTCACAAACGACACTACCTTCATCAACTTCCTGCAAGCATTCCGTTAACACATTAACAGCCGGCCCCGCGAAAACGCGGATTTCTGAATCTATCATTTGAGCGGGGGCCCCACGGTGATGTGGAGTTTTTTTGCTGGCATGAGTGTCTTACACGTCAATTTCTATTTATTGAATTGAATTAAATATTGAAACTTTTGTTTTCTGTTTACGTTATATATATGCAATAATCCACCATGAAATGAGGAAGTGTATTTTTTTCTATAATTATAAAATTAAAAATTTCGATTTTGTTCTGATATTTAATGAATTGCATTTGAATAAATTAAAAAATATTTTTTACATTATGCGACATTTTAATTTATAATTTTATTATTGATCTTAATTAATGGAAATTTACTTTGAATATGAAATTTTGTGTGAATTTTATACGATTATATTATTTTTAAGATTGAATTGACTTAGACCATTTTCAAAATTAACTGAATGTCCTATAAATGACTTAAAGCAATAAAGAACTTTTTTGATTTTGCTTTGAAACAATAATTTGATTGAAATAATTCGTGAACATTTATTACATTTATTAATTATTTTTAAACAGTATTCCATTTTTATCATTATTTCGAGATTGCAAATATTTAAGATTTTTAAAATGTTCCTGAAAAACTGGACGGATGTACGGTAGTAAATTCATAATATCTTTATGTTTTTCTTCCGATACTGGTCTAATGGTGGTGTATAATGGAAGTAATTTAATATTTCCGTATATTTTTGGTCTTCCGCGTTTTTGGGTGAAAGATCCAAAACGTGAAATTTAGAATCATCTAAAGATGTTTTATAGAACATTTTATAAGGTTCATTTTTCAAGAATCTCATCCATTGAATTTGTAACAAGAGACAGATTCACCCGCGGTATTTTTTGCATTTTCTTGTTATTGATTCTTCTAGTAATGAAGTTGTCGTTATTATTAAAATTTGATTGTCATTTATTTTATTATGTAGTTCAGAAACGCGTCAAAGAAGGCCACGTGCCATTTTCAAGTTGTTTATATAATTTATTTAAATTTTTGACTTAGACCACTTTCATAATTAAAACTAAATGAATTCCATATAATGTTGAAATTACAACCAATCTAATGGTTCATTTTTGACAATTTCGTAAAAATTACATTGAATAAATTTAGTTAAAAATAATGTGGTATGAAATAACTGATAAACTCATTTTTTTAAATTTTGACCGGACCGCGTATTTTGGTACGTTAGAACCGCGATGCGATATATATGCAATAATCCAATCGTGAAAATGAGGAACGCAGAGTTGTTATTTTTTTCTATAATTATAAAATTAAAAATTTCGATTTTGTGTCTGTTTTTAATTACCGTTAAATTGTACATGACGAATATGCAAATGAAATGTGCTATTTTACGAAAATATGTATAATGTTTTGAATATTATTTTTGGCTATTCATTGATCAGAAACAAGCGAATAAGGTCCATTGCGCTTTTTTGCATTTTTAATAAAATCTTTTGCACCGGTCACCGCTTATTTTGGTACGTTAGAACCGCGATGCGATTAAATACTACCAATATCAATTGGTTTTACAACATTGCAAATAGGCTTCATTACGAATTTTTTGCGCCGGTCACCGCGTATTTTGCTACGTTGGAACCGCGATGCGATTAAATACTGCAGAGTATGATAAAATCGTGCAAAATGAAGGTAACGCAGAGTTGTTAAAAGCCAAAGTATTGCAGCGCCGTTTCAATATCAATTGCTTTAACAAGATTGCAAATAGGGTCCATTGCGAATTTTTTGCATTTTTAATAAAATCTTTTGCACCGGTCACCGCGTATTTTGGTACGTTAGAACCGCGATGCGATGAAATACTGCAGAATATGATCAAATCGTGCAAAATGCAGGTAACGCAGAGTTGTTAGAAGCCAAAGTATTGCAGCACAATTTCAATATCAATTGTTTTTACAAGATTGCAAATAGGTTTCATTGCGCATTTTTAATCAAATCTTTTGCACCGGTCACCGCGTATTTTGGTACGTTAGAACCGCGATGCGATGAAATACTGCAGAATATGATCAAATCGTGCAAAATGAAGGTAACGCAGAGTTGTTAAAAGCCAAAGTATTGCAGCACCGTTTCAATATCAATTGCTTTAACAAGATTGCAAGTAGAGTTCATTGCGAATTTTTTGCATTTTTAATAAAATCTTTTGCACCGGTCAACGCGTATTTTGCTGCGTTAGAACCGCGATGCAATGAAATACTGCAGATTATGTTTAGGTAGTGTAAAATAAAGGTAACGCAGAGTTATGGCAAGCGAAAGTATTGGAGCACCGTTCAATCACTGGTGCCCACCATAGCAGTCAACGTGTTAACTGTCTCTTAGACCGCCGGCTGTCAATGTGTTAAGGACCCGATTCGTCTTACAAAACAAATTTCTTCCCCCAAACAAAATACCGTACATTTCCAAATGCCGATCCGGACCTGTCCGCGGATTCCGTACCAGATTACCTCCTTCCATCCTTACCTCACCCACGACATTATCGCAACGTCTCGCGATCAGTCCGCCAATTTTTGCGCCCGATCGTACCTTGATGCGAGTTAAGGACAGCGGCGAGCGACCGACCACGTTGATGGTTGGTGGTATTGATGATGGTGGTCGTGGCGGTCGAGGTGGAAGTCGAAGTGGTGATGGAAGTCGAGGTAAGAACGCGACGCGATTGACATTCGGTATTAACGTCCCGCTGTCGAGTTACGTTCCCAACTGCCGTCCGGTTGTTAGCTTCCGCTTCGACGGCGCTGTTGCGATTGCAGTTGTCATCGTTGTTATTGTTGTTGTTCGAGGTGGACAAGAGACTCTGACCGTCACCGTGGACCGAAGTGACCCCGTAACTCCTCAATCTCGCGGAATGCTGGGGTTGCTGGTGCTGTTGCTGACTAAAGGTCGAGCCCCGTTTCCTGATGAAGGACCTGTCGTTCTGCAGGAGGTGCTGTTGTTGCGGGAGCTGGTGATGGTGGTGTACCGTGGTAGGAGCACTGTGTATCAACCGCGAACGAGACGCGTAAGTTTTGCTCAGTTTCTGCCCTTTCGCGGCTCTCCCTGCCCCCGTTTGTGTGTCTTTTTTCCTGTCTCTCCGTGTCTCACTCGCTTTTTCAGTTAGCCTCAGTGCGTTCCGTCCACGTCCTGGTCTGTGCTTCTAGATACATCGCTCTCTCTTTTGCGTCCCTTCGCTCCCTTAGCCACGGCAAATCACGGGGGAGGCGGTGGGGAGAGGATGTACTTTGAACTATGCTTTTGACTGTCTCGTTTTCGGTCAATGCGCGCGAGGGGACTGATTGCTTTGTAGGGAGAACGTGAAATTCGGCAGGTGAGCGGTCACTTCCGGCGTTCGATTGATTACTTCCGGCCGTTTCGTGGGACGCGCGATTCGGCAGCGAGAAGCGAGAACATGCCAGCTATTTGCGTCTCGTCGTGGACGAGACGGCATGCGCTTGAACATTAAGCTGATCGCATAATAAGCACGCGTTGCGTTCGAGTGGCCGAGCAGACAGAGGCATGATTCGAGTTATCGAGACAAAAGGGTAGGTCATGCGCCCATTCATATTTTCCTCGCCCTTGCGATACAGAAAAATCAGCCGTGGAAACCGACCGCTGCTTTCCGCAAGTTTCCGGCGATTTTTCGGTATGACGAAGTAAGCGAGACGTTAAGCGGTGTAGTTTCTTACCTCATATCGTGACTCATGAGGACAATGGATCCTGATTGTTGGGAAGCGAGTGATGAAGAAGTGTCGACGTCGTATTCACACACATTCACAGTCCGATGTCACTTTAAATCGTTAGCATTATGGGAAGGAAACCGGATCGAGGCGCGATGAAATAAAACATGAGCTCGCAGCGTATGTCTATCATCTTGTAATGTTTTATACCGTTTCGTGGGTCGGGGTCATAGTAAAACGGAAGAAACGCGAATTTCTACACAGACGTTCTGAGCACGGCGCATAATTAGTCCTACGTCAACGTGGTTTACTGTTAGTGTAGTCGGAAGACGAATTCGAATTTGCTATTAGTTTAGCAATAAGGGGGTGATCGAGGTACTGTTTGTGTCAGTTGGCACGAAAAAGGAACATGGACTGATCATTCGGAGGAAGACTATCTGAGGGACGAGCATTGTTTCTACTCCGTGTTCGCATCAATTACCATCGCTCGTAGCTACAAAATCACTCTTTTTCTCTTTATTACTTTGTTTTCTGTTAAATTATAGCTTACACCTCTTGAATATTCCAGGTACCCTGTAAAACAATATCAATGCTAGTCTTTAATTCCAGAATGGTGTGACACGGTTATAACATGGGTAACCTCTAAGTGCGACAAAATATTTTTACGCGATAGTCAGAATAATTATTGGTTGTGTGTCGTACGTATGCCGACGAATAAATAGTAAAATAATTGTTCTCTGTCCTGACTGATATTTCGCTGCATATAGTGCGAAGTATTTCCGATTTAAATGATTGCCACTTGTTTAGAACAGCAGATTCTATATCTTCGCGTGCTATTGTCGAGGTTAAAGAGTCATTGTAACGTCGGATGCTTTTGTTCCCTTCCTTTTCCTTCAGGAAGTAACTAAATATAACAGGCACAACTAAACGGTCAATTTGCAACTGAAGTGTTACCTTTGCAGTTCTTTTGAACGACGTAAATGTGGCGTTAGTACGGCGAATATTAGTTTGTGGCAAAGTGAGCGAATGATGTCGTGTCGCTGAGACAAACTGTAAAATTGATCTGATTGATTTATCAAAGAAAATTGTGCCTTGGTGACGTAATGTAAGAAAAAAGTTGCGTGAAAAATATAATGATCATACGCTATTAGAATAGTCGTAAATAGGTGAGGTGCGTAAAAGTCGGAATTTGTTTGCACGTATGCATATTCGTGTATAGAAACTATTGTATATACAAAGTGGAGTACTCAAATGGGAACAGTGAAATATCAATACTGTTGGTCGTTGCGTCAAGTTGTCACTCCGGGCAGGTTCTTTACGGAACAATAAAGATATTTTAGTGCTCTCACTTAAACAATCTACTCTGGATATCTATAACATCAGCGAGTAGGTGTATACGTGTAAATAGTGGCAAATTTGGAAATCAAGCAAATCCTACAGAAGTGAAACTACGCGCTGCTTCTATTTTGGTGCAAAACAAGGCAAACGAGACAGTTCCGTATTCTTGCAAGAATAATAAAAAGATTTACATATACTGACGCGAACGTGGGTACATGCGTATGCACGGAACGCGTGCATAAATTCGCATGAGTACCCGCAGACACGTGAGTATAGTGCGTATGCAGAAAGGTGGTAGAATAGTTAATCGTAGTAGGGCGGATGATCAAAGAGTCACTAATTGTAAGAAAGAAAAACTAAAGGCTAAGAAGGAAATAAATTTGTTGAATCAAAGAGTGCATACCACAAGTATCGTGATTACGTGAGTTAGAATGGAATTGCATACCGACATATCTCCCTTATGTAGTCCCACCAATTATCTGGAGACATGACGAGAAAGAAGCCGACCGCGATGAGGATCATCCCGCCAAGCTTCATGCCCATAAAGTGAGCGCCGTAGAGGACAACGTCCAAAGCTGTACGGGAATCGCATGAACGCGGAACGTTTAAAGCACAAAACACAGAATGGAAATTCTGCCAAGGTAAGCATCGTTTTCTTTTCTCTCGGACACGTACCTGCAGACACTGGCACTGCCGTGATCAGCCCGAGTGTGATGAACAGATCGTATGTCAATGCGATACTGAAGTTGCCGAGCATATTTGCGACTGTAAAGCCATCGAGACATAGGCATTTATTGTATAGCTTTCGGGTTCCGCGGATTTACCGATTGTCGACCCACCTAAGTGCAGAATGCTGGCGGAAAGAAGGGGTGCCCACGGAAGTCGTGCCCAGTGAACACTTTCCACGCCGGAAAAGTAGAGGGCAAGGCAGACGGGCCATAATAATGCAGCGTTGCAGAGACCGATCAGGGAGAAGAAGAGAGACATCTGGCCGAAAGTCGTCTCGCCTATCACCTTTTTGAACAGAACCTGAATGGAAGAAGAGAAAGCATGAGGTCTTTGAGATTGTCGACACAAAAAGTGTCTTAACACGTTGACTGCCACGGTGGTCATCGGTGACCGCTGCAAAAGATTTGATTAAAAATGCAAAAAATTCGCAATGATGCCTATTTGCAATCTTGTAGAAGCAATTGATATTGGAACGGCGCTTCAATACTTTGGCTTCTAAGAACTCTGCTTTACTCTCATTTTGCATGATTTAATCATACTCTGCAGTATTTCATCGCATCGCGGTTCTAAGAGAAGCAAAATACGTGCGTATTTTGCTGTATTAGAACGGCGATGCTATGAAATACTACAGCATTTGATTGAATTATTCAAAATGTAAATAATGTGCAGGTATTGGAGATCAAAGGATCGCATCACTCTGCAGCATCGCGGTTCTATCATTACGTGCGTATTTTGCTGTATTAGAACGGCGATGCTATGAAATACTACAGCATTTGATTGAATTATTCAAAATATAAATAATGTGCAGGTATTGGAGATCAAAGGATCGCATCACTCTGCAGTATTTCATCGCATCGCGGTTCTATCATAGCAAAATACGTGCGTATTTTGCTGTATTAGAACGGCGATGGTATGAAATACTACAGCATTTGACTGAATTATGCAAAATATAAATGATGTGCAGGTATTGGAGACCAAAGGATCGCGTCACTCTGCAGTATTTCATCGCATCGCGGTTCTTACATAGCAAAATATACAATAAATACGTGCGTAATACGCAATAAATACGTGTGTATTTTGCTGTATTAAAACGGCGATGCTATGAAATACTACAGCGTTTCACTGAATTATGCAAAATGCACGTATTGCAAATAATATGCACGTATTGGAGACTGAAGGATCGCATCATTATTCTAACAATAACTGCATTTATAAAGTAATTCTTGCTATTCATTACGAATATTTTGGGTCTTCAGTAAAATTTCTTGCGTCGGTTAACGGTGACCATCACGGCAGCCAAACGTTTGACTGCTAAGGAATGCTATTGCTTTTTTTTTGTTATACCAATTTGCTCTATTTGTAAGAAGGGAATTCACGCACTTTGTACAGCAAACCACTCATGTAATGAATCATAAAAAATTATTTGTGTTCATTTCAGAGAATTATAAGTGCTTGTTGCCAATTTTGTCCACAAAATGAATTAAAACAAATTGAAATAAATGGTATTTTTTAAATTTTTGTTGTTGCAACGTAACATAGATGAGTTTATTGTATGAAAAGTGTTTTCCATTTTTTCTCATACACATGTTTTGTATAGCAAACCGCTCGTGTACAGGGTCATAAAAAAATATTTGTGTTAATTTGAGTGAATTATAATTGCTTGTTGCCAATTTTATCCACAAAATGAATTAAAACAGATTTAAATAAATGGTATTTTTTTAAATTCTTGTTGTTGCAATGTAACATAAATGAGTTTATTCTATAAAAGGCGTTTTCCATTTTTTCCCAAATAAGCGCAATTAGTACCGCCGTTTGGACATATGTCCGAAAAAATCCATCAGCAGCCAAACGGTTAAAAAGTCAAAGGATCTTACTTTGTACACGGCGGAGCCTGCAGCTGCGGATGTTGCTAGAACGACACCCCCTAGTGTCGGACTTCCGGTTATACCATCCATGTAAGCCAGCAGTGCGATGCCTGTGTTACATAAAATCACGGCGACTATCTGGAAACAACGACAGAGCATTTTAATTGACCTTACATTTTCATATTTCTCTTCATACTCAACTAACTCAATTTCGTTTCACACTAACCCGTATACTGACAAATTGTTCGTGTAGGATCACCCACGACAGCAAGTAGACGCACGATACATTTGTCGCGAAGAGTGCCATCACATCTGTAGCTAGAAGTATTCTAAGCGAACGAATGTACATATAGTTGGTGACAACCCACAGTCCACAGAACAGACTGCATCTGATTAAGAAACGACCGCCGGTGAAGCCCTTATCGCGAAAACCTCGCAAACTTTCAGCTATTATCTCTGAAGGCGCATTGCACTTGGTCCTCGTCGTTCGACACAGAAAGTAGACCGGGAAGTACAGGACTTCCCAGTTCGTGCAGAACCAGGTGGTGAAGAACGGTGCGTTGTACGGAAGCACGACCTAAAGAAAACACGCGAAAGTTTATATCCCATATTTTGCACTGACATTAACCAGTAAAGCGCGTTTGACATGTATAAACGTCGGACGAAATCTGTATTGCGGTGCGTATGACGTCTACGTTGTGTAAAATTAAAAAATGCCATTGACTGTCAAAACTCGAAATTTTAATGAAATACGATAAGAATATTATTTGGTGGTATGTTTCCTTTATAGTACCAATAGAACTGCTAAATATTTACATATGTTTATATTTATATTTTTATTATATTTATATATTTATATATATAAATATAATCATTTATTTATATTGTTTATATATTTATATTTATACTGCGTAATATACATAAGCCGTAATTTCGACGACGAGCGTTGATTTGCGAAGAAATTGCATAAACAATTAGCAGGGCCAATACTGGCCCTTTACTGTATGAGGCAGAGTCCTAGACATTCTTGAATTGAATACAAGAATCCGAAGCATTCGAGACAAAAGCTCTCTCTTCCTTGCTTTTGAAGCATCTGAAATAAGCCCGTGTGTTTCCACAATAGAAAAATAGTTAAATATGTATAATATAATAATAATGATGATACAATAAATTGTTATATTTAGCCTCGGGATGTGGATTCAGACAGCAGTAGTAGCGATATTTATATAACCATTTATCCTTTTTCGACGTGTATATACGTCATTTTCGCCTTCAATTTGACGGGTGCCTGTAGAGATTTCTATATAAGAAATTTCCGCGCTTAACTGGTTAATGTCGATTGTCTCCGGGCTAGCGACTGTGAAAATGTTAACGCTGATGATCGTTATATTTACGTGTTGTGGATGAAGCTCGGTGACGGTGGAGTTTGTTGAGGTGGACGCGTAACGTGGAGTTTCCGCTTTATGAAAGTATAAATATTTGATGCAGTGCGTGGCGCCGACCCACGTTGCAGTCACGCATATCGTCACACATACCCCGAAATAAATCTGCAGACATCAGATTGCTTTGTACAGACCCGTTTTAACGAGGAGACTCTACGGTGGCGTGAACGAGTTACGGATTATAAAGCACATACGATATTCCACCCCCCAAATCCTGTAAAATCTGAATATATGTAAATGTTTGTACAATATACATATAATATATTCTATATATATATATATATAATATATAGTATAATTTAATATACAATAATTTTAAATAATATATATACATTTTAAGCAGCGCTGTAGTTCAGAAGGTTAGGGTAAGCGACTGATGATGCGAGAATGTTGAATTTAATGTCTATTGACTGGACCTTTTTCATGTTTACTTTTCCAAATCAAACTGCTCTTTATGTCTAGAAGGTTTAACATTTCGAGAACGACGGTAATTTTTGCTCGAAACTTGCTTGGTCGATTCTTACTTTTCGACTTTCCAATATATTTGACGATGCAATTGTGGGCCACTTCCTGATTTAATATGCTAGAATTTCCTCAGATTAAGTATGTACACCTACAAATTAATCGGCCAAGTAACTTTCGAGCAAAAAATGACTATCATCCCCGAAACATTGCATCCTCTAAACACAAAAAGAAATTTACTTCGAAAAAAATGAAGTTAAAAACCTCCGGTCAAGGAGATATAAAACTCTAAATCATCGCATTACTTTCGCTCACTTTACTACCTGACTTCCAGCCCCCGTTAAAATGACGCATTACCTGTTATGTCCATGGAAATAATTTTATGCAATTTTCTTAACATTTATCGACCACCGGAAAAAAATATTTTACGACCTTACGTTGGGCGTGGAACTACACATGTGCTTCATAGCCCCTTACATTTTTACACCAACATAGACTCTCCCCGTAAGCACAAAAGTCTCAAAACCGGCTTACCTTTTTCGCAGATTCCGCGCAACACGAAGCATAGCAGGCGGACAAAATTTTCGGTCGCCTTCGAATATTCGTGAGAGGTGCGGGGGTGCCGGTCGCTGCCATGTGTGCCTGTGTGGCAGCCGTGCCACTGACAGTCTCCAAAGATCGACAACTTGATCCCGAATCTGCGCATTCACTGACTACGCTGCAACCTTGCTGCTGCTGCGAATGTTGTCGCTGCTGCTGTCTTTGCTGTTGTCTTTGCCGCTGTTGTTGCGGCTGCTGCTGATGTTGTGGCTGCTGTTGCTGTTGCTGTGACTGTTGCTCGCATCCTGGGACACATTCGCATAATTAGACACGGCGACACACATTCGCAGTTACACAGTATGTCGGAAAAATAACGGAACTTTTTAAATTTACGAAAAATTACTAACGCCATGTCTTAAAACAATATATAATTTGAAAGCTGCATGATGCTGCTATGACTGTTGCTCGCATCCTGTTATACATTTGCATAATTAGACACGGCGTCACAAATTCGCGCTTACACAGTATGTCGGAAAAATAACGGAACTTTTTAAATTTACGAAAAATTACTAACGCCATCTTTTGAAATAATATATAATTTGCCTGAATTTTTTGTGATGAAAAAATACATTCGCATAATATATATCCGGTTACACAGATTATGCTTACACAGTTTAAATCCGTAACGGAACTTTTTAAATTTACAGAAAATTACTGACGCCATCTCTTAAAACAATATATAATTTGAAAGCTGCATGATGCTGCGGCTGCTGCTGGTGTTGCTGTGACATTTGCTCGCATTTTGTCACACATTCGCATAATTAGGCACGGCGACACAGATTCGCGCTTACACAGTATGTCGGAAAAATAACCTACTCTACTACTAACTCTTGCACCGATCACCGTGTGTATTTTGCTGTATTAAAACGGCGATTTTATGAAATACTACAGCGTTTAACTGAATTATGCAAAATGTAAATAATGTGCAGGTATTGAAGCTGGGATCGCATCACTATTTAAGCTAACGCATTTATAAAATGATTTACTACCCGTTGCGAATATTTTGGATCTTCAGTAAAATCGCTTGCGCCGGTCATCGGTGACTATCGTGGCAGTCAAAATGTTTAATATTCGACCTTGGTTTGTTTTAACACGTTCACTGCCATGTGTATTTTGCTGTATTAAAACGGCGATATTTATGAAATACTATAGCGTTTAACTGAATTATGCAAAATGTAAATAATGTGCAAGTATTGAAGACCAAAGGATTGTATCACTATTCTAACAATAACTGCATTTATATAATAATTATTGCTACCCATTGCGAATATTTTGGATCTTCAGTAAAATCGTTTGTGCCGGTCATCGGTGACTATCGTGGCAGTCAAAATGTTAAACTAATATTCGACCTTGGTTTGTATTAACACTTTCACTGCCGCGGTGGTCATCGATGATCGGCGCAAAAGGTCTCACGAAAAATTAAAAAAAAAAATCAATCGGTTGCATTTATAATTTTGTATATGCAATTAATATGAAACAGTGATTCAATTCTTTCGTATCCGATACCCTCGCATTATTTTCACTTTACACAATTCAATCTTATTCTGTAATACTTCATCACGTTGCGGAATTATTTACATTTTTAGTCAAATCTTTTGCGCCGGTTACCGGTGACCACCGTGGCACTCAACGTGTTAAGAGTCCGCATAAAGTAAAATTGTGGAAAATACCGCCGTAACAAAACGGTTAATTCAAAAAGCAGTCAAAGGGTTAACAATCGAAAGATTGAGAAACGCTTCTTACTCAGAAATGGCAAACACAGCCCATACATGTTATATGTAAACCATGAACATCGCCCCATTTTGAATACAAATACACAAAATTTCCAAAATAACTAATTCTTTTTTTAATTTAAAAAGTTCCGTTATTTTCCCATACTGTGTACGTTTATTCCGATGGGTCCGTTTCCCATCTTACTTGCGATGAATTAGCAGTGGATGACCTACGATTTTTGCTCGCGGGGTAGTGTCGTGGAAATGCTCACCTGAATTGTCGAGCACGACTTGAACAGGACTCGTGAGCGTACCGTGGCTTCGCTGATCGTCACTGAGGACGATACTCGGTGCGCAGGATCGACGAGGATGAAATATCGTCGCTACCTCTGCCCCGACTCCTACGCTACTCATGCTGAGACTCGCTCGTTGGAACATGTCGCGCATGGATCAAGGTGCTTAGTGCGGATGGTGAGTCTACAGAAAAGCGTGAGACCCGCATGAAGAGAGTTACCGTGCTATGCCACATGGTGCGACAATACTCACTCAAAGCAACGGTTCGCTCCCGTTAAGCCGGTTAAAAACCTGCGGCGCTACAAAAGGCTAAAATCGCAGCCGCCCCTGCCGAAGAAGCTAGACGCTCCGATGTTCAGAGCATCCCGGGACGAGTGCGCGTTGTTTCGGTAATGATGGCTTTGTGCTCAACGTTTTATGAGGAAGCGACTGCTGTGATGTAACCCGTACGCCTGCTCAGCGAACAACCTGGTTAACTCAGTCCAAAAAGGCGACGTACCTTTAGAATTGTCCTCCGCAGTCCCGCCGGGCCGAGAAGATGAGTGCATCATTCATGTTTCGTCGAAGTCAGTCGATCGTTGACTTGGTTCATTCATTCAAATTTCACAACAGCCTGGTGCCACGTGTTGGCAATGACTCCGTGCGCATTTTGGCACCCTTTCTACCTGGTTCGAGGGTCTTATGGCCGCCAATACGTTAGACTAGCGCGCAACACGTCCAAATTGTTAAAGGGTGAAAGTAGTTACGGTGATATAAGGTCAGACACGTTTCGCGTCATGTCCATACGGTTCTGCGAAGCACACACAGTTACAAATCTGCCATCCTTGACCATCGTACGTGAATTCTGCGTGCGTTCATAGCCTCTTAAACTGTTTGCCACTATCGATGTTCACCTTCGCCGCCCCCACCCACTTTTACCCCTGTTTACGTTTGCGCGTATTCCTCGAGTCACATGTAAGTCTTCGTGTCTTCGACAATGTGCCGATTGGATCATCGTTTCGCGCTTTTCAACGCACGAGACATGTTAACAAAATCATTAGCTACATCGCGTGCTCATCGCGTCAATTTATTCCCTTGAAATTGACGTTTACTGCGGCTTCTGAGGTGCATCCGTGACTTTTTTTGGGGCAGCTTTTGTAGGCAGACACTGTAGATCGGGTGACGAGTCCCTGCTGTTTCGGACGAACTTGTGGAAAGGTGAATTTAGCCAGTCGTACACCCTCGGTAGAATTGATTACTACGGGAACGGTTCCATGACTGTCTGACAGACCTGTTCACTATTCTTTTCAGGGGTTGCGTCTGCGCCATCGAGCCACGAGGCCGTACATGCGAGTTCCTCTTGATAGACAAGAAAGTAGGTGAACGTGCGCAGCGAAGTCGTAAAACGGCATGCGCAAACCGAATGTGTCGTAATACAAAACCTCGAGTCAATTCTAAAGATTGTTGGGAAGGAAGGCAATTTTATAGGTGCCAACGACGCATTTGTGGACGTTTGAATAGGACTTGTACAAGGAAATGGCAGAAATAGTCATTCGAGTTGGGAGAAGAATTGATGAAATGAACGGCGAGAAATATTTACCGGCGATTGAAGGTTTCTGTGAATATTACGGCTAATGAAAGAAACTTCACGCGTTTGTTGAAAAAATGTTTTATGCAGGAAATATCAGATATAGTCATTCGGGTCGGGAGAAGAATTGATTAAATGAATGGCGAGAAACATTTATCGTAGGCGATTGAAGGTTTCTGTGAATATTACGGCTAACGAAAGAAACACTTCAGGCGTTTGTTGAAAAAATCTTTTAAGGAAGTGTCAGAAATAGTTATTCGGCCTGGGAGTCGGTGAAGAATTGATAAATGAGCGTCGAGAAATATTTACCGAAGGCGACTGAAGGTTTCTATGAATATTACGGCTAATGAAAGAAACACTTTAGGCGTTGGTGGAAATTTTTTATGAAGGAAATGTCAGAAATTGTCATTTAGGATGGGAGTCGGCGAAGAATTTCTGTAAATATTACGGCTAACGAAAGAAACACTTTAGGTGTTGGTGGAAAAAGTTGTTTATGAAGGAAATGTTAGAAATAGTCATTCGGGTTGGGAGTTGGTGAAGAATGGATGAAATGAATGGCGAGAAGTATTTACCGGAGGTGATTGAAGGTTTCTATGAACAATACTGCTAATGAAAGAAACACTTTAGGCGTTGGTGGAAAAATCTTTTATGAAGGAAATGTTAAAAATAGTCATTCGGGCTGGGAGTCGGTGAAGAATTGATGAAATGAACGGCAAGAAATATTTACCAAAGGCGATTAAAGGTTTCTGTGAATATTACGGCTAACGAAAGAAACACATGAGGCGTTGGTTGAAAAAATGTTTTATAAAGGAAATATCAGCAATAGGCATTCGGGTTGGGAGGCGGTGAAAAGAGTTGATGAAATGAATGGCGAGAAATATTTACCGGAGGCGATTGAAGGTTTGTGTGAATATTACGGCTAACGAAAGAAACACATCAGGCGTTGGTTGAAAAAATGTTTTATAAAGGAAATATGAAAAATAGTCATTCGGGTTGGGTGAAGAATTGATGAAATGAGCGTCGAGAAATATTTACCGAAGGCGATTGAAGGTTTCTATGAATATTACGGCTAATGAAAGAAACACTTTAGGCGTTGGTGGCAATTTTTTATGAAGGAAATGTCAGAAATTGTCATTTAGGATGGGAGTCGGCGAAGAATTTCTGTAAATATTACGGCTAACGAAAGAAACACTTTAGGTGTTGGTGGAAAAAGTTGTTTATGAAGGAAATGTTAGAAATAGTCATTCGGTTTGGGAGTTGGTGAAGAATGGATGAAATGAATGGCGAGAAGTATTTACCGGAGGTGATTGAAGGTTTCTATGAACAATACTGCTAATGAAAGAAACACTTTAGGCGTTGGTGGAAAAATCTTTTATGAAGGAAATGTTAAAAATAGTCATTCGGGCTGGGAGTCGGTGAAGAATTGATGAAATGAACGGCAAGAAATATTTACCAAAGGCGATTAAAGGTTTCTGTGAATATTACGGCTAACGAAAGAAACACATGAGGCGTTGGTTGAAAAAATGTTTTATAAAGGAAATATCAGCAATAGGCATTCAGGTTGGGAGGCGGTGAAAAGAGTTGATGAAATGAATGGCGAGAAATATTTACCGGAGGCGATTGAAGGTTTCTGTGAATATTACGGCTAACGAAAGAAACACATCAGGCGTTGGTTGAAAAAATGTTTTATAAAGGAAATATGAAAAATAGTCATTCGGGTCGGGAGAAGAATTGATTAAATGAATGGCGAGAAACATTTATCGTAGGCGATTGAAGGTTTCTATGAATATTACGGCTAATGAAAGAAACACTTTAGGCGTTGGTGGAAATTTTTTATGAAGGAAATGTCAGAAATTGTCATTTAGGATGGGAGTCGGCGAAGAATTTCTGTAAATATTTACGGCTAACGAAAGAAACACTTTAGGTGTTGGTGGAAAAAGTTGTTTATGAAGGAAATGTTAGAAATAGTCATTCGGGTTGGGAGTTGGTGAAGAATGGATGAAATGAATGGCGAGAAGTATTTACCGGAGGTGATTGAAGGTTTCTATGAACAATACTGCTAATGAAAGAAACACTTTAGGCGTTGGTGGAAAAATCTTTTATGAAGGAAATGTTAAAAATAGTCATTCGGGCTGGGAGTCGGTGAAGAATTGATGAAATGAACGGCAAGAAATATTTACCAAAGGCGATTAAAGGTTTCTGTGAATATTACGGCTAACGAAAGAAACACATGAGGCGTTGGTTGAAAAAATGTTTTATAAAGGAAATATCAGCAATAGGCATTCAGGTTGGGAGGCGGTGGAAAGAGTTGATGAAATGAATGGCGAGAAATATTTACCGGAGGCGATTGAAGGTTTGTGTGAATATTACGGCTAACGAAAGAAACACATCAGGCGTTGGTTGAAAAAATGTTTTATAAAGGAAATATGAAAAATAGTCATTCGGGTTGGGTGAAGAATTGATGAAATGAACGGCGAGAAATATTTACCGGAGGCGATTGAAGGTTTCTGTGAATATTACGGCTAACGAGAGAAACACTTCACACGTTAGTTAAAAAAATCTTTTATAAAGGAAATGTTAGAAATAATCATTGGGGTTGGGAGTCGGTGAAGAATTGATGAAATGAACAGCGAGAAATGTTTACCGGAAGCGATTGAAGGTTTCTGTGAATATTACGGCTAATGAAAGAAACACTTCAAGCGTTGGTTGGAAACATTTTTTATGAAGGAAATGTCAGAAATTGTCATTCGGGCTGGGAAACGATGAAGAATTGATAAATGGACGGCGAAAAATATTTACCGAAGGCGATTGAAGGTTTCTATGAACAATACGGCTAACGAAAAAAAACACTTGAGGCAACACTTGGTTGAAAAAATCTTTTATTCCGCATTTTCTGAAATGAGAGATTCAATTAAATTTGATGCATTGACACGGAGTGAGGCTGAAAGTTACCCGACTCTATGTCAACTCTAATATAGGACTTGCATTCGCTACCGTGTAAACGGGTAGCCGGCTGGCATAATTTTGGCAGAGTACAAGTATAAATACATGTATATAAACGATACAGTCGTACACGGAGTTTCGCAGTAAATTCCAGATGGTCGGATAATCGAAATATCGTACAGAAATCAAATTGCACGCAGCAGCCGCGTGCTTTCTTTCATTCTCGTGTATATGTGCCGCGGTAAATGAGATTTCCATCGTACGAGATTTTTCCCCGTTTCCCACTTTCTTTGCTCAATCGCACCTTGTCGTTCGCACGACAATGTCTCAGGGTCTCTTAGAGGCCTTGGAAAATTGTCTGTCCACGGGGCAGGCGATGCAAATTTTCCATCTGTATTTACTAGAGTGACGAGAAACCGGAACGATTAATTGTCGCATTGGATGTTGATAGTAGCGAGATTAACGTGATATCGCGCAGTAACGTCCATTTACTTTATTCCGCGGTAATTAATCGATCGGTGCAAGAAACGCTTCGTCTATCACATTGCGCAATAATTATGATCAACAGCTGAAATCCTGTTGACTCACATCTACAAACTAGACAATATTCATCGTTAATGCAACTCTTAGAGTTGAAAGCTAGGATCACACACACGTGCAAGTGTGAAAAACCGAAGGCCCCGTTTAAAGAATTTGTGCTCGGTTTAAGGCAAAGTTATACAATCGTTCCTAGTCGCTCTGATCGTGCCGATCATCTGTAAACAAAAGCACGCATACGTGAATACGCATAATAACCGATAGCAAGCCGTTTTACCTGAACTTGCACATGCAGAACGTACTTAACACTAGAACTACCGCACCAGGCATTTTGACTGGTTTTACAATTTGATTTAAATATTTCTACTTTATGTTACATTTTTTTCCGAAATGGTGTAATGACTTTTGCGGTGATAACTAAAGAAATAGTAAAATATATTTTTTAAATGTTTTATTTATTCTGAATCAAAATAAATTTATAGTATGGTTACTTATACCAACAGCAGTCATTTTGACTAGTATTTATTAAGGCGTTCATTTAGATCTGAAGTCGTAAAGCATTTGAAGATTCTGTTAGGAACGTGTTATTGTTTTGTTTTGAAATTTGCTCGCTTGCCACATCAGAGTATTATATCAGGCAACATTGTAAAAACAACCATCAAATAGAGAAGTTACTGCATTCAATGAGTGCGTTTATAACAGCCGCTGGAAGACCATCATGCTCTTGTTTATATAACAATATATTCAGTATACGACATATTATTTCAATTAGTGTAAGATGAGAAAATAAGTACAAATATTATATACTCATTTTTATAATAAACAGTTTTGTTCTAGTGTTTCTAAGCCCTGAAAATGGCAAAACGATTGAAAACTTGTGAAGTATTGCAAAAATTGAATGATATACCAATGGAATGCTCTGATATAGAAGATGGTGAACTTTATGACTGTAAAGATGAACCAGAAGAAAATGAAATTGAAGGAAGACCATCATGCTCTTGTTCATATAACAATATATTCAGTATACGACATATTATTTCAATTAGTGTAAGATGAGAAAATAAGTACAAATATTATATACTCATTTTTATAATAAACAGTTTTGTTCTAGTGTTTCTAAGCCCTGAAAATGGCAAAACGATTGAAAACTTGTGAAGTATTGCAAAAATTGAATGATATACCAATGGAATGCTCTGATATAGAAGATGGTGAACTTTATGACTGTAAAGATGAACCAGAAGAAAATGAAATTGAAGGAAGACCATCATGCTCTTGTTCATATAACAATATATTCAGTATACGACATATTATTTCAATTAGTGTAAGATGAGAAAATAAGTACAAATATTATATACTCATTTTTATAATAAATAGTTTTGTTCTAGTCTTTCTAAGCCCTGAAAATCGCAAAACGATTGAAAACTTGTGAAGTATTGCAAAAATTGAATGATATACCAATGGAATGCTCTGATATAGAAGATGGTGAACTTTATGACTGTAAAGATGAATCAGAAGAAAATGAAATTGAAGCAAGACCATCATGCTCTTGTTCATATAACAATATATTCAGTATACGACATATTATTTCAATTAGTGTAAGATGAGAAAATAAGTACAAATATTATATACTCATTTTTATAATAAATAGTTTTGTTATAGTCTTTCTAAGCCCTGAAAATCGCAAAACGATTGAAAACTTGTGAAGTATTGCAAAAATTGAATGATATACCAATGGAATGCTCTGATATAGAAGATGGTGAACTTTATGACTGTGAAGATGAACCAGAAGAAAATGAAACTGAATCGTGGGGTATTCACGATAATCTTGTTGATAGTGACAGAAGTGACAATGATGATTTAGACAAAGAATATGTTCAGAAATCTTCAGAAAGCGAATGTGAAAATAATTCGAATTTACGTAAAAGTAGATGTGTTCGAGTGTTTTCAAGTTCTCAAGATTCTAATGAAAGTATTTTACTATTGAGTTGGAGGGAAAGTTCTGTCGTATTTTTAATAGGCAGGTAATTTTTCTTGTAAATAAAAAAAACATCTGGCTAGTGAGTCATTCGGATTTTTTTTTGTTTTTTTATAGCTGCGTATAATATAAAAGGAGTCCTTTTTTACCGTTCATCATTTACTTGTGATATTTAAAGTGAAAAACATGTCAGTACATAAAGTGCATTTACGACACTGCATTTTGTAGGAATTCCAAAAAGGAAGCAACGCATCGGTTGCATGTAAAAATTTATGTGCGGTATTTGGGAAAGATATTGTAAATGTTCGTACTTGTCAAAGATGGTTTAACAAATTTTGTTCCGGGGATCTGAGCCTCCAAGAAAGTGATCGATCTGGACGACCATCCAAGATCGATAATGATGTTTTACGATCCATGTTGGAAAATAATCCATATTTAACAAGTCGAGAAATTGCAGAAGAGTTTGGCATTCATTATACAACACATTAAATGTATTATGATTAATATTGAACACATTTTTATAAATTAATTCAAATATTTTCTTTAAAATACGACAGAACTTTCCCTCCAACCCAATAGAATCACAAAATAAAATTGCTGCAGACGGAATCATGCGCGAGCATTGTGTTTACTAATGCGTAAGGGATAATCCTAACTCATTAAATAAGTTAATAATACCAAAAATGTATTACATAAAACATGGATTTCCTTTCGTAAGAAAGTAATGAAGCAACAAATTTAAAAATATTCTATCATTAAGTATTTTTTTAAGACGTCATTTTGACTGGTTTTGGTAGAAGTAGGTTTGCTGAATTGTCGGTAGTTCTAGTGTTAATTGAAGTTCAACGATGACTCCATTAAAATTAAGTATCAATGTTTTCGCCGAAAAGAGCCTCGCAATAAATGTAATTTCCTCTTTATTGATTTAAATGTAACACTTACACCTCCATAGATGCTATGAGGTACCGCCAAACGTTACTTCTCGAGTAAGCTAAAGTTTATATGTACATAGTAGAATGTCGCCTCACAGTTTTGCACGCTTCTGACGAACGCACGTTATCATAATCTATCGACGATTACGCATCCATGCGCCGGTGTTTGCCGAAAAGACGGGGTTTATATATAAGCGGTTATCGTATTAATCACTCGATTAAGACTCTTAACTAAATACTACTATATTGTAAAATACAGAGAAAACTACGAATTAATCATTAAAGGAGTGCGGTAAAAAAAAAGGTCGTTCTATATAAAACGGCATGGAGTACACGTTCCAATAGTAGCCTGTGATCGATAGTAAGAAATGAGCATTTTTTCGCTATACATCTCGACGATTTCTTGACAACCAAAATGACTATGCACGCATTTTTAGTAAGTCGCGGCCTAAATGCTCCTTTACGTGGAATTTCAATACACATTCTTGCGGTACGTTAAGTCATTACTCAATTTTCGTTACGATAAGATTTGTACCATTCACGCTTTCTCTTGCATCACATACATTCTCCCGTTTAATCTCAGTCACTCATCTTTCTCCACTTGTTCGCAATCTCTTTCTCTCTCTCTCCCTCTCTCTCGCTCTCTAGCACTCTCTCTCACACTCTCTTTCTCTCCGTCTGCATGGCTGTGTGTGCACTGTCGTTTTCATTTTTTACCCGTTGGTTCGAAAAAGGATACCGTGTAAAAAATACGTCTTAACAAAATTGCATTTCTCGTCAACAGTATAGAGACCATTTTGTACATGTTCGGCGTCCCAGTGACATCAGCTCGATTTACAAGATATACTACAAATTTTATACGAAAAAATGTTATACGTGTACGCGATACGTTCTCATTAACAGGTATACCTATGTACAAGAATTATTTTTACAAGAGCTCCATCGACATAAAAGTATGCTTAGGTTTGCGAAAGGTGACTTTGGGATTGTTAATGATCCTCTTTTATTAAATGAGCGGCGGTTGTAAATTATTTACACATACTTTAACACAACAGATGATTTAATATAATCACACGTAACCAGGTGCCTAAGCAATATTTTAATAATAAATAAGTGGATACAGTTAGACGTAAAGTATAGAAATGTAAATATTATTTTCAATTGTATCATTAATATTATCATACTTTACGCTCCGAACGAAACAAGATGTTTTACAAGTGTGTTTACAAGATGTTTTGCTATTGGCATCGTTATTAATTCAATTTTTTTATATGCTAAACCTCCTATGCCAATACGAAAATGAGGCAAAGTAAACTACCAGTGCTTTCTCCTTCCTTTCACCTCCCATTTCCCTATAGCTTCATAAAAACACTCAATGGCGTATTTGCTTCATCTATAAAGAAAACGAGATCACGTTTACTTGTCAATAACTAATCATAGTTTCCTTATATTTGCCGCGGAGTTTTTTTTTTAATCAATTTTCGTTTTCAACCCGATACACCGCATTCGCCGTACGACTCAGGAAAATATCGAAAACTCCATGTATCTTGAAAAAATACACTGCCGATCGACTAAATTGTATGACACCTACATAATAATTGCGATTGAACTGTGGATTTTACGAACAAGTCATATATTTACAGCGGAAATGAGCACTATTTTCACGTGTAATAATTACGTCACTGTGCCATCAATATATACTGCTTTATTAGTACCCAGGTTCTTTCTCAAAAGAACACGGCAAGTAGAACCGGTCGCGAGGACAAAACATACGATAAAATAAAATGGCCGCGAATATTATAATAGCTTAACATTCGACTGTCACTCGACAGTTTTGCGCTAAATCCAGCTTCATGCCAAATTTCATTGGTGGCAAAATGCAACGAGACAAACCCAGTTTATACGCCTGTCCAACGATATCTCGTTCTCTTTAGTAGCAGACATTTAATACGCAAGACATTTAATACGCGACAGAGCGCGTGTGATCCCGCAGTGTTGATCATCCAACGACGTTACCTCTCATTTTCGTTATTCCTGTTCCTTATCCATGTATCGCTCTCCGAACAGGTCACTATATCGCGTATCGTACTGTTTGTCTGGTACACACATCACATGAACTACGAATGGAAGAAGATGGGCTCAAAACGGGTTCTCCGTTTTCATCGCTCATCTGTGTTTGATCATATGTCATTGTCGTTGTGGGATGGTAAGACTGGTGACTTGTGACACCGTCGAATTGTCTGAACTTTCATTTACGCGCGCTGGTTATCGTTACACGTTGATCGATTATGTTTTAGCAGCGCACACGATGTCACCGGATTATACGCGCAAACATTCTTCTATGTCTACAGAATGAGAGTATACGATGCTGTATGTACAATTAACTCGATGAAAGCTAAATTGACACTACAAAATTTGTTCGGGATCTGTTACAGACAAATTACTTTTGTGCTTTACCTTGCGACCTTGCCTCTTGGACGTTTTTCTCGTCGCCTTAGGTTCCCTGCTGTCTTGTGCTTGCTTGTTCAGCCCCAGCCTAAATCGAACGGGTACTTTCGAGTCCAATGGGGTATCCTCTGAAAACAAATTCGAGTTGTCACCCGTTATTAACCCTTTTAGTGCCGGGCGAAAAAGAGATGCCTATGCGAAGATAACCGGCCGAATTTCACGATTTTACTAGGGTTTGGAAGAAGGTTCATAATAACCAAATAAAAAACAATATTTGTATAATTCAAAAAGCAGGGTATTAAGGACAAAATAGAGAATAAAACAATGACACTCATTTTTCAATATTCATTGAAAATGATATAAATAACAAAGGTATAATGATCATAAAGAAAATAGAAATTGTCATCTTTTCATTATAACTTCATATAGACCATTTATGACAAAGTATATACTTTGCATTTCCAAAATATTTTGTAACGAAATAAATAATATTGCATATCAAAAATAAAGAATAACTCCAAGGTACATGGTAAGCGCCGGACGGATTATCTCTTCCGAAACAAGTAATTGTTATACGTAATATAAAGTTAAACCGAAAAACTATTTTTTTTAATTCTCTCCTAATCAAATTAGACCATTTATAACGTATTATAAATTTATTTTGAGATAGGGTTCTCTCGCAATGCGAATAGTAAGGTGCTATTGGATGCGCAACGATATATCGTTGTTAGCACTTTTCGCAAGTGTTGTGAACGACGATATATCGTCGTCCGGTACTAAAAGGGTTAACGTCGTTTCTAACGTGATGTCCCGGGTTCGTAAATGCTTTAATGAAAATAATTCTCACTAACCTTCAGAATCGTGTAAATCGGACACAGTTCGATGAAGTACGGTGACACGTCTAACGTCCTTTTGATTGGCTGTAAAAAATAAATAATGCATCCATATGTTCTGAACGTAGACTACTATTCCTTGTAACAATTATACATATGTTTCACATTAAATGCTTTCTACTGTCTACTTACGTTTTTCATCGCCCTTTATGACATGTCTCTGATTTACTTTCGCATTATTTTTAACAACCCTAAAACCAAAGAAGACGGATAAGTAAATAATCTAGAAATACAATTGCTCCTAAAGTCTGCGTGCTGTGTGTAAGCCCAAAATAAAGCAAAATTAAGTGAAAACTTACTCGTTAACAACTCCTTTGAAAGCTGACTGCACTAGCCTGGCGGATTGGATAAGAACAGTTCTGTTCAACCTCTCCGCACGTCTTCTGCTCAATTCTGTACGTAGATCCCCCTCCTCATCAAGGTTTATATCCTCGAAGATCGCCTCAACGTCATCCCGTGCATTATCCGCCGTAACAATAACGTCCTTCCGTTTCTTGCACTTCTTGTCTTTGCCTATCCGCTCTGACAGCGGTAACTCACTCTTCAGCTTCCCCACCTGATATATCTCCTTATCCCGCTTCTTCTTTTTCTTCGACGACCTGTCTTTCTCTGACGGCTTCAGAACCGAAGAAGGCTCGATCGTCTCAACGCATGCAGTATTCACACTACTCGTAAGAGAAACAGAAGTGACATCCTCCGCCACTTCGTCCATCTCTTCTTCGTCATACTCATAACTACTAGCATCCACAGTCAAATCCGTGTCCTCCACAACGTAAGAATCCTCCGTTTTCCCGATCCCCGTCGTTGCAGTCGTCCGCCTCGGTCCCGCAATTAAAACTTCCGCCTGCCCTTCAACCCCAGCTGCTTTCTTACTGGGCTGCTCCTCCTTCTTGCTCAGCTTGATCTTCTTATTCGCATTTATCGGATCGATCGGTCGCGTCGACTCGAACTTCCTCCTCCTGGCCTCTAATACTGGATCAGTCCCGACAACACCGCCTCCACCAACATCCCCCAACTCCCCCGAATTAAGACTGCCTTCCGTCGCTGTTAACACGACCGACGACGAAACTGTCGTCGTCGTCGACGAGACCGTCGACGTCATCGGCGCGCCTTTCTCCTCAAAGTTCTCTTGCCTCGACCCGCTCCTCGCGCTCTTCGTCAGCAACGGCGAAGGATCCTTATGCAGAGCCACGTTCGGGCTGTTGGACCGTGGCCTAGATGGGCCGTGTTTCCTAGACAATTCTTTCGGCGACCATCGAGCCGGCGATCGGCGCCTTCTAGGCGAAACCCGTGGAGAGTTTCTAGGAGACGACCAAGGCGACCTGCGAGACGGACTCCTACGACTCGGGGACCTGCGAGACGGCGAGGCGATGGACTGAGTGCTTCTTCGCGGTGGTGATCTACGAGGCGGCGATCTGCGAGAAGGTGGAGACTTGGACCGGTTGGTTCTGGGCGACAATTGGCCCAGCGGAGACCTCGATCTTCGAACCGGCGACCCCCTCATGGGGGTCTTCGAACGTGGGGACCTCGAGCGTCGAGGAGTTAGCCTCATGACCGGAGAAAATCTGGGGGATCTCGATCGCGGGGGACGAGGGGACCTTGAGCGGGGGGGTCTGGGTGATTTTGAACGGGAAGATATCCGCAGTGGCGGAGGCGAGTGCCTGGGCGATCGTCCTCTGGGCGGTGATCGCCTCATGGACGGTGGAGGCGATAACCTGAGCGGGGACCTCGGTCGTGGTGATAGTCTTGAAGGCAGCGGGGACCTTTGCCTGGGCGAGTACCGCGGTGGAGACATGCGGGGTGATCTGTACCTGGTCATCTCCCGCTGGGATTTCTTCGGCTGTCTGATGGGGGACCGCCTCGGGGAACGTCTCGGAGACTTTTTTCGAGACCGTAGCTTCGGGGACAGGGATCTGCGCTTCTGACTGACGCGGCTGATTGCATGCGGGGAGACAGACCGTCTTTCGTTTCGGGGGAACGTTGTCGAGGGGGCAGATGACACGAATTCGGTCGTGTCTTTCTTGGCGACGTCGTCAGTTCTCGGCAGTCTTTGTTCTTGAGCAGCTGTTGCATTTCTTTGTTGCGTGGATTCGGTTTTTTCTGCTGCGTCCTTTGCCTCGCGCTTGGTTGATCGTTTTTCTCGTTTTTCTGTGGGTTTGTCGACGTTCATCTCCCGTTCCATTTCGTCCATCAGTCTTTCTAGACTGTCCTCCTCTTCGAGGTCGGCCATTAAAAGGATGTCGTCGTCGTCGTCGTTTGGTTCCTCTGCATCTTGCTCGTCCTCCTGTTTTTGAGGACTTTCTGCCGTTGATTCCTTGTTGTCCTCAGTCTCCGACGTTCGCTCAACGCCCTTCACGATGAAGTCCCTTTCTCCAGACTCGTCCTTTGTCGGCACTGCGCCTGTTTTACTGTTATCCTTAGCATCTTCCTCCTCAGAACAACTACCATTGTCTTTGAAGCGATTAAATTTCGACACTTCTATAATTAAAATGTTATCTCGTAAATCTAGGTTTCATCGCTACAGCGTTTAGGACAATGCTGAAAAACGCTTCACATACATACCTACTGGCTGCGCTTCAATGCTAGAATCAGTCTTTTCTACCTTTGTCGAACAAGGTAACTGCATTTGTTGAAGCACAGAATGATCGTCCACAGGAACTATAGCTATTAAGTTTGGATTGCGAGGACTTTGATAATATAAATTCTGTAAATAAAATATACACTGCATACAGTAAATTTGTAATGAGATTCGTTTTTGTATCATGCCTTCTTTTATATAAAACATCAGTTTATTTTAATAATATGAGTAAGGAAACTTAACCCTTATCGGTCGCTAGCTTTTCATACGTGATTCTCACTCGCTTGTAGCTGGTTTCAGTAAATATGCGAAAAATCTTCAGTATTATAAGAATAACATTTTTATTAGAAATTACTTCTTTTTAAAGGTGTATTACAAATATATGAGTTTAAAATAATTATTTATAATTTTTTAACGTATGATATTTTTTGAAACAGTCTTCAATATGAAGGAA
Organism: Cryptocheilus praepositus; assembly: GCA_033815515.1. Classification (NCBI taxonomy): domain Eukaryota; kingdom Metazoa; phylum Arthropoda; class Insecta; order Hymenoptera; family Pompilidae; genus Cryptocheilus; species Cryptocheilus praepositus. The sequence continues at coordinate 430,517 of JAWWQZ010000321.1, read as the reverse complement.
TGGTTTTTTGTTGCACGTTTCACAGAAGTATACTGTTCTTTTTCTTTCTCCAGGCAATTTATGATTAGAACCTACTAAGCAATCGTTATGTTTTCCTTCAGCATCAGGTTGCAAGATATGTAGTTTTCCATGTAATCTATCCTCATTGTCTGTTGTTGATGGCATTTCACATTGCGGAGTCTTACCTTCCCAGAAATTCCCAATTAGAGACATAACTAATTCCCGAATAAATTTTATGTGAGACATTGATACTTACTGTTGTTATGCTTACAATCAGCTTTATACAGAATATAAGACTTAATTCACAAGTCAATCGTGTCCGCATTTCATAAAACGCAAATTTTGACTGTTTCACCCGTTGTCACCTCCCACGTGATGCACGACCGTGGCGATAAAGTACTGTTGTCACGTGAGAGGTGACTTACGACCGTTAAGGGTTAATAGAATAGGTTGCAATATTTTTTTGTAATTGAGAAGTTCTAATCTTACCCCATTTTGTCTTTGTTGCAGCCTGTTATGAAAATATCCTCTTCTCGGAGGCCTCTGGCCTTTATACGGTGGACGCGAGGTTTGCGTGAATTGCGGAACAATTTTTTGGAATTGCGTCGGTGGTTGCTTTCTACTATGTGCAGCGTCTTTTGTACGCAAGGATTGAAGGGCTGCCAATCGCAAAGCTTCGAGATCATCTTCGTCGTCGTCTTCATTCTTGAGTTTCTGTTGTGGTGCCACTACCATCTACAAACACATAATTGCACACATTCTATAGAAACAAAATATTACTCAATTACCGCTATCTTCACTGCCTCATTACGACCGCAACAATAATTTGGCCAGTCAACAATCCTCTTAATCTCTCATGTTACACACAGGTGCATTATTTACATACAAACGCACAACGCTGATCTACATCCATTAATACCCTGATATTTATTTTATGACGCATTCGTTTTTTCATCGTCGTCACATTTTGACGCAACCGATTAACGGACTTATCAAGACGTGCATGCCCAGAGAATAAAATCGCACGACAAACATCTTTTTATCTCATTCAACAGTCGTTCGGTAGTAACAGCTTTAAACGCAAGATGTTTGGCCGAAATCAAGATCTGTCGAAGGTTCTTAGTTGCAGTACTCTTGTGACAATAACGCATCCGCAGCATTGTTTTGAATCTACTCTCCTTTCCTGCATCAACAACTACTTGTGCGGAACCTCACCTTTTGGCGATAATCCATTTTATTTGGGGTGCAGTTGGGGAAAGATTTCTCGTTCTCGCACTGAACACTACGTTCCAATGTGTTCATTAATACTTCTTTGCCGGGCCCCCCACGAGGAAGTTTCTTTGCGCTACATTCAATCCTTGCCTCCTATTTCGCCTACATCGCACAGGCGAGCATTTTCCGTCAAACAACTATTAATCCCAAATTCCTCGCACGATATCACACACTTCGTTACCCCCCACCACATATAAATAAAAATGGCGTGAGCGGTCGTGAAATCAACGACCATAAACTACGCGAATGTTAAGATGACTGCTGTGGTGGTCATTGGTGACCGGCACAAAAAGTCTCACGGAAAATGCAAAAAATACCCAATCGGCAGCATTTATCATTTTGTAAATGCAATTAATACGTTCACTGCCGTGCGTATTTTACTATATTAACTCTTTGCGCTCGACGCGCTTTTCTCTCGGGCTGACCAGCAACTCGACAGTAATCCGCCGCGCGCGCGCGCCTATTTCATGAGTTCGTTTCTGTTAACTTAAAATAATTTTAAGTACAATGGGACACTTTAAACTCGTATATTTTAACATTACATACATTTATTTAACTTAATGAAGGATATTTATTAAGGATTACGTTCTATAATTTTTCTTCTTGTGGTATTTTGTAAAACAATCTCCAATGTGCATTCTTGGCTTGTCGGGGCATGTGTCACAATAGTACACAGTTTGTCGTCTTTGGCCGGACTTTCGTTGGGAACAAACTTTGCAATTGGATTGCATTTTGTGATTGGTTCTTTTTGTACCTTTTTTTTAAAGAAGCGAGTTGAAAGAAGCGTTGCGACGTCTATCGGCGTTCTATTATTCTCAAGGCATAATGCACGCATTGAAATTCGTTTGTGTTTTTGAGATAAGACATCTTTATAGCTATGTAGACACCTCATAAAATGATCTACAAAAGGCCAGGTAGACTTGTCAAGCGATATTCGTTAGGCCAAACACAAATAAACACCGTTACCACTCAATTTACCGCATCGATGCGAGTGGTGCCTGAGAGGCACCGGTCGAGTTGGCGCAGCACATGCCGTGGTGCCTGAGAGGCACCGGTCGAGCGCAAAGAGTTAAAACCGCAACGTGACGTAGTACTACAGAATATGCTTGAATTGTACGAAATGAAAATAATGCGAAGGTATCGGGGACCAAAGAATTGAAGCACTATTTAATATTAACACGTTGACTGCCGTGGTGGTCATCGGTGACCGGTCCAAAAAGTCTCACGAAAAATGCAAAAAATACCCAATCGGCAGCATTTATCATTTTGAAATTGAAATTAAATTTATAGAAATTCTAAAATAAGATGCATTTTAGGTATTACTTAAAAAAAAAATGTTTCAAAAATTATTTGAAGGAATCATCGTAAAATTTTATCTACAAATCAATTTTATCAGAGTTTCTAGTACTTTTTTAACACGTTGGCTGCCGTGGTGGTCATCGGTGACCGGCACAAAAAGTCTCCGGAAAAATGCAAAAAATACCCAATCGGCAGCATTTATAATTTTGTAAATGTAATTAATGTTAAACAGTGATTCAATTCTTTGGTCTCCGATACCTTCCCATTATTTTCATTTTGCATAATTCAATCATATTCTGTAATACTTTATCAGGTTGCGGTTTCAATATAGTAAAATACGCATGGCAGTCAAAGTGTTAAGGACCGTTCACGAGTTTTCTCGTGTTTTCTACACGGTGTCTTTAGACATCACTTATTTTGATACATTGTATCTATTTTGTCTATTTAAGTATTTAAATCTATACTCAATGCATTAAACACGATTGCGTTCATGTTTTTTCACTTACGGGGGCAGTCCGATAAGTACTCAGCCTACAAAAGAAAAACGAACATTTTGGAAAATTGACAATTTATTTTTCAACATACTCTCCTTTTAACTCGATACACTTGATCCAGCGATGCTCCAACTTCTTCAACCCGTCTGAAAAATACGTTTTCTGGAGATCTGCAAAGTAGGCCTCCGTGGCGGCGATAACCTCCTCATTCGACTCAAATTTCTGCCCAGCGAGTGACTATTTCTAGTTTCGGAACAAAAAGAAGTGACACGGGGCCATATCTGGAGAATACGGTGGATGGGGCAGCTGTTCGTAGCCTAATTCAACGAATTTGGCTGTAGCTTGGGCAGAGGTGTGAGCCGGTGCTAGATCGTGGTGAAAGAGCACTTTTTTCTTCGCCAAATGGGGCCGTTTTTTCCTTAACCCTTTCGCTACGGGAGCCCTGTCCGCCGAAGTACCGTCATTGAACGGAAACTCGCGCCGGAAATATGCACAGTGCGCGTGGTTTCCGCATATGTGTTGTTTTAAGTGCTAAATAGGAACTGTGCTGAATAAAACAATCATTGCTCTAATGTAATAAGTATATTTATATTTTTAATATGAAAACACTTCCAAAATTTTTAAAATGCAAAATACAAAACCCTAACCTGAAAAGTCTAATTTTTAAGAGTTAAAAATTATACATTAAGCCGATCTATTCCTAATTCTTGTAAAAACCAAATATGTAAAATTGTTTACTGCCGAATGAATTTTTTATATTGATAGAATATAATTGATAGAATTTATAATTTATATTATTATATGAAGAATTTATAATTATATATTATTTATAATTTAATTGATAGAATATTCGGTATAAAACAGTAAACGATCGCTCTGATGTTTGTAGTTTATTGCGTAATACGTTTGGATGTGGTTTCAACAAAGAGCAGTTATAATATAAGCAATAAAATCAACGGAAAATGCTCTGCCGATAACGAAAAATGTTGCCATCGACTATAAATGGCACTTGTACAGATTATTTCGATGCCGCATATATGCGGCGCTCGTACCCAGAAGTCGTGGCGTGGATGCCGCATATATGCGGCGCTCGGCGCGAAAGGGTTAATTCGGCGTCGAATCGGCTCAATAATTCGGCATAGTTCAGCCCTGTGACTGTTTTGCCGTTCTCCAGGTAGTCTATGTAGATCACACCTTGTGAATCCCAGAAAACGGTGGCCATCACCTTTCCGGCCGATAGGATAGTCTTCGCCTTCTTCGAAGCACATTCGCCGGGCGCAGTCCACTGTTTCGACTGTTCCTTGGTCTCTGGTGTGTACCAGTGGATCCACGTTTCGTCGACAGTCACTGTACAACGTAGAAATACTTTCGGATTGCGCTTGAACAGTGTCAAACACTGCTCTGAAGCGGTCTCATGGATGCGCTTGTTATCCGGAGTGAGCAAACGCCAAACCCATCGAGCAGAAAGCTTTCTCATGCCCAATATTTCATGCAGGATATGCCCAGATTTCATCGCTGGATCAAGTGTATCACACCTTGTGAATCCCAGAAAACGGTTCTTCGGAGCACATTCGCCGGGCGCAGTCCACTGCTTCGACTGTTCCGCGGTCTCTGATGTGTACCAGTGGATCCACGTTTCGTCGACAGTCACTGTACGACGTAGAAACTCTTTCGGATTGCGCTTGAACAGTGTCAAACACTGCTCTGAAGTGGTCCCACGGATGCGCTTGTTATCCGAAGTGAGCAAACGCGGCACCCGTCGAGCAGAAAGCTTTCTCATGCCCAATATTTCATGCAGGATATGCCCAGATTTCATCGCTGGATCAAGTGTATCGAGTTAACCCTCTATGGACCGAATTTTTTTTGGTGGCTATACAAAATCTATGAAACGTGAAATCAATAAACATCAACCTCGAAATACATATTAACAATGAATTCAGCAGTTTCAACAATTTTATTGTAACGAATACATTTCGTAACTCTGAATTAACAACGGCTTACAACGTTTGCACCTCTGTGTATAAGAACTTAAGTATGGAATTCCATAAAACAGTTGGCGTTTGGCATTAAACATAGATATACGTTGCATTTCCTTATCCGATGATTATTCACTACTAAATTCATCGTCGCTATCGATAATATTTATACGTCGTCGGGCAAATACTATTGGATGATCTTCGGTAGAATCAGAATCTGATAAAGAATCTTCGAATTTATTGCTGGTAATGCTTCTTATTCCTATTCCTCTTCTATTTTTATATCATTTTGTATCCATATTTTGGGCCTCTGATATATAAAATTAAAAAGCAAAGACAACACAAACGTTATTGAAAATACACCGAACCCTACTATTATAGCCCATTTTGTCTTGAAAGTCACAAAGCTACATCACATGAAAATAGTAATAAAATGATTGTTTAAATGCAAACAAATAAGACATTATTGATATACAAACTAAACGCTATTAAGTACGCTTTTCTTGTTTAACAAACACCGATAGAAGAACAAATAATGACAATTGCACAAGATGGTTCCTTTGGCTTCTATTTGCAGACAACTTGCAAAAGCATTTACTTCCACATTTCAGGTTAGAGCTGAAAACCGCATCAAGCATGTTATTGGTTACTAAGGAGACATTATATAACAAGATGTATACGCCATCTAGTAAACAAAATTAAACTATTTAATAAAATATCGATTTATCGATATGTGACTTCAAACTCACGCGGGCCCATAGAGGGTTAAAAGGAGACTATGTTGAAAAATAAATCGTCAATTTTCCAAAATTTTCGTTTTTCTTTCGTAGGCTAAGTACTTATCGGACTGCCCTCGTATTTATCGGTGCTTCACGGATTGTATAAATTTCATACAAATTTATTTTTTGACACGTTGATTGTCCTGGTGGTGACCGGCGCAAAAGGTCTCACGAAAAATGCAAAAAATACCCAATCGGCAGCATTTATAATTTTGTAAATGTAATTAATGTTAAACAGTGATTCAATTCTTTGGTCTCCGATACCTTCGCATTATTTTCATTTTGCATAATTTAATCATATTCTGTAATACTTCATCAGGTTGCGGTTTCAATAGTAAAATACGCATGGCAGTCAAAGTGTTAAGGACCGTTCACGAGTTTTCTCGTGTTTTCTACATGGTGTCTTTAGACATCACTTATTTTGATACATTTTATCTATTTTGTCTATTTAAATATTGAAATCGATATTCAATGCATTAAACACGATTGCGTTCATGTTTTTTCACTTATTTATCACTGCTTCACGGATTCTATAAACCTCATACAAATTTATTCTTTAACACGTTGATTGTCCTGGTGGTGACCGGCGCAAAAGGTCTCACGAAAAATGCAAAAAATACCCAATCGGCAGCATTTATAATTCTGTAAATGTAATTATTGTTAAACAGTGATTCAATTCTTTGGTCTCCGATACCTTCGCATTATTTTCATTTTGCATAATTTAATCATATTCTGTAATACTTCATCAGATTGCGGTTTCAATATAGTAAAATACGCATGGCAGTCAAAGTGTTAAGGACCGTTCACGAGTTTTCTCGTGTTTTCTACATGGTGTCTTTAGACATCACTTATTTTGATACATTTTATCTATTTTGTCTATTTAAGTATTGAAATCGATATTCAATGCATTAAACACGATTGCGTTCATGTTTTTTCACTTATTTATCGCTGCTTCACGGATTCTATAAATTTCATACAAATTTATTCTTTAACACGTTGATTGTCCTGGTGGTGACCGGCGCAAAAGGTCTCACGAAAAATGCAAAAAATACCCAATCGGCAGCATTTATAATTTTGTAAATGTAATTAATGTTAAACAGTGATTCAATTCTTTGGTCTCCGATACCTTCGCATTATTTTCATTTTGCATAATTTAATCATATTCTGTAATACTTCATCAGGTTACGGTTTCAATAGTAAAATACGCATGGCAGTCAAAGTGTTAAGGACCGTTCACGAGTTTTCTCGTGTTTTCTACATGGTGTCTTTAGACATCACTTATTTTAATACATTGTATCTATTTTGTCTATTTAAGTATTGAAATCGATATTCAATGCATTAAACACGATTGCGTTCATGTTTTTTCACTTATTTATCGCTGCTTCACAGATTCTATAAACCTCATACAAATTTATTCTTTAACATGTTGATTGTCCTGGTGGTGACCGGCGCAAAAGGTCTCACGAAAAATGCAAAAAATACCCAATCGGCAGCATTTATAATTTTGTAAATGTAATTAATGTTAAACAGTGATTCAATTCTTTGGTCTACGATACCTTCGCAGTATTTTCATTTCGCATAATTCAATCATATTCTCTAATACTTCATCAGATTGCGGTTTCAATAGTAAAATACGCATGGCAGTCAAAGTGTTAAGGACCGTTCACGAGTTTTCTCGTGTTTTCTACATGGTGTCTTTAGACATCACTTATTTTGATACATTGTATCTATTTTGTCTATTTAAGTATTGAAATCGATATTCAATGCATTAAACACGATTGCGTTCATGTTTTTTCACTTATTTATCGCTGCTTCACGGATTCTATAAATTTCATACAAATTTATTCTTTAACACGTTGATTGTCCTGGTGGTGACCGGCGCAAAAAGTCTCACGAAAAATGCAAAAAATACCCAATCGGCAGCATTTATAATTTTGTAAATGTAATTAATGTTAAACAGTGATTCAATTCTTTGGTCTCCGATACCTTCGCATTATTTTCATTTTGCATAATTTAATCATATTCTGTAATACTTTATCAGGTTGCGGTTTCAATAGTAAAATACGCATGGCAGTCAAAGTGTTAAGGACCGTTCACGAGTTTTCTCGTGTTTTCTACACGGTGTCTTTAGACATCACTTATTTTGATACATTTTATCTATTTTGTCTATTTAAATATTGAAATCGATATTCAATGCATTAAACACGATTGCGTTCATGTTTTTTCACTTATTTATCGCTGCTTCACGGATTCTATAAACCTCATACAAATTTATTCTTTAACACGTTGATTGTCCTGGTGGTGACCGGCGCAAAAAGTCTCACGAAAAATGCAAAAAATACTCAATCGGCAGCATTTATAATTTTGTAAATGTAATTAATGTTAAACAGTGATTCAATTCTTTGGTCTCCGATACCTTCGCATTATTTTCATTTTGCATAATTTAATCATATTCTGTAATACTTCATCAGGTTGCGGTTTCAATAGTAAAATACGCATGGCAGTCAAAGTGTTAAGGACCGTTCACGAGTTTTCTCGTGTTTTCTACATGGTGTCTTTAGACATCACTTATTTTGATACATTTTATCTATTTTGTCTATTTAAGTATTGAAATCGATATTCAATGCACTAAACACGATTGCGTTCATGTTTTTTCACTTATTTATCGCTGCTTCACGGATTCTATAAATTTCATACAAATTTATTCTTTAACACGTTGATTGTCCTGGTGGTGACCGGCGCAAAAAGTCTCACGAAAAATGCAAAAAATACCCAATCGACAGCATTTATAATTTTGTAAATGTAATTAATGTTAAACAGTGATTCAATTCTTTGGTCTCCGATACCTTCGCATTATTTTCATTTTGCATAATTTAATCATATTCTGTAATACTTCATCAGATTGCGGTTTCAATATAGTAAAATACGCATGGCAAAGTGTTAACGACGGTTTCTTTGCACAAAACAGTTTTCCGAACACGCTTGGACAAGTTTCGAGGGTTCTGAATTCTATCAACACTTTAACCAATAGCATTAGTCGTACTGAAATTTGTCGGCATCTTCATGCAGCGATCATAAAATGGAGGATTCTTGAACATAGCGAACATCACTCATAGTTGACTCTGCCAGTAGATCGTAACAAACCATCGCACAAGTCATAATCTGACGTAACCTATGAAGACAAAAAGATATTGTTTATCCAAAAGTTATTAATGAAATAACAGACGATGCGGTAGAGTCAAAGATAACCGTTAATAAGTACCCTGCTTACACTTGAATACTCGTAAAAACAAAATCGATCAGGTATAAATTAATTTGAATAAACAGCTGTTGACTGTGTAGACGATCGATAAAAACAAATTGATGTATGATGTTCTTTTAGGTAACGACGCTTGAATATGCTTACGATAAGCTGCGTGTTTAGCTTTATAATCATAGGGGTGATGTTAGTAACTGGAAGGATAGTGTCCCTGATGTTTGTTAGGCGGAGCAAAGCGTTTAAAACGAAACTCCGCACGCACCCCGCGAAGACAATGATAATTTTGGGTTCAGGTGGACATACGGCAGAGATGTTGAAAATTGTGGAACACTTAAACGTGAATAATTACTCGCCACGTATATATCTCCATGCCTCGACAGACAGGCTTAGCGCTAAGAAACTACTAGAATTAGAGAGCAAGAACTTTGACTATAAGATTAAGGAGATCTATCGTAGCAGAGAAGTTAGGCAATCGTATCTCACGTCCGTGTGGACTACTCTTTACGCAACGTTCTCATGCATTCCTCTATTGTGGAGAGAAAGACCTGAACTGATACTGTGCAACGGGCCAGGCACTTGCGTACCGCTGTGCATCGTTGCCTTTCTTATGAAAGTACTTTGCGTCTTTAGAGTTAAGATCATATTTATAGAGAGCTTCTGTAGAGTTAAAACTTTCTCCTTGACAGGGAGGATTTTATATTATATCGCCGACCATATCATTGTCCAGTGGCCCTATTTAAGTAAGCCTGTGTACAAAAGAAGCTTGCTATTGTAAGTAAAGTTATCTTCCTCCCAAGTCGACACGCTTTTGATAATTGTCTTCCCTATGTCACTTTTAGACAATGTCCTCCAAGGTTTCTGGGACCGGCATTGTAACGTTGGTACCTTGGGAATCGTTGCAAGAAGACTTGAAATATGTCTCGAGGGAATGCAGAGTACACTTAATAGATATTATCAACTTTCTACACAGAGCCCTCGTCAAAGAATCGTAAATAATGCCTCAAAGTATGAGAAGCGTATGATAATTCTGAATGAACCTCTCATGAATTGTAATTTTATTTTAAAAGGAAATTGCCTGTGAAATGGTTAGAGGACGCAAATACTCGAATTGACGCATGTTCAGATCGAACGTGGGAAGCGTTAAACTCCGGATACTGGAAAAATATTTCTATAGAGTTTAGGTATACGTACACATTATGTACATTATTGAAGGTAATTCGTATCATTTTCTTAACACATTGCGTATGGGTCACGAGATATCTCGTTTTAATGTTGATCGGCACGTTGCTAAAGTAAGAAGCCTTGCGGGAATTTTTGATGGTATAATTGCGAAGTAAATGAATGTCAGAATGTCGATAAAGTATTAAAGAAAGCTTGTATGTATTGTACGCAAGTTTTGAAGACGTTTAAAAATGTGCGAGATCCGGGTGAGCAAAAATACCGTCCGCAATGTGTTAACATGCAGTCTATATTTCAAAAGAATATTGCGAAATGCGACAACATTCATTTTCGATTTTAAAACATCAGGCAGTGTTATTAGAACTTCAACCGCACGCAGATGACACAAACACGGAAGTAGAAGTATTAAGAGACACCATTAAGCTTATCGACAAAGGGATCTTGTTGGGGGCCCCACTTCCAAGTGCGCCGAATTTATTAACGAGCATCGCTTCCAGAATAAATGATCGCTGTAACGAAAGTAACAGAAGTCAGCAACTGAATGTTCCATCTCCACAAAACCACGCTGACGCTGAAAGTATTGTTGAATCATGGCCCCCCGGCTTTACACCAGTCAAATGTTATGACAAACCTTCAATGGAATCATTCTATACTCATATTTTTCAGCCAAAGCGTGCAGCTGTACTACGCGGTATTTGATACTTTCATTTTTCAATTATATCTCTTATATCGGCGAGACATTTTAGTAGATAAATCTTTCATACTTCTTCAGGCTGCATACAGCATTGGAAAGCTATTGAATTATGGAAGGATTTAGATTATTTGGTCAAAGTCGTTGGCAATCGAACTGTTCCGATTGAGATTGGCTCGCGATATACAGAGGATGATTGGTCACAACGGCTGGTTATGTTCTCCGAATACGTGCAAAAGCATATTTTAAAAAAGGAGAACGATACGGGATATTTGGCGCAACATGAACTCTTCGAGCAGGTATTGTGACTACAGTGACCATACAAAGTGTGGTAATATGTACGTGGGCAGTCCGATAAGTACTTAGCCTACAAAAGAAAAACGAAAATTTTGGGAAATTAACACGTTGACTGCCAAGCGAATTTTGCTATGTTAGAACTGCGATACGATGAAATACCGCAGAGTATGATTAAATCGTGCAAAAACAAAGATAACGCAGAGGTATTAGAAGCCGAAGCATTGAAGCACGGTTCTAATACCAATTGCTTTTACAAGATTGCAAGCAGGCTTCATTGCGAATTTTTTGCATTTTCAGTAAAATCTTTTGCGTATTTTGCTATGTTAGAACCGCGATGCGATGAAATATTGCAGAGTATAATTAAATCATGCAAAATAAAGGTAACGCAGAGATGTTAGAAGCCAAAGTATTGAAGCACCGTTACAATATCAATTGCTTTTACAAGATTGCAAATATGCTTCATTGCAAATTTTTTGCATTTTTAGTCAAATCTTTTGCGTATTTTGTTATGTTAGAACCGCGATGCGATGAAATATTGCAGAGTATAATTAAATCGTGCAAAGTAAAGATAACGCGAAGTTATTAGAAGCCAAAGTATTGAAGCATCGTTCCAATATCAATTGCTTTTACAAGATTGCAAGTAGGTTTCATTGCGAATTTTTTGCATTTGTAGTAAAATCTTTTGCGTATTTTGCTATGTTAGAATCGCGATGCGATGAAATACTGCAGAGTATAATTAAATCATGCAAAATAAAGGTAACGCAGAGATGTTAGAAGTCAAAGTATCGAAGCACGGTTCTAATACCAATTGCTTTTACAAGATTGCAAAAAGGTTTCATTGCGAATTTTTTGCCTTCTTAGTAAAATCTTTTGCAGCGGTCATCGGTGACCACCATGGCAGCCAAAGTGTTAACGATTTATTTTTCAACATAGTCTCTTTTTAACTCGATACACTTGATCCAGCGATGAAATCTGGGCATATCCTGCATGAAATATTGGGCATGAGAAAGCTCTCTGCTCGATGGGTTTGGCGTTTGCTCACTCCGGATAACAAGCGCATCCGTGAGACCACTTCAGAGCAGTGTTTGACACTGTTTAAGCGCAATCCGAAAGAGTTTCTACGTCGTACAGTGACTGTCGACGAAACATGGATCCACTGGTACACACCAGAGACCAAGGAACAGTCGAAACAGTGGACTGCGCCCGGCGAATGTGCTCCGAAGAAGGCGAAGACTGTCATATCCTGGGACTGGGCATATCCAGCATGAAATATTGGGCATGAGAAAGCTTTCTGCTCGATGGGTTTGGCGTTTGCTCACTCCGGATAACAAGCGCATCCGTGAGACCACTTCAGAGCAGTGTTTGACACTGTTTAACCCATTGACTGCCACGCAAATTTAGCGCGTCTTGCCCTGGGTGCCACGTTTTATTTTAAAGAAGACATAAAGTTTTACAAAATATAATAATATTGAGTTACTGATACAATATTGTAATGGCATTTACAGTATCTTCATTTAAAAACAAAACACTACGAGATAACTCGTAGCTGGCAGTTTTGGTACAGACGCTTACTACGAGATATCTCGTAGTTGGCAGTCAATGGGTTAAGCGCAAGCCGAAAGAGGTTCTACGTCGTTTTGTGACTGTCGACGAAACGTGGATCCACTGGTACACACCAGAGAGCAAGGAACAGTCGAAACAGTGGATTGCGCCCGGCGAATCTGCTCCGAAGAAGGCGAAGACTGTCCTATCGGCCGGAAAGGTGATGGCCACCATTTTCTGGCATTCACAAGGTGTGATCTACATAGACTACCTGGAGAAGGGCAAAACAGTCACAGGGCTGTACTATGCCGAATTATTGAGCCGATTCGACGCCGAATTAAAGAAAAAACGGCCCCATTTGGCGAAGAAAAAAGTGCTCTTTCACCACGATCTAGCACCGGCTCACACCTCTGCCCAAGCTACAGCCAAATTCGTTGAATTAGGCTACGAACAGCTGCCCCATCCACCGTATTCTCCAGATTTGGCCCCGTGTCACTTCTTTTTGTTCCCAAACTTGAAAAAGTCATTCGCTGGGCAGAAATTTGAGTCAAATGAGAAGGTTTTCGCCGCCACGGAGGCCTACTTTGCAGATCTCCAGAAAACGTATTTTTCAGACGGGTTGAAGAAGTTGGAGAATCGCTGGATCAAGTGTATCGAGTTAAAACGAGACTATGTTGAAAAATAAATCGTCAATTTTCCAAAATTTTCGTTTTTCTTTTATAGGCTAAGTACTTATCGGACTGCCCACGTATCTATTCTGTTATGAGTAATTTTAGGTGCCGGAGTTGAAGTCTGATTTTACGGTACCAGAGTACTGTAGTTTTTCGGATAACGACGAGTCGGAACAGCCTGATATAAATGCATGGTTTGGCCCGGCTGGCACAGTATCTCCACTACATTACGATCCGAAAAACAACTTACTCTGTCAGGTGCGACTGCATAATGAACCGTTAATGATTAACGCCGCAGTTGCAGTCTCGAAACTGTCAGTGAATATTTATTGCATTGTAGATTGTGGGCTGTAAGAGTGTAATTTTGTACGACCCTGAGGAGACACCCAAGTTATACCCATACGAGAGCAGATTGTTGAACAACACGGCACAAGTCGACCCTATTAACCCGGATTACGATAAATGGCCGAATTTTCGGAATGCTCATGGGAGCATGTGTTACTTGAGGCCGGGAGATATGCTGTACATTCCGCCAAAATGGTGGCATCATGTCACTTCTCTCACGCAAAGTTTCTCGGTCAGCTTTTGGTGGAGTTGATTTGTCGCTGCAAAAGTAAATTAATATAATTTAATAATAACGCAAGTATTTCTTCTTTCGTTACGATGTACCCTTTCTTTAGAAATGTTATCATGGGGATTTCTGGACATGTCGGTTCGGAAGAAGGGGTTTCCCCTGAATGCACGTAATCCACCGTTAGGGTTACAAATATTTTTTTTGCGGTTTTTTCTGTAAATTGCTTGAATTTATCAGCGCAATTTTTTCTTTAAGTCTACGATATTTTATACTATTAACACTTTGACTGCCACGTTGGTCACCGGTGACCGGCTCATAAGATTTTACTAAAGATGCAAAAAATTCACCATGAAGCCTACTTGCAATCTTGTAAAAGCAATTGATATTGGAACGGTACTTCAATACTTTTGCTTCTAACAACTCTGCGTTACATTTATTTTGCACAATTTAATTATGCTCTGCAGTATTTAATCGCATCGCGGTTCCAACATAGTAAAATACGCTTGAACAAAATACGCAAAAGATTTTACTAAAAATGCAAAAAATTCGCAATGAAGCATATTTGCAATCTTGTAAAAGCAATTGATATTGGAACGGTGCTTCAATACTTTGGTTTCTAAGAACTCTGCGTTACATTTATTTTGCACGATTTAATTATGCCCTGCAGTATTTAATCGCATCGCGATTCTAACATAGCAAAATACGCTTGAGTAAAATACGCAAAAGATTTTACTAAAAATGCAAAAAATTCGCAATGAAGCCTTTTTGCAATCTTGTAAAAGCAATTGGTATTGGAATGGTGCTTCAATACTTTGGCCTCCAACAACTCTGCGTTACATTTATTTTGCACGATTTAATTATGCTCTGCAGTATTTCATCGCATCGCGATTCTAACATAGCAAAATATGCTTGAATAAAATACGCAAAAGATTTTACTAAAAATGCAAAAAATTTGCAATGAAGCATATTTGCAAGCTTCTAGAAGCAATTGATACTGAAACGGTGCTTCAATACTTTGGCTTCTAACAACTCAGCGTTACCTTAATTTTGCACGATTTAATTATGCCCTGCAATATTTCATCGTATCGCGGTTCGAACATAGTAAAATACGCTTGAGTAAAATACGCAAAAGATTTTACTAAAAATGCAAAAAATTCGCAATGTAGCATATTTGAAGCTTCTAGAAGCAATTGATACTGAAACGGTGCTTCAATACTTTGGCTTCTAACAACTCAGCGTTACCTTAATTTTGCACGATTTAATTATGCTCTGCAATATTTAATCGCATCGCGATTCTAACATAGCAAAATACGCTTGAGTAAAATACGCAAAAGATTTTACTAAAAATGCAAAAAATTCGCAATGAAGCCTTTTTGCAATCTTGTAAAAGCAATTGGTATTGGAATGGTGCTTCAATACTTTGGCCTCCAACAACTCTGCGTTACATTTATTTTGCACGATTTAATTATGCTCTGCAGTATTTCATCGCATCGCGATTCTAACATAGCAAAATACGTTTGAGCAAAATTCGCAAAAGATTTGACTAAACATGCAAAAAATTCGCAATGAAGCCAATTTGCAATCTTGTGAAAGCAATTTATACTAAAACGGTGCTTCAATACTTTGGCTTCTAACAATTCTGCGTTACATTTATTTTGCACGATTTAATTATGCTCTGCAGTATTTAATCGCATCGCGATTCTAACATAGCAAAATGCGCTTGAGTAAAATACGCAAAAGATTTGACTAATAATGCAAAAAATTCGCAACGAACCCTATTTGCAATCTTGTAAAAGCAATTGCTATTGGAACGGTGCTTCAATACTTTGGCTTCTAACAACTCAGTGTTACCTTAATTTTGCACGGTTTAATTATGCTCTGCAATATTTAATCGCATCGCGGTTCGAACATAGTAAAATACGCTTGGCAGTCAAAGTGTTAATCAGTGCATTGTGGAGAAAAACGCAGCTGGATGTTTTCCGCGATATTTGCAGGTTGAAAATTGGTGCGCGGGATTAAGCATAAAATCATAAATAGGTGAGGACAAACACCGTTAGCAATCCGGTCAGATTTTCTACTTGAGTGTTTCCCGTTCTCACACGTATTGCACATGCGCCGAGTTGATGCGAATATTGTTTCAACGATAGCCAGTATAAGGAAACATTTTTGAGAACACGTTATGCGGCTAAGGGTGATTCATACTACGTTTTATCCTTCAACATCGTTTATTTTTTCAATTTACTATCTAAAGGTGTAACATAAATGGTCCGCGTAAATGCAAATCGTCCTTAAACGTTATGTTTCCGGCTGCACAACCGTTTTAAATTTGACTTATGAAATGTGACGTGTGAACATAGTTAAAAACTGATATACTCACATCTGCCTCGATAAAAATTCTATTTACAGAAGAGGTTAGTACCGTATCTAAAGCATTGTTTGTGTTTTCAACGCAATCAACAAAATTATAAACAGAAATTGCGCGCAAGATGATCATGAGAATGATACAAAAATTCTATAAATATCCGCGACCTACGTGTTCTGCACGGTGCTTAGAAAACATATACTTATACTTATGTGCATAGTTTGCCAAACGTAGTACGCAGTTTATTTTTTAGGAATGACGACAGAAGCCGCATATCCACCGATCATAAGACTCCAGGTAAAGAATCACAAAACAATTTAAATGTCTCTGCCTGTTTGAAACTAAACGTTAGAAACTAAACGTGCCAGTATCTAAATGTCTTGTTGTACATCGCGACGTTTTGCAGAGTTTGTGTGCTTTTTGTTGTCCCTTCTTTCGAATAATTCAAAGCTAAACAGATTTCGCCACCTCAATGAAACAATTCCGGAGAATATATGCACCGAATCAAACCACGCTGTCTAAGAAAGCATAGCGATGCACTTGGATCATGCGGTCAGAAATGTCATGTCGATAAGTGTAGCTTTGATCATATCGATGTATATCTTATTCATCCCTATTAACATCACTGTTTTTGCGCCAAGATGATATTGGATACCGTCCAGCGTCTTCAATGAGCTCGAGATTATTTATAGAAAAATCTATCGAGCCGTGCAAATACGCCTGCGCCACCGTTTTCATCAACAGACGTTAGGCGGCGTTGGACAAAAATTCGGCGGCAAAGATTAACACATTGTTGACCGGTAATTTTCGGCAAAAGCTATCTCAAGTCACCGGCTATTATTTTGTAAGTGAACATGGAAGTGAAACGATATAAATAACCTCCAATAAAGTTTGTTCGTGCATAATGAATTCAAATTGAACTTTGGACATTAATTTTTTGGAACTTCTAATATTTTTTCATACGATTAACTGTACAGCAATCATTTACGCGTAGATGTAGACAAGAGGTTTTACACATATATCTTGTTTCGTTGCCCTTTCCTTTTAAACAGCTAGATTATGCCCTTGTTATTTCATTTTCAATAATCATTTTCCAAATTGACTATAACTTATTTAAAAATCACTCAGGCAACTATATAAAGCATTCACGTATAATTGATAAAAAAAATGTTTCACCGTCACGTTCTGTCGTTCTTGACACTTTCTAATACTAGAATTGTAATAAAAGCCTCAGTGCCAAGAAATGTATACTTTTTTATAATAAAGCAGACGGTATTGACCACAATGAACAAAATTTTGCTATATTCTATATTGCCCAGCGTTTCAAAAATTAAAATAGCCGACGCAAATGCAAACACGAGTTAACTCGTGACCGGTCAACAATGTGTTAACATAATTGTTGCATTTACGAAGAATCGTAGAGCGGCATTTGTTTGCGTACTCTTCACGGAATCTCATTACAGCAATAGAATTGCAATTGAACGTCTCTTCAGTCTCTTCAGACGGTAATGTAAAGACAGAATATGATTGAATTGCGCAAAATGAAAATAATGCGAAGGTATCGGAGACCAAAGAATTGAATCACTATTTAATATTAATTGCATTTTCAAAATTATAAATGCGACCGATTGGGTATTTTTCGAGTTTTTTGTGAGACCTTTTGTGCATTTCAAAATGAAAATAATGCAGTAGTCGATAAATGTTTCCAGTAGTCGATAGAGACAGTATCAGTGAATAAGACCTTACGTGCTCAGCCGCATTACCTGGAAACGATAAATCTTAATGAGATTTCCAATGCGCCTCAGACGCGTTTAAAATACGACACCATAAGTTATTCACAATTGCAGAATTCGCTTCCACAGAATTAATCCTGATTGCATGTAGACGAATATCGGTAATACTCTACGACTCTCTATATTTTCATATTTAACACTTTGACTGCCAAGCGTATTTTGCTATGTTCGAACCGCGATGCGATGAAGTAGTGCAGAGTATGATTAAATCGTGCAAAATGAAAGTAACGCAGAGTTCTTAAAAGCCAAAGTATTGAAGCACCATTCCAATATTAATTGCTTTTGCAAGATTGCAAATAGGCTTCATGGCAAATTTTTTTGCATTTATAGTAAAATTTTTGCGCCGGTCACCGGTGACCACCGTGGCAGTCAACGTGTTAATCGCAATGAAATATAGCCATCTGTCTTTTTACGTTACTACCGACTGAATTGAAATAAACCTTACTTTTCTAGCAGTCTCTTCATTTAACACGTTGACTGCCACGCGTATTTTACTATATTAAAACCGATTGGGTATTTTTCGAGTTTTTTGTGAGACCTTTTGTGCAACGTGATGAAGTACTACAGAATATGATTGAATTGTGCAAAATGAAAATAATGCGAAGGTATCGGAGACCAAAGAATTGAATCACTATTTAATATTAATTGCATTTTCAAAATTATAAATGCTACCGATTGGGTACTTTTTGAATTTTTCGTGAGACATTTTGCGCCGGTCATCGATGACCACCATGGCAGTCAAAGTGTTAAGTAGCAGCTAGTTAAGTGTTAAACTGCAAGGGTGGCTTTATTCGCATTTGATGTAACAAACTGCATTGCGACTGCCAACAGCACAGATCGCTATGGTGATGATGTTTAACAGAACGGTTATTTCCATATATAGATCTATGCACATATGAGAATGTCTGAAGTACAATACTGTATATGTCAATAATGAGCGTAGCATTCTTCTAATATTACTAGCACTGGTTCTGCATTATAGTACTCCATTGCTCGACACTTGCCATTTCCTGCACATTTCTTGCATTGTACTTTTGGTTCCTGCGTTGTGGACTTAAACGAACGTATTATTGATCGGCACGTGCGTTGTATACCGAGGGCTGTTTTCCTGTTACACAGGTGACGCCATTAATACCTCCTTCCGTACTACTACTCAGCCCCCTCTCCCATTCCTGTCCTTCATCACCCCTCGCGCTCTTTTAAAGGATGATTTAGCACGCCGACGCATACGTCGTCGACGTTAGCCTGACTCATTCTTCTTGTTCGAGGGTACTTGCTTTCTTTCTGCGCCGATATCCGCTACCACTTACGCGTACTACATCTTGCGCGCGCATACGGGGCCAGTTGCAAAAGGAAGGAGAAAGAGCACATTATACTCAGCCACCGAATGTACTGTATCAGCTGGACTTTTCTCTGGTTTCCGGGTTATCATCCGTTCTTAGTTTGTAAAGTTCGACGATCCGACGAGGGCGTAATTAAATTCGCTGGGATTAAAGAAATATTTCCTTTTAACAACAGCCGTAAGAGCTTTATTTTAAATATCACGTCATTACTAGTGACTCTTACGACAAGCCATAATGTACGATGTATACCCATATAAGAGTTTTATTCTGAACATCACCTGATTACTAGTGACTCTTATGGCAAGCCATAAAGTACAACGTCGTATACCTGACGACCATCTCCTAGACTTTCTCTGGTTTCTGGGTTAGCACCCCATTCTCAGTTTTTAAAATCTAGTTCACCGAGAGCGGGATTAATTTCGCCGGGATTAAATAACGCCGATGCTCTTAACAATGCTTTCTCGTTACAAAAACAGTCATGTCAACCTTATTATGAACATCGTTTCGTTACTAGTGACTCTTATGGCAAGCCATAAAGAATGACGTCGTATACCTGACGACCATCTCCTAGACTTTCTCTGATTTCTGGGTTAACACCCCATTCTCAGCTTTTAAAATCCGACGTCTTACCATACTTAACAATGCTTTCTCGTTACAAAAACAGTCACGTCAACCTTATTATGAACATCGCTTCGTTACTAGTCACCCTCATGGCAAGCTATAAAGTACGATGTCGTATACCTGACAACCACTTCCTAAACTTCCTCTGGTTTCCGGGTTAGCACCCCATTCTCAGCTTTTAAAATCCGACGTCTTACCGACTGCGCAATTAATTTTTACCAGGCCCGATGAACATCGATGCCATTAGTAATGCTTCCTCATTACATCAACAGCTGTACCAGCTTTATTCCGAACATGCATACCCTCATACCCAGTGACCCTTACGGCAAGCCATAAAGTACGACGACATCCTAGTATGACTAACGACCATCTATCAACCTTTCCTCTGGTTTCCGGGTCAGCACCTCATTCTCAGCCTTTAAAATCCGTCAGCGCAATTAGTTCCACCAGAATTAAAGAACATCGATGCCAATGCTTTCTCATTTCGAACATTGCTCCGTACCCAGTATCTCTTACGGCAAGCCATAAGCTACGACGCCATCCCAGTATACCTGACAACTGTCACGTAGACTTCCCCAGTTTCTGGGTTGGCGCCCCCTTCCCAGAATTTAAAACTCGACGTCTTATCGATAGCGCAATTAATTTTTACCAGGCCTGATGAACATTGATGGCATTAACAATACTTCTTCATGACAACACAGCCGTACCAGCTTTATTCCGAACATGCATATCCTCATACCCAGTGACCCTTACGGCAAGCCATAAAGTACGACGACATCCTAGTATGACTAACGACCATCTATCAGCCTTTCCTCTGGTTTCCGGGTCAGCACCCCATTCCCAAATTTTAAAACCCAAATTAGCTGCATTGGGATTGAAGAACACCGATGCAACGAGCAATGCTTTTTCATTTCTCCCTCTCATTCCAAACATCGCTCCGTAGCCAGTATCTCTTATGGCAAGCCATAAGGTACGACGCCATCCCAGTATACCTGACGACTGTTACCTAGACTATTTCTGGTGTCTGGGTTGGCGCCCCCTTCCCAGAATTTAAAACACGACGTCTTATCGACAGCGCAATTAATTTTGACCAGGCCTGATGAACATCGATGTCATTAGGAATGCTTCTTCATTACACCAACAGCCAGACCAACTTTATTCCGAACATGGATACCTTCATACCCAGTGACCCTTACAGCAAGCCATAAAGTACGTCGCCATCCCAGTATGACTAACGACCATCTCCCATCCTCTCCTCTGGTTTCCGGGTCAGCACCCCATTCTCAGCCTTAAAATCCGTCAGCCCAATTAATTCGACCGGAATTAAAGAACATCGATGCCAATGCTTTTTTATTTTGAACATTGCTCCGTACCCAGTTACTCTTACGGCAAGCCATAAGGTACGACGCTATCCCAGTATACCTGACGATCATCTCCTAGACTATTCCCTGGTTTCTGGATTGGCGCTCCATTCTCAGAATTTAAAACCCGTCTTATCGACAGCGCAATTAATTTTCACCAGGCCTGATGAACGTCGATGCCATTAGCAATGCATATACACATGCATACCCACATACCAACTGACCCTTACGACCAGCCATAAAGTACGTCGCATCCCAGTTTGACTAACGACCATCTCCCATCCTTTCCTCCGGTTTCCGGGTCAGCACCCCATCCTCATCCTTCAAAATCCGAATTACTTCCACCGGAATTAAAAAACACCGATGCAACGAGCAATGCTTTCCCATTCCAAACATCCCTCCGTCCCCAGTAACTCTTACGGCAAGCCATAAGGTACGACGCCATCCCAGTATACCTGACGATTGTTACCTAGACTATTTCTGGTGTCTGGGTTGGCGCCCCCTTCCCAGAATTTAAAACCCGTCTTATCAACAGCGCAATTAATTTTCACCAGGCCTGATGAACGTCGATGCCATTAGCAATGCATATATACCTGCATACCCACATACCAACTGACCCTTACGACCAGCCATAAAGTACGTCACCATCCCAGTATGACTAACGACCATCTCCCATCCTTTCCCCCGGTTTCCGGGTCAGCACCCCATCCTCATCCTTCAAAATCCGAATTACTTCCACCGGAATTAAAAAACACCGATGCAACGAGCAATGCTTTCCCATTCCAAACACCCTTCCATCCCCAGTAACTCTCACCACAACCCATAAACCACGCCGCCATCCCCTATACCTGTCAACCACCTCCTTTTTTCGCATGGACCACATCCCCCGCCGCCTTCGACATTCCCCACGAATCGCCCCGAAGACGAATTCTCGCCGTCCGAAAAGAACGAAAGCAGCACGTGCCCGTCTACTAGCCCTCGGTCGGTATCGCAGCCCTCGAGTAACTTCCGGGCGAGTATCGCCGTCGAGGGAGACGGCCCGAGACGTGAGAAAACGAAACGGTGCGGAAGGGAGTAACAGGCCGGAATCGGAGGGTGGCGAGAGAAAGAGAGAGAGAAAGAGAGACGAGGCGCAGGAGTAGGAGACGAGGAGAGGAACCCCTGCTTCTCGGCCGTGATCGTTGCCGGTCGATTCTGCGCGGTGGGCGGCGCGCAGGGCGGCTCCTAGGA
The DNA here is from genome assembly GCA_033815515.1 of Cryptocheilus praepositus. Classification (NCBI taxonomy): domain Eukaryota; kingdom Metazoa; phylum Arthropoda; class Insecta; order Hymenoptera; family Pompilidae; genus Cryptocheilus; species Cryptocheilus praepositus. Next base: position 407,774 of record JAWWQZ010000321.1, on the reverse strand, counting down.
GGCCAGAGTTTCTGCTTCGCCGTTACCCTCCGCCTGGAACGAATGGTCGTTTAACGCGCGTGCGATTCTTGTGTCAGAGAGAAGTAGTGTCGTGGTCTGCTCGTCTCGTCCTCCGCAGAGTGCCAGGAAGTGCTCTGGACAGCGCTGGAGACCGAGGGGGATATCGTTCACGCCCGGCAATCATCCGTGTCCACAATGGTTACGGACAATATCAGCCAGGTAGGCGAGCGGCGACATTATTCTGGTGGCACCGCTTTCGCAGCCGGTGTGGGTTTCTTCGGGTCCTTGCGGAATCGACGGACTTTTCGTGAGGAAGGCGGAATGCGGCCGGCTTGTCGGGGGGAATAAAGGGACGTCGCCGGTATGAGTGGGCGCAAACGGATTTGCCGGTCGCAGAACCGGGGTTTTAGGCTGTGTCCGGAGAAAAGGCGATTCTCTGACGTAATATACGATATACGGCGATGCGGGAAGCGCGAGAGCGTATGCGACAAAGTGTCGGAGGGTGGAAAAGGGCGCAGGAGCGTTATGGGGAGCGAAGGTCAGGGTAATGTAAGAGGGCGCGGTGGCAATTTCTGAGTCCGGCGGCGAATGCTTTTTGCGCAATACTCCTGCGAAAGTCCTGCACCTGGGTGCCAATTCCTGTGAAACTAACGAAGCCGAGACCTACTAACTATTAACTACTAACTGCTAACTGATAATTCGGAGGTGTTTGTACTTTGACACCCCTTGGCGAGGATCGGGAAAGTGCGGCGATGGAGGTAAAAGGGAAAAAACGGGGAATTGGGGGGATGATGGCCTTCGGTGGCGCAAAACGGTACGCGCTTCGCTTACCGCGTGGTCCACCGATAGAAATGACGTGCCGGTACGACGTCATAGCGTTGCAGGGTCACAACGAAACGACGCCGCAGCGCCGCGACGTCGGCGACTACGATATTACGTGGGAACATTTTGTCTAGGCCGATCGAAAGATAAGCCGGACCGATAGGTGGACGGAGACAGTTATGGTAATGAGGGTTTTAGAGTTGGCGCTTAATAATCGGGGCTTAATAATCGATTGCGATCGCCGGTCGAACGAGACTTATTTTCCGCGTTCTTCGATTGCTTGGAAATCGGGGTAACACGTTCGCGAACGTGAATGCTATACCTTCATTTTCATGATGATGCAGAATAAATTTAGTTCAGAAAAGTAGAAATAGTTTAGAAAAATTTAGTTCAGTTAGTCATTATCTTGACAGGTATAATAATTACAAAAACTTAAGGTTATATAAAGTTAAATTCAATACAAGTTAGTTTAAGATTAGAATTCTATAGCATTCATTTTCATGATGATGCAGAATGACATGAATGCTAGAGCATTCAAATCTTAAAGTCAATTATTTCGAATTTAATTTTATATAACCTTAAGTTTTTGGAATTATTATACCTGTCAAGATAATGACTAATTGAACTAAAATATACTAATCTGACTACCCTTATAAAATGTGTTTAATCAAATTTCGGATATCACAACCAATTTAAAAATAAAATGACTGTTAATTTTTTTACTTCGGTCAAACTTTTAATGTCCGCGAACGTGTTAAGATAAGCGCGAATTGATTAAATGGGCGAAGGGCGAATTAAGCGAATGGCACTTGGGTTTCTGATGTACTCAGCTGTTGGAAAACGAGGATGCGAATTTTGTAAGATGTGGATTTAATGGATGGCCGGTACAGGATGGATTATGGACTTCTGCATTTTTGTATGTTTTGTAAAATTGGAAAAATCATGACTGAAAATTGAATGTATTGCACGCAGGCCGATGACACGACAGCATTTCTGCGCGCTGCACGGTCTGGAAACCTCGAAAAAGTCATCGAATTCCTTGACACAGATTTAGACATCAATACAGCAAATTCGGTGAGTATAGTAAAGTAGTTGTTAGTTTACTTTGTGTGTAATAAACTGATTGTGAGGAGGGGAACGATCTTAAATTAATGTTTGCAGAACGGGTTAAACGCGTTACATTTAGCTTCGAAGGATGGACATGTTGAGATAGTAACTGAACTCTTAAAAAGAGGCGCCAAGGTCGATGCGGCAACGAAGAAAGGAAATACAGCGTTACACATTGCCTCCTTAGGTAAGCACCCACCAAGTTTTACAATTATCCGCCAAATAAATCATTCTTTTCAATACCTACCATTCTATGATCTATCCAGCTGGGCAATCCGAAATAGTGAATATTCTCATTCAATATGGTGCCGCGGTCAATATACAATCGCAAAATGGATTTACACCATTGTACATGGCCGCTCAAGAAAATCACGATCAGGTTGTCAAATTGTTGCTCAGCAACGGGGCGAATCAAAGTCTCGCAACCGAGGTAAGAACGCAAGATCTAATATAATCAGCACAGGGTGGACGCTCATGCATACTCGCTATCGGTTAAAAAATAACGTTCCACATCTTTCTTAGGACGGTTTCACACCACTTGCTGTGGCGATGCAGCAAGGACACGACAAAGTGGTTAGCGTATTATTGGAAAACGACTCGAAAGGAAAGGTCAGACTACCGGCACTGCATATAGCCGCCAAAAAGGATGATTGCAAGGCCGCGGACCTACTCTTACAGGTACCCAAACGCATTAACCCTTTGCACTCGGACATGTTTCTTCACGAAGTAGCGAATAGCGCAACATTTCGTTTAAAATGGTGTAGGGATATAAGATGTTAGGTGTCGTCGAAGCGTGATGCGGAATTATATTGAGGTGAATAAATTTATTTAAAGATAAATAGAAGCACTAATATATACATATAAATGCAAAATGAAAGTAAAACTATGGCAATTCGACTTGGATTCGATAAACGGCAAGAAACGCATCTATACTGGACTGAACTACACTCTGAACTATAACTGACTGATCTAAACTGACTGACAATTCAACTTAAACTGAACGACAACTTAAAACTCTGATCTATTACTGAAGTAGAACTGAACTCGCGTCGCAAACCGGGCCGCCTTTTATACGGACCTCTATCGCCTTATCTTAATCCGGTAGGGCCCGATGGCCCAACGACAGTTTTATGCGACGCATCTGCGGCCGTTTTCCTGATGCTACAATGGTATAGTTTTGGAAAAAATACTCTGCTCAAATCATGTTTTGCTTACAACTTTGCTGGCACATTTATGCTGAAACAAAATTGAAATTATATAGTCTATTCTTTTCGAATGCGTCATAGTTCGTTCACCAATGTGCATTGCGGGTTTATTCAAACACATATCGCAGTGATAACTTGTTTATGATCTTTCACGTGTCATTTTTTCTTCCGAGCATATACAATGTTTATACAATAACTTGCAGTTTATCATTCAGCCTATTGCAGGAATATATAGAAGGTTGTTCCTGCAGTCGCTAGAATTCTCCTCTCGGTTTATTGACCATGAATTTACTAAATATTGAAATTTTATAGCCTATTCTTTTCGAATGCGTCATAGTTCATTCACCAATGCGCATTACCGGTTTATTCAAACACATATCGCAGTGATAACTTGTTTATGATCTTTCACATGTCATTTTTTCTTCCGAGGATATACAATGTTTATACAATAACTTGCAATTTATCATTCAGCCTATTGCAGGAATATATAGAAGGTTGTTCCTGCAGTCGCTAGAATTCTCCTCTCGGTTTATTGACCATGAATTTATTAAATATTGAAATTTTATAGCCTATTCTTTTTGAATGCGTCATAGTTCATTCACCAATGCGCATTACCGGTTTATTCAAACACATATCGCAGTGATAACTTGTTTATGATCTTTCACATGTCATTTTTTCTTCCGAGGATATACAATGTTTATACAATAACTTGCAGTTTATCATTCAGCCTATTGCAGGAATATATAGAAGGTTGTTCCTGCAGTCGCTAGAATTCTCCTCTCGGTTTATTGACCATGAATTTACTAAATATTGAAATTTTATAGCCTATTCTTTTTGAATGCGTCATAGTTCATTCACCAATGCGCATTACCGGTTTATTCAAACACATATCGCAGTGATAACTTGTTCATGATCTTTCACGTGTCATTTTTTCTTCCGAGCATATACAATGTTTATACAATAACTTGCAGTTTATCATTCAGCCTATTGCAGGAATATATAGAAGGTTGTTCCTGCAGTCGCTAGAATTCTCCTCTCGGTTTATTGACCATGAATTTATTAAATATTGAAATTTTATAGCCTATTCTTTTTGAATGCGTCATAGTTCATTCACCAATGTGCATTGCGGGTTTATTCAAACACATATCGCAGTGAGAACTTGTTTATGATCTTTCACATGTCATTTTTTCTTCCGAGGATATACAATGTTTATACAATAACTTGCAGTTTATTATTCAGCCTATTGCAGGAATATATAGAAGGTTGTTCCTGCAGTCGCTAGAATTCTCCTCTCGGTTTATTGACCATGAATTTATTAAATATTGAAATTTTATAGCCTATTCTTTTTGAATGCGTCATAGTTCATTCACCAATGCGCATTACCGGTTTATTCAAACACATATCGCAGTGATAACTTGTTTATGATCTTCCACATGTCATTTTTTCTTCCGAGTATATACAATCTTTACACAATAACTTGCAGCTTATCATTCAGCTTATTGCAGGAATATATAGAAGGTTGTTCCTGCAGTCGCTAGAATTCTGTTCTCGGTTTATTGACCACGAATTTACTAAATATTAAATAGCACACAGATTATTAATTCTATCTCATTGCCTTAACTTGTAATTCCCCGGAAAAATCTTAAGGAAACAAATATTTGAACAAATGTTTTCTGTACATACATTTTCCTCAGTAATAACACGAAGTAGGGGACAGTCGAGTGCAAAGTGTTAAATTTAAGTCCACCCCCTTTATCCTGCACCAGAAAGCTCTTAATCAACGCAATCTTTCAGAATGATCACAAACCCGACGTCACATCGAAAAGTGGTTTTACGCCACTCCATATCGCTGCGCATTATGGAAACGAGGAAATAGCACGTCTTTTAATAAAGAGAGGCGCTGATGTTAATTACCTTGCAAAGGTTCGCGGTTTATCAAAACTTTTCGCAGGCGTTTCGAACGCCAGTCTACGATTTTACTTACGATCTAATCCGTGATGTTTAACAGCATAACATTAGTCCGCTTCACGTTGCCGCCAAGTGGGGAAAGAACAATATGGTAAAGATTCTGCTAGAGAACTCTGCGCAGATCGACGCTAAAACTCGTGATGGTCTCACTCCGTTGCATTGTGCCGCACGATCTGGGCACGAACAAGTTGTCACGACACTTCTTGAAAATTCGGCGCCGATTAGTGCCCGAACCAAAGTACGTTTGTGTTGCCACCGTCGAACTAATAAGTTCCTCCCCGCTGAGGAAGGAAACCGAATTACGGAGAGAGTAATTAATTCTTCTTTCAGAATGGTCTGGCACCTCTCCACATGGCATCTCAGGGCGACCACGTTGACGCAGCGAGAGTTTTACTTTATCACCGAGCCCCCGTCGACGAAGTGACCATCGATTACTTAACTTCGCTCCACGTCGCCGCCCATTGCGGACACGTTAGAGTCGCGAAATTGTTGCTCGACAGGAAAGCCGATCCCAATGCACGCGCCCTAAATGGTTTTACTCCGCTTCACATCGCTTGTAAAAAGAACCGCATAAAGGTCGTCGAGCTTCTGCTTAAGCATGGCGCATCTATAGAGTCCACCACTGAGGTAATTCACTTATCGCCACTTCAGTCCTGCCTGATAGAGGCCATTAATTGGTTCTGTCAAAAGTAGAAATTGCGGTCGTGTGACGTCTAGGTAAGCGACACTTTTGAAATTGGCCCGTAAGAACGTATGAAAGCCCTTAACCGTTGTCGCTGCCACTCTTGTCAAGATTCTTGCCATTGCCTCTGTATCGATGCCAGACAGCGAAAAATTGACATTCGGTGCTGACGAACAGAGAGAAAGAACAGTAGACTGGTTAACGGCTCGTGCATCGTCGGATCGAAGTAATCCCGGCAGAATTTTCAGTCCATACCGAGCAGTAACTTGTTCCCATCGACTAAGCATGTTGTTTGCTCGTGCGTACTCGCCGAGCAAGGAACTTCAGACCGGAGACGCAGAAATGTCTCTCCCACGTTAACAGGAAACGCATGTGTATATGTTTTACAGTCCGGACTGACACCGTTGCACGTGGCCAGTTTTATGGGGTGTATGAATATCGTGATATTCCTACTGCAGCACGAAGCCAATCCCGACGTGCCGACCGTTAGGGGCGAGACCCCTCTCCACCTAGCGGCTAGAGCCAATCAAACAGACATTATTCGAATTTTGCTAAGAAACGGAGCCAAAGTCGATGCTCGCGCAAGGGTAAGTAAAAACGATCTCGCCTCTCGCTCATTCTCGCCACTCAAACATCAACCGTCTCTCTGTCGTACTACTCAGTCAAAACCGTTCATCCCTCATCGACCTGCGCGTCTTTCATCCACACAAAATGCATAAACCATTAACCAGTCTCGTTCCGCGGCGTACGTCCTTCCTCCAAACTTTCATACCGAGTCTCTTGTGTGCGTCGCTCGCCGATTGTGCCCCGTCTGTAGTCGTTTTATTCCGTCTCGCAGGAGCAGCAAACGCCGCTACACATTGCCTCGCGCTTGGGAAATATCGATATTGTAATGTTACTGTTACAACACGGCGCCGCAGTGGACACGACCACCAAGGACATGTACACGGCGTTGCACATCGCCGCGAAGGAGGGTCAAGAGGAGGTAAAGTACAAAGAAATAGGGAAAATAGCGGATCACATCGATAAGCAAAATCGGATATGGCTGTACTGGAGTAGGCATCGCGAGTACCTCATGTAGCACGCAGCATCAGCTCATCAATGCGAAATTACCTTTCTTTTTTCCATACACAGTACGCACATTCTCGATCACGCACACGCCATCCTCCTATCTTCATTGTTATGTAATCTTAGCATTTTCTTTATGTTCGTTGCACGCCTGTATAGGATGTTAATAAAATTTTTCGTTACATTCGTTACACGCCACCTTTTAAGTTTCCTTGTTTTTCCTTATTGCCGCGTCGCTCTTCGCACGCACGAGGAGGACGACTTTATCAGTTATAAGTGTTATGTAAATCTTCGTTTTTTATTCGTAGGCGCTTGCATTATTTATGAGTTCCGTAATTGCAATTCGCTGTTCGCTTAGTATAGTGTACTGGTAACTGACGAGTATGTTAAATGATGTATATCTGCGTTGATTGTGTCTTAACGTACATTTGATATTTGCCGAGCTTCGGCCGCATTTCCGAAAAAGCGACGCAAATGATGTAGACGAGGGTACTGATATTTGCATCTTTTGTGTCGGTGTTACAGTGAAACACCGAAATCTGAATGTCGAATTTCACCGGTGAATGTCAACATTCACATAGTCGCTTGGTGAATGTCCGAAATATTTGCTAACACGTTAAGCGCCACGTCGGGCCCCAGGGACTTATATTAGGGATTTATACGGGAGTCCAATTGTTCCTCCTTTTGCAGAAGTGTGTCTATCAATTTTTGACGGTACATTGTGATAGACATCTTCTGGCCCGTTGTTTCTTGGTGTATGGAAAAGGAATTTACAGCAGCGGTATTCAATAATAATTCAAAAGCCAATTTTCGATACCATTTCATACCGTTTCACATTAATGTTTTTATGTATTATATTGTTGTCTTTAAACCGTTGACCAAACAAAAACGATGCCGCCTAAATTAAACGTTCAGTCTCACAAGTACGAAAGGACAGACATATGCGCGATGACAATACGAACTGCATTTATAAAATAATTATTGCTACCGATTGCAAATATTTTGGATGTTTAGTAAAATCTCTTACGCCGGTCATAGGTGACTATTGCGGCAGTCGAAGTGTTAAACTAGTATTCCACCTTGGTTTATATTAACACGTTGACTGCCGAATGCAAAAGATTCGCAATGAAGCCTACTTGCAATCTTGTAAAAGCAATTGATATTGGAACGGTGCTTCAATACTTTGGCTTCTAACAACTCTGCGTTACTTTCATTTTGCACGATTTAATCATACTCTGCAGTATTTTATCGCATTACGGTTCTAACATAGCAAAATACGTGCGTATTTTGCTATATTCGAACGGCGATACTATGAAATACTACAGCGTTTGACTGAATTACGTAAAATGTAAATCTTATGCATTGAAAACCAAAGGATTGCATCACTATTCTAACAATAGCTGCATTTATAAAATAATTATTGCTACCCATTGCAAATATTTTGGATGTTTAGTAAAATCTCTTTACGCCGGTCAACTGTGACTATTACGGCAGTCGAAGTGTTAAACTAATATTCCACCTTGGTTTATATTAACACGTTGACTGCCGAATGCAAAAGATTCGCAATGAAGCCTACTAGCAATCTTGTAAAAGCAATTGATATTGGAACGGCGCTTCAATACTTTGGCTTCTAACAACTCTGCATTACTTTCATTTTGCACGATTTAATCATACTCTGCAGTATTTTATCGCATTACGGTTCTAACATAGCAAAATACGTGCGTATTTTGCTATATTCGAACGGCGATACCATGAAATACTACAGCGTTTGACTGAATTATGTAAAATGTAAATCTTATGCATTGAAAACCAAAGGATTGCATCACTATTCTAACAATAGCTGCATTTATAAAATAATTATTGCTACCCATTGCAAATATTTTGGATGTTTAGTAAAATCTCTTTACGCCGGTCAACTGTGACTATTACGGCAGTCGAAGTGTTAAACTAATATTCCACCTTGGTTTATATTAACACGTTGACTGCCGAATGCAAAAGATTCGCAATGAAGCCTACTAGCAATCTTGTAAAAGCAATTGATATTGGAACGGCGCTTCAATACTTTGGCTTCTAACAACTCTGCGTTACTTTCATTTTGCACGATTTAATCATACTCTGCAGAATTTTATCGCATCACGGTTCTAACATAGCAAAATACGTACTATATTAGAATGGAGATACTATGAAATACTACAGCGTTTGACTGAAATATGTGAAATGTAAATAATGTGCCGGTATTGGAAACCAAAAGATCGCATCACTATTCTAACAATAACTGCATTTATAAAATAATTTGCTACCCATTGCGAATATTTTGGATGTTTAATAAAATCTTTTACGCCGGTCATAGGTGACTATCACGGCAGTCGAAGTGTTAAACTAGTATTCCACCTTGGTTTATATTAACGCGTTGACTGCCGAATGCAAAAGATTCGCAATGAAGCCTACTTGCAATCTTGTAAAAGCAATTGATATTGGAACGGTGCTTCAATACTTTGGCTTCTAACAACTCTGCATTACTTTCATTTTGCACGATTTAATCATACTCTGCAGTATTTTATCGCATCACGATTCTAACATAGCAAAATACGTACTATATTAGAATGGCGATACTATGAAATACTACAGCGTTTGACTGAAATATGTAAAATGTAAATAATGTGCAGGTATTAGAAACCAAAGGATTTCATTACTCTGCAGTATTTTATCGTATCACGATTCTAACATAGCAAAATACGTACTATATTAGAATGGCGATACTATGAAATACTACAGCGTTTGACTGAAATATGTGAAATGTAAATAATGTACAGGTATTAGAAACCAAAGGATTTCATTACTCTGCAGTATTTCATCGCATCACGATTCTAACATAGCAAAATACGTACTATATTAGAATGGCGATACTATGAAATACTACAGCGTTTGACTGAATTATGTAAAATGTAAATATTATGCATTGAAAAACAAAGGATTGCATCACTATTCTAACAATAACTGCATTTATAAAATAATTTGCTACCCATTGCGAATATTTTGGATTTTCAGTAAAATCTTTTACGCCGGTCATCGATGACTATCACGTCAGTCAAAGTGTTAATTGGCGTAAATGAAGAATTATCATCAGAACTTAGTTACGTCATACATAATCAATCAATAGAGTTCACAACGAAAAGTCTAGTGTCGGTCCCTAGGGCCCGGCGTGGCGCTTAACGTGCTAAATACCCTTATTTCTGACTTACACCATTATTTCTGACTTTCACCATGCACTAATGGTCGACACACACCGGAGAGGGTCCGAATGTACAACAATGTAATGAAATATTCGATCTTTCACCGACGTATTTGGTATCTGTTGACATCCACCGGTGAAACTGAACATTCTCCAATTTCGGTCATTCATGGTAACATCGGCATTCTTTTCTTGCGACAATCTTTTTTATTCCCTGTTGCGTGTAGACTGCACGTTAACCTTTACTGATCGAAACCAGGCGAATATGGAGGAACTTACGTTATGAAAATGATATACGATTGTGAACATAGCAGATATTTCGACAAAGAATAGCAGACACTCAGAACGTTTATCGACTTACCTAAATGGTTGTTAGTACACTGGCAGTGCATTATGTTCATAAACGATTCGACGTACAAATTCGAGCGGCAATGGTCTTCGACGGTAAAGGTTAAATTAATGTCAGTCAAATATTAGTGAGTAAAAAAATACCGTCCAAACATATAGGTAGCTGCGATTCTCGTGGATAACAATGCGTCACTCAAGGCCGCTACTAAAAATGGCTTTACGCCATTGCACATTGCAGCGAAATACGGCAACATGAACGTGGCCAAGATTCTTTTACAAAAGGACAGTAAGCTCGACGCCCAAGGAAAGGTTTGTGTCTCTTCCGTCGTTAACCCTTCTTTGCATGATTTTTTCTTTATCGGTGAAATAAATCAAGGTGATATAATTCATGTTCAAAATTAAAGGAAAAATGGTTAAAAAGATCTTAGTATATATTTATAATATAAATTTAGCAAAAAACAATATGATGGAAATTTCCATCATCATGCAAAGTTAGATTAAAGTGAACTTGTTCTTTTATATATAATAATTTCTGGGTAGCCCAAGAAAATCAAGGTGATATAATTCATGTTCAAAATTAAAGGAAAAATGGTTAAAAAGATCTTAGTATATATTTATAATATAAATTCAGCAAAAAACAATATGATGGAAATTTCCATCATCATGCAAAGTTAGATTAAAGTGAACTTGTTCTTTTATATAATTTTTGGGCATTCAATGTTATGACGGAAATTTCCACCATCATGCAAATAAGGGTTAAATACTCACCACCTTTCCAGTCATTCATATTAGTAAAAGATTAATTTTTTCGCAGGTAATTTCTACATCAATAAGATGCGATATTCTTATTTTATATGTGACGATTCTCATCTAGAATACATCCACAATAATTGCATCGTCTCATACATGAGCAAGGTTCTTTTTCCCATGGGGATACGAATTAAAATTTTTACGTTAATTCGTCAGTCACAACTTATATACCGCGTTTTTCGCGTAGGAACAGATTTATTGACAGATTATTGACGCTGAGCGCGTTGTGTCAAGCAGCAAACGTTTCTCTTTCAGAATGACATTTCTCCCCTACACCTGGCCTGTCATTACGATCATCCAAATGTCGCGAATCTCTTACTAGAGAAAGGCGCTTCCGCTCATCTAGCGTCGCAAAACGGACACACACCTTTGCACATCGCAGCTCGAAAGAATCAGGTAAAGCCGCAATTTTCTTTCCACATGAATCGGAACCCCGTACCGAGGCAGTGCACAGAACACCCCCATATTGTTTCCAGATGGACATTGCGTCTACTCTATTGGAAAACGGAGCGAACGCGAACGCCGAGTCAAAGGCGGGATTCACGCCGTTACATCTGAGCGCACAGAAAGGTCACTATGACATGACGAATCTATTAATCGAACACGGAGCCGATCCTAACCACAAGGCAAAGGTACCCCAACTTTTTCATGGACGCTTATAATTAACACATTGACAGCCGGCGACCTAAAAGACATTTAAAGCTTGAGTGTCGGGAAAATAGTACATTTTATTTGCATATTCGTCATATACGATTTAACGGTAAATGAAAATAGAAACAAAATCGAAATTTATAATTTATAATTATAGAAAAAATACAGTTCCTCATTTTAGGGTGGATTATTAGATATGTGTAATGTAAACAGAAAACAAAAGTTTTAATATTTAAGGTAGATGCGGTATTTATCGGAACATGGCAAGTAAATACAAATCAATGTGTAAGATATTCATGGCAGCAAAAAAAATTCCATATTATGGGGCCGCCACTCAAGTGATAGACTCAGAAACCCACTTTTTCGCAGGGCCGGCTGTCAATGCCCATATTTACAATATATTATTACAAATATAATTGCATAATACATACAAATATATTTACAATATATTATTACAAATATAATTACAAATATATTTACAATGCCCATCGTATTTCTACGATATCGACTCTTCAGCACAAATCTATTAACACGTTGACTGTGGTGGTCACCAGTGATCAGTGCAAAACATTTGACTAAAAATGCAAAAAATTCGCAATGAAACCCATTTGCAATCTTGTAAAAGCAATTGGTATTGGTACTTCAATACTTTGGCTTCTAAAGACTCTGCGTTACCTTTATTGTGCACGATTTAATTATACTCTGTAGTATTTCATCGCATCGCGGTTCTAACATAGCAAAATACGTTTGAGCAAAATACTCAAAAGATTTTACTAAAAATGCGAAAAATTCGCAATAAAACCTATTTGCAATCTTGTAAAAGCAATTGGTATTGCTGCTTCAATACTTTGGCTTCTAAATACTCTGCGTTACCTTTATTGTGCACGATTTAATTATACTCTGTAGTATTTCATCGCATCGCGGTTCTAACATAGCAAAATACGTTTGAGCAAAATACTCAAAAGATTTTACTAAAAATGCGAAAAATTCGCAATGAAACCCATTTGCAATCTTGTAAAAGCAATTGGTATTGGTACTTCAATACTTTGGCTTCTAAAGACTCTGCGTTACCTTTATTGTGCACGATTTAATTATACTCTGTAGTATTTCATCGCATCGCGGTTCTAACATAGCAAAATACGTTTGAGCAAAATACTCAAAAGATTTTACTAAAAATGCGAAAAATTCGCAATAAAACCTATTTGCAATCTTGTAAAAGCAATTGGTATTGGTGCTTCAATACTTTGGCTTCTAAATACTCTACGTTACTTTTATTTTGCGCGATTTAATTATACTCTGCAGTATTTCATCGCATCGCGGTTCTAATATACCAAAATACGCTTGGCAGTCAATGTGTTATTACGTTGACTGCCAATCGTATTTTGCTGCATTAGAACGCCGATGTTATGAAATACTACGTTTGACTGAATTATAGAAAATGTAAATAATATACAAGTATTGGAGAACAAAGGATCGTATCGCAATTCTAACAATAACTGCATTTATAAAATAATTATTGCTACCCGTTGCGAATATTTTGGATCTATATTTAGCAATATTTACCCCGACGTCTTTAAATTTTAGAACGGCCTCACCGCTTTGCATCTGTGTGCCCAAGAAGACTTCATAAGGGTGGCCTCGATTCTGGTAAAGAACACTGCCGACGTCGAAAGTGAGACTGAGACTGGCTACCGACCGATTCACGTCGCGGCGCATTTCGGCAATCTTTCGATGATTCGTTTCCTGCTTAAACATAATGCTCAAATCGACGTGCGAACCAAGCAGAACTACACACCGTTGCATCAAGCTGCTCAGCAGGGTCATGCGAACATCGTTTCGGCTTTGTTGGAAGGCAACGCTTCGCACAAAGCGCGCACGAATGTCAGTGGACGTTAATTAAAATTATAAGAAAGTTTCTTTTTTTTATAAGCAAGTTTTTTTTCATACGAACTCGTTGATTGTTTGCAGGATGGTTTAACCGCACTGAACATAGCTCAAAAGTTAGGGTACATTTCCGTGATGGAAGTTCTGAAAGGACTTTCGTACGATAGTCTGACGCCGGACAATAAGAATTGGGAGGAAAAGTACAGAGTCATAGCACCTGAGAGTCTACAGGAAACTAGCTTTATGTCGGATTCCGACGATGAAGGCGGTAAGTGCAGTAGTGATTAAGCCTTTGACTGCTATGGACGCATATATGCGTCCGCCGAAATCTGTTGGTGTCGAATATGGGCGCATATATGTGTTTCCTAATCGTTTCGATTTCTTACCTACTGCGCCCATAATTATCTACGTACCAGCTGAATACAGATGCGTTTTTTATTAAATCATTTTCGTGCATTATTTAACACGTTGACTGCTGTGCGTATTTTGTTATATTAGAACGGTGGTGCTATGAAATATTACAGCGTTTGACTGAATTGTGCAAAATGTAAATATTGTAAATGGAGACCCAAGGATCGCATCACTATTCTAACAATAACTGCATTTATAATATAATTATTGCTACCCATTGCAAATATTTTGAATCCTCAGTAAAATCGCTTGCACCGGTTAATGGTGATTATTACGGCAATCAAAATGTTACACTAATATTCCACCTTGGTTTGTATTAACACGTTGACTGCCGAATGCAAAAGATTCGCAATGAATCCTACTTGCAATCTTGTAAAAGCAATTGATATTGGAACTTCAATACTTTGGCTTCTAACAACTCTGCATTACTTTCATTTTGTACTATTTAATCATATTCTGCAGTATTTTATCGCACCACGGTTCTAACATAGTAAAATACGTGCGTATTTTCCTATATTAGAACGGCGATACTATGAAATACCACAGCGTTTGACTGAATTATGCAAAATGTAAATATTGTGTAGGTATTGGAAACCAAAGGATCGCATCACTAACAATAACTGCATTTATAAAACATTTATTAGTACCCATTGCGAATATTTTGTATCTTCAGTAAAATCTCTTACGCCAGTAATCGATGACTATCACGGCAGTCAAAGTGTTAAACTAATATTCGACCTTGGTTTGTATTAACACGTTGACTGCCGAATGCAAAAGATTCGCAATGAAGCCTACTTGCAATCTTGTAAAAGCAATTGATATTGGAACGGTGCTTCAATACTTTGGCTTCTAACAACTCTGCGTTGCTTTCATTTTGCACGATTTAATCATACTCTGCAGTATTTTATCGCATCACGGTTCTAACATAGCAAAATGTGTGCGTATTTTGCTATATTAGAACGGCGATACTATGAAATACTACAGCGTTTGACTGAATTATGCAAAATGTAAATATTGTGCATTGGAAACCAAAGGATCGCATCACTATTCTAACAATAACTACATTTATAAAATAATTATTGCTACTCATTGCAAATATTTTGAATCCTCAGTAAAATCGCTTGCACCGGTTAATTGTGATTATTACGGCAATCAAAATGTTACACTAATATTCCA
This sequence comes from Cryptocheilus praepositus, assembly GCA_033815515.1. Taxonomy (NCBI): domain Eukaryota; kingdom Metazoa; phylum Arthropoda; class Insecta; order Hymenoptera; family Pompilidae; genus Cryptocheilus; species Cryptocheilus praepositus. Next base: position 392,410 of record JAWWQZ010000321.1, on the reverse strand, counting down.
CCTTGGTTTGTATTAACACGTTGACTGCCGAATGCAAAAGATTCGCAATGAATCCTACTTGCAATCTTGTAAAAGCAATTGATATTGAACTTCAATACTTTGGCTTCTAACAACTCTGCATTACTTTCAGTTTGTACTATTTAATCATATTCTGCATTGTGCATTGGAAACCAAAGGATCGCATCACTATTCTAACAATAACTACATTTATAAAATAATTATTGCTACTCATTGCAAATATTTTGAATCCTCAGTAAAATCGCTTGCACCGGTTAATGGTGATTATTACGGCAATCAAAATGTTACACTAATATTCCACCTTGGTTTGTATTAACACGTTGACTGCCGAATGCAAAAGATTTGCAATGAATCTTACTTGCAATCTTGTAAAAGCAATTGATATTGGAACGTCAATACTTTGGCTTCTAACAACTCTGCATTACTTTCATTTTGTACTATTTAATCATATTCTGCAGTATTTTATCGCACCACGGTTCTAACATAGTAAAATACGTGCGTATTTTCCTATATTAGAACGGCGATACTATGAAATACCACAGCGTTTGACTGAATTATGCAAAATGTAAATATTGTGCATTGGAAACCAAAGGATCGCATCACTATTCTAACAATAACTACATTTATAAAATAATTATTGCTACTCATTGCAAATATTTTGGATCTTCAGTAAAATATCTTACGCCGGTCATCGGTTTCCATCACGGCAGTCAAAGTATTAATTGGCGTAAATTAAGAATTATCATCAAAACTTAGTTGCGCCATACATAATCAATCAATAGAGTTTACACTAGTGAAAAGTTTACTAGTGAAACTTTACGCTTCGGCTGGAAGTACTCAGCAGTCAAAGGGTTAAAAATATATATATAGATATGTACGTTTTCTGTCATTTATGCGTACCGTCGATTTTTTTCGATTAGGTTCCGACGCATTGATCAGCGAACAACCATATCGATACTTAACAGCGGACTTGATGAAGAGTCTCAGAGACGACTCTTTGCCCATTGACGTAACGAGAGACGATCCTATTCATAGACAGGGTAATTCAACTTACTTTTATTCGTTCGTACGACCCCGATCTAATATTTGTAAAGATGTATACGGTCGGCTTGATTTGCAGTCACGAAAGAAGAAAAACAAGAGTTCGTGCAAAGCAACAACTATTGCCTAGCTGAGAACTTCGACAGCAACGATACGCTCAACCTGGGGTACGTTCACAACAAGACTACTTCCATCAATGTCTGAAATTACGTAATAACATAAACATTCTAATCAGCGCAAAACAGTACATCTTGCCTCTATTACCTACGCTTATGACGACATACAACAGCCATACATAAACATCAATCTACATCACAACGCGTGAATAAGTCCGTCCAACCGACTTAGTATGAATCCTTTAATTTTTAGGAGACTTCACTTCAGATCGTAAGTATGAGAAGGCAGATTCTCGCTGATTTTGGCAACGCAACACGATGGCGTAGTGCGTGCACGGGACGCACAGGTTTGTGAAATAGCTGGGCGGATGACTACGGGGAGAAATTTTTGAATTTGCAGATTTTTGGTAAGTTTCCTGGTCGACGCTCGCGGCGGTGCGATGAAGGGATGCAGACACAGCGGGGTGCGAATTATCGTTCCACCTCGAAGAGCAACGATGCCGATCCGGGTCACCTGCAGGCTGGTAAAACCAAGCAAGGTACCCAACCCGCCGCCATTAATGGAAGGAGAAGCTCTTGCCACGCGTGTCATAGAAATGGGACCGGTTGGTGCAACATTTTTAGGGTAAAATTTTACTCATTTCCTCGTTACGTATCTTAACACATTGTTGACCGGCAATTTTCGGCAAAAGCTATCTCAAGTCACCGGCTATTATTTTGTAAGTGAGCGTGGAAGTGAAACGATATAAATAACCTTCAATAAAGTTTCAGTTCATGCATAATTTTTAATTCAAATTGAACTTTGGACATAAAAATTTTTTGTAACTTCTAATATTTTTTCATACGATTAACTGTACAACAATCATAAATTATATAAACAACTTGTAAAATGTAGACAAGAGGTTTTACACATATATCTTGTTTAATAATAACGACAACTTTATTCTTTATAATCAATAGCAAGATTATGCCCTTGTTATTTCATTTTCAATAATCATTTTGAAAAATGACTATAACTTATTTTAAAAATCACGTTTTGGCAACTATATAAAAGCAAAAATATCAAATATTAAATTTATTGAAAAATGCTACACCAGTCACGTTCCGTCGTTCTTGACACTTTCTAATACTTTTCAGAACATTGTAATAAAATACTCAGTAATGAAAAAATGGATTACTTTTATAATAAAGCAGATGTATTGACCACAATGAACAAAATTTTGCTATATTCTATATTGCCCTAAGCGTTTCAAAAATTAAAATAGCCGACAATTCAATCAAACACGAGTTAACTCGTGACCGGTCAAAACGTTTGGCACACAAAACATATTCATAACTTTCGTTAATTAAGACTAATAACAATGTGTTAACACTTAGTCAATCGATTGGGGGATCTCCCAACTTTAACACTTTAAGGACCGCCGAGAAATCTGTAAGAAATACGCCTGGGACCGCACGTTTTTATGCAAAAAATGCACGTGTGCAAATATTTGCATATTTTTGTGCAAAAATCATAACTTTGTTATTTATGAAGCAGTTCTTGTGAAATTTTCAGAAATTGCATAATTGGTATTTTTAGGCAATAAAATGGTTTTCGGCATAAAGTATTTTAGGTATTATTATGAAAAATTATGATTTTTAATCATTATCATAACTTTTTTACTTGAATAATAAATTTGTATGAAATTTATAGAAATTCTAAAATAAGATGCATTTTAAATATTATTTAAAGAAATCATCATAAAATTTTATTTAGAAATCAATTTTATCAGTGTTTCTAGTAGTTTTTTAAAGTATGATATTGCGGTAAATAAGCGAAAAAAAACATGAAGGCAATCGAGTTTAATGCATTGAATATTAATGTAAATACTTAAAGCGTCGACTGCCACGGTGGTCACCGGTAACCGGCGCAAAAGATTTTCTTAAAAATGCAAAAAATTTAGAATCAAGCCTATTTGCAATCTTGTAAAAGTAATTGGTAGGGAACGGTGCTTCAATACTTTGGTTTCTAAGAACTCTGCGTTACATTTATTTTGCACGATTTAATTATATTTAATCGCATCCGCTTGAACAAAATACGCAAAAGATTTTACTAAAAATGCAAAAATGTTGTAAAAGCAATTGATATTGGAACGGTGCTTCAATACTTTGGTTTCTAACATCTGCGTTACATTTATTTTGCAAAATACGCTTGAGTAAAATACGCAAAAGATTTTACTAAAAATGCAAAAAATTCGCAATGAAGCCAATTTGCAATCTTGTGAAAGCAATTTATACTAAAACGGTGCTTCAATACTTTGGTTTCTAACAACTCTGCGTTACTTTCATTTTGCAAGATTTAATCATACTCTGCAGTATTTCATTGCATCGCGGTTCTAACATAGCAAAATACACTTGGCAGTCAACGTGTTAAATAGACAAAATAGATAGAATGTATCAAAATAAGTGATATCTAAAGACAGCGTGTAGAAAACATGAGAAAACTTGTAAGCGGTCCTTAACACGTTGACTGCCATGCGTATTTTACTATATTGAAACCGCAACGTGATGAAGTACTACAGAATATGATTCAATTGTGCACTATGAAAGTAATGCAAAGGTATCGGAGATCAAAGAATTGAATCACTATTTCATGTTAATTGCATTTACAAAATTATAAATGCTATCGATTGGACATTTTTTGAGTTTTTCATGAGACCTTTTGCTCCGGTCACCGATTACCACAATGGCAGTCAACGTGTTAAAAAATAAATTTGTATGAAATTTATAGAATGCATGAAGCACCGATAAATAAGCGAAAAAACATGAACGCAATCGAGTTTAATGCATTGAATATTGATGTAAATACTTAAATAGACAAAATAGATACAGTGCACCAAAATAAGTGACATCTAAAGATAGCGTATAGAAAAGACGAGAAAACTCTTGAGCGGTCCTTAAAGTGTTAACCAACTTCGGAACACCGTCAAAAGACCTAAACCCTACCAAACCCATTTGCAGACCCGTGCTGATCGATATACCACACTTTGCTTCCATCCGGGGCAAGGAACGGGAGATCGTTATTCTGAGAAGCGAAAACGGCGAGACGTGGAAGGAGCACGACAACTCCGTTGATAACGATGATACGTTGCTAAATACGCCGCACGGTAGTGTTGACTTAATTGAACAGCGAAAAACTTGGCGCGCCACAATATTCTGTTTTTAAAACACTCTATATAATGGCAATTTACAGATCCGCAGATGAGCGCCAGTCATTCCGGACGGATAACACGTATAATTACGACCGACTTCCCGCAGTACTTCGCGATCGTGACGAGGATCAAGCAGGAAGTGCACGTAATCGGCGCGGAGGGCGGAATTTTGATATCGAGCGTTGCGAGTCACGTTCAGGCAGTGTTTCCGCCGGGGGCACTGACTAAAAAGATCAAAGTCGGTCTGCAGGCATGTATCGATGACGTTACGAAGTCGTTACGACATCGGTGCGCGGACTCAGAACTCACTGGCGTCGATTTTATTCGCAGGCACACGTTATACCCACGGAATTAACCGCGAAACTGCTCGGCAATTGTGTTGCCGTATCACCGGTAATAACGATTGAGCCGAGACGACGCAAATTTCACAAACCGATAACCTTAACGATACCGGTGCCACAGGCAGCGAACAAAGGCATGATTAATCAATACGGTGGAGAAACGCCGACATTAAGATTACTGTGCAGTATAGCTGGTATGTTCCAATTGCATTGTTTTTCAGTTTGTGTACAGTTTTGGTCAACGAAAATATGTGACCGGGTCATTGATTCTACCGAGTCGGTACCTTCCAATTGCATTTTTTTCAGTTTGTACACAATTTTGTTGAATGATTCTATTTAGCCGGTACGTTCCAATTGCATTGTTTATCGCTTTGTATGCAGTTTTGTTGAACGAAAATATATGACCGGGTCATTGCTTCTATCTAGCCGGCACGAATCAATTGCAGTGTTTTTTGCTTTCTATACAATTTTGTTGAACGATTCTACCTAGCCGGTACGTTCCAATTGCATTGTTTTTCAGTTTGTGTACAGTTTTGGTCAACGAAAATATATGAACGGGTCATTGATTCTATCTAGCGAGTCGGTACCTTTGCCAATTTTGCATTTTTTTCAGCATTTGTACACAATTTTGTTGAATGATTCTATTTAGCCGGTACGTTCCAATTGCATTGCTTATCGCTTTGTATGCAGTTTTGTTGAACGAAAATATATGACCGGGTCATTGCTTCTATCTAGCCGGCACGAATCAATTGCAGTGTTTTTTGCTTTCTATACAATTTTGTTGAACGATTCTACCTAGCTGGTATGTTCCAATTGCATTGTTTTTCAGTTTGTGTACAGTTTTGGTCAATGAAAATATGTGACCGGGTCATTGATTCTACCGAGTCGGTACCTTCCAATTGCATTATTTTTCAGTTTGTACACAATTTTGTTCAATGATTCTATTTAGCCGGTACGTTCCAATTGCATTGTTTATCGCTTTGTATGCAGTTTTGTTGAACGAAAATATATGACCGGGTCATTGCTTCTATCTAGCCGGCACGAATCAATTGCAGTGTTTTTTGCTTTCTATACAATTTTGTTGAACGATTCTACCTAGCCGGTACGTTCCAATTGCATTGTTTTTCAGTTTGTGTACAGTTTTGGTCAACGAAAATATGTGACCGGGTCATTGATTCTACCGAGTCGGTACCTTCCAATTGCATTTTTTTCAGTTTGTACACAATTTTGTTGAATGATTCTATTTAGCCGGTACGTTCCAATTGCATTGTTTATCGCTTTGTATGCAGTTTTGTTGAACGAAAATATATGACCGGGTCATTGCTTCTATCTAGCCGGCACGAATCAATTGCAGTGTTTTTTGCTTTCTATACAATTTTGTTGAACGATTCTACCTAGCCGGTACGTTCCAATTGCATTGTTTATCACTTTGTATGCAGTTCTGTTGAACGAAAATAAATGACCGGGTCATAGATTCTATCTAGCCGGCACGTCTCAATTGCAGTGTTTTTCGCTTTCTATACAATTTTGCTGAACGATTCTATCTAGTCGGTACGACTCAATTGCATTACTTTCCGCTTTCTATACAATTTTGTTGAAAGAAAATATATGGTCATTGATTCTACCTAGCCGGTACCTTCCAATTGCATTATTTTTCAGTTTGTATACAATTTTGTTGAACGAAAATACATATATGGCCGGGTCATTGATTCTATCTAGCCGGCACGTTTCAATTGCAGTGCTTTTCGCTTTCTATATAATACAATTTTGTTGAACGATTCTATCTAGCCGGTACGTTCCAATTGCATTGTTTTTCGCTTTCTATACAATTTTGTTGAAAGAAAAGATATGGTCATTGATTTTACCTAACTAGTATTTTCCAATTGCATTTTTTCTTCGCTTTCTATACAATTTTGTAGAACGAAAATATATGGTCATTGATTCTACCTAGTCGGTACGTCCTAATTGCATTATTTTTCGCTTTGTGTACAATTTTGTTGAACGAAAATCTATGACCGGGACATCGACTCTACCTAGCCGGTATCACCCAATTGCATTGTTTTTTGCTTTGAATACCATTTTTTTGAAGGAAAATATGTGACTGAGTCATTGATTCTATCTAGCCGGTGCGTCCAAATTGCATAGTTTTTCGCTGTCTATACAATTTTGTTGAACGAAAATAAATGACCGGGTCGTTGATTCTATCTAAATTTATACGTTGATTTTACTCTCCGTTAATTGTGTTATCATCCAGGTGGTACTAGCGAAGCACAGTGGGAAGATGTAACCGGCTCGACGCCGTTGACGTTTATGAACGATCGAGTCTCCTTTACGACCACAGTTTCGGCGCGATTCTGGCTTATGGATTGTAGGAACATTAGCGAAGTACCAAAAATGGCGACGGAACTGTACAAAGAGTCACTTTTTGTACCTTACATCACCAAGTAAGTAAACGAACACGACGAGGGGTCACAGAAAAAATGCTTACCGAATATGCACCGCGGGTCTTTACTCGATTGCTTTCCAGTTTCGTGATATACTCAAAGAGAATGGACATACTCGAGGCGACGCTCAGAATATTGTGCATGACTGACGGTAAGGAAGGGATGCACACGCTAGAACGGCAAGAGGAATTCCTAGAAATCGTGAAAAGCCGTGACGTTGAGGTACGCGCCAGACAGCCGCAAACACCGAGGAGTCGCGTCTCGAAATATCAAATTAGCGAATTAAGGTAATCGCCTTTCTGTTCAGGCCCTCGACGGTAAGGATCTTTATATCGAGTTCAGCGGTAATCTAGTGCCCGTGACGAAGTCGGGCGTACAACTGCAATTCGTCTTCAAGGCGTTTCGACAAAATCGCCTGTCGTTCCACGTGAAGGTGAAAGATCCGTTGCTAGACCCCGTCGCCAGAATGCTCTTCATGCGCGAACCTAAAGTCGCGAAGGGTGAACCGCCCCAACAACCGATCTGTGTTCTGAACATTGTCTTGCCGGAAACTATCACGAAAACCGAACTGCGAGATAAGATGAAAGGTACCGAAGCATCGTATGTTAACACATCTTGCGCGGGCACTTTGCCGCCAAAGTCTTACCGTGTAGCGGGCGATTTTTTACAGTTCGGACGTAAAATTCCTTCTGCATAAAATAGCTGTGGTTTTTAAACCTCAGGTTTTTTTCATAACATTTTTAGTCTCTGTTTAAAAAACAATTTCTTTATTCCCGTTAAAAAAAATAACTTGTCAACAATGAAAAACTACGAAAATCAAAAATTTTTAAATGTTTCAAAGTATGATATCATTCAAAGCACTTTTCTTCGTGCAAGGGTGCAATAAAGTCTCTCTCCACAAAAACCTACACCTCTAAATCTTTAACGTATTACAACGTAATCGCGGCAGCGAAACAAATTTATGGGAATTCATTCTTGCAACGCACGTTTTGTATTTTTGCAACGCATGTCTATCCGATGTTATTGTAAAAACATCACAAAACCCATCGATAACAATAATCTATCCATAATCCGTGTAAAACGACTTTAGTCGCTTCCCGCTCAAGATGTGAAATCCGCACAAAACGACTTTAGTCGCCTCCCGCGCAAGATGTGTTAAAAGCAATTGCCTGATCAGCAAACCCTTCTATGCTAGGAAATTGTACAGTAGATGAACGAAATATGAAGCCGCATGCGATTGATTACAGGTTACGAGGACTCGAACATCATCGATCAGAAAATGGACTCGTACGCGTCGAGGTACAAACAACTCGACCAGAAGGAAAAGTGCGACGAGCCGAAGGAGACTTCGCCGTCGGAAAAAAAATTCATTACCGATACCTTGCAGAAAGAGCAAACAGGTACGGCACTGGCGTTTTAGTAACAATTATTTTAACTGAGAGAGTCGCTAGGGACTCGTTGCTCCAGGATGGTTTTCGTGAATATTTCGTGGAGGGAAACAGAGAGCGAGAGAGAGAAACCTTTATCGTTCACATGGTAGCACAGCCGTCACTCCTTACTAAATACCATTATCGGTCGTGTTCGACCTGCGTGCCATCGGCATGATAATAGGCGTCATATGTAAGGTGAAAAGTGCAGAGTCCAACATTGTAGCACACATACCATCGCAAGTTTAATGACGTTGATGGAACCGTTGCAAAACGAGTCGCCGAAACTGCGGCAGAAAAGGAACTCTGGGCTGTGCCACAAGTCCTCGGCTCCTGTGTGAGATTCATCATCGTGCTTCTATTTTCGTTTAAGGGGAGAGAGTCAATCCGCTTACGGCTTGAGGGCCGCGTGAGGCTTCGTTAATTCAATTATGCATAACAGCATCAATAAATGCACGAGCGTGTCGCCGCCAGCAACGCTGCCGTCTCGTCGCCGCTGTCATCGGTGGTGGACTTCCTTTTAGTTTGATCTGTAGACAGCCCTGAGAGGCTCCACACCGCAGAGTGCCGCATCGCTTCTCCTTCTCTCTTCTCTTCTCTCTTCTCTTCTTAAACGACACTTCCTCCTTTCGCTCGCTCGAACATCCGTGCCTGTCATCTGCACCACGGACAAACGTGAGTTTACTACTTGACTGTTTAGCACTTTTACGCTTTCATCCTTTCGCTCGGTGATCGCCGTCATCTCGATCATTCGCACGCAAAGAGCGTCTCTCTGCCGAATGATTATACATCCACGCAAGATAGTCACGAGATCGGATTCTCGTCCCATCCGTTCGATCGCTCACGTTTCATCACCGCATCCCGCCGATTCTCATTCTGCACCCGCATCGTAGATTACATGTTCCTTTTTTCCGGCTTCTCGTTAATTTGCTCCCTTGTACAATTTTCGGTTTCAGGCTTTTTTAAGTTTTTTAATAGTTTGCACTCGCGGCACGCACGCTGAAACAGGCACACGGGCAAAGAGACCGACGAACCCCGAGAGAAACAAGCGAAGGACCCGTCTCCAGAAGAATCAGCGTTCTTCGACTGATCGTAACGCTTTTGGCGATGACGGAGGTGTCGATCCCGCAGGAAGAAAAGATCGACGGCACCCCCAGCGTGATAGTCGAGAACTGTACCCCCAGCAACGACCACGAACAGGCTCAAACCCAAGGTGTCACGACCGACGAAAAACCCTGCGAGAAGCCCGACGAAAATGGCAGCCCCTGTGCCTCCCCGAAGTCGGGCACAAAAGTTAAGCGGAAAACCCGATCCACGCGAAGACGGCTGAACGCTTTAATGAACAACGCGTCCCTCCACTTCTCCGACACGGATTCCGAGGGCGAGTTGACCATGGTGATGCCACTCCCAGCTATGAACACACGCGAGACCCTGAGTGTCACTCCCGTCATCTCAGTGACCTTGAGCGACGACGACGGAAGAGCATTGAGCGACCGACCAAGTACCGCGTCCACCCGTCGGGGCAGTTTCGTCGAGAATCTGACGGACGTCGACGAGATCTACGCCAGCGACCCGGAAACAGACTCGAAGCTACCTAAGCGCAGCAGTCTCAAGGTCGAAGACGACAATCGCGGCGGCGAGACCGATCTCGAGGATTTCTCGAACGAGGAAGACGACGACGACTGTCAGGCGACGGTCTACGTAACTCCGAGGTCGGATTTGTTCTGCGACTTTAGCGGCGAAATGATCACGACGAAGGAAGGCGACGGGCCTTTTTCTGTGGAGATACGGAATCGGATGTCCGAGGATGCTGCGGCTTTCAAGGAGGCCAGGGCTGGGGGTTCGAGAGACAATCCGGAAATCGTCGTCATGCCGAACACCGACAGTGAGGATATGGACGCGTCTGACGAGGAGGACCTCCAGGAAGCTTCATGCAGTCGACGCGATCTTCCGGAGGACTTCGATGTCCTTGCGGCGTCGCAAATCGTCATGACGAATGTCAGCAAGACGGATAATCTGGCCGTGCAGGAAAGCGGCGAAGATGCGGGGATCAGTGAATCTCATACGGATGTTGAGGACGTTGAGTGAGACAGTGATGCCTTCGGAATGCAGCCTAGAGATATTACGAGCCAGAGGTGTACAACAGTTCACACTACTCTTTGCACTACCATCTCAGTGTGGCCACTAATAGCATTCTCACGAATTCCTTGGTTTTGTTTATTTTCCTTTTTCCTTCACGATGCACTGGACGTGATTCTCTTCTTACGAAAATTCTTACGAAAATTCTTACGGAAATTTCGGAGAGCTCAAGGCGTGAGGAGAGAGGGAAACGGTTTCCGAATCTTCTTAGAATTTGTTCATGTCCACGAGCGTGGCGGTGTATGCTGTCACGTGAAGAATATTAAAATTATTCCTCGCAGAGTACGCTTCATCTGCTGTTCACTTCCAAACGGTATCGTTTCGCAAGCCTCCGTCGACGATACTCCGTTAGGTGACGCTATTAAAAATGTTTCTCCCGAAAAATTCACAAGACAAAGTCATTAGTAACTGATTGCCGGCGACTTTACGGAAATCGCTTAATAGAGCCAACTATAATCAATGTACTTGCACACAGAACTGCCACTCTCAATGTTCTTGTAGATAACTGTATAGGATCTTGACAAAAATATCCCGTAGATCCAGGAACTAACTCTTAACACGTATACTCGTGTCACACACACTTACAGTTACCGACCGTCTTCTAGAGTTTTCCTTTTCGTCGTTAAACAGTTTACCGTAGTTACATGTCGCACGATAGAATATAAACGCGACAAATGGCTGTTGCACACGACCGTTATTAGAATAGCGCGCGAATTAGCTTCGAATATCGACGTACGCCTACGCAGACTCCCAAAGAGACGCAGAAGTGTCAGAGTTCAAATGGAAACCGCAAACAGTGACATGCCGGATACGTGGGCGGGTGGGTTAGAGAACAGAAAGAAACAAACTTGTAAAAAGGGAACAGGCAGACGAACGTGAAGCACGAACGAAATGTAATTACGTAATTATAAGGAACGTTCGAAATAAAAAGTAATATGAGTATAATTATTCTTGGTTGTTCTAGATGCCGCTATTATCCACCACGAATCCCTTGCACAAAAAGCGGCTTGTCCCCTAGAATCCGTAGATGCTAGTTATTCCTATAACGTAGTCGACGCCCAGGATGAAGCGACCGAGAGACATGAGGACGTGGCAGCGGGAACAGATACGACGACTATGACGACAATGACGGTGACGACAGTTGCCGCTGAGAAACAGACGTACTCGGAAAAGCGGAAGTTCTGGGAAGACATCTCGAAGAAGAGAGAAAGCTACCAGCGCTCGGAATCCGAAATGTCCAGGACTTCGCAGTTGACGATTAACGAGAGCGATAGCGAGTATTTGCAGAACGTGGCCTCGGAAGGCGAAGACGAAAGTGAGGCGACCGCTGACGCAGAAGCTACGGAAAAAGACGTGACCGAAGAAATTTGCGAAACGGCCGAGGACCCGAATTTCCCGGATATTTCGGAGTGCTCGGTAGCGGAAAAGGCACATTACTTCGAGGAGCAGATTCAGAGGGAGATGGCGGCGAAGTTGCAGCAACAGGACTCTGTCAAGGAGAAAGACAGGTCTGCGAGGTCGTCGAAGGTGTTTGACGAGCAGAGGTCGATTGAGAAGGATGAGAGAGATGAGGGGACTATGGGTGAGCGGGAAGAAAAGATAGAGATGCAGGTAGAAAGGACCGAGGATGCCGTAACTTCTCAAAAGGAAGGTGAGGAGACGGAGGAAGTTAAGGAAGTAGATTCTCAAGAGGTGAAAGAAACGGTGGAGGAACCTATTCAGGTGTCGAGGTTGATTAAGAAACTTGAACAGCAAGCTGAAGTTATGAGGGTGGATGAGAAACGGGGTGCTGAGGTAAAGCAGATAGAGAAGATTGTGGAGACGCATATGAAGGAGAAACAAGATAGCGAAGATGATTCTAAGCAAGACACGATTGTCGAGATTACGAAAACGATTGTAAAGACTGAGAAGACAGAAAAGCGTGGGAGTGAGCAGAAAGAAGTTGAAAGAGCGAAACCCCAGGAGGAAACTGAAGCCGTACAGGTTGATGAGGAAGAGTCACAAGAGCGTGCTGAAAAAGGGTTGGAAGAGAAGACAGAGAAAATAGAGGAACAAGAGTATGCTGAGAAGGGAGTGGAAGATCAACTCGAAAAGACTGTAGTTGAACCAGTAAGCAAGGCGGACGAAGTACATATTGATGGAAGGAAGATTGAAATAGTAGAAACTGTTATAATGCGTGAAGCGAAGGAAGTCAGACGCGATTCGCAGGAAGAGAAAGAACAAGATGAGAGTAAACCTGTGGAAGAAGTTAAAGAGACTGAACCTGCGGATCTCGTGAAAAAAGCAGAGTCAGCAGTTCATGAAAAAATTATAATGATTGAACAGAAACCACGTGAAGTAGAAGTTAGAGAACATGTAATAATGGAAGTGAAGCCACAAGTGGAAGAACAGAAAGAAATTAAGACTCATATCAAAGAAACTATAGTTGAACGACCGACTGTACACGAAAAGATTACATTAATTGAAGAAAAACCCCGTGAGAAGGTAGTAAAGGAACATGTGGTAACGGAAGTGGTGCAACATGTCGAAGAACAGAAAGAAATTAAGCCTCACATCAAGGATGCTAAGGCTGAACCACCGACCGTTCAGGAGAAGGTCATATTAATTGAAGAAAAACCATCCGAGAAAATAGTAAAGGAATATGTGACAACAGAAGTAGTGCGACAAGTGGTTAAACATGAAGAAACTAAGCATCCTATCAAGGATACTGAAGCTGCACAAGTAACAGTTCACGAAAAAGTTACAGCGATTGAGGACAAACCAGCTGAGAAAGTAGTAAAAGAACGTGTGATAACCGAAGTGGAAAAGCACGTGGAAGAAAAGAAAGAAGTTAAGCCTCCTATCAAGGATACTGAAGCTGCACAGGTAACAGTTCACGAAAAAGTTACGTTGATTGAGGAGAAACCACGCGAGGAAGTCATAAAGGAACATGTGATAACAAAAGTGGAACAGCGCGTTGAAGAAAAGAAAGAAATTAAACCACCTATCAAGGATACTGAAGCTGCACAAGTAACAGTTCACGAAAAAGTTACGTTGATTGAGGAGAAACCATCCGAGAAAGTAGTAAAGGAACGTGTGATAACAGAAAAGGAAAAGCACGTGGAAGAAAAGAAAGAAATTAAGCCTCCTATCAAGGATACTGAAGCTGCACAAGTAACAGTTCACGAAAAAGTTACGTTGATTGAGGAGAAACCATCCGAGAAAGTAATAAAGGAACGTGTGATAACAGAAAAGGAAAAGCACGTGGAGGAACAGAAAGAAGTTAAGCCTCCTATCAAGGATACTGAAGCTGAACAACTGAAAATTCACGAAAAAGTTACATTGATTGAAGAGAAACCACGCGAACAAATAGTAAGGGAACAAGTAACAACGCAAGTACAGCGACAAGTGGAGGAACCGAAAGAAGTTAAGCCACCTATCAAGGATACTGAAGCTACACAAGTAACAGTTCACGAAAAAGTTAGTTTGATTGAAGAGAAACCGCGTGAACAAATAATAAGGGAACAAGTAACGACGCAAGTACAGCGACAAGTGGAGGAACGGAAAGAAGTTAAGCCTCCTATCAAGGATACTGAAGCTGCACAAGTAACAGTTCTTGAAAAAGTTAGTTTGATTGAAGAGAAACCGCGTGAACAAGTAGTAAGAGAACAAGTAACAACGCAAGTTCAGCGACAAGTAGAGGAACCGAAAGAAGTTAAGCCATCTATGAAGGATTCTGAAGCAAAACAAGTGACAATACACGAAAAAGTTAGTTTGATTGAAGAGAAACCACGCGAACAAATAGTAAGAGAACAAGTAACAACGCAAGTACAGCGACAAGTGGAGGAACAGAAAGAAATTAAGCCACCTATGAAGGATTCTAAAGCTGATGAAGTGACAATTCACGAAAAAGTTAAATTGTTCGAAGAGAAACCACGCGAACAAATAGTAAGGGAACAAGTAACAACGCAAGTACAGCGACAAGTGGAGGAACAGAAAGAAACCAAGCCTCCTGTTAAAAGTACCAGAGCTGAACATCGTCAGGAGGCACGGTTTCTTGAACGAGAAGATTCTTTCGAGAGGCGAAGAACTGGCGGACGTCGGGTCATAAAAGAAGAGACCACGATCATCTATAAAGTCCAAGAAGATGGCACTTTGGTGCAGGAACAGGTGCTTAAATCCGTAGAAATTCAAGGACCACAAGGTGAGCCGGTGATACAAGTTCCGGAGATCAGTTTAGACACACATTTATTTGACACTGTACTTCCGGACACCGTCTATGAAGCAGTGTACGACAGACAAACCCCACCGATCGTTGACGACAGAGGCGAACCCGCTACAGTTACCGATATCAAGGCAACCGTAGAACAATTTCTTCACGGAGAAAGAAAACTTCCTGGCGAAGACCTGCAGGAAGCGGAACAGAAGACAGAGATTACAGAAGCACCGGAAACGCGCGAAGCAGCGGCAGAAATGAGCGAAGCGCCTGTTAGAGAATCAGTAGAGAAAGAGGTTAAGCTAATTAAGAAAGAATTCGAGTCACGCATTCCTATTTCCACGGCGAAGCTTGACAAGGAGAGGAAAGACACGAAGAGCAAAATATCGCCGGAAACGAAGACCGCTCAACTACCCGAGAAGTCGCCAACAAGTCCTGAGAAACCACCTTCCGGTTCTGAAAAGACAACCGTGAAGAGGGAATTTGAGTCCCGCATTCCGAAGCGGATTTTAGACACGACCGTGACTACGGTGACCAAACAGGTGCCTGAAAAGGATGCGAAGAAGGAATCCTACGCGAAGAAAGAAACTGAAACTTACACTGTGACTGAAAAGTCTAGTGCGGAAATCACGTCTAAGCAGTATCAAGAACGCTCATCGACGACGAAGAAAAGCGAGACCTTCGTGAAGACCTTCGCTGATCCCCAGGAGGCGTTCAAAGCGTTCGAGGACATGAGTACCGCAAAAGAGAAACCCGAATTCTCAACGATGAAGGTTGACCACAAAGAATCGAGCAAAGTGGAGAAGAAGGAAATCGTCTCCTCCGAAATTTCGACGGGGGCCGACAAGTTGATAACGCACGAAGAAAAGGAACAGGTGGAGCGCAAGAAATCTTCTGAATCGAGGACTATTACGGAGGCGCCTTCTGAAACGACAGAAGAGAAGAAGAGCAAGCGCGAGGAGTTGGATAAAGTTGCCGTGCAGAAGATGTCCATGAACGTGTCGGATGGAAAACAGCGGATAGACGCCAGCGCGTCTGAGTCGTTAGCTGAAACGAAGAAAGAAAGGTTGTTCAAGACGGTAGAAGATACGGAGGGAATGTCTATCAGAGACGCTGGAAGTAGCAGCATTAGGGAGAGTGACGTTGGTGTTGCAGTTAAAATTGAGAAAGACAGCACCGAAAGCGGTATCGACGATGAAGGAAAAGTAAAGGAGAAACCCGGCGATGATTTGGGGAAAATTGAGAAGTTTATCAAGGAAGAGAGTCATAAGGAGAGTCGAGATAGCTTCGACGTGCAGGAGTTCGTGCCTAGTGAAAAGGCGGACAAGCTGAGGAAAGAAGAAATTTCGAAAGACTCCCAGCAGGTTCCGGACAAAGGTCCGGAAATGCAAACTCTTGAGGAGAGGCAGCGGCAAGTTGCGAAAGAAGCAGAAGCTCGCGGACTCGCTGAGATTCTGGTGCAGTCCATTGAGCAAGAAATTGAGAAGAGGACGTTAGATCGAACTAAGCCCGAGACTTTAGGTAGCGAATATCTTGAACGTGCTATGGCTGATGGTACGATTAGCGAACATGAAAGATTGGCCGACGACCTGACTCGACAATTCGAGAGTATAATGAAGAAGTCAGGAACCGATGATCACGGGACGACGAAGACGAAACCATTAACGCACGAGGACATGCCCGACAAAAGCTCAACCAGAGACAGTATTAGTGTGAGTGAAGATCTGACCAGAGACGAAGAATCCTTGCCACGGGACCGAGACGAAAGTTTTCCTCTTTCCTCCTCGCAAATCCTCAAACTCCAAGAGCGAGACATTACCATCAGCCCCAGCAGCATTTCCGATCAAATAGAACTCGGACAAACGATGGACATTGACACGGAACTACGCATTGCTTATTTATGCCCGTGGGAGAACATGGTGTCGCAAATTTCAGGCGCACACGTTTTAGAAATTGTGGAACCAGCGGTCGATGATCAGTCGAGGCAAGATTCGATGGACGTGTCGTCGTTGGAGATGGACGAGCAGTCGTTCTCGCTAGAAGATGTCAAAGATGCGAGTTCTCTGCATAAGAGTGCCGCGGTAGATTCTCTCGACAAAATTTACCAGAATCGGGATATTACGATTAGTCCGAGCGCTGTGTCGGAAGACACAACTGACGCGGACGCTTCATTGATTCCGGAGCATCCTTCTGCACCTGTGGCAACGGCAATCGTTGCAGACATCGTCGCAGAAACTCCCACAGAAACCCTAGCGGACATTTCGCAGGAACGCGAAATTGACAGTAAAAGAGTCGACAGCTTCGAGCTTGAAAGTCCACCTCTTGTTTCTCCGAGGGCGAAAGTTCAGGAGTTGGAGATCAAGCCAGTTACGTGGATGATCGGCGACGAGAAAATAGAGATATCTGAGACGCTTCAGCCGTCTCAGGTGTTCAATCAAGAGCTTGAGGAATACGAGATGAAACAGAAATTGACGGATCATTCGACGTCGCGGGAGGGGTCCGTGGACTTTGAACAGGATACAGGTACGAAATCTTCCGAAGATACTAGTGTCATTGAAGCGTCAGTCAAAGAAACAGTTGAAGAAACACGTGACGGTACGGTGACTACTGTCATCACTACTACGACTACAAAGTTTACGGTGGTGCCAGTCAGTGAATCTGATTTCGAGAGCGAACTCATAGAAAATAAATTGGATATAAGTTGTCAAGAATTAGTGGACACCCTTCAACGGGAGTACGACGCCAAGACTCCAACCGACGAATATTCTGTAAGTATGCGAGAAGTTTTGAGTAAGCCTCAGGACATGTTACCGGAAAGTGGAGACGAGACAGAAGGTCAGAAAGAAGAAGAAATTAAGGCTGAAAAGGCTGAAGTAGTTGAAGAAGTGGCGCCTTCAAAACCAACCGTTGAAGAGGGCGAAGGGGAAGATTCAGAGCGTGAAATTGTTAAAGATAAGGAAGAAGAGCCGGAAGTAAAGACTGTTTCAGAGGAAATCATTCCTGTGGAGACAACTGAGGAAGTGACAGAGGTCGAAACGGTAAAAACCGATGACACCGTTGTAGAAGTCAGAGAACACAAAGATATAACACTTCCATTAGAAACTGATGTCGATAAACTAAAAACCGTTGAGGCAACGGAAAGTGTTATAAAGAAAGAACCGGAAGAGGTAACTCAAAGGAAGGAAACTCCTGTACACCTAACTCACGTTGCTAAAGAACGAACAGAGCCATACCTAATGAAAGTAAAGTCTTCCGTAGAGGAGTATAAAATGCATGTAGAGAAGATGGGCGAGAAGCACGAGAAACGTTTAGCATCTTCCACACCCTCCGATACTTGTGCCTTCAAGATAAAGAAAGATGAACCCCCCAGCGTCGATCTGAGTGCGCGCTACGCCATCACAGTTCTCGATCAAGTGGTGAAAAAGGAAATCGCTGAGGTGAAGGAATCCCTAGAAGCTGCCAAACAGGACCTGATAGAAGAACTCAGCGAGCAAAGTGAAACGGTTATCCAGATTAAGGACTCTCCGTCCGAGTTTCAATTTAAGCTCCAACCGGAATCAATTCCGAACGACTTGCCATTTTTATACAGACCACCGTCCCTGGAGCGAATTACCACCACCACGAGCAGTAGTGACGTAGAAGCCGTACGACCCGAAGAAATCGAACGCGAAGCGTCTCCTAGAGAAGACGTGGAGGAAGTTCACGAAATAGAACATAGTACCGAGACCATTACAGAGACTGACCAGCCAGACATTCATTACGTTGCTTCTGACCGCGATCAGCAAGACATATACGAACACGATCAAAAGTCCGAGGAGAAAGAATTCAGTGATCAAGAACAGGACATAACGGTAGTGCGAGAAGAGGAGGCGGATGACGACGATAAAATGCAAGAATTTGAAGATGCACAGCGTTACAGCCCGTTGGCGACGAGTCGATCGAGTCCCGACGCCGACATCAGAGACGAAAGCTCGAGCAGTGTTCTCCTACCTCCTCCTTATCCAGTGCCTCGCCGACGGCAGAAGCCGGCCAGAGCTTCAAAGAAAGTCACGTCAGAGAGCGAGGCAGACATTGGGTCGAGTTCCGGTGAGAGTAGCAACTATCAGTCGTGTGACTATGGAATCGGAAGTGGAAGCAGGCCTAGCTCATCAGACGTAGAGGCCCTTCAGTCCGCAGCCGGTACCGTTCCATCTGGTACAGCTTCGGAGTACGAAACAGCACTCATGTCCATCGAACACTCCACCGGCTCCCGGCCAACTTCTCAAGATTACCACACCGCCGTAAGTACCTTGAGCTCACGCGAATCAATCAAGTCTCTAAACTCTTTAAGTTCGGGACATCTAGGAAGCATCGATAGTACAAGCGAGCTGTCTGAAACGCTTGTGCCCTCTGAACCAGAAATAGACAAGGAAGATATAGAAGAAAGCCTCGAGTCCGCATTAGACGATACCGACGTCGACAAAGACCACGACGACGACGAGGCAGACCTCGAAGCGCACGGAATCGAGCAGACGGACTCTTCCAGCAGCGATATTCCTGTCGACGAGATGATAGATAAGATCGACAGTAACATACCGTGCCGAATGAAACGATCCTCGGAAATGATATTCCAACAAGTCCTCGACGACACTGGCGCCGACGTACACGAAGATGACACTGACAAGGAAGCCATCGATAAAGACAGCAAAGGAGTCGATTCCGCAACCTCTGCCTTCGTTGTCGGTCCTGGACCGCTTCAGTCCGTAGATATAATGACGTCGCGTGTCACAGAAGACGGTATACAGAGCGTGTGCACGCAAGTGATCTCTACCCAAGTGACCCCCACGACCGTCTCTACGACGGAATCGGTAATCACGGAATCCAAGACTGAAGCCGCGGTCCCAGTGCCCGTCACCCCGGAAACGGTTTCGACTGAAGAAGTCGCGGAACATGACGCTGAAAAAGAAACGGTGGAATTGGATTCGATAGAGCCGAAATCTATTGCGACCACCACCGCGGACGAGAGTCCAGAGACAACGATGCAGACGTCTGCACAGCACTCAATGATGCAACAGCAGGCGAGTATGTCGACATCTTCGGCATCGGGCATCTCCATTGACACAGTCGTTGATAGGGACAAGTCTGACCGTCATTCTCCCGATAGCGACTCTTTTGAGCTCGTCGACAAGCCGGACATAATCGACGATTTTGTCGTGATCGAAGAAGTGGGTCGCGAAGCAGAGGAATATGACTCCGAGGGCAAGAGCATACGGATCAGTTCCGTGCCGCAGGTCTCCGGCAAGAATTACGATCGCGATCTCGAGAATTTGATAACGGAGACGAAGGAGGAAGCTAGAGCGATAACTTCGACGAGCCAAGTGTCACGGAACAACGACCTCTTTGATTTTGAGTCCGAGGAGAGTCCTCCGCAAGCGTCAAATGAAGATCAGTATTCCCAGCAATCGTATTCAGACGATGAACAGTTCGACGCGGGTAGCATCGGAAGTGGAAGCGGAGGTGGTAAGAAGTGGATCGAAATGCAATTTCAAGCAGACGCTCGGCTTTATGACATCGAGTACGACCGCGGACCCCTGGAAGACATCAAGGAAGAAGAAATCACCGATTTCGAAGCGGGTTCTAGTAGATTTGGCAGTTTAGGCAGTCATAAAGAGTCCATAGGAAGTGTCGGAAGTATGCGCGGAAGTTTTGGAAGCACCCCTGATTACGATATACTCGCCGGTAAGAAATTCTTCGGCAAGCCCACGGAGCACGACAACGTGTCTTTGAGTTCGCTTCAGGAATTCGAGCACCTCGAGAGTGCCGTGGCCGCTGAAAACTCCAAACGACTTCAGCAGTGCGGTTCTCAAGACTCCATAAACAACGGAAGTCTCCCGAGACGTTACATGGCGAGTCGCTCGGGTCATGGAGACGACGTCTCGCTTTCTTCGCTCAAAGACTTTGAAGGTCTAGAAAAAGCCTGCCGGGAAGCCCACCTCATGGAATTGCGGGCGAGAGAAGAAGAGGACCTTCTCGAACACGAGAGCCCTGAGAATAAGTACAGAATGGAGCACTTAGCACGGGGAACGACAACTGTAGTCTCAACAGTGACAGGTACCACAGTTACCACAACGATAACCATGTCAGGTATAGCCACGCGAACAGAAACTGCGCGGATCGACTCGCTAAGTGCCGCTGGATCCATAAACATAAGCACTTCCGGGTCCGACGATTACGAGAAGAGGATAAAAGAGATCGACGAGATCATAAGAATTGCCCAGTCGAACGTCGAGCGAATGGATCGGCAGGACGACACGACGGAGGACATTTCCCAGATTACCGACATCGAAAGGATCATCACAACCAGCGGTGCCGTTGGGCACACCGTCACCCAATACGTCCAGCAACAACCGCTGGACCCCGACGCACCTCTTGGCGAAGATCCCTCCCAAGAGCACGGACATCTGCACGAGGAGGAAGAAGAAGAAGTCGAAGAAGCCCCGCGCAGAGAAGCGAACATCATGGAGACCAGCACGGATTCCCTTGAGCTAGAAGAGAACGTCGATAAGAAACACAATCCGCTCTGTCGCAGTTCTGACTCGCTCGAAATGAAGACGACCCTCGACTTTCCTTCTCTGAGCTCCGATTCCTTGAACAACGTCAGGGACCCGCGAGAAGGGCACCCCGATGCTATGGAACAATTTAGCAGCACCAGACGCATTTCTTCGGATTCATTAGAAATGCCGATGATGCCGGAGCAGCAATATACTTCCGATGAGAGACTCTGTCCTGAAGGCAATGGCGGTCAACTTCCGCAACAGCAGCAGCAGCAAGAGGCGCAGAAAGATCAAGGCGAGTCGTCGACGGATACAAGCGTCGCGAAAAGTGAAACCGGCAAAGTAATGTCGTCGCCGAGTAGCGGCACCTAGAGAAATTAACGATACTGGGTAAGTATGATCGTGCTCCGAGGCTGTACGAGTTACGATTGCACCGCGGAAATATTCAGGGGTGACTGAAGAAGCTGAGGAGGCAAGCGGGATGTTGGAATAATAAACGGCAGGAGGATTGCCGCGGTAGCCAATGCAGTTTTCAACCGCCTGACATCGCAGTTTTATTGTCTTGAACGCCGTCGTGCATATTATATACGTTACAGACGTTCTGTTCCTTCATCGATTCGATTACCAGACAGCACGCAGTAGCGGAGCGCTTGCAATATCGAAGTCAATCTTTGAACGAAAGGAAGAGACAAGCCCTATTTATATGACCATCAACATTTACACTTTATCACGTACGTTTTATTATCTGCTTCGTTACAGATAGAGAGGACCATCAAGGTGAATTTAAACACGACTTCATAAATGTATTACCGAATGAATTCATGAAGCTTTTCACGTAAAACTAAAAAAAAAAACATGATATTAAAAGTTTTGATGTACCAAAGAACTTGCGCATTGGATGAGCATGTGTATGTATACAATATATGTATAAATATATGTATGGTGGGTATTTACAGATACACATATATATATATATATGGTTGTATATGCGAAAAGTAACACCATGTTCTTATCTTTGTTCTTTTTGCAGTGTCTTCTGAAAAACATTTATATATTACTATACGCTTAAGTAAGATAGTTGTAACCTTTGAGATATAATGTTGTTGCGCAAATGAGATAGGGAAATGGAAAATGCTCGCTCGTTTGTCAATAAAATTCATCTTGACATGCTCTTAATCATTCTTTGTGTGCCCATTTTAGAAACAGCACAAGACATCTTGCTTCGATGTTTTTAAATCTTTACATAAGTTACGTTGCTTTTTGTAAATTTATACTTTAATGGTATATATATGTTCCACTTGTATTATAATAGCGTTGTATTAAACTGGCATATTTTATAAGCATTTCAAATGTAAAGATGTTGTTTTTATAGCTCTATTACTAAAGGAATTTAAGACAGTAAATCTTATGCATTTCTTTAGCCTAACATAAATGTCAATACAGTGATCGAGCAGAAATGACACATAATGAGATGAACCTAATTCACTTAAATACTAATAACATTCAAGAGCAAAATTTCCTACGCATAAACGTGTTATAACTCAAACTGTTGAGAATTACATCTTGGTTGACGTTACCTCGTTGACAAATTTATATTATTATATGTTGTATTTGCAACTGGCAACGCTCCGTTAAAGAAGTTTTGACGGTGCGATGCTGAAATGTATAAAAGACACAAAGGAAGTTTACTCACATTGTATTTTTTTGTATTCCATGTTTTTAATATTTTAGAAAATTATCGTCGTCAGCTTGCTAATGTAGTGTCCAATTAGTAGAGCGTTTAAGTAATCCGCACACTTATAAGAAGAATCGTGTACATTCACTCTTTACACCGAATATGTACACTTTGAAGTATCCTTTACTGGGAGGAAATTAACTTAACACGTTGAACGCCCAGCATAAATTGGTGGAGTTTCTGCCGGGGCCCAAATCCGAATCTCGGAATGTAAGTAGCGCGATACAATGCAATGCGTCGTTTAAATGTAACCACAGTTTATCTTCTGATATATTGGATGATCTTTTTTAGAAGACATGTTTTCGGTAACTATAATTTTTATTTTTAGAAGATTTTTTTTTAAAGAGGATTAAAAGGTGCTTTTATGAAAAATGCTTACAAAGTATAAAGGATCCCAAAGTGGGAAATACGATAAGCGTTCCGAAAAAAAACACTATGAGGGATCTCATTGCATCAGAACTTTGGGTTTCTTCGATTCATTTAATCGTGCAGTATTTTTTGCATATTTTTAACATCTTTATTTATATCTTGATCCCTAAAATGTTTCTTAGACAGCGCAAAAGTGTAAATACAGGTAACCCTCCTATAACACGGTAGTTAGGTTCCTAGAAAATACCGTGTTGTGTGAAACCGTGTTGCATGAGACCCAGAGCCAGTACAAAAAGGGGGGTTACGTTCCAAAAACTTATTAAAAACAAATATTTTTTTTAATTCGACATAAACAACTTAATATTTATTAAAAATATAAATGTATGTACAACACAAGGTAAAAAAAAATTTAATCTAACGCAACCATAATTTAACGAATTTATTCGTCGTCACTACTCAGTATAATCAACCGAGAACGTTTTTTCGGTGGAACGATATCGCCTTCACTTTCAGAACTTTTTTCTCTATTTAAAGTTTTTGTATGTTTTCCCCTCTTAAAAAAATCTGTAATCGAACTTTGCTTGCTGGTTCTTACTAGGTCATTGTAAATTTCGCGGTATGGAGCTAAACAGTTTTGCAGCTTCCTTTTGAATCTTCGACTTTTTTCCGTGGAAGGGTCTGTATTCAAGAAAAATGACTCGAGATTTTCCGCTAAGCATAGGCCTTCTCGTATTTTTTTTAATGTTAAATTCTTAACTGCACAATCTTCATCAGAGCTAGCGTCCTCAAAATCGATTTGATTTGCATCTAGGGATGCCATTTCCATCAAATCCGCTTCGTCAACTTCTTCTTCCACTAATAAATCTTGAATGTCTTTGGTAGCCATATCCACAAAACCTTCGCCTCCGATTGATTTAGCGACTTCTAATATGGCACCAATTTCATTTTCTGATGTTTCACGCATGATTTCTGTTTCAACTAAAGAGGGCCATATCTTCTTCCAACACGCATTTAAGATTGATGTTTTTATTTCTTTCAGCGACAAAGATATGTCCCCAATGTCCTACGGGGGACACAGGCCCCGATAAGAGGAACAACCGTGTTATAGGATGCCGTGTTGTAGGAGTGTTCCCGCAATTTACGAATCGTGTTATAGCGAAACCGTGTTATAAGATACCGTGTTATAGGAGGGTTACCTGTATAAGTAAATTTTTAATGTTTCTTTTTGTTTATTTTATAGTTTATTGTTCAAAAACCTGTTTTAATCGGACGCAGAATAGTGTCACCCGTTTACGGGTAACCGGGTCCCTGTGGAAACATAGCCGTCGCCCATATCTGGGTGACGTGGCGTTCAACGTGTTAAGCAAACGCATTGTCGACTTCGACAATGGATTTTAAACCGTATTGGTCACGTGATACTTTCAGTAGTCCCTTAACGGAAATACTAGCTCCATCTGGGGTGATTTGGACGAATTAAGTGTCGATCGGTATATATATAACGAACTGGAAACTATTTAAACGAGACTTATGCAAATTACGATGATATAAGGATGAATGAGACAGGAATATTGGAAGCCAAAAAAAAGCAAATGGTACTGTATAAATATCATTAAGCACAGTCCATGCAATCTAAAAAAAAATAATGTTTTTTAATTTGCCAACTTGAATACACCTGACCACAGTTGAACGCCAGTTACGACTGAATACAAATCAGCAGTTAGTCCCTTGTGTTTGTTGCACCGATACGCTCGTAAAGTAAGTTTACACGGATTTATTTACGATTAAATCGGCACGGAGGAAAATAAGTGTGCGCTGCATCGGTAAAGGTCCTAATTACTCATGCGTTTATATAAAAGGTCAATTACATGCAAGACGAAACTGCAAGCGAAACGCGGTAGAGCGGCGTGAGCTGTTATGCTTCGAAAGAATTAATATTAATGTATATGTAATTGTTACTTACGAGAGGCATATATAAGACTTGCCAATTCACGGTGAGAATTAAATCTTCCGCATACACGATCGCGTACACAAACGTATGTAAATGAACCGCGGATCATAATTTGGGGGTATGGACGCGAGATACATATGAATGATTGCGTGTTTTCATGTGCCAAGTGTTATTATTACCATTTCTGTGAGATCAACTTCGTCCTCATTTATTTCTCATACCTTAACAGTACATAGTTCATCGAGTTTGTTCAACTTCCGATTTGCGGCCCGAGGCGACGCGTTCGCTCAAAACCGCGTGTTTTCTTAACACTTTGCGGACGGATGACGAGATATCTCGTCATTGCTGTTTCGTCGTTCGGGGCCATTGACGAGATATATCGTCTTGCATATTCTGTCGTTTGAGGCAGGTGACGAGATATCACACAGTTGCTACGTGATTGTCAACCGCAGTTTTTCGTATTTTGTGTTGCGAATTAATTATTTGAAGCTCTGACATATGGATAGCGACAAAACGATTAGCAATATTACAGAAATATTTGCGGACAGTTTAACGGATACATCAAGTGATGACGAGAATATGGATATTTGTGAGGACTTTGTCGTGTTCCACTTCACTTAGTGTCGTGTTTTACGAAATATCATACTTTAAAAAATGTTTAGTTTTTACACATTTTTACTTATTGAGAAATATTAACTCTTTGCGCTCGACGCGCTTTTCTCTCGGGCTGACCAGCAACTCGACAGTAATCCGCCGCGCGCGCGCCTATTTCATGAGTTCGTTTCTGTTAACTTAAAATAATTTTAAGCACAATGGGACACTTTAAACTCGTATATTTTAACATTACATACATTTATTTAACTTAATGAAGGATATTTATTAAGGATTACGTTCTATAATTTTTCTTCTTGTGGTATTTTGTAAAACAATCTCCAATGTGCATTCTTGGCTTGTCGGGGCATGTGTCACAATAGTACACAGTTTGTCGTCTTTGGCCGGACTTTCGTTGGGAACAAACTTTGCAATTGGATTGCATTTTGTGATTGGTTCTTTTTGTACCTTTTTTTAAAGAAGCGAATTGAAAGAAGCGTTGCGACGTCTATCAGCGTTCTATTATTCACAAGGCATAATGCACGCATTGAAATTCGTTTGTGTTTTTGAGATAAGACATCTTTATAGCTATGTAGACACCTCATAAAATGATCTACAAAAGGCCAGGTAGACTTGTCAAGGGATATTCGTTAGGCCAAACACAAATAAACACCGTTACCACTCAATTTACCGCATCGATGCGAGTGGTGCCTGAGAGGCACCGGTCGAGTTGGCGCAGCACATGCCCTGGTGCCTGAGAGGCACCGGTCGAGCGCAAAGAGTTAAAAAAAACATTCATTTTTAAAGTTGTTAAAAATAAATATTTCACGGGACAATGATTTTTAAAACGTTGGCTGCCAAACGTATTTTGCTCTATTAGAATGCACCGTTCCAATATAAATTGCTTTTACAAGATTCCAAACAGGCTTCATTGCGAATTTTTTGCATTTTTAGTCAAATGTTTTGCACCGATCACCGATGACCACCGTGGCAGTCTACGTGTTAACTACTAACAAATCATCACTAATTTAAAGATATTTGACGCAAAAAAATACCCGGCCACTGGGTACGATTAGCAATAGAATGCCCGGTCCGCAAAGTGTTAACACTTGGCATGCGGGCAACGTATTTTTACGTTTTTTGTAGTCTGTCACTGGAGCGCGGGTCACGTAAAAATACGTATTTAGTAGATTTGTGGTGGATATCCACTAACAACACCAAATCAACTAAATACGTATAATTACATGAATGTGTGACATTATATGCGTGTTATTTGCGTTGCTAGGCAACGCTTTGCATTTTCTTCCCATAAGTTATGATTGTTGAGTTACTCGGTCTTTTGCTGAGTTATTTCGTCTTCAATCGAATTCTTAGCTCCAGAACGTGTTTTATCAATTTGAAGCTTAATTTTTTATTATTGATTACAAAATTGATAAAATGAGCCGTTGTGACAAAGATAGTGATGAAAAAATATGCGCTGACAAATTAACGGACTTTTCGTATGACAGTGTGGAAAACTTTAAAAATCGCTTATTTTTATGATTTCGTGAAAATATCGTTTGCTTTTTGTTAAATAATCATACAGTATATATTTAAGTGTGAAATAAAAAAAGTTATGATTGTTGAGTTACTCGGTCTTTTGCTGAGTTATTTCGTCTTCAATCGAATTCTTAGCGCCAGAACGTGTTTTATCAACTTGAAGCTTAATTTTTTATTATTGATTACAAAATTGATAAAATGAGCCGTTGTGACAAAGATAGTGATGAAGAAATATGCGCTGACAAATTATCGGACTTTTCGTATGACAGTGTGGAAAACTTTAAAAATCGCTTATTTTTATGATTTCGTGAAAATATCGTTTGTTTTTTGTTAAATAATCATACAGTATATATTTAAGTGTGAAATAAAAAAAGTGATTGTTGAGTTACTCGGTCTTTTGCTGAGTTATTTCGTCTTCAATCGAATTCTTAGCGCCAGAACGTGTTTTATCAACTTGAAGCTTAATTTTTTATTATTGATTACAAAATTGATCAAATGAGCCGTTGTGACAAAGATAGTGATGAAGAAATATGCGCTGACAAATCATCGGACTTTTCGTATGACAGTGTGGAAAACTTTAAAAATCGCTTATTTTTATGATTTCGTGAAAATATCGTTTGGTTTTTGTTAAATAATCATACAGTATATATTTAAGTGTGAAATAAAAAAAGTTATGATTGTTGAGTTACTCGGTCTTTTGCTGAGTTATTTCGTCTTCAATCGAATTCTTAGCGCCAGAACGTGTTTTATCAATTTGAAGCTTAATTTTTTATTATTGATTACAAAATTGATCAAATGAGCCGTTGTGACAAAGATAGTGATGAAGAAATATGCGCTGACAAATTATCGGACTTTTCGTATGACAGTGTGGAAAACTTTAAAAATCGCTTATTTTTATGATTTCGTGAAAATATCGTTTGTTTTTTGTTAAATAATCATACAGTATATATTTAAGTGTGAAATAAAAAAAGTTACGATTGTTGAGTTACTCGGTCTTTTGCTGAGTTATTTCGTCTTCAATCGAATTCTTAGCGCCAGAACGTGTTTTATCAACTTGAAGCTTAATTTTTTATTATTGATTACAAAATTGATAAAATGAGCCGTTGTGACAAAGATAGTGATGAAGAAATATGCGCTGACAAATTATCGGACTTTTCGTATGACAGTGTGGAAAACTTTAAAAATCGCTTATTTTTATGATTTCGTGAAAATATCGTTTGTTTTTTGTTAAATAATCATACAGTATATATTTAAGTGTGAAATAAAAAAAGTTATGATTGTTGAGTTACTCGGTCTTTTGCTGAGTTATTTCGTCTTCAATCGAATTCTTAGCGCCAGAACGTGTTTTATCAATTTGAAGCTTAATTTTTTATTATTGATTACAAAATTGATAAAATGAGCCGTTGTGACAAAGATAGTGATGAAGAAATATGCGCTGACAAATTATCGGACTTTTCGTATGATAGTGTGGAAAACTTTAAAAATCGCTTATTTTTATGATTTCGTGAAAATATCGTTTGTTTTTTGTTAAATAATCATACAGTATATATTTAAGTGTGAAATAAAAAAAGTTTCGTTCATAAAAACGACGTAGTTTTCGATTTACCGCAATTTTTCTGAATAACCAAACTTCCGCGCGATTCAAGAAAAAACGCCCGCTGCGCGCGTAATTCGACGGCGAAGTATACCCGCATGCCAAGTGTTAATAACGATACAATGATGTGCAACGTCCGCCGATAAACAAACTGACGCATTCGTGTAAATGTTTTCAGTGAAAAGAGCCGAGGCTCGGAGGCCGGGCGGCGATAGAAACGGGGAGAAATAGATAGGAAGATAACTGAGACAAAGAGTAGTTTCGCATACACAAGTAATAAATAAATTAAGCTTATCTTAGGGAAGATATTATTCAACGGTGTACGAAACATCCACGGCAACTTACTATCTATGCGTTTATCATTTACAAAAACAACGAGAACAATTGTCCGCTAGCGCTTTCTTCTTTAGCCCGCCAC
Source organism: Cryptocheilus praepositus (assembly GCA_033815515.1). Classification (NCBI taxonomy): domain Eukaryota; kingdom Metazoa; phylum Arthropoda; class Insecta; order Hymenoptera; family Pompilidae; genus Cryptocheilus; species Cryptocheilus praepositus. The sequence goes on along the minus strand of JAWWQZ010000321.1, from coordinate 362,771 downwards.
GTTATTCCGAGGTAACGTGAGCTGCGAGAGAATGCGAACTGTCCAGAAGCAGCAGGACGCGACGTATATGTACCACATTGAAATGTCCAATGCGGAGTCTGCGTTTCGCGCGAGAATTAAACATGAGACGCACCGACTGACCTCAACGAAGGGAGCGCACGCCGATTTGTCGAGTAGCAAACCGATCGCCGTCAGGGCGAATACGTTGCTGAGGATCATGGGCCCCATCGTGAAATCCCTTAAGTTCTGAAAGACGAATGTCAGGAACCGTAAGCGAAAATTTCCGTTTGGTCACAGTGCCGTCGCACAACGTAAGTATCCGCTATAAGTCACGGAATAGAAGTCGCAGAATGTTACATGACGATTTTACTTACGTGCGATTCGTCGCATAGACGAAAATGGTTGATCAGAACCATGAGAAAGTGTAAGGTAATATAAACGCTCTGCCATTGTGGTATGGACGGATTGTACTTGAGCCGCGACGTCACCTAGGCAGGATAAGAGACTGTAAGAGATCTTTGAGCGTTTTGTTAAATTCGCCAAGAGACGCCGTTCTGAGACGGAACAGGTTTACTTGGCCAAGTAATCGACAATCAGCTAATTATATAGTATTACGCTCATATTCGATGTTGCTACATGTCAATTACGTAAAGAACATTTATATTCATAGGTACGTACTAATGTGGGATACATGCGAGTTGTGAAGAATTGTTGAATTAAACATGTTAGAAAAACATCGATAACCTTGCTTAATTCGAAAGCGGTCAAGCTATCGGTAATTACCGAGACAAATTTGTTGTGATGTCCCGATTATCGAGATATGTGTCACCCGAAAACGACAATCGCCGATGGCGCCCGCAACTTCGGTGCGGTGTGATTAAGGCGAGCGGCTGAATACTTACGTTTATCTTGAATTCGTCAAGACCAAGACGAGGGCCACCCGGAAACCAACTCGGTCCTTTCCAGATAGCATGCAGTTTGTCTTTAAACGTTTTCATGCTGAAGCATTTGTCCATCATTTGCTTCATGTAAAACGTCTGCAATGACACGCGGCCAGATATAGTAACACACAAGGTAATCAGTTGCGACATTTACGTTCTATAACCACAAATATATCGTGCGGCAAGTAAACATAAAATAACGGTGACATGTAACGACTGTTTTTACAGCAACGGGGAAGGATAGCTGAACGGTCGAGCTTATTTACGCAACGGCTTGATCGCGACGTCAAAGTTTCGCGATGAAGATAATGATGCCGTGTGTTTAAAAATTTGTTGACGAGTACCTGCAAGTACAAAGGGTTGAAGGTCCGCGGGCTGACCACCAGACCATAAATGATCTCGTTCTCTTTCTTTTCCTCCATGAACGTACCGAACAATCTGTCCCATATTATTAGCACTCCGCCGTAATTCTTATCCAAACAGTAAAGATTGCATCCTAAAAAAGAGAGAACGATCTTGACGGGACATTGTCGCGGGAAACGTTTGAACAACCCGACCACATTTGACTGCATGTCCAGTTGAGAAAATAATTATGTAGACAAGTACCGTGATGTACCCGATGGTGTTTCGGAGTATTAAGTACTAACTCAAGCGGTCCGAGGTCGTCGATAACCGTCGTGTGTATCCAAAGCTGATAAATCAAATTAAATTGATTGTGAGCGATGAAGTGCGAAGGAGGTATGAAAAACGCGAGCGGTAAGTAGCAGACCTGCAAAGAAAAATCCACGCACGTTTAGCCACCAATTGACTTGCGATCGCATTCGGGCAAAACTCGACAACACTCGGTCGAATACTAACGAAGTTACACCAATGTTGTATGATGGATTGTCGTAAACCGACGGCTAGGTTGAATTCCTCGCTACTATGATGCACTTGATGATGGGCCCACAAGAAGTGCAGTTCTACAAACGAACAGAGAATGTCTACTTGGCTTCGATAATTTGCCTACGTGGCGGAATTGAATAGCGCAGCTAAGTAAACAGACAAGTGAGCGGATAGACACAACTGAGTAACTAGGGAAAAATCGTTAACAGAGTTTATGGGGCGGCTGATAGAATTGGAAGATGCTGAGAATTTAACCATGGTTACTGCGGTGCACCCAGTAGTAACAGAAGTCCACGGCCAGAGCAGTGATGTACCACGTCCACGGCGAATTCCAGGGTAGTTTCCACCATTGAAACCGATCGTGAATCGCGATATAAGCCCAATATTCGGCGCCACGGAAAAAAATACTAGAATCGAAATGAAAAGGGTGTCAACGTTTCGACATGTGGGACAAAGAGCATCTCAGTAGTTGTAAGGAAGTTTTAGTGTTTATTATGGAAGCGATACAATTGCCCCTGATTAAACAATTTTGCAGACCTCCGTAGTCTACCGAGGACCCATTGGTAAAAATGAAGAGTGGAAAAAATGAAAGAATAAAACGTTACCTATGCTTACCGGCCAGACTCCTGGAGTAACCAGTGAGATAAGGACGTCACTTGGTCGTTTAAGCGGAGACCACCTTTCCCTTTCGTTGATAATATGACGTGTTCCAGAACGATGAGAATGAAGAAAGGTAACCAGACCTAAGTGTCATCATAAGTATAATTTAAATCGCGAGGTGCAATCTTCGCGACCGCGAAAAAAAGAGTTTCGCAAAGGTTTAGAGAGATTACATATCCGGTATAGCAGTTAGCAGTCACCCTATCCTCATGACTCGTTACAATTTTACACTTCAACTGAAATCGTATGAGATAACGATACTTTCATTAACACGCTCTGATTGAGAATTGGCATGCGTCGGGTCATTTAATTAGGAGCACGCACTCTATAAAGTTGGTCTGTTCTAAAAAGAATACGGTTTATCGCCCAAGACGAAAATAGCGTCGTTCGAAAGTACCCCTCTTTCGTATGTCAGGACGTACACACTTAGTTACGGGATCACGTGCACATCGTGTAAAACATTATTGCCGCCGTGCGCCTTGAAATATTCAGTAAGCGAGCGCGCAATCGTTTTCACAGGTGTTAAACGAAAAGTAAGCCGCGACACCCGAAAACCGTATGAATTTGAACACCGCCTTCTTACCTGCTGCTGATAGTCCGGCACTTGGTGCGGAAATTCGAAGGTGGTTTCGCGGGGGTTGACGAGGTAGAAAAACTTTCCGACATTTTTCAGCAGATCGGTGTAGTCAACGTCCGTACTGTTCATCGTCGCAGCATCCACCTGCAAGGTATCCATTCGACGAATGCGTAAGATTCAATTGAGCAAAGAGAGCGAACGATACGACGCAGACCAGCGACTGGTTAAGGAGAGCAAGAGCGAGGTATGATAGAAGAAGAGGAGCTGTAACAAGAGAGATAGAAAAAGAGAGAGAAACCCTGAGCTACGCCGTCGGCCGATACTGTTTAGTCGTCAAACCGCGTACATGCATCGTTTATATAAGTTCGTGGCACACGATCAGAGGCACACCGACAGGAACGAGGAGGACACGCGATTGTCGCACTACTATGTCACCGTCATGCCGTCCAGCAGCGGTCTTCGGTAGGATAGTACCGCGATACGACGATATCAAGGCGCAACACCTCAAAATGGAGCCCAACCGTTCGTGACGCGCGCGAAAATGTTACGAAAATACATTGGACGAAATTAGGATTATCGGCGAACTCATCGATGTGGCTGTACATACTTCTGTCCCTTAGCGCGCGCACACGCTCGAACCAGCATGGGTCGATGGTTTAACGCTCAATGCGGGCACATGTTGGCGTTATTCTGAGTTAAACAAGGCGCGTCGATTACGAATTTTATGCCGCTCGACTGAGTCTTCAGCCTCAGAGGCGTTTGCAATTCAAAAGCCGCGTGCCTTCTCGGCAAGTCACTAGAGACGATCCATCGATTGACCAGTGGGTGCAGCTCGATAGAGGTGGGAAGACGAGCGCCCAACTTCGAAAGGTGACGAGAGAAGAACTCGCGAGCGACGCGTGCGCGTCTTTAAATATCCACTCGCCAAACTCACCGTTCCCGGTGATCACTGTTCCGAGCCAGTTATAAGGGAGCCAGGTAAGGGCCCTCCGAGTAATGAAGATACACGCTTTCCGATGCACACTGCGCAAGCCACTGTCTGTGTCGAACCCGCCGACTAGCCAGACCACAGTGCAAGTATCGTGCACTTTTGCACTGGGTTTCAGGCACGAGCAGATGCGGGCTTTCATAACGCGCATTAATTACTGGCGTACGAGCGAGCAAAAGATGCTGTTACGTACACGAACTGACAGCTAACTGCCGCCCATTAACAACGTTATCGCGCCAAACGAAGCCGTCGTGCCTCGGATTTTCAGCGGCACCACCGAACGGTCAAAATCCAAATGCGGGGCCTAGAAACCAGCCGAAAATTTCGAAAGGCGCAACTCGCTCTGACAAGCTTTCGGACTGATGACAACAGCTACTCGGGAAGCTCTCCGGTATGATAATCGACCTAAAATGCAGTGGTGAACACGACCCGCGTCAATCTTGCCACTTACCGTGTAACAATTAATACTTTGACTGCCACGGTGGTCACCGGTGACCGGTGCAAATGATTTTACTATAAATGCAAAAATTCGCCAGGAAACCTATTTGCAATCTTGTAAAGCCATTGATATTGGAATGCTTCAATACTTTGGCTTCTAATAACTCTGCGTTGGTTTCATTTTGCACGATTTAATCATACTCTGCAGTATTTCATCGCATCACGATTTTAACGTAGAAAACCGGTGACCGGCGCAAAAGATTTTCATCGCATGGCGGTTCTAACATAGCAAAATACGCTTGGCAGTCAAAGTGTTAACACTTTGACTGCCGTGATGGTCACCGGTGACCGGCGCAAGAGATTTTACTGAAGATCCAAAATATTCGCAATAGGTAGCAATAATTATTTTATAAATGCAGTTATTGTTAGAATAGTGATGCGATTCTTTGGTCTCCAATACCTGCGCATTATTTACATTTTGCATAATTCAATGAAACGCTGTAGTATTCCATAGCATCGCCATTGTAATACAGCAAAATACACACGTATTTTGCTTTGTTAGAATCGTGATGCGATGAAATACTGCAGAGTGATGCGATTCTTTGGTCTCCAATACCTGCACATTATTTACATTTTGCGTAATTCAATCGATTCATAGCATCATTGTAATGCAGCAAAATACGCACGTATTTTGCTTTGTTACAATCGTGATGCGATGAAATACTGTGCGATTTCATACCTGCACGTTATTTACATTTTGCATAATTCAATTGTAATTCCATAGCAAAATACGCAAAATACGTATTTTGCTTTGTTACAATCGTGATGCGATGAAATACTGCAGAGTGATGCGATTCTTTGGTCTCCAATACCTGCGCATTATTTGCATTTTGCGTAATTCAATCAAACGCTGTAGTATTTCATAACATCCCCATTGTAATACAGCAAAATACGCACGTATTTTGCTTTGTTACAATCGTGATGCGATGAAATACTGCAGAGTGATGCGATTCTTTGGTCTCCAATACCTGCACGTTATTTACATTTTGCGTAATTCAATCAAACGCCGTAGTATTTCATAGCATCGCCATTGTAATACAGCAAAATACGCACGTATTTTGCTTTGTTAGAATCGTGATGCGATGAAATACTGCAGAGTGATGCGATCCTTTGGTCTCCAATACCTGCACACTATTTACATTTTGCATAATTCAGTCAAACGGTGTAGTATTTCATAGCATCGCCATTGTAATATAGCAAAATACGCACGTATTTTGCTTTGTTAGAATCGTGATGCGATGAAATACGCACGTATTATTTACATTTTGCGTAATTCAATCGAAGGCTGTAGTATTTCATAGCATCGCCATCGTAATACAGCAAAATACACACGTATTTTGCTTTGTTAGAATCGTGATGCGATGAAATACTGCAGAGTGATGCGATTCTTTGGTCTCCAATACCTGCACGTTATTTACATTTTGCGTAATTCAATCAAACGCCGTAGTATTTCATAGCATCGCCATTGTAATACAGCAAAATACGCACGTATTTTGCTTTGCTAGAATCGTGATGCAATGAAATACTGCAGAGTTATGCGATTCTTTGGTCTCCAATACCTGCGCATTATTTACATTTTGCGTAATTCAATCAAACGCTGTAGTATTTCATAGCATCGCCATTGTAATACAGCAAAATACGCACGTATTTTGCTTTGTTAGAATCGTGAAGCGATGAAATACTGCAGAGTGATGCGAATCTTTGGTCTCCAATACCTGCACATTATTTACATTTTACGTAATTCAATCAAAGGCTGTAGTATTTCATAGCATCGCCGTTCTAATACAGCAAAATACGCACGTATTTTGCTTTGTTAGAATCGTGATGCGATGAAACACTGCAGAGTGATGCGATCCTTTGGTCTCCAATACCTGCACATTATTTACATTTTGCGTAATTCAATCGAAGGCTGTAGTATTTCATAGCATCGCCATTGTAATGCAGCAAAATACGCACGTATTTTGCTTTGTTACAATCGTGATGCGATGAAATACTGCAGAGTTATGCGATTCTTTGGTCTCCAATACCTGCGCATTATTTACATTTTGCGTAATTCAATCGAAGGCTGTAGTATTTCATAGCATCGCCATTGTAATACAGCAAAATACGCACGTATTTTGCTTTGTTAGAATCGTGATGCGATGAAATACTGCAGAGTTATGCGATTCTTTGGTCTCCAATACCTGCACGTTATTTGCATTTTGCGTAATTCAATCAAACGCTGTAGTATTTCATAGCATCGCCATTGTAATGCAGCAAAATACGCACATATTTTGCTTTGTTAGAATCGTGATGCGATGAAATACTGCAGAGTGATGCGATTCTTTGGTCTCCAATACCTGCACATTATTTACATTTTACGTAATTCAATCAAAGGCTGTAGTATTTCATAGCATCGCCATTGTAATACAGCAAAATACGCACGTATTTTGCTTTGTTAGAATCGTGAAGCGATGAAATACTGCAGAGTGATGCGATTCTTTGGTCTCCAATACCTGCACATTATTTACATTTTACGTAATTCAATCAAAGGCTGTAGTATTTCATAGTATCGCCGTTCTAATACAGCAAAATATAGCAAAATACGCTTGGCAGTCAAAGTGTTAAAACTTTGACTGCCATCATGGTCACCGCTGACCGGCGCAAGAGATTTTACTGAAGATCCAAAATGTTCGCAATGGATATCAATAATTATTTTATAAACGCAGTTATTGTTAGAATAGCAATGCGATTCTTTGGTCTCCAATACCTGCACATTATTTACATTTCGCATAATTCAATCATTGAAACGGCATCGCCGTTCTAACACAGCAAAATACGCATGGCAGTCAAAGTGTTAACGCTCGTCTATAGAAGCTCAGAGTGTCTTACCAGATGTGCGGTAGAAAGGATAACAGCGACGAGAACGGCAACGACAACGGCGGCAAGAGTGACGATAAACTATGAAGTAATTAACTGACAGCGCACACCGAGAAAAAGTCCAGGGGACGGAAAGGGGAGACGGAGAACGAAAGAACGAAGGAAGCGAAAAAGTACGACAGATGCTGCTTGCTCCCCTAACAGCACCCGCCGGGACACTGATCAAGCGCACGCTTGCGGTCAAGCTGCTGTCTCGCGACTCAGATAAGGCGTCTTTTCTTTCAGGCGAATTTATTGGGACACACGATTAGCGACGTCGGACCCCGCGGGGCTCCGACTCTCGACTTTTCTCATAGGCGTCGGACTAAGTACCTAGGTACCGCGCGCGCTGACACGGCAAATAAGGACACGCGCCTCGGACTTTGAATACAAAAGGTTTCGTCAATGATCTCTCGCCGCGGCGGAACATGGCTACTGCTGACGAGGCAAATGTAATGCGCGCTTTTTCCTAGATAATGCCCGCCGCACGAATCTCGCGCGAATGTCATCGTCCTCGTCCCGTGGCGGGCGTCGAGGAGCGAGAAATATGATTCCAAAAGAGCGCGGCCCCGCCTCCGCGTTTAGTATCGCAAGTACCTCAAAAAATCTGGCAACACTGTGTCGAATCGTGTAAACAAACTGCAGCCGAGAGACTCGCGCCTAAATTATCAGCGATAGGTCTACACACTCGTTATAGTACATCGGCGGGTCTCTTTATACGGGCTAACGGACGCTATCGCACCAATTGACAAATTTCCGTCGTCGCCACGACATTAACGCGGAGAGATGCCGATGTGTATTAACCGGTAACTACTACTAACCGACTAAGTCGGTCGCCAGTTGAGCAGTGTAATTGTGCGTATAATTTATGTAATGTCAGAGTACTCGGCTTTGTCGATGGCTAAGGTGAGCGATAAGAAACTCCCGACATTGCAGCGCGCTTCGTTATTTGTACGCTCCTCGCTCCCCCACATAAGTCAGGATTGACAAATGACTGATAAATCGAGGTTGTACGTTGTTTGTTTATCGTTTAAAAGAAATGAAAGTAATCTTCCCGCGGGGGGAGCGCAAAAAACTGCGTACCACGCTGAGCGTTGATTAACTAGTTTAAAATAAGAGCGACAAAAAGACGGAGATATATTATACGTCATTGCGGCGCTTCTATTTAACCTGCTGTCAAACTTGTATCGAATAATGTCGGACTCGGTTGGTAATGTAGAACGGATTCGTGTCGTCTTTTTCATTTCGTTTTGATAGCGCGCGTTGTTTGCGAACACGTGGTCGGTGTATTTGGGTGCTGTGGTGTAAAAACATAAAAGTTTGAACTGTTAATGCGGAGGATTATTGTACTGCGTGATAATTTTGCTTTGGTGAGGATCTGGATTCGTTAGATCGTTCATTTCTTTTTAACGTTCGAACCTAGCGACAAATTTAATAACCGCACACATAGAGTTAACCTCACGTACCAACTTTGGTGTTTCTGTATGCTATACTTATATTATTATTATTCAATACTGATTGTTGTGTTTATCAATATGTGACAATGTAGAACGTACGCTATCGCAAAATGTTTTACACATTTGTAACATAGTGTTTCTTCAGTTTATATCTTGCACTATTGTTATTGAGTTTCTGAGATATGTTGGGTTGGAGGGAAAGTTCTGTCGTATTTTTAACACTTTGACTGCCACAGTGGTCACCGGTGACCGATGCAAAAGATTTGACTAAGAATGCAAAAAATTCGCAATGAAGCCTATTTGCAATCTTCTAAAAGCAATTGATATTGAAACGGTGCTTCAATACTTTGAATTCTAACAACTCTGTGTTACCTTCATTTTACACAATTTAATCATACTCTGTAGTATTTCATTGTATTCTGGTTCTAACATAACAAAATACGCTTGGCAGTCAACGTATTAATAGGCAGGTAATTTTTCTTGTAAATAAAAAAACATCTGAATAAAAATGAGTCATTGAAGTCTATTTGCAATTTTATAGCTGCTTCATAATATAAAAGGAGTCCTTTTACTTTGGCTTCATCATTTACTTGTGATATTTAACACAATTTAATGCCATACTCTGTAGTATTTCATTGTATCGTGGTTCTAACATAACAAAATACGCATGGCAGTCAACGTGTTAATAGGCAGGTAATTTTTCTTGTAAATAAAAAAACATCTGACTAGTGAATAATTGCATTTATAAAATAATTATTGTTTTTTATTGCAAATACTGTATAATATAAAAGGATCTTTTTACCGTTCATCATTTACTTGTGATATTTAAAGTGAAAAACATGTCAGTAGATAAAGTGCATTTACGACACTGCATTTTGTATGTATTCCAAAAAGGAAGCAATGCATCGGTTGCATGTAAAGATTTATGTACCGTATTTGGAGAGATATTGTAAATGTTCGTACTTGTCAAAGATGGTTTAGCAAATTTCGTTCCGAGGATCTGAGCCTCCAAGAAAGTGATCGATCTGGACGACCATCCAAGATCGATAATGATGTTTTACGATCCATGTTGGAAAATAATCCACATTTAACAAGTCGAGAAATTGCAGAAGAGTTTGGCATTCATCATACAACACATTAACACGTGCACGCCAGGGCCGATTTTCATGTTTTTCGCGGTGACAATCGTCGAATTCATGCAGCGCTTCATTTGGTGGATCACGATTGCTGCTTGTTTCAATTATTTAAATTTAAATTATTTAACACTTTGACTGCCAAGCGTATTTTGCTATATTAGAACCGTGATGCAATAAAATTCTGCAGAGTATGAGTAAATCGTGCAAAATGAAGGTAACGCAGAGTTATTAGAAGCCAAAGTATTGAAGCATCATTCCAATATCAACGGCTTTTACTAGATTGCAAATAGGCTTCATGGCGAATTTTTTGCATTTATAATAAAATCTTTTGCGCCGGTCACCGGTGACCACCGTGGCGGTCAAAGTGTTAAATGTTCAACTATACAGCAATTTTGTTCACTTACTAAACAAACTATATTTTTGATGGTGAGCGGCGTCTAAACAAATGTTCACGCCCGATGGGACAGTCTAGCGTGAACCACCGGTGGTACACACCGGCATGAACGTGTTAAATGTATTATGATTAATATTAAACACATGTTTTTACAAATTAATTCAAATATTTTCTTTAAAATACGACAGAACCTTCCCTCCAACCCAATATATCGTATTATCTACTTGAATAGGACAGTATTGTAATTGGTCATAATTTACCATAGTGTTTTATATCAATTTTTTAGAGTTGGAACCATGAAGATAAAGAAGGAGAAAAAACCTGCCAAAGGAGCAGGTAAATTATCTGTAAAGAAGAAGAAAAAATGTCTGTCCAAAGTGTCGACAGATGAATTTTTCAACCAAGATTTTAATTGTGACGAATCTGAATCTGATGACGGCAGCACAGAAAAGGTTACTTCTGTACCTTTGAAAGATTATAACAGTGATGATGGCAGTGTAAGTGGTGAGAGTGATTTAGATCCTCAAGAACACAAGAAGTCGTTGAAAAAATTACGAGATACGGATCCAGAATTTTACTCATATTTGAAAGAAAATGATAAAAAGTTATTGGATTTCAATGTGTCGGATGATGAAGATAACATTGACGATGATAATAAACATTCCGGCAGTGACAATGAATCTCGTCATCTTCCTGGTGACAAGTTGGAGGTATTAGAAATCATCCTGATAAATTAAAGAATATCGATAACACAATTGATTCATTGTGGATTGCTAAATTGCAGTAAATTTATAGGTCGCCAGTGATGAAAGTGACTTTGAACCTGAAGACGGTGTAAAAGAGACACCCGGTGGTCCAACTAAAGTCACATTGCAGCTTTTGAAACAGTGGCAAAATGAAATACAGCAAGACAAGTAAGAAAATATGCAAACATTCTATATTACAGCTTTTCGTAGATTTGCAATGTACCTATCGCCTTCTTGTTTGTTTATAGGTCATCTAAAACCCTAAAATGTGCAGTCGACGCCTTTCATGCTGCTTTACTTACTGTAACTGATTCTGAAGATGCAAAATCCACAAATTTTAAAGTAGAAGGCAGTGCAGGTTTGTGTAATTATTCGAAATGAACAATACAAAAATATTTTAATACCTCTTTCAATGTCAATATGACCATGTTTCAGTGTTTAACGGCGTTGTACAGTTATGTATATTTTACTTACCTGATGCATTCAAGCGTTTCTTAAAGATTGAAAGTGGAGCACGTGTTGAGGTACACAAGTCAAAGAGATTTTCTAAAATAAAAGGTGTGTTAAAGGGATACTTAGCTGATGTAATTAAGGTAAGTGTACAAATTGTTATCTAAGTCAATACCAAGATTACAAAATGTCGTTTTATGGTTGGAACCTGCTTAATATCTGTTATCTTTGAAATGTCAACACTGTATGTAACCATTTCAGATTTTACAATCTGTTACGTCAGCTAATATTTTGACGGTATTGCTAAAGCATCTACATCAAATGCTACCTTTTGCTCGGTTATATCCATCCTTAGTGAAACCGTTGCTAAAAATATTAATACAGTTATGGTCAAGGGGCGAAGAGACAGTTCGGGTTGTCGCATTTTTATGTATTCTACGTATAGCAACCAATCACACGGAATCTGTCTTAGAAACATTATTAAAGGTGAGAACTTGGTACAAAATTTTAGTACTTCATTATTTTAGTGCTAGTACCGCAAGATTCATCTTCTATATTTTCTCTTCTAGACAATGTATATGAAATACGTGGAAAACGCTAAATTTGTGTCTCCGACAACGTTACCTGGAATTAATTTCATGAGACGTTCTCTGGCAGAGATTTACTCACTAGACCCGAACGCTTCGTACACTCATGCGTTCCTATATATTAGGCAACTTGCCATTCATTTAAGAAATGGTATAGTGCTGAAGAAGAAGGTAAGCGCGTTTTTACGTGATGACGTATGGTTTGCAAATAAAAATAACGTTCAGACAAATTTTGCAGGAAAATTTCCAAGCTGTATATAACTGGCAATATATAAACTCGTTACGATTTTGGGCTGAACTATTATCTGCATCACAGAACCAATCCATGTTGCGTACTCTTTTATATCCACTTGTACAGGTACACACTTTTTTGCTTATGAAGAAAAGTACATATTCATAAGTCCAATGAATCTCATTCAGGCGTTTATTTGCAGATTATTATAGGAACCATAAAAATGATACCTACTGCGCAATACTATCCCCTGCGATTTCATTGCGTGAAGATGCTAATAAACATTTCGAAAGAAACAGAAGTATACATACCTATCCTGCCGTTTTTGTTGGAGGTACGCGATCCGCTTCGGTATCCTGTTATTATCGATGCATTTAATTATAGAATCTTAATTTTTAGGTGTTAAATTCATACAATTTCGACAAAAAGCACAAAGTTGTCTCGATGAAACCCGTATCGCTTACATGTATATTAAGAATTTCCAAGACTCAATTGCAAGAAAATGGATTCAAAGATAGCATTATTGAAACCATTTACGAGCTTATATTAGAAAATGCTGCGAAAGATAGCCACACCATATATTTCCCCGACTTATACGTGCCTTGTGTAATACAGGTAAATTCTGTGCATAATTTTCCCCACATAACAATTCCTTATAAATCCGTAAGCAATGCCCAAAGAACTAATTAACCTTTTTGAACAGCTAAAGACATTCTTGAAGAACTGTCACATTGCAAATTACTGCCGAAAAATCAAGCAGCTGCTGGACAAAATAGAAGAGAACAGAAAGTTTATTGAAAACGAACGTTCTAAGCAAGTCTTCGACTTGCAGAACATGCAGGAAATAGCCAAGTGGGAGAAGCAAATAAAGAACGGCGGGAATAACCTGGCGAAATTCTATGATTCCTGGATCAAGCTACATCGATCACAAAAATTAAAACACTTGACAATGAACGATGAGGAGGCAGAATACAATTTACCGACCATACGAAAATCTAAGAAGCCTAAGTTGGATGCGGAAAATGCGACAGACAGTGACGACGAGAGTGATTTTGAATTGCGGATAAAAGGAGACGGCACGCAAGCAGAAGGTTCTGGCGACACCATGAAGAGAGGAAAGAGGGGTGGAAAGAAGAAGAAGAATACACATGACATAACCGCGACGATGGAAGACGAAGTAACGTCGGAAAGTAAAGACATCATAACAGATATGAAGAGTAACGATTGGGACTAACAATCTCGTCAGTGAGAGTAATGTCGTGAGTAATGTCAAACTGTACTCAGAAGAAATTAATTATACCGTAATAATTTCAATGTCATGTTAGTGGTACGTGTTAAACCATGTAATTTCCCTGCCAAGCATGAACTTGTAACCACTTGCGCTATAAAGACGTGCCACGCACGTCGAGATGCTTTTATTCCAAAGCCGCCAGCGACATGTATACCACGTCGATAGGCATTTGTCGCAGAAGCAAAAACGACGTGTCTTTTACATAGACGCTGCTACTACATCAATAGCTGCTACTAGGCTTTACGGCGAATTTTTTGCATTTATAGTAAAATCTTTTGCGCCGGCATGTTATATCGTAGAGCGCGGCAGCCAAAAATTAAATCGTAGCGCAAGTGGGTAACGACTCACGTGGCAATATCAAGTACGCCGCCTCATTAAAGAATATATGACCTATTGCTCTTTTATATAAAGCCAGCGTTTCTTTTAGTAATGCCTCGATTGGCACAAGCTCTACCCATCACGCCTCCCACTTCTGCCGAACGAATAAAGAAATGTTCATTCATAAGCGAACACGATGCACCCTCGGCTCGTCTGGCCATAAGATGTGTCGCGGGCATCGTCGATTCTTAAGGTGTCGCTTTCCGAACGTGATCTATTTTTACCACGAGTACGACCCAAAGCAGTTGGATACTCAGCGCCGGTACAGCGACGAGGTTTGCCGTCTGTAATAAAACACACGTCTTACCGTGGCACGTAGCGTCGAAAACTCAGTTTGCCGGCTTGAGACGAGGACCGATAAATCGGTTGAAATCGAAACGGTCACTGTGCCTTGAGGAACTCGTACCGAAGTGCGGCGCACCCTTTAAGAGTGGTAACAATTCGGCCATCAAGTGGCCAGATCTCACGTACGTAAGTGAGACCGGGCGGAACGCGGAAAAGATTTTTCAAACTCCTCATCCGATTCCTCAAACCTCAGATCGTTCCGTGACGTTTGAAACGCTCTCGTGTACAGTCAGATTAGCAAGGCATCGCGGCTGATCGGAGCAAAACTCGCTGCTCCGCTCGATGTAAAAATAAATCCCACCGTTCTCCATCTCACTTCCTCTCCTCTTTCCTTTCCAACTCCGTCCCCCACCCGTTATCAGCCTATTCGAGAACTTTGTGACGCCTTGTGTCCTCTGCTCTTGCTTTTCTTCTCTTGCACGAGATTCTTTGCGACCATCTCCCGTAACAATCCGCTGTCGAAGGATGTTCCGTGAGAGTTATGTCCTGGTTGTCCCATTTTCTCCTCTATGTGCTTTTCGGTCGAGGAACGAGTCCGCCGAATTCGCGCTGACGGTTCGCCGCAAAATGCCGCCGATCATTTCTTCTCTCCCGCTCCGAGCTGAGGGTCTGTCCCCCTCAAGCGAGGACGAGCGTGGAGGTGCGTGCCAGAAAATATTTTGCAAGATGCGAAATCGCTGCTTGACGGTGAACAAGGGAGTCCTCTCGTTGTGAAGACGTCGCGCGGACATCGACGAGCACTTCTTGTCGAGAGTGCGTAGACCGACCGAAAGAGTGTGAGTTACGCAAAGTCACCGTGAAATTGCACGGAAAGCGATATAGTACGGGGGACAAGTGCCGACCCTGTGCATCGAGACGTCGGGATGAGGAGGGCACCGTTCGATAAGTAATGCTCGATTACAGAGGCAAAAGAAAGACATTAGAGGAGAGAGAGGGAGAGAGAGAAAGAAAGAAAGCGAGAGAGTGGGTGTATGTGCGTGTATGAGTGGAAGACAAATACTCGACATATTCTTACGTAGAGTTATCACACGCATTCTTACAAATCCGCAAGTAGATTTCGATGTCAGTGTCGATAGCCGAGTGCACAACAAAACTAATGCCGAAACATCTACTAACATAGATAAACAGGCAGTATGTGCAGCTATAAATAATGGACGGGATCGGAGGCGTGGGAGGCGAGCGCTTTTTGCAAAATGTTGTTTACTAACGAGTAAAATCGAAATGCGCAACTGAGTTACTTGATGTGATCGATTCCGCCGTTGAAATTGGAGAACACGCTTCGGTGGATGAAAGTGTTGCTTCAGGCTCGTGCATGGGTTCGGAACGGACGAAGCAGAACTTAGGCTGTCTATTTAAAGCGTCCTATCGATCAGCCTCTGGGGGATCATAAATTAGGTTCGCCGAATTGTTTGCGCGCCCAGTTATTTCGTGCAAAACATCCGAAACGAAAGCCTTCTTCCTGACGACAGGAGCGGCGACTTGCGGGTCCCCGTAGATCGTCGTAAACGTCGGAGGGAAATCGACGGCGACGTTGAAAATCGAACGAACGATATATTCCGTCGGGCTTGAATCCTGTCTAAGTGTCTGCCCGGGAGCAACATTGGCCCGTCACCGCGGCGATAAGTAAATACAGTGCTGGCTTCGCGCCCTGAAAGCACGGGCGTGAATGTGTGCGTACGGTTACCACGTATTACGTTACAACGGATAAATTTAGCGTTTCTTTTGCACGGAACCTCGTTGTACCCATGCCAATACCGTAACGCTGGATTAATTGGCTGCTTGGATGGTAACCAATTCTTCTCCTTTCTTCCCCCTTTTTTCCATCCGTCTCCTCCACCTCCTCCCCGACTTTTGTCGTTGCAAGAAGGCCTCGACAGCCCCGGTGAGAGATCATGGAACGATCGCGCGGCTCCTGAACGCGGCGCACTTTGTCTCCGAAAACTTTCCGGCCAACCGTCGCATGTTCGCCGCACGCACGGAAGTTCGACAGGCTCGCTTGCTCCTAATATAGATCATCTCTATACGTGCCCTTCTATTCTTCGGTCCGATTAGAGTGGCAGTTCGCGAGAGGAATCAAGAGACAGAGTGCGAGAGCGATCGGCAACCATACTGAGAATCGCACGCCGCCCGTTTTTCAACATAACGCTTTGAAAGCGACGCGAGAGTGCTTTTTGGTTTTTCGCAAGAACCGGACTAGCCAAACTGTTTTCTTTTTCTTCGGATAGTTGCGTTACACCGTACGTTGGTTAGAGCATTGTTAATATCGTGAACAGCTACAACGCTAGGGCCAACACGAAGGATGCCGAGTACCGATACAGTTTGAACTGCACCGAGCGCTATCAAGAGAAGAGCTGTCTTCAACGCAGTGTCTCCGCGGACAATGTTGTAATCCGTTCGCGAGGTTACAAGCCGTCGGATAGGCACGACCCGGTTAAGAGAAGCTTCCTCGAAAGTCTCACCTCGAAGATTCTGCACATCGACGTGGTGAGGACCGATTCTACGCTTCGGCTGGTTAGACGAAGATAGCCGATCGGATCTGTGATAACAGTGAGAGCGTACATATTTTGAAAATTGCAGATGGAGAGCGGTGAGACGACTCCGATCAACTTGCAGAAGCTGCTCACACCGGCTTCTGATTCGCCGGTCCTCATGCAGTCTAAGAACAGTATGACACCGATAAGATTTATGCAGGATTTGCACCGAACCATATGACTAAACGGTTGAACTTTCAGAGAAGATGTTCGCTTCCTCATACTTTTACGCACCGACTCATCCGACTGTTGAGGACCAGGTCGAACTTGCTCGTAGAATTTCCCACTCACTGAGCGATGTGAAGAACATGAAGAGCAAGGGACAATCGATGTATGTGAACAGGAAAAAGCGGTCTGTTAAGTGGATTCACGACGGAAACGGTAAGAAAATATTGTCTTCTGCGGTTCGAAGTAGCAGGTCATTGACACGGTCCTCGGTACATGATAAAAGTTCCCCGCGTTTATCGGCACATCATTTGGCAGAAGTACAAAATCGGAGTAGTTATTGTGACCGTTAAACTATGACACCGCCCTTATCCTAAAAAGTGTCCTAAAAACAAATTAAATACGTTGAAAGATTGTTTGAAACTTGAAGTCTTTTATAGTCCCGTGTGCTGCCGATTGTATAATAATTGCAATATATTTTTTTATTCCGGTATTATTAAAAACACTATGTTTTGCCGGTCGTATTAAATGTCTGTAGATATAATCCGAAATGATATTGTGAAATCATTTCATAGGCATCGAAGACGAGGAGGACACGTCTACATCGATACATAAGGTAACTATTCACAGAAAAATCGAAAGATTCAATAACACGTTCGTATGATCAATGATTATCAGTAGTGATAGCCCGGTAAGAATGTTCACGGCAGAAAAAGAAATGACATGATAAATATTGCAAACAGGACAAATTACCTTTGAAATGCGTAATGAATCCGAATGGAAAAGTACTAGACATTCACGGGATTCAGGCGTTAGGGGAGGAGGTCAACATTGAAGCAATGCCTTCTCATCCAGAGAAACTCTTCGACATTGTTCGAGATCTGAATAATCAAAGAGGTCGAGGTAAGTTAATGCCGTCCCATCATTCCAATTGTGAGACGATTGCCAATGAAATCCACTGTAAATGTTGATAGGTGCGGAAATATTCGCGAAACGCAGGAAAAGGTCCGAGAAATGGGTAGTGGACAAAGATTACCAATCGCAAGCACCTAGTACTCCAAGCATCTCGAAGGGAACGTCAATGTATCCATCAAAATTGGTGGGTGTTATGTTCCCGAATATTCTCTACATTCGCCTCATATCTTTTCCTCGACATTTCAGGAAACGAACGGCATCTCTAATTTCTCAAGTCAAACCGCATTCGCTCCTGTTACACCGATGTCGGAAAAGGAGAAGCCATTTTATAATCCCTTCACTGTAGATCTTTCTTTGGATATTCCGAATATGCCTGGCACAGGTATGTACTGCGTTCCTGTAGAAATTGTGAAATACCGCGCATCTTATGCGTTTATAACATATAGACATCGTTTGGCAAACGTTACTCGCTTGGCACCGCTGCATGCGCATTGTTACCGTCGTTGTCATTACGGTATTTCCAGCGTGAGGGACACAACATTGTAACATTTCGATGCTTACAAAATCTTTCACCGTGATCAAACAGGTCGCACTCCCACACATTGACGTTTTAAAATAAACACAACGGCATAGTCTCAATACACCGGCGCTCGTATAAGTAATAGCATTGTTAATTCATTGCGTACGGGTGACGAGAAATCTCATTCTTTAGCAAACCAAACGTTGAGGCCGGGTGACGAGACTTGACGAGTTGAGAAATTGAACATGATAATATTGTGATTGTTACGATACCAATGTAACGAAGCCTTGCGTGAGCTTATAACAGAAGATTCGCGAAATAAATGAATGTCGAAATGTCGAAACAGTAGAAAACAATCGGCCAGTATCACAATTACATCAGTGAGTCCGGTCCATTAGTCTATCGTATATTATAAAAGATTTTATTATTGTGCATTTTATTATTTGAACGATAGCATTTTAATTTGTGAGAATGAATGAATGAATCACAAAATGAATTATTGTTTGTTGATTTATCTGATGTACCAAATAACATTTCAAGTAAAAATGAACTTAGTGACAATAACGACATTGTTGCAATAAGTGCTAGTATTAAACGAAGAAAGAGGATGAATATTTTATAAATGCTTTGATTGAGCGCTCGAAAATCGCCGCACGTGACGTGCCGTTGAGTTAATACAGAGTCCACTTCGAATCTTTTATCACCGCCACAGTTACTATATACATCCCCGCTTTGATTGATTCGCCGCTGACGCGTTATCGACATTACTCGATCTGCAGATCGTTCATTTCTGCTAATCAGCGTTCTTATCCTCTTCCGAAGTTTGTCCATAACATGAATCCGTCTTGTTTTCTCTCTTATCCGCGCCAGGGGATTACATCTACAATAATTTTCGTGTAAAAACATTGCCGGACCTGTCAACATAGATCACGTTCATCTGTCACCTATCACGTTCGATCCAAATCGTTTCAGGCAAGAAACACTCGCGCCGTAGCGAACGTCTGGTGAAAAAGATTTATTTGAGGGAAGTGGCCGTGGGCACGGATGCCGATTTTCCTGCAACTAACTTGCGATCAGGCCCGTCAAACGAATCGCTGCCTAACGCCAAGCGGCAAACTAATCCATCGCTAAAGCCACATAAATCCAAACCTACCCGCAATTCCCGCAACACCGCCGCTACTAATACTCACTCTTCCCGAGTGCGGGAGAATGGCACCGCCACCCGTGATAACACCATCGAGTCGATGAATGCGATCAACGCGAAGCAAGCAGTGCCAACTGCCACAGCCGAGGAGAACGGCTACACCCCAGTTCCGGTGAAGCAGTTGATACAGGAGTTCGAAAAAACCTGCAGGCCAGTACTCCAGTACAAACAGATCAGCACCAAGGTCATTCCCACCATACAACCGTGTTCAGCCGACAGCGGCATAGCCCGTTTCTTCGACACCAACCGGAACCAGCCAAAACGCGCAGAATCGCAGAGAGCGCGAGAAATAAACGGAAAACAGGAACCGCAGCGGTTCGAACAGGTCGAAGAAGACGACGGCATCGACGAAGAGGATGATGAGAGCGAAGACGATGATATCCGGTGAGATGGCAGTGAACATCTTTCCCGCACGTTTCCCCTGTATCATCAAAATATTCGTTACGTTCTCAAAAGTGTGCAATATCATAATAGTCTCTCCACATTGCTGGAAGGCAGAGACTAGTTTTTCTTTCAAGCCCCATCTAGCTTCGTATGATTAATCATAGAGTTCCGAGGATGGAGTACGAAGATTCCAGCAGGCAGGTTGTCGAGGAGCGTCAGTTTCATGAGAGCAACGGTTATGCATCTGTGGATGAAAGCGATTATACGACGGATGACACAGATACTTCGGCGCCAGTTGACAGTTTTGGCGATGATCACACGCCGTACCGTTTGGCCTATCGACCCACGTTTTTCCCGAACGTCGTGCAACAACCTAGCATCACAAATGGGCTGCCTCGGGAGTATTCGATGTACCACGAGGAATACTCACGTAGACGAGAGTCCATCACCTCGCAGGAACTGGAGTCCCTTTACAGGAACATCGAGCAAAACGGCAATGTTGATATTGATCCGAAATATATTAATACAGAAGCTGAGGTCCCGGTCCAGGCGAAATCCCTGCTTCTGTCAATGGTGGCGTCGCAGGAGAACATCCTCGAAACGATTAAGAATTTGCGCAGTACGCCGGTACTCGATAATCTACTGTCCGGCACGTCGCCAGAATGCAATTTCGCTGAACTGTATCCAGATGTAGGCAAGTTAACAAGCATGCGCTTTTAATGGGTCCATACACAGCTTTACTGCTTCGCTTTGCAGCGGTTTCTATCGGCTTTTTAAATGTGTACTTCATTTTTTTGATTGTTTGAAGTAACGTGCCTTTTGTGGTCGAACCGTAGGATAGTTTGAAGGCCTGCGAGAAAGGCTGTTCTAGGCGAAACCTTTGGTACCGGAAAAGTAGATTAGAAAAGAATTAGAAGAGAATAGAAAAACGTGGAACGCATATGAAACATGCCGAATTGACACTTAACACGTTGACTGCCACGCGTATTTTACTATATTACAACCGCAACGGGACGAAGTACTACAGAATATGATTGAATTGTGCAAAATGAAAATAATGTGAAGGTATCGGAGACCAAAGAATTGAATCACTATTTCATATTGATTGGATTTTCAAAATTATAAATGCAACTGATTGGGTATTTTGTGAATATTTCGTGAGACCTTTTGCGCCGGTCACCGATGACCACCATGGCAGTCAAAGTGTTAATTCTACGTGTGAATCACAGAAAACGTGTTATTTCAAATAATATTTTATGGATTTCGGCATTATACTGTATCGATTAGGAGATCCGTAGGATGTCAAACATGCCGAATTGACACTTCATTCTACGTTTAAATCACAAAAAGCGTGTTATTTCAAATAATATTTTATGGATTTCGGCATTATACTGTGTCGATTAGTAGATCTGTACGATATCAAACATGCCGAATTGACACTTCATTCTACGTTTAAATCACAAAAAGCGTGTTACTACAAATAATATTTTATGAATTTCGGCATTATACTGTTTCGATTAGTAGATCTGTACGATGTCAAACATGCCGAATTGACTCTTCATTCTACGTTTGAATCACAAAACGCGTGTTATTTCAAATAATATTTTATGGATTTCGGCATTATAGTGTGTCGATCTGTACGATGTCAAACATGCCGAATTGACAATTCTACGTTTGAATCACAAAAAGCGTGTTACTACAAATAATATTTTATGGATTTCGGCATTATACTGTGTCGATCTGTACGATGTCAAATATGCCGAATTGACACTTCATTCTACGTTTGAATCACAAAAAGCGTGTTATTTCAAATAATATTTTATGAATTTCGGCATTATACTGTGTCGATTAGTAGATCTGTACAATGTCAAACATGCCGAATTGACACTTCATTCTACGTTTGAATCACAAAACGCGTGTTATTTCAAATAATATTTTATGAATTTCGGCATTATACCGTGTCGATTAGTAGATCTGTACAATGTCAAACATGCCGAATTGACACTTCATTCTACGTTTGAATCACAAAAAGCGAGTTATTTCAAATAATATTTTATGGATTTCTGTGTCATTATAGTGTGTCGATCTGTACGATGTCAAACATGCCGAATTGACAATTCTACGTTTGAATCACAAAAAGCGTGTTACTACAAATAATATTTTATGGATTTCGGCATTATACTGTGTCGATCTGTACGATGTCAAACATGCCGAATTGACACTTCATTCTACGTTTGAATCACAAAAAGCGTGTTATTTCAAACAATATTTTATGAATTTCGGCATTATACTGTGTCGATTAGTAGATCTGTACGATGTCAAACATGCCGAATTGAGACTTCATTCTACATTTAAATCACGAAAAGCGTGTTATTTCAAACAATATTTTATGAACTTCGGCATTATACTGTGTCGATTAGTAGATCTGTACAATGTCAAACATGCCGAATTGACACTTCATTCTACGTTTGAATCACAAAAAGCGTGTTATTTCAAATAATATTTTATGAATTTCGGCATTATACCGTGTCGATTAGTAGATCTTGATGTCCGTCGTTGACTGTGAAAGATCCGAATATTGTCAGATGCTGTAACTATCGAGATGTTCGCAAAATTCTCTTCTGCCGTTCACAGGAAAGAAGCTTTACGAGAGCACTCCATACAACGGTCCAAAAATCGGCAGCGTGCAAAACTTGATGAATTACAATACCGCACCCCGCGGCTGGGACCAATCGTT
This sequence comes from Cryptocheilus praepositus, assembly GCA_033815515.1. NCBI lineage: Eukaryota > Metazoa > Arthropoda > Insecta > Hymenoptera > Pompilidae > Cryptocheilus > Cryptocheilus praepositus. The sequence goes on along the minus strand of JAWWQZ010000321.1, from coordinate 339,852 downwards.
TACGGTATACAGGCCGATAAAGTTCGAGAAGCCGCAGGAAACGATGGTTTATTCCGACTTCTAGATCTGACGTTGTGTTGTTGTTTGTGCTCGTGGCTCGTGGCATCGATTCTGCCCGCGTTTCGTCTGCGGTAAGTTCACGGAACCTTTATCTAGTAAACAAAACCAAAACTACATGGACATGCTTGGCTTTGCAGGAAATAGACGACACCAGCGATAAGCCCATTTTTGGGTAGCTTCGGTCAAAGGTACCTCAAACCGCCATTTTCACAAGGCAGTGAACTAAAGTTTCTTTATCTGCGTCCCGTTGTCGACTTGAGAGTCGATTCGTCGTCAATGAAGTGTAAAACGACTACGCTACGATTCATGCTACGATCCACGCTGTGGTTTGGGCTTCATTTTGCTTGTGCACCTACTACTTTCCTTCACTCTGTCCCTATCCTTCTCTGTCACCTTCCTTTTCTTCATGCCAAAACGTTTATCATTGTTTATGCCTTTGACAGTGTTATCATTGTTGCATTTTACTTTATTATTGTATCGTTCGAATAAACGTTGTTTTCGTAATGTCCGCTCATACTTTTTTCACACACGCTCAACCACATGTTCAGTACTATCGACTAGAGATAGTGCGCGAGTTTCGATTGAAAAGAATAAATAAAGAATTTTTAAAATAAAATATACCCAGATATTATTGGCGGGAGTATGACTCAGTGCAGTTCGACGGATTAATCATCTGCAAATTTGATGTTAATGGTCGCGCACACAAAATAAATATTGTTGAATACGGCCCCCTGGGTACGGAGGGTCGTATATCATTTTGCCACTGAAAACACTTATCGACCGTTTCGATCACTATCAACGTCCAATTTGCCGCACGTGAAGTGTCATGATAAATGTAAACCAATAATCCTTGTTTTGCGCTGATACTTATCGATTTGTACACAACCGATACATGCCAATTTCGATAATCCAGCACAGATTTAATTAGTCCTCGATAACTTATTTTCTTCTTCCTACAGCGAGATGTCAACAGCGGAGCAAAGTTCGTTAATCGGCCGCAAATTCGCAGACGTTGCGTCGCTCTCTCGAAGGCGGAAACTAGAAGAAATTGTTTCACGCCACGACAGAAAATCTTCAGTCGGATCGATGGATTTTGGCGAAAGAAGAGGGACGAATTGTCTTACCGCTTTATGTTCGTCCGTTCCTTTTCGCACAGCAGAGCAAACAGTTTCCGCTTCTCTTGCCTATCGTCCTTCGCCATTATTTTTCCCCCTCTCTTAGATGCCAACAGTCCCCATCCCTCTCTTGTCTGTGTCAGCGTCGTTCAATATAATCGCTGCATGTCGCATCACTCAACAACAGTATAAGACAGTGGTCGGCATTATCTCATTAGTTGTATCTGAGACCATCGAGGGGAACGAACGTATTGCCATGTCGAAATACGTCTTGTTCTTCTGCTCTATCGGCTTATTCGGCGTTTTCGGCGTTGGGCAAGCGGCGCGGATCCCAAGACAATTGCCAGACATAACAAATGAGGCGCCCACCTGCGGATATCAGGTAAGACAGGTTCAAACGCGGGCTTTAAGGACTTTGGCACGCGTCAAGAAAGAGAAAGCGGAAGCTATGGGTCATGAGTGTCACATTTTGTACGGGTTTTAGTGTGCAACGTTGAGAACGTGTGGAAATATGATCTTGACACGGTGACTGCCGTATTTTGTTATGGTAGAACTGCGATGCGATGAAATACTGGAGAGTATGATTAACATGTTGACTGCCGAGCGTATTTTGCTATTAGAATCGTGATGCGATAAAATACTGCAGAGTATGATTAAAATGTTGACTGCAAAGCGTATTTTGTTATGTTAGAACTGCGATGCGATGAAATACTGCAGAGTATGATTAAATCGTGCAAAATAAAGGTAACGCAAAGTTTGAAGAAGCCGAAGTATCGAAGCACCATTCCAATATCAATTGCTTTTGCAAGATTGCAAATTGGCTTCATTGCGAATTATTTGCATTTTTAGTAAAATTTTTTGCACCGGTTTCCACCGTGGCAGTCAACTTGTTAACATTTTGATTGAAAACCGAATTTTGCTATGTTAGAACCGCGATGGAATGAAATACTGCAATGATTAAATCGTGCAAAATTAAGGTAACGCCGAATTATTAGAATCCAAAGTATTGCAGCACCGTTTCGATATCAATTGCTTTTACAAGATTGTAAATAAGCTTCATTGCGAATTTTTTGCATTTTTATTAAAATCTTTTGCGCCGATCACTGGTTTCCACCGTGGCAGTCAATTTGTTAATATTTTGACTGCAAAGCGAATTTTGCTATGCTAGAACCACGATGCAATAAAATACTGCAATGATTAAATCGTGCAAAATTAAGGTAACGCAGAATTATTAGAGTCCAAAGTATTAGAAGCATCGTTACAATATCAATTGCTTTTACAAGATTGCAAATGGGCTTCATTGCGATTTTTTTGCATTTTTAGTAAAATCTTTTGCACCGGTCACCGGTTTCCACCGCGGCAGTCAACTTGTTAACATGTCGATTGCAAAGCGTATTTTGCTATATTAGAACCGCGATGCAATGGAATACTGCAATGATTAAATCGTGCGAAATTAAGGTAACGCCGAATTATTAGAATTCAAAGTATTGAACCACCGTTTCAATATCAATTGCTTTTACAATATTTCAAATAGGCTTCATTGCGAATTTTTTGCATTTTTATTAAAATCCTTTGCGCCGGTCACTGGTTTCCACCGTGGCAGTCAACATGTTAACATGTTGATTGCAAAACGTATTTTGCTACGTGAGAACCGCGATGCAATGGAATACTGCAATGATTAAATCGTGCAAAATTAAGGTAACGCCGAATTATTAGAATCCAAAGTATTGAAGCACTGTTTCAATATCAATTGCTTTCACAAGATTGCAAATAGGCTTTTGCACCGGTTTCCACCATGGCAGCCAACTTGTTAACATGTTGATTGCAAAGCGTATTTTGCTATGTTAGAACCGCGATGCAATGAAATACTGCAATGATTAAATCGTGCAAAATTAAGGTAACGCCGAATTATTAGAATCAAAAGTATTGAAGCACCATTTCAATATCAATTGCTTTTACAAGATTGCAAATAGGTTTCATTGCGAATTTTTTGCATTTTTAGTAAAATACTTGACGCCGGTCACGTGTTAATAGTTATCAAAATGCGCGCGAACGTTGCAGAGCGATGACTTCGAGTCAAGTATCGAATCTGATCGACGCTAATTTCAAATGTTTTGAACGATGCACCGGATGAGTATAAAGTTTGCAAGTACAAATTACCGGTTATTTTGAGTTCATTGCACTTTTTTACTGGGGCGTGCAGAGTGGGCGGATAAAAGAAAGATTGTTGCAAAACGAAACAATGTAATCGTAGGAAAAGGGAGGGTTGTTATGAATAAACCGTTTGATTGCAGTCATGCCCGGCAGTGGATCCAAATAAATTGAACATTCATCTAATAGCGCATACTCACGATGATGTCGGCTGGTTAAAGACGGTCGACCAGTACTATTTCGGAAGTAAGTAAATGTTTACTCTCGATTTGTACGAAAACATACCCGTAATCTAATCGTAAGCCGCTAATTCTAATTCTATCTAATCGCGAACTCTTCTTCGCTCCATTAAGGTCGGTCGATGATACAGAAAGCGGGTGTTCAATACATCCTCGACAGTGTTATACAGGCGCTGAAGAATCATCCGGACAGAAAGTAATCACCAATCTTATTCGATGCTATATATTCTGTCACTGTGTTACGGTGAAACACCGAAATCTGGAGAATGTCGACTTTCACCGGTGAATGTCAACATTAACATAGTCGCTTGATGTATGTCCGAAATATTTGCTAAATACCCTTATTCCTGACTTACACTGGTAAACGTTGACATTCACCGTGCACTAATGGTGAATGTTAAACATGTTGGAGATTTATATTTTCTTCTTCGTAATTCAGTCGCTATAAAACGTCACAAGGGTGACGTAACGTTTTCGCCTCTCTTTCTGAAAGGAATAACCAAGAATTTAAAATACACAGTACATTCTATATTCAAATACAACATTACAACTTCATATGTAATATTTTTGTATTTAACTTGCAACTCTTTAAGCATACGCGTTCTTCCTCCGTGGCCTTTTCTGATGTGAGTTTCATATAGTATACTGTACAATTCTTCATTGGTAACATAATACTGTATGTCCGTTTCCCCTGGTTTTAATGGTACAATTAACTTCTCTTCATCATTAATTTTTAAAACATCAAAACGTTTTAATCGTTTGTAATCCAAAGGTGTGTTGCATTTAATTCTAGCAGAAACCACTTCAGAAAGTATTTTAGAATACGTTTCTTGAGAAAAATAAAAACAATTGTCTTCTCGTTTACCCGCAATTAATGCATTTAACTTTTCAATAAAAATATCACGATTTACTACAGTTCTTTATTGGTAACATAATACTGTATGTCCGTTTCCCCTGGTTTTAATGGTACAATTAACTTCTCTTCATCATTAATTTTTAAAACATCAAAACGTTTCAATCGTTTGTAATCCAAAGGTGTGTTGCATTTAATTCTAGCAGAAACCACTTCAGAAAGTATTTTAGAATACGTTTCTTGAGAAAAATAAAAACAATTGTCTTCTCGTTTACCCGCAATTAATGCATTTAACTTTTCAATAAAAATATCACGATTTACTACAGTTCTTCATTGGTAACATAATACTGTATGTTCGTTTCCCCTGGTTTTAATGGTACAATTAACTTCTCTTCATCATTAATTTTTAAAACATCAAAACGTTTTAATCGTTTGTAATCCAAAGGTGTGTTGCATTTAATTCTAGCAAAAACCACTTCAGAAAGTATTTTAGAATACTTTTCTTGAGAAAAATAAAAACAATTGTCTTCTCGTTTACCCGCAATTAATGCATTTAACTTTTCAAGAAAAATATCACGATTTACTACAGTTCTTCATTGGTAACATAATACTGTATGTTCGTTTCCCCTGGTTCTAATGGTACAATTAACTTCTCTTCATCATTAATTTTTAAAACATCAAAACGTTTTAATCGTTTGTAATCCAAAGGTGTGTTGTATTTAATTCTAGCAGAAACCACTTCAGAAAGTATTTTAGAATACTTTTCTTGAGAAAAATAAAAACAATTGTCTTCTCGTTTACCCGCAATTAATGCATTTAACTTTTCAATAAAAATATCACGATTTACTACAGTTCTTCATTGGTAACATAATACTGTATGTTCGTTTCCCCTGGTGTTAATGGTACAATTAACTTCTCTTCATCATTAATTTTTAAAACATCAAAACGTTTTAATTGTTTGTAATCCAAACGTGTGTTGCATTTAATTCTAGCAGAAACCACTTCAGAAAGTATTTTAGAATACTTTTCTTGAGAAAAATAAAAACAATCGTCTTCTCGTTTACCCGCAATTAATGCATTTAACTTTTCAAGAAAAATATCACGATTTACTACAGTATCCATTTAGTATAAATTAGGGTATCGGGGAAAAAATTAAGAAAACGTTGCTCGCGTTATCAAAGCTTGCATAAGACTGACAAAGCTGATTGACTCCGAGCAGAACAAAGGATTTGGCGGGAGAGAGCCGGTCGCTTGTTTTTTTACCCTTCTGTTTTGGACTTCCACTAGAGCATATCTGTGATTGTCGACACACACCGGAAAGGGTCCGAATGTACAACAATGAAATGAAATATTCGATCTTTCACCGACGTATTTGGTATCTCTTGACATTCACCGGTGAAAGTCGACGTTCTCCAATTTCGGTCATTCACCGTAACAACTGCATAGATTACATCTAAATGATAATTCCCTCTTGGACGCAGGTTCATCTACGTGGAAACCGCTTTCTTATGGAAATGGTGGCTGCGGCAAAGCGAAGAGATCAGAAACGACGTGAAAAGACTAATCGACGAAGGTCGCTTAGAAATTATAGGAGGAGCCTGGAGCATGAACGATGAGGCGGTCGCACATTATTATTCCATCATAGATCAATTTACCTGGGGATTTAGGTAGAATTTTACCAAAAATTTGATTTTTTAAAATTTGTGGTACCTGGGGTCGTTGTAATTAGTGTTGCGTTTTCTTAGACGTTTAAACGATACGTTTGGCGAATGTGCAAGGCCTCGTGTCGGATGGCAAATAGATCCTTTCGGCCACTCGAGGGAACAAGCCTCCCTTTTCGCTCAGATGGGATTCGACGGCATGCTTTTCGGACGCATCGATTATCAGGACAAGTCGCAAAGGCTCAAGGATAAGGCCATGGAGTTCATTTGGAAGTCGAGTCCTAGTTTAGGTAAAATGCGAATAAATTTATAGATCGACGTAGCGATAACGTTTGCGCATTTGTGAATTTCAGGAGATCGTGCTAATTTGTTCACAACCGCCATGTACAATGTGTATTCTCCACCGCCGGGTTTCTGCTTCGATGTACTTTGTGCCGATGAACCGATTATCGACGATCCCGATAGTCCGGATAATAACGTTGCCAAGAAGGTATTGTTTCGTTTTTATCATGACTGAAAGCCTACAGATTCCCTATACTTTGCTCTAGATCACGTATGAGAATTTCTTTGATCCTCTCACTCGTTCATTCTCTTAAGGGGTTATGCCTACTTGGGTTGGTGAAAAAAATCGACTATTTTTTTGCATTTTTTTAATGTTGCATTTGCATTTTAATGTTGCGTAATTGCATTTTCTTAATGTACATCATTTTAAGAATATTTCCTCAAAAGTACAACATAAGAATCGGAGCACACGTTCAAAAATTATATATACTTATTTATCTGGAGCGCTTTTTTATTTCTATATTTAAAAAAAGCATAAAAACGATTAAAGACAGTAAAAAATTAAAATTTTTCCAAATCCTTCGATAAAACAGCTTGAAACAACTAAAACATTTTTAAATCTATACTATAGAAAATGTTTAAAACATTTTCTATATTGTATATAATTTAAGTATTGGAATTATAATAAAACCCTAAAATATATTATATTAAATTAACAAAATATATTTTTTATTTTGTTAATTATAAATATTTTATTTTCTTTCTTTCTAGTATCTTCAAATTAAAAGTGATGGCTACTTAAGATAAAACAAAAAATTTATATAGTTCAATAAAAATTGTAGTTTCTATTAAATATTTATATAATTATCTTTATATTGTTCTAGAAGCAGGTAGGAAACAATAACATAAGAAAGCTTTAGGCAAGAGATTTTTTATTTCGGTAATAAAAGAAAAAGTTGCAACATAAAAACGAAAGTCAGTTCACCTCGAAAGACGGATTTTTTCGTAAAAGTGTTGTCATTCTTGTAAAAATTCAAATTTTTCCAAATCCTTCGTTCAAGCCCTGCCTATTGTAATGACAAATAAGTATATAAAATTAGAGTCCGATCGGTGAAGTAGTTTTTGAGAAATCGTGGTCACCGCAAGTGATGAAAATAAACGGAAGGTCTAGGAGAAGAGCCATATTTCCTCCATTTTTTAATATTTTCTTCTAAAAAAATTTACACAAGTACCACTAAATACGTACTTTTTGGTGGTATTTCGCGAATTTTGATTAGTACTCACTAAAATGGCAAAAAAAAATGTTGAAAATCATGTCATTTCGCCGATCCCAAGTAGGCATACCCCTTTAATATTACACATTTTATCAGTCATTTGTACGTAAATACCTCTCCGCTCTCTGTCTTGGGTCTACTGACATGGCGAAAACGCATTTCTGTACTAGATCGATTCATTTCTGAAATACGCGCACGAGCAAGCTCGTCACTATCGCACAAACAATGTGATACTGACGATGGGAGAAGATTTCACTTACCAACATGCGGATATGTGGTATACGAATTTGGACAAGTTGATAAGGTATTGCTATCGAATAGCGAAAAGTTCATTATGGAAAGGTCACTTGCATGCAAGCGTTTGAGACTAACATGATATTGAATCGACGCATTTAAAATTCGATGCATGTCTTTCATAAGCGCATAAAGGACAATTTCGAGCGAAGAGGAGTACCGTTCTATTAATACGTCCCAGCTTTCGATACTTCAGTTTTCTTGCCCGCCTAATTCGATCGTATCTTTGTCTGTTCAGATCGGTGCATTTCTGAAATATGCTGTCAGACAAGCACAATATTATCGCACAAACAATGTAATATTGACCATGGGAGGAGATTTCACTTATCAACAAGCCGAAATGTGGTACACGAATTTGGACAAAATAATAAGGTACTACCTTCAGCTTGAAGCCTGTTCGTTAATTGCTTATTTGCGTGTTGATTAAGTATAAATCTTAGCCTACGATGAGGACGATGATGATCATCAATTGATTTCCGTGTTCATTAAGCACTTTCGGCTTGAAGCCTACGACGAGGACGATGATGATCGCAGCAAGCAAATCGAAATGCTTGCATCTTTCAAGAGAAATAGTTTGTGTTAATTTTGACCGTGTCATCATTGTCTTTCTATCTCAGCAATGCAGTTGCATTGAACGGCTTCCTTGTTCAGCTATGAAGTAGTATTAGAAAATCCCTTCAGCTTGAAGCCTGTTCGGTAATTGCTTATTTGCGTGTTGATTAAGTATAAATCTTAGCCTACGATGAGGACGATGATGATCATAGCAAGCAAATCTAAATGCTTGCATCTTTCAAGAGAAATAGTTTGTGTTCATTTTGACAGTGTCATCATTGTCTTTCTATCTCAGCAATGCAGTTGCATTGAACGGCTTGCTTGTTCAGCTATAAAGTAGTATTAGAAAATTAGAAGGCAGACGGAGACAGAGAGCAACTTACCATCCATCATACATGTTCATGGTAAGTAACAGAAACGCGCATCGTCGCTTTTCTCGACAGGTCGAGCACTTTCTGGCATTTGCACGAACTCAGTCGCGAGCCTACCGAACAAATAACATTATTGTCACGATGGGCGATGACTTCAATTACCAGGACGCTAACATGTGGTTTACTAACTTGGATAAACTTATCAGGTAAAATGACGGTAAAGTAAGCCGCTACTAACGAGATAATTATAAGGACCTCCGCCTCTTGCCAAAATCTTACCCATCTTACAAGCACAAGCATTCATGTCACTGCAAAAATCATTTCCAGATACTCTAATGAGCGCAACAGGGATACGGTTAACTTGTTCTATTCGACGCCATCCTGCTACTTGAAATCTCTGCACGATGCAAATCGTGCTTGGCCGACTAAATCCGATGACTTCTTCCCCTACGCAAGTGATCCGCACGCATATTGGACTGGCTACTTCTCATCGAGACCAACGCAAAAGTTCTTTGAAAGAATGGGCAACAATCTCCTGCAAGTAAGGGGAACCGACAAATTTTCTATATTACTTGGCACGTCCTTTGTGCAGTAAGGGTGGGAAGATAAAGTACGATTGATGTTTAGATAAGCAAGCAACTTGTCGCGTTGACTGACTTGAGGGAGTTTGAACCCCACCTGGAACACTTCCGTGAATCGATGGGCATCATGCAGCACCACGACGCTGTTACTGGCACGGAAAAGCAAGCAGTTGCGAATGACTACGCAAGGATCCTTTACGAGAGCATGCACAATGCTCAAAGCATGATCGCCGAAGCTATAAGGTGACAAGGTTTCACAGTTTCTTCTTCTAGTATTAATGCTAAACGTACCGGTATTTTACACGTACCCATTCTTAACATGAGGGTTGATCACCAACGTTGATTTCTAGAAAGAAATTCCTAATTTATTAAAACGGGAAATTGAATAATCAGATGACATAAGAATTTACAAAAAATCAAATGAGCAAAAGAAATAACAATGAATATACAATTTTAACACTTTGACTACCACAGTGGTCACTGACCGGTAGAAAAGATTTTACTAAAAATGTAAAAAATTCGCAATGAAGCCTATTTGCAATCTTGTAAAAGCAATTGATATTGGAACGGTGTTTCCATAGTTTGGATTCTAACAACTCTGCGTTACCTTTATTTTGCATGATTTAAATTATAGTCTGCAGTATTTCATCGCATCGCGGTTTTAACATAGCAAAATACGCAAAAGATTTTACTAAAAATGCAAAAAATTCGCAATGAAGCCTATTTGCACTCTTGTAAAAGTAATTAATATTGAAACGGTGCTTCAATACTCTGGCTTCTAACAACTCTGCGTTACCTTTATTTTGCATGATTTATTTATACTCTGCAGTATTTCATCGCATCGCGGTTCTAACATATCAAAATATGCAAAAGATTTGACTAAAAATGCAAAAAATTCGACATGAAGCCTATTTGCAATCTTGTAAAAGCAAATGATATTGGAATGGTGCTTCAATACTTTGACTTTTAACAAGCATTACCTTCATTTTTGCACAATTTAATTATACTCTGCAATATTTTAGCGCATCGCGGTTCTAACATAGCAAAATATGCTTCAGCAAAATACGAAAACGATTTTACTAAAAATGCAGAAAATTTGCAATGAAGCCTATTTGCAATCTTGTAAAAGTAATTGATATTACAACGGTGTTTCAATACTCTACCTTCTAACTTTACTTTGCATGATTTAATTATACTCTGCAGTATTTCATAGCATCGCGGTTCTAACATAACAAAATACGCTTGCCAGTCAACGTGTTAAAGTAAATTTTGAAAGCTTGGTACGTTTAGTGTTAATACTAATCAAGGTGCGGCTGTTAAATAATTTTTGAGAGACCTGTTACGTTTTCCTCAGCAAATGGAGAACAGAAGGTCACAAATCAACCGATCCCCTCGAACGGGCCGGACTATTTTCGTGTTTGGAGCTGAACATCAGTTCTTGCTTCTACACAGAACAAAATGACAACTTTATCGTCACGCTGTATAATCCCTTGAGTAGACCACTGTCCACATACGTGCGACTACCAGTTGTAGGAGATGGTTATGACGTTTATGATTATGCTAGTAAGTGTCACCTTTCACAACAAACTACGTCAAGAAAAAAGTGCATTCGTCACCGTTTGTGTAATCGTAAAAATATTGTCTTCCATAGACGTCATCAAAATTCCTTCGCAAGTTGTGCCAATTCCTACTGCTGTATTGCGTATTCCTGGTCGCACCAGCAGCGCAACGAACGAATTAGTTTTCCGTGCCACCCACGTACCCGCTTTGGGATTCAAAAGATACGCAGTAATGCGTCTTCCGCCAAATAATCCGACTGAAGAGAATGTCGAACCTTACGTCGAGCCAACTTCCATTAGTAACGATGTAAGTTCCTTGCGTTAAAGGGAAAATTCTTCTGTTCTGCAGTTATGCCGCATTTATTGTATCATGTTTCAGCTCTATGATGTATCCGTCGACGAAGCCGGTCACATTGTTGTACTTTATAACAAAGAGAAGAACATGGATTTCGTCCAGGCATTCCATTATTATGAGGGAGCGGAGGGCAACAATCGCGTGTTTGAGAATCGTTCTTCTGGAGCGTATATTTTCCGTCCAAAACAAGCATTTTTCCATAATTTCACGCGCAGCGGACCTTACCGTATTGTTAAAGGTAATATTGTTTGGATAATATAAGGTTGATACGTTGCTGGTGTCCGTTTATATAAGTCTGACACCATTATGTTCTGATTCCAGGTCCATTGGTGGAAGAAATTCATCAACAGGTGAACGATTGGATTAGTCAAGTTGTTCGCATTTACAGCGGAGAGGACCGCGTTGAGTTCGATTGGCTTGTCGGGCCGATTCCAGTCGGGTAAGATCATTATTATTCGTACAATTTGCTCAAATACTTTTAGCGAGTACACGTGGATGAAACAATTAATCTTTAACTTGCAGAGACAAAGTTGGTAAAGAAGTTATATCGACATACACAAGCAATCTTAAAACGGATGGCGTCTTTTACACGGATAGTAATGGTAGAGAGATGCTCAAGCGAATAAGGAATTATCGTCCAACGTGGAACGTGGAACTACATGAACCTATATCTGGAAACTACTATCCAGTTACCAGCAAAATCTCGCTTAAGGATCAGGATAAATATCTCAAATTGAACGTTTTAACTGATCGATCTCAAGGAGGCACGAGTATGCGTGACGGTGAAGTTGAACTAATGGTAAGTTTTAGTATGTCAAAATGAATACCTTGACTGCCGTGCGTATTTTGCTGTATTAGAACGGCGATGCTATGAAATACTTCAGCGTTTGACTGAATTATGCAAAATGTAAATAATGTGCAGGTATTGGAGACCAAAGGACTGCGTCACTATTCTAATAACTGCATTTATAAAATAATTATTGCTACCCATTTCCAATATTTTGGATTTTCGGTAAAATCTCTTGCACCGGTCAGCGGTGATCATTACGGCAGTCAAAGTGTTAAATTAATATTCGACCATGGTTTGTATTAACACGTTGACTGCCGTGCGTATTTTGCTATATTAAAGCGGCGATGCTATAAAATACTATAGCCTTTGACTGAGTTATGCAAAATGTACATAATGTGCAGGTATTGGAGACCAAAGGATTGCGTCACTATTCTAATAACTGCCTTTATAAAATAATTATTGCTACCCATTCCGAATATTTTGGATCTTCAGTAAAATCTCTTGCGCCGATCCGCACGGCAGTCAAAGTGTTAATAGATATCAAATCAATAGACATTGATCACTCCCCATCATCGTCGCAGTTAAAACTTATTACTTTATTAATGCAGTTATTAGAATAGTGATTCAATTCTTTGACCTCCGATAACTTCGCATTACTTTCATTTTGCACAATTCTATCATATTCTGTGATACCTTATCACGTTGCGGTTTTAACACTTTGACTGCCGTGATGGTCACCGCTGACCGACGCAAGAAATTGTACTGCAGATACAAAATATTCACAAAGTGTTAATAGACATCAAATCAATAGACATTGATCACTTCCCATCATTGTCGCAGTTAACGCTTATTACTTTATAAATGCAGTTGTTGTTAGAACAGTGATTCAATTCTTTGGCCTCCGATACCTTCGCATTACTTTAATTTTGCACAATTCAATCCTATTCTGTAATATCTTATCACGTTGCGGTTTTAACACTTTGACTGCCGTGATGGTCACCGGTGACCGACGCAAGAGATTTTACTGCAGATACAAAATATTCACAAAGTGTTAATAGACATCAAATCAATAGACATTGATCACTTCCCATAATCGTCGCAGTTATCACTTATTACTTTATAAATGCAGTTGTTGTTGATATGAAGATCCAAAATATTCACAATGGGTAGCAATAATTATTTTATAATTGCAGTTATTCTTAGAATAGTGATGCGATCCTTTGGTTTCCAATGCACAATATTTACATTTTGCATCAGTCAGTCAAACGCTGTAGTATTTCATAGTATCGCTGTTCTAATACAGCAAAACACGCACGGCAGTCAACGTGTTAATACAAACGTTATTAAACAAGGGTTTCGTAACATGCCAAGGTTTTTAAAAAAGTCACAATATAGACCCATCCGACCAAAAGAGGCCAATAATATTGCTTAACACTTTGACTACCGTGATGGTCACCGTTGACAATGGGTAACAATAATTATTTTATAAATGCAGTTATTGTTAGAATAGTGATGTGATCCTTTGGTCTGCAATACCTGCAAATTATTTACATTTTGCATAATTCAGTGGAACGCTGTAGTATTTCATAGCATCGCTGTTCTAATATAGTAAAATACGCTTGGCAGTCAACGTGTTAAAACTTACTGTGAGCTAAAAAAATCCTTCTAGATTTTCTTGCATGCCATGAAACGTTTACTTATACTTAGTCGTTGCTGTAACTGATAATTGAATTTTCAGCTTCACCGAAGACTACTCAACGACGACGCATTCGGCGTTGGCGAAGCTCTTAACGAATCAGCTTTCGGAGAAGGTCTTGTAGTAAGAGGTTCTCACTACGTCGTCGGAGGAAGCGCCAAGAATTTAGACGTGATGGCACTAAAAGAGAAAGAATATGCGTTAAAAATGGCTCTGCGGCCATTTACTCTTATCACTCCCTTTACTGACGACATTTCCCCACCAATTACACCAATTCCTGGTGTAAGTTCATACTAATAATACTAGATTATCCAATAAGATGATTGTCGCCGAGTAATAGGCCGTCATTTTGTACATTAAGCATTCATGTCGACACTTTTCTTCTTCTGTAGATTTCTGGCCTGGCCAAACCGTTACCAGCGAATGTTCACATTCTCACTTTAGAGCCCTGGAAAGATAACACTATTCTTTTAAGACTTGAACATTTGTTCGAAGTTGGTGAAGCAACTCAACTCTCGCAACCTGTTGATATTGACATTCAGGTACGCCAGTCAATATATTTAATTTATGGTCACATTTTTTACGTTTAGATTGTAGTATTTCTGCTTGCTTAACTTTTTGGGTTAATATTTATTTATGAATACTTTTGTGTGAGAAATTAGTGGTTAAATTTGATTGCTTTGTTAGGATCTGTTTTCAACATTCAACATTACGTCCGTTGAGGAAACAACGCTTGGAGGCAATCAATGGCTGAAGGATGCGAATCGTTTTGAATGGCAAGCCGAATCCAACGATGTTCTAAGCGCAGATTTTTCGTCTAATCCGAAACCGATAAAATGGGCAGGCGAAACAGATGTGATCAATGTTCACCTCGAGCCAATGGAAATAAGAACATTCATTCTAAAAGTGTCCTTTAAAGAACGTTAATTCTAAGTGTTCTTTACAACACGACTTTGTATGACGAAACTGTCCTCTGTTATAAGATGGTTTTTATTTTTTTTACATCTTGTGTGTATATTGTTATTGCTAAATGCAAATGAATAAAAGTAACGCGAGGAAGGCAGAAGAGAAAAAATTGAAGAATTACGTAATCTATCCGTAAAATAATGAGTTAAGAAATATAAAAATCTTTGTTCCCTAACTAGTTTATCTCAATTGCATAATTATAAGTTTCACGAGGGTTTGCAATAATCCGTTGGAAATAAGAACATTCATTCTAAAAGTGTCCTTTAAAGAACGTTAATTCTAAGTGTTCTTTACAACACGACTTTGTATGACGAAACTGTCCTCTGTTATAAGATGGTTTTTATTTTTTTTACATCTTGTGTGTATATTGTTATTGCTAAATGCAAATGAATAAAAGTAGCGCGAGGAAGGCAGAAGAGAAAAAATTGAAGAATTACGTAATCTATCCGTAAAACAATGAGTTAAGAAACATAAAAATATTTGTTCTCTAACTAGTTTATCTCAATTGCATAATTATAAGTTTCACGAGGGTTTGCAATAATCCGTTGGAAATAAGAACATTCATTCTAAAAGTGTCCTTTAAAGAACGTTAATTCTAAGTGTTCTTTACAACACGACTTTGTATGACGAAACTGTCCTCTGCTATAAGATGGTTTTTATTTTTTTTACATCTTGTGCGTATATTGTTACTGTTAATAAATGCAAATGAATAAAAGTGACGCGAGGAAGGCAGAAGAGAAAAAATTGAAGAATCACGTAATCTATCCGTAAAACAATGTTAAGAAATATAAAAATATTTGTTCCCTAATTGCATAATTATAAGTTTCACGAGAGTTTGCAATCGTCAGTGTTCAACTTTTCGAATTGTACTGTACATTTTACAGCACTTCTTATGTTATGTTAACTTTTACTTTCGATGGAAACAAGAGTATGTATATAGAAAACTCGATATTAGGTTATACAAACACCATACATGACAGGCAAGAACATCAATTAACCACTCTTCCTTCTACTAACAACATACTACCGAAGAGAATACCTCCCATGAGGTTTTCAGAATTAAGATGCAAACGTGAAATGGATTTCCCTACATTAATGAACAAAGTGACTTATATGAAACTACGGCGATCGTCTAGATAAAAAGATTTAACATACTATGTACGTATCAATTTAATTTCAGACTTGACCTACATACGAAGTTACTTGCGTTACATCACTAACCGTCCTTTATCGAAATGTCAAATACCGAGGAGGAAACATGGGCTCAAACCGTAATCTCTATCACACCGGAAGACGACGCTGTCCTTCGGGAGATAGCAATGACAGCAGAAATTTCCGCCAAAGGCGATACACCGTTAGATTTGAATCCCGACACTATTGTTCATAGACGAGCGTTGAACTCCAAGTACGTGATGAGCGAGCTTCTATTAGACGTGTCGACGCAGGACGCCGAAATTCAGACTTATCTGCAGGGGGTCCCCGTGGTCGATCTCATGATCCCAAAAAAAGACGCCACTGCACAGACAATGTACATGCGTGCATTATGCTCATCCTTCAAAAAGCAAAAGGACATTATGAGTAAATTGTTAGCTCGTCATCGTAGTTAGAACCATCAGACGTACGATCCATTCTTTCAGCATCTATGAACGAAGAGCCGACCCCTACGTTGAAAGTGACCAGACATGTGCAAACGTTTATCTCAATCGACCCAAGCGAAGAAATGCACGTAGCAATTCAGTCACTGTCTGAAGAAATCGACACCTCCGAAGTTCTTGCTGTTGATGACAGAGACGAGGCGGATTCAGAAGTAAGAGGTATTCTTCAACTGGTGGTTAATCGGTCATTGTGGATAGCTGAACCATTTACTGGAGTACCTCAAGAAGACCCTGAGAAATTCGAAAGTAGGGAAGCTCAGACGCATTTGCGGTTCAGCGGAGTAAATGGTAAAATAGTGGTGGATAGTGAAACCCAAACGGGATTGACTTGCAGTGCGAAGGAATCCAATACGGCGCTTCTTGCTGATTATCAAGTAAGCATTATGTATTCTATGTTGCTTTTGTGTGGAATCTGTTACTGGGAGTTGATGTGTTACGTTTCTTGCTGTCTGTGATTGATATCTGCTTTTGTATGGAACCTGTTACTGGGAGTTGATGTGTTACTTTTCTTCCTGTCTGTGATTGATATCTGCTTATTGCTTGTATCTGCTTTTGTATGGAATCTGTTACTGGGAGTTAATGTGTTACGTTTCTTGCTGTCTGTGATTGATATCTGCTTTTGTATGGAACCTGTTACTGGGAGTTGATGTGTTACTTTTCTTGGTGTCTGTGATTGATATCTGCTTATTGCTTATATCTGCTTTTGTATGGAACCTGTTACTGGGAGTTGATGTCTTACTTTTCTTGCTGTCTGTGATTGGTATCTGCTTATTGCTTATATCTGCTTTTGTGTGGACCCTGTTACTGGGAGTTGATGTGTTACTTTTCTTCCTGTCTGTGATTGATATCTGCTTATTGCTTGTATCTGCTTTTGTATGGAACCTGTTACTGGGAGTTAATGTGTTACTTTTCTTGCTGTCTGTGATTGATATCTGCTTATTGCCTATATCTGCTTTTGTATGGAACCTGTTACTGGGAGTTGATGTGTTACTTTTCTTGCTGTCTGTGATTGATATCTGCTTATTGCTTATATCTGCTTTTGTATGGAACCTGTTACTGGGAGTTGATGTCTTACTTTTCTTGCTGTCTGTGATTGGTATCTGCTTATTGCTTATATCTGCTTTTGTGTGGACCCTGTTACTGGGAGTTGATGTGTTACTTTTCTTCCTGTCTGTGATTGATATCTGCTTATTGCTTGTATCTGCTTTTGCATGGAACCTGTTACTGGGAGTTAATGTGTTACTTTTCTTGCTGTCTGTGATTGATATCTGCTTATTGCTTATATCTGCTTTTGTATGGAACCTGTTACTGGGAGTTGATGTGTTACTTTTCTTGCTGTCTGTGATTGATATCTGCTTATTGCTTATATCTGCTTTTGTATGGAACCTGTTACTGGGAGTTGATGTCTTACTTTTCTTGCTGCCTGTGATTGGTATCTGCTTATTGCTTATATCTGCTTTTGTGTGGACCCTGTTACTGGGAGTTGATGTGTTACTTTTCTTGCTGTCTGTGATTGATATCTGCTTATTGCTTGTATCTGCTTTTGTATGGAACCTGTTACTGGGAGTTGATGTGTTACTTTTCTTGCTGTCTGTGATTGATATCTGCTTATTGCTTATATCTGCTTTTGTATGGAACCTGTTACTGGGAGTTGATGTGTTACTTTTCTTGGTGTCTGTGATTGATATCTGCTTATTGCTTGTATCTGCTTTTGTATGGAACCTGTTACTGGGAGTTGATGTGTTACTTTTCTTGCTGTCTATGATTGATATCTGCTTATTGCTTATATCTGCTTTTGTATGGAACCTGTTACTGGGAGTTGATGTGTTACTTTTCTTGCTGTCTGTGATTGATATCTGCTTATTGCTTGTATCTGCTTTTGTATGGAACCTGTTACTGGGAGTTGATGTGTTACTTTTCTTGCTGTCTGTGATTGATATCTGCTTATTGCTTGTATCTGCTTTTGTATGGAACCTGTTACTGGGAGTTGATGTGTTACTTTCCTTGCTGTCTGTGATTAATATCTGCTTTTGTATGGAACTTGTTACTGGGAGTTGATGTGTTACTTTTCTTGGTGTCTGTGATTAAACCAAGGAAACGAAGGGACTCGTGAAGGAGATTCTCGAAGAATGTTTCAACACGGGAATTATACCACATCTCGTGGTGACTGAAGTAATCGATGAAATTGTAGATCAGTGTGTAGAGAGAATCAGGTATCCGATGGAAACTCGAGAGACACAAACGGTGGCCACCTATAGGATAAGTTCCTTGAGGGACGAAGATCTTATAAAGAAGTTAAGGCGGTCGGTGGTTGTTGATCCCTTTGAATCGTCTATTGTTGTTGTTACACTGCTCAATAATCTGCTGCAAACAGTGTGCGAACAAGTTGTTGAAGATGCTGAACTTATCGGCAAAGATATAATTTTGTCTACCGTGCGCAGAGTAATACTCATAGGCACAAAACTCGCTGAAATTCGGAAAGCAGCTGAACGTGAGTATTTTCATCGACTTTGTCATAATACGTACATTGCGTTTCATGTAACGAAATTCTCGTGCAACATAGTAGGACTTTGCCGATTTCTGCTTTGGTACTTTTCTGCAATACGATTTCATTAGCCTCGTTATGTGGGAGTTATTGTACTTTCTCATTCATTCATAATGAAAAAATTACAATTAATCCTAAATACCTAAATAATTTGTATTTTTTTACCATAAATCGCACCTTTCAATCTAACTGCTTACAATTTATTCATAGCAAAATCTATGGACCATGTGTTTGAGCAAAGACGGAAGAAGATCATCGACTCGATGATCAAGAAAGAAACAGAAACTGCTTCGATGCAGACTGAAATTGGTGGTGTACGGGAGCCCATAAAGATGAAGAGGCCCACAGAAAAAGTTTGCAGCATTTGTCCGAGGCCTTCCATTTGCGGTCCTTGTTGCGCACAAACAGAATATGACGAGATGATCTCTCAGAGAGACAGTTCCACAGAAGCACCGTGGAAGACAGGACGAATCCTTCGCACACAAGATATTCTACTGGCTTACAAGCCTTGTTACGTCGTCATGGCAGAATCCGGTTCCGATTTATCTTCACAAATTCAACCCACTCAGCCACAGACTCCAGCACGACCACCGCAGCAGCCATGTTCTCATCCACTATGCTTAGAACGTCCGCTTGATGCTGTAATTGACTCTTCGGAAGAATCAAGTAATACGATCGATGTGCTTCTGCAGCCTCGACAACAATCCACTCATGCAGATTCGGTCACGGGGTGGTCTCAAGCTATTGACGCTGCTCTGACAAAGCCTTGGTCCATTCGAGGTAACGTTCATTCTTTATTAACACGTTGACTGTCAAGCGTAGCTTGCTATGTTAAAACCGCGATGCGATGAAATACTACAGAGTATAATTAAATCATGTAAAATAAAGTTAGAAGCCAGAGTATTGAAGCACCGTTCCAATATCAATTACTTTTACAAGATTGCAAATGGACTTGATTGCAATTTTTTGCAATTTTAGTAAAATCGTTTTCGTATATTGCTCAAGCGTATTTTCCTATGTTAAAACCGCGATGCAATGAAATACTGCAGAGCATAATTTAAATCATGCAGAATAAAGGTAACGCAGAGTTGTTAGAAGCCAAAGTATTGAAGTACCGTTTCAATATCAATTGCTTTTACAAGATTGCAAATAGGTTTCATTGCGAATTTTTTGCATTTTCAGTAAAATCTTTTGCGTATTTTGCTGAAGCATATTTTGCTATGTTTGAACCGCGATGCGATGAAATAGTGGAGAATATAATAAAATCGGGTCAAATAAAGGTAACGCAGAGTTGTTAGAAGCCAAAGTATTGAAGTACCGTTTCAATATCAATTGCTTTTACAAGATTGCAAATAGGTTTCATTGCGAATTTTTTGCATTTTCAGTAAAATCTTTTGCGTATTTTGCTGAAGCATATTTTGCTATGTTTGAACCGCGATGCGATGAAATAGTGGAGAATATAATTAAATCAGGTCAAATAAAGGTAACGCAGAGTTGTTAGAAGCCAAAGTATGAAAGCACCGTTCCAATATCAATTGCTTTTGCAAGATTGTAAATAGGCTTCATTGCGAATTTTTTGCATTTTTAGTAAAATCTTTTGCGAATTTTGCTGAAGCGTATTTTGCTATGTTAGAATCGCGATGCGCCGAAATACTGCAGAGTATAATTAAATCGTGCAAAATAAAGGTAACGCAAATTTGTAAGAAGCCAAACTATTGAAGAACCGGTCCAGTATCAATTGCTTTTACAAGATTGCAAATAGCATTGCGAATTTTTTGCATTTTCATTAAAATCTTTTGCGTATCTTGCAAAGTGTTGAAGCACCAGTCCAGTATCAATTGCTTTTACAAGATGACAAATAGGTTTCATTGCGAATTTTTTGCATTTTTAGTCAAATATTTTGCATCGGTCACCGGTGACCACCATCGCAGTCAGTGTGTTAAACTAATAGTCGAGTTTGGTTTGTATTAAGTAATATTATTGGCCTGCTTTGGTCGAATGGGTCTATATTGTGGCTTTTTTTAAAAACCTTAGCATGTTACGAGACCCTTGGGTTTTCAACTCAGAAGTCTTTTTTACAGGAAAATTGCGGCTTAATTATAAACTTATGTCTATTTTGTTTATATACGGTATTGTAATCCTATTTACATTATTCCATGGTGAAGGGGATCCCCTGGAAGATACTTTTCTTCTATGTAATTTTCGTACATTTCAATGATTAAGAAACAAAATTGAAATAACATTGTAAGATACAATTTTTTGGTAAAATAGACTTCTGGTGAGGAAACATAGGTTTCAACAAATGTTGTATTTTTTTTAGAAAATGAACATTTCTTAATTTAAAGTAAGAGGATGTAACAATGGTTCCTTACGCGTCCATCTTCTATCTGTTTCGCTTATCATCTGCTTATGCTTTTCGTTTTCCATTATATATTACAGGATCTAGGAGCACGATTAGCAAAACCATTACAGATCATCGTGGCAAATCGATATCCGACTCAACGAACAGTACTCTTCCAAAGTCGCAGAGCAGCGGAATCGTAGTTCAAGCCCCGCAGGCGCTACAAATATTGAAAAACACGTTTTGCGCCACCGACACGAGTCGTGCTCGAATCAAAGTGGGACGTAGCCCGATGCACAAAGAAGAAAGAGTCCTCAAGATCGCATGTCCCGTTTGTGAGTCCTGCGAACAGGACAAGCCCGTGGACGGTAGATGCACGAATAACTCACCGACTATACGTGAAAATTGTGAACTTAACTCTACCGCCCCCGAGATGTGTGGTTATTCTGCGGAAGACTCTTCCAGTTTCTGCAAAACGGGGTCTGCCAGTTTAAAACATAACAATCGTTCAATGAGCACATGTCAACAGTCGTACACTGATAAACAGCAGGACGAGTACTTTAAGCTCATACCCGTACAGTGCTTATCAGATTCGGACTCGTAGAAAGTGTCCACCTTTTTCCTTTATTCGCCCGTACGTTGGGCATGTGTCGGAAATCTGTTGTGCTAAATTCAACGCTAATTAAATTTGTATATAACACAGTTTAATACACAGACGTAGCCCGATGCACAAAGAAGAAAGAGTCCTCAAGATCGCATGTCCCGTTTGTGAGTCCTGCGAACAGGACAAGCCCGTGGACGGTAAATGCACGAATAACTCACCGACTATACGTGAAACTTGTGAAGTTAACTCTACCGCCCCGAGATGTGTGGTTATTCTGCGGAAGACTCTTCCAGTTTCTGCAAAACGGGGTCTGCCACTTTAAAACATAACAATCGATCAATGAGCACATGTCAACAGTCGTACACTGATAAACAGCAGGACGAGTACTTTAAGCTCATACCCGTACAGTGCTTATCAGATTCGGACTCGTAGAAAGTGTCCACCTTTTTCCTTTATTCGTCCGTACGTTGGGCATGTGTCGGAAATCTGTTGTGCTAAATTCAACGCTAATTAAATTTGTATATAACACAGTTTAATACACAGACGTAGCCCGATGCACAAAGACGAGAGAGTTCTTAAAATCGCATGTCCTGTTTGTGAGTCCTGCGAACAGGACAAGCCCGTGGACGGTAGATGCATGAATAACTCACCGACTATACGTGAAACTTGTGAAGTTAACTCTACCGCCCCCGAGATGTGTGGTTATTCTGCGGAAGACTCTTCCAGTTTCTGCAAAACGGGGTCTGCCAGTTTAAAACATAACAATCGTTCAATGAGCACATGTCAACAGTCGTACACTGATAAACAGCAGGACGAGTACTTTAAGCTCATACCCGTACAGTGCTTATCAGATTCGGACTCGTAGAAAGTGTCCACCTTTTTCCTTTATTCGTCCGTACGTTGGGCATGTGTCGGAAATCTGTTGTGCTAAATTCAACGCTAATTAAATTTGTATATAACACAGTTTAATACACAGACGTAGCCCGATGCACAAAGAAGAGAGAGTTCTTAAGATCGCATGTCCTGTTTGTGAGTCCTGCGAACAGGACAAGCCCGTGGACGGTAGATGCATGAATAACTCACCGACTATACGTGAAAATTGTGAAGTTAACTCTACCGCCCCCGAGATGTGTGGTTATTCTGCGGAAGACTCTTCCAGTTTCTGCAAAACGGGGTCTGCCGCTTTAAAGCATAACAATCGTTCAATGAGCACATGTCAACAGTCGTACACTGATAAACAGCAGGACGAGTACTTTAAGCTCATACCCGTACAGTGCTTATCAGATTCGGACTCGTAGAAAGTGTCCACCTTTTTCCTTTATTCGCCCGTACGTTGGGCATGTGTCGGAAATCTGTTGTGCTAAATTCAACGCTAATTAAATTTGTATATAACACAGTTTAATACACAGACGTAGCCCGATGCACAAAGAAGAGAGAGTTCTTAAGATCGCATGTCCTGTTTGTGAGTCCTGCGAACAGGACAAGCCCGTGGACGGTAGATGCATGAATAACTCACCAACTATACATGAAAATTGTGAACTTAACTCTACCGCCCCCGAGATGTGTGGTTATTCTGCGGAAGACTCTTCCAGTTTCTGCAAAACGGGGTCTGCCAGTTTAAAACATAACAATCGTTCAATGAGCACATGTCAACAGTCGTACACTGATAAACAGCAGGACGAGTACTTTAAGCTCATACCCGTACAGTGCTTATCAGATTCGGACTCGTAGAAAGTGTCCACCTTTTTCCTTTATTCGCCCGTACGTTGGGCATGTGTCGGAAATCTGTTGTGCTAAATTCAACGCTAATTAAATTTGTATATAACACAGTTTAATACACAGACGTAGCCCGATGCACAAAGAAGAAAGAGTCCTCAAGATCGCATGTCCCGTTTGTGAGTCCTGCGAACAGGACAAGCCCGTGGACGGTAAATGCACGAATAACTCACCGACTATACGTGAAACTTGTGAAGTTAACTCTACCGCCCCCGAGATGTGTGGTTATTCTGCGGAAGACTCTTCCAGTTTCTGCAAAACGGGGTCTGCCACTTTAAAACATAACAATCGATCAATGAGCACATGTCAACAGTCGTACACTGATAAACAGCAGGACGAGTACTTTAAGCTCATACCCGTACAGTGCTTATCAGATTCGGACTCGTAGAAAGTGTCCACCTTTTTCCTTTATTCGTCCGTACGTTGGGCATGTGTCGGAAATCTGTTGTGCTAAATTCAACGCTAATTAAATTTGTATATAACACAGTTTAATACACAGACGTAGCCCGATGCACAAAGACGAGAGAGTTCTTAAAATCGCATGTCCTGTTTGTGAGTCCTGCGAACAGGACAAGCCCGTGGACGGTAGATGCATGAATAACTCACCGACTATACGTGAAACTTGTGAAGTTAACTCTACCGCCCCCGAGATGTGTGGTTATTCTGCGGAAGACTCTTCCAGTTTCTGCAAAACGGGGTCTGCCAGTTTAAAACATAACAATCGTTCAATGAGCACATGTCAACAGTCGTACACTGATAAACAGCAGGACGAGTACTTTAAGCTCATACCCGT
The DNA here is from genome assembly GCA_033815515.1 of Cryptocheilus praepositus. NCBI lineage: Eukaryota > Metazoa > Arthropoda > Insecta > Hymenoptera > Pompilidae > Cryptocheilus > Cryptocheilus praepositus. Next base: position 315,339 of record JAWWQZ010000321.1, on the reverse strand, counting down.
ACAGTGCTTATCAGATTCGGACTCGTAGAAAGTGTCCACCTTTTTCCTTTATTCGTCCGTACGTTGGGCATGTGTCGGAAATCTGTTGTGCTAAATTCAACGCTAATTAAATTTGTATATAACACAGTTTAATACACAGACGTAGCCCGATGCACAAAGAAGAGAGAGTTCTTAAGATCGCATGTCCTGTTTGTGAGTCCTGCGAACAGGACAAGCCCGTGGACGGTAGATGCATGAATAACTCACCGACTATACGTGAAAATTGTGAAGTTAACTCTACCGCCCCCGAGATGTGTGGTTATTCTGCGGAAGACTCTTCCAGTTTCTGCAAAACGGGGTCTGCCGCTTTAAAGCATAACAATCGTTCAATGAGCACATGTCAACAGTCGTACACTGATAAACAGCAGGACGAGTACTTTAAGCTCATACCCGTACAGTGCTTATCAGATTCGGACTCGTAGAAAGTGTCCACCTTTTTCCTTTATTCGTCCGTACGTTGGGCATGTGTCGGAAATCTGTTGTGCTAAATTCAACGCTAATTAAATTTGTATATAACACAGTTTAATACACAGACGTAGCCCGATGCACAAAGAAGAGAGAGTTCTTAAGATCGCATGTCCTGTTTGTGAGTCCTGCGAACAGGACAAGCCCGTGGACGGTAGATGCATGAATAACTCACCAACTATACATGAAAATTGTGAACTTAACTCTACCGCCCCCGAGATGTGTGGTTATTCTGCGGAAGACTCTTCCAGTTTCTGCAAAACGGGGTCTGCCAGTTTAAAACATAACAATCGTTCAATGAGCACATGTCAACAGTCGTACACTGATAAACAGCAGGACGAGTACTTTAAGCTCATACCCGTACAGTGCTTATCAGATTCGGACTCGTAGAAAGTGTCCACCTTTTTCCTTTATTCGTCCGTACGTTGGGCATGTGTCGGAAATCTGTTGTGCTAAATTCAACGCTAATTAAATTTGTATATAACACAGTTTAATACACAGACGTAGCCCGATGCACAAAGAAGAGAGAGTTCTTAAGATCGCATGTCCTGTTTGTGAGTCCTGCGAACAGGACAAACCCGTGGACGGTAGATGCACGAATAACTCACCAACTATACATGGATATTGTGAACTTAACTCTACCGCCCCCGAGATGTGTGGTTATTCTGCGGAAGACTCTTCCAGTTTCTGCAAAACGGGGTCTGCCGCTTTAAAGCATAACAATCGTTCAATGAGCACATGTCAACAGTCGTACACTGATAAACAGCAGGACGAGTACTTTAAGCTCATACCCGTACAGTGCTTATCAGATTCGGACTCGTAGAAAGTGTCCACCTTTTTCCTTTATTCGTCCGTACGTTTGGCATGTGTCGGAAATCTGTTGTGCTAAATTCAACGCTAATTAAATTTGTATATAACACAGTTTAATGTAATATCGTATTAGCGTACACATATTATACACAGTGTACATACATACAAACACACACACGCACATACGTACATACAATGTGACGCACAATTTTCGCGCACACATACCCGGACACGTTTGATGCTTGCTTTCGAACACTGTCATACTAATCCGAATAAAAGCCAAACATTCTGGCAAGACTAGGAAGGAAGGAACCTTCACGTTAGTACATGTAATGCTATAATACAAATAGTACCGGTATCGTTATAATAAGTATTGCTTTGTAACGCGTTGTCATCTACCAAAAGACTTCCCTCCTTCCCGCAGATTTACGAAGGTTCTTGTAATTATATATTGGGTTGGAGGGAAAGTTCTGTCGTATTTTTAATAGGCAGGTTCTTGTAAAAAAAAAAACATCTGGCTACTGAGTCACTCGGATTTTTTGTTTGTTTTTTATAGCTGCTGTATAATATAAAAGGAGTCCTTTTTTACCGTTCATCATTTACTTATGATATTTAAAGTGAAAAACATGTCAGTAGATAAAGTGCATTTACGACACTGCATTTTGTATGAATTCCAAAAAGGAAGCAACGCATCGGTTGCATGTAAAAATTTGTGTGCGGTATTTGGAAAATATATTGTAAATGTTCGTACATGTCAAAGATGGTTTAGCAAATTTCGTTCCGAGGATCTGAGCCTCCAAGAAAGTGATCGATCTGGACGACCATCCAAGATCGATAATGATGTTTTACGATCCATGTTGGAAAATAATCCACATTTAACAAGTCGAGAGATTGCAGAAGAGTTTGGCATTCATCATACAACACATTAAATGTATTGTGATTAATATTAAACACATGTTTTTATAAATTAATTCAAATATTTTCTTTAAAATACGACAGAACTTTCCCTCCAACCCAATAGAAACGTATTACGCATAAACGCCTCTGCCAAGAAATACGGTTACGAGTTTATCGCAAGTTAAATACGATAATTCCGAGATTAAATTTTTCTTGTACCCGGCACACTTCGCAACAAGGTCAATAATTGTTTGACTCAAGTATAAGTATAATCACGAGGTATGGTTCGGCAAAAAGTCAATAGACGTACGCTGCTATCGAGTCACTTAATTTTGACCCCGATCGTTTCCCAGCCATGTACGAATCTGCCATCTGAATGTTCTCAGGAAACTGAGAAAAGTGATGAAAATAGCGGATCGTTGTCAAATGACAAACCCGGTATAATCTATTGGTGTACATTTTCAAAAATAAGTATAAATTACAAAATAAGCACGCGCGCGGAAACGTGCATGAAGTACGTACAAGGAAATCGTTTGGTAGAAATGTGTACTAACATCGACACTGGATGACAATGAGAAAAATTGTAGGACGTATCGCACGTTTCCTGCGCTATAATAGCCCATAGAAAAGAACACATTTTTTGTACGAAAACAATTGGGTTGTTCGGAAAGTAATTTCGTTTTTTCCCGACAGAAGATTTAATTGTATTTTTTTTGCACCCAACTTCACACTTAAGCCGCATAATCATGTAATGATCAAACGAACTTACCTTAAGTGAAGTTCGATCACAATTATGTGAACAGCTTCATTCTTTGCGATTTGTATTTATATTTATATATTGTAAATCGCAAAGAATGAAGCTGTGAAACAGAATATATGTTCTGAGAGCTGATATAGCAAGGCTTGTGTGTAAAAAAGTCCAATTGATTCTACGCAGTGGTTTTTGGTTGATGCCCTTTTAAATATGGAGAGCAATAAGCAGCATTTTCGTAATATTTTACTGTTTTACTGTAGAAAAGGTAAAAATGCTGTTCAAGCCAGAAAGAAATCAGCCGATGTGTATGGAGAAGATGTGTTGACAGTACGCCAGTGCCAGAACTGGTTTACAAAATTTCGATCCGGCAATTTTGATGTCGAAGATGCACCACGTTCTGGAAAGCCGGTTGAAGTTGATGAAAACACGGTAAAGGCATTAGTTGATGCAAACCGGCGAATAACAACACGTGAGATCGGTGAGAGGTTGAATTTATCAAATTCAACTGTTTATGACCACTTGAAAGGCCTGGGTTTAACCTCGAAGCTCGATATATGGGTTCCCCATGTTCTCACGGAGAGAAATTTGTGTCGTGGCGTTGACGCCTGTGATTCGCTTCTCAAACGTCATGAAAACGATCCATTTTTGAAGCGCATCATTACTGGGGACGAAAAATGGGTTGTATATAACAATGTCAAACGCAAGAGATCATGAAGCAAAAAAGCTGAACCGGGTCAAAGCATTTCCAAAGCCGATATCCATCAAAAAAAGGTGATGCTGTCTGTTTGGTGGGATTTTAAAGGAATCCTTTTTTTTTGAGCTTTTACCGGATAACACAACAATTAATTCGGAAGTCTACTGTCATCAGCTGGACAAACTGAATGATGCACTTCAACCGAAAAAGCCAGAATTGATCAACAGAAAAGGTGTAGTGTTCCGCCAAGATAATGCGAGACCTCATACAAGTTTGGTCACTCGCCAAAAGATTTTACAGCTTGAATGGGATACATTGCCACACCCACCATATTCTCCGGATCAGGCACCTTCGCTTCTCAAACGTCATGAAAACGATCCATTTTTGAAGCGCATCATTACTGGGGACGAAAAATGGGTTGTATATAACAATGTCAAACGCAAGAGATCATGAAGCAAAAAAGCTGAACCGGGTCAAAGCATTTCCAAAGCCGATATCCATCAAAAAAAGGTGATGCTGTCTGTTTGGTGGGATTTTAAAGGAATCGTTTTTTTTGAGCTTTTACCGGATAACACAACAATTAATTCGGAAGTCTACTGTCATCAGCTGGACAAACTGAATGATGCACTTCAACCGAAAAAGCCAGAATTAATCAACAGAAAAGGTATAGTGTTCCACCAAGATAATGCGAGACCTCATACAAGTTTGGTCACTCGCCAAAAGATTTTACAGCTTGAATGGGATACATTGCCACACCCACCATATTCTCCGGATCAGGCACCTTCAGATTATTATTTGTTCCGGTCACTACAAAATTTTTTGGACGGTAAAACCTTCACTTCATATGAGGAGGTCAAAAACCACCTCGATCAGTTTTTTGCCAGCAAAGTCCAAACATTTTATGAGCGTGAAAACATGCTACTACCAGAAAGATGGCAAAAGGTATTGGACCAGAATGGTATATAATAAAATATATAATTTAACCCTTTGCACTCCGCTGTCCCCCCTCAGGGGACATTAAAGTTTGTTAGAGATTACAGGGAATTAACTTATACCAGTGCAACTTTTTGAGACGTGCACGTTTGCCTGAAATTTGCGTTTCTCTTGAAATGGCACAAGAAGTCAAATCAAAGTATAGTAAAATTACTAAGATATATAAAAAAAATATAAACAGGTTTTGTTACGACGCACAAACCACCGGACCTTGAAAATTTTAATCTCCATAGCCCATAAAACCGATATGAGGTAAAGAAAATAGGATGCATTGTTTGTTTTGACAGAAAAAGACCTGGTGGCCGACTTCGAACGACTTATTATTGTCAAACGTATATAAATCACCCTGCAATGCATACTGGGGAGTGTTTTAAAATTTATCACCCCGTACAAAATTATAACAAAATAAAATATTGACTTTTTGCAAAGATATATTTCTCGATGTCAACCAATTAATTTAAGTGCATCATTGTAATACGTTACTTGGTTCCAAAACTACGCTAAATAATATGTGGGGGGCATGGGGAAATGGTTCGGAGTGCAAAGGGTTAATAAAATATTTGTTCATTATACGAAAATTGTCTTTCATTTTCCCCCAAAAAAACGAAATTACTTTCCGAACAACCCAATATAACCCTGCCTTCGTTTTCATCCTACATCGAATATCAACGAAAACTGAACTGCAACTGCTGACTCGCATTTTAGGCGCACCGGCGGTAGAATTATTATCTTCTCACGTCACATTACTCAGCGAGTTGACGATTACTTTATAACGCGAAACGTTTCGAAAAGGTTTCTCGACGAGTATCATAGCAAATAAGCGACCCTACAAAACGGGTAAAAATGCCGATGAAATGCATTTCCTCCATGCTTCACATACCTAGTTTGTGCAACGGCAGGTGCACATCGGTGCGAAATATCGAACTGCAACCCTATAATCGCTCGCTTTCCTCATCTTCCTCGCTCTGAATCTCCTTCGCCCGCACTTCGCTTGTCATCTGCTTCTCTTCCTCCGACAGAGTCGTCCCCATTTCCTGCTTCATGTCGTTCCACGGTTGTATTTCCGCCGAGCCGAACAACCAGAAAAGTACCGTCGCCGATAAGAACACAGCTGCCGAGATCCAGAACATAATGCGCCATTCTTCAACGCCGTTCTGTAATCGCAGGAATAACATTTCGATGAGTTAGCACAATAAGATACAACGCAACAAATTTAGAACGTACCCTCTCGTTGGTGAGCGCGCCAATAATCGGAGGAATAATGAATCCGGGAAAGCTACCGAACGTGTTCATAATTCCGTAAAGAGACCCGGCGTAATTAGGTGCCAGGTCCTGATGATTCTGTAAACTGGTTTGACACGCGGCTCCGTTGAAGGCCAATGCCAGGATTAACATGACAATTGCGGTTGTGGCATCGCAACCGACATATGTCATTGCGACTAAACAAACTGCAGGGCCCACGTGTGCTATGAAATAAAATGTCTTATGTTATTTTCTTGCACGTTTCGGTAGATAGATTCTTCTTCGTGGGTACCTACAGAAAAGCATGAAAATTCGACGAATCCAGCCGAGGGAGAGGAAATTCTTTCTTCGGACGTAGTCTCCCGCCGCTGCGAATAAAACTCCAGCGCCGAGTCGAGCGATATATGGCAGTCCTGTGATGGGTCCACCCTAAAAGTAAAGCGCGGTGTCAACATTGTTGAGAATCGACAAATAGAGGCGTAAAGCCGTTGAATGAGGGGACTCACGGATTTCATGTTAAAGCCAAGCACTTCCAGAGTGTACTTTGGACCGTTGGTAGCGATAAAGTAGATGCCCCACATGTTCGCAAAGTGTGCCCATAGTAAGACCAAGAACGGTGCTGAGGTTGCCACGTGTTTAATGGGGAGTTTTACCTGCGTCATTTTTGGTGTTAACACTTGTTTAGCAATTAATTAAAATAACTCTAATTTTAAATGTTTCATGTTCTACCAGTACTAGAGTAGTAGCTGTCAGTTTTAGTTTTTTAATATGACAGCTAAAGTAAATAAAATATTTAACACGTTGACTGCCGTGCGTATTTTACTATATTGAAACCGTCATGTGATGAAGTACTTTAGAATATGACTGAATTGTGTAAAATGAAAATAATACGAAGGTAAGACCAAAGAATTTAATTACTATTTAATATTAATTGCATTTACAAAATTATAAATGCTACCGATTGGGTGTTTTTTGATTTTTTTGTGAGATCTTTTGCGCCGGTCACTAATGACTACCATGGCAGTCAAAGTGTTAATAAAACTTAAACTCTTATCTAAATTTTTACGTTATAGAACCGCTCACGAGTTTTCTCGTGTTTTCTACACGCTGTCTTTACATGTCACTTACTTTGATGCATTGAATCTATTTTGTCTATTTAAGTATTTACATCAATATTCAATGCATTAAACGCGACTGCCTTGATATTTTTTTCGTATTTTAACTTGTTAGCAAAAATATTATGATAATTATAAAAAAAACATAATTTTTTTAGTAATACCTAAAATACTTCCGATTATACAATTTCTAAAAGTTGCATAAGAATTGCTTCACAGATAACAAAGTTATGATTTTTTGTAACATATAAGTTTCCCAAAAATGTGCGGTTCTAGGCGTATATGTTACAGATTTCTTAGTGGTCCTTAACCCATTGACTGCCAACTACGAGATATTTCGTACTAAGCGTCTGTATCAAAACTGCCAGCTACGAGTTATCTCGTGGTGTTTATTTTCAATAAAGATACTGTAAATGCCATTACAATATTATATCAGTAATAATTAATATTATAATATAATATAATATAATATAATATTATTATATTTTAATTATTATAATATAATATAATAATTAATGTTATTATATTTTGCAAAACTCCATGTCTTCTTTAAAATAAAAAAGCGGCACCCAGGGCAAGACGCGTTAAATACGCGTGGCAGTCAATGGGTTAAAGTTTTAAGTACATCTGCAGAGATTTGTGCAGGATTGTTTTGTTAATTCATTACCTTTTGCTTCGAGACTGTGGTGCCGATTTGTTCTTTAATATACGCCTTCTCCTTCTCCGTGATACCAGGGTGTATTTCCGGCGTGTCGTATATGAGGAACACCCAAAGTGCATAGAATACTAACATGAGTGCACTTGTTACGTAGTACGCCGCTTTCCACCCGAAAGCACTGATCACTTGTCCGCAGAGAGCGAATGTCACGACGGTGCCAAATGGACCGCCTGCCAAAAATCGTCAATATTATTCCTCTATTAAGAACTAAAATAAGAAAGCCACGTGCTCGTTGGATATACCTTGCATGGTCCAAACAAATATTCCTTTCTCGCTAGGTGGCACCCATCTGGCTATCATTGCGTGAAGAGCCGGATAAACAGCACCCTAAACCGACGGGATTGAATAATGATTGGAAATTAATCGTTGCTAGCAACGATAAAAATTGAACAGAAAAGAAGTGCCTGTTGAAATTAACCCTTTGACTGCTTTAGACGCATATACGCGTCCGTCGAAATCTATCGGAGTCGCCTATGGCCGCATATATGCGTCTCCCAATCGTTTCGATTTCTTACCTACGACAGCCACAATTATCGACATATGAGATAAATGCGAATGCGTTCTGTATCAAATACATTTCTTGCATCATTTAATTTGGCGTGAATGAAGAATTACCACTATAACTTACTTGCGCCTGACATACGTGGGCAGTCTGATAAGTACTTTGCCTACAAAAGAAAAACGAAAACTTTGGAAAATTGACGATTTATTTTTCAACATAGTCTCCTTTTAACTCGATACACTTGATCCAGCGATGCTCCAACTTCTTCAACCCGTCTGAAAAATACGTTTTCTGGAGATCTGCAAAGTAGGCCTCCGTTGCGGCGATAATCTCCTCATTCGACTCAAATTTCTGCCCAGCGAGTTACTTTTTCAAGTTTGGGAAGAAAAAGAAGTGACACGGGGCCAAATCTGGAGAATACGGTGGATGACACTGTTTAAGCCAATTCAACAAACTTGGCTGTAGCCACGGCAGAGGTGTGAACCGGTGCGTTATCCTGGTGAAAGAGCACTTTTTTCTTCGCCAAATGGGGCCGTTTTTTCCTTAATTCGGCGTCGAATCGGCTCAATAATTCCGGATAGTACAGCCACCATTTTTGCCCTTCTCCAGGTAGTCTATGTAGATCACACCTTGTGAATCGCAGAAAACGGTGGCCATCACCTTTTCGGCCGATAGGACAGTCTTCGCCTTCTTCGGAGCACATTCGCCGGGCGCAGTCCACTGTTTCGACTGTTACTTGGTCTCTGGTGTGTACCAGTGGATCCACGTTTCGTCGACAGTCACTGTACGACGTAGAAACTCTTTCGGATTGCGCTTAAACAATGTCAAACACTGCCCTGAAGTGGTCTCACGGATGCCCTTGTTATCCGGAGTGAGCAAACGCCAAACCCATCGAGCAGAAAGCTTTCTCATGCCCAATATTTCATGCAGGATATGCCCAGATTTCAACGCTGGATCAAGTGTATCGAGTTAAAAGGAGACTATGTTGAAAAATAAATCGTCAATTTTCCAAAATTTTCGTTTTTCTTTTGTAGGCTTATCGGGCTGCCCACGTATATGCGTCCGTCGAAATCTATCGGAGTCGCTTATGGCCGCATATATGCGTTTACCAATCCTTTCAATTTCTAACCTACCGCAGCCAAAATTATCGACGTATGAGATAAATACGAATGCGTTCTGTATCAAATATATTTCTTGCATCATTTAATTTGGCGTGAATGAAGAATTACCACTATAACTTACTTGCGCCTGACATAATCAATCAACAGAGTTCAAACTGTCCAAAAGTATCTCGTCCTCAGCGAGTGCTTCGGTTGGAAGTATTCAGCAGTCAAAGGGTTAATTATGCCTTCTAATACTTACTCCGAAGAATCCCATGAAGAAACGGAGGACGAAAACGAAACCATAATGAAGATGCGACGCCCATGGCATCAAGAGATTCAGCACTGCCGGAATTAAGGTGGCAAATCTGCCGGTCAAGTAAACATGACAAGCTTAAATTTTCTCGTTTCGACTGTACGCTGTGGATGTTACATGCTGTGAAATGAGGAAGGAAACGACGGTACTTACGCGACAACCTTTGAACCTCCGTATTTCTCGGCCAAAAGGCCAGCCGGTACGCTAGCTGGCAGGACTCCATAGAAATAACCGGAGAGTAAGAGGCCTTGAATGTGTTGATTCCATTCAAAGCGCTCGCCGTACTGTAGCAAACAAAATCAACCGCACCCACGCACATGTTATTTCTTCATCGCAAAAACTGCGTTATCGTTTTCTTAACACTTAGCCGACCGATTGGGGAGATCTTCCCACTTTAAAGAAATCTGGGAGATCTTCCACTTTGACCTTAGCAACGCGTTTCCTTTCTTCTGTTATTATCAGTTACATTTATCTGGAGTTGTGCGCAATTACTGACGAACTGTTTCTGTAAAGCACAGTTATAATAAAATCCACTAATTTAGCGGTTAAAATTATTTAAAAAGTTACGCAATCGGTTGGGACTAAATAAGGTCACAGTGGGAAGAGGTGTGAGAAGTAAATATTAAGAAATGCATAGTCCACTGTATAAACTGGCATGCTGTGAACAATACCACACTGTAAAAAAATATGAGAACGCATTACTATTTTTTTATTTCACGTTTGGGTCGTGGTATTCATCTTTAGTCATCTTTAATGTTTTTAATCTTCAGACTTTATTACCTATATTTTTTAACACTTTAAGGACCGCTAAGAAATCTGTAGGAAATACGTCTGGTACCGCACGTTTTTTGGGAAACTTGTATGTTACAAAAAATCATAATTTGTTATCTATGAAGCAATTTTTGTGAAACTCAGAAATTGTATAATTGGAAGTATTTTAGGTATTGTATATATATATATATATAATTATAACTTTTTTACTCAAAAAATAAATTTGCATGAAATTTATAGAATGCGTGAAGCACCAGTAAATAAGCGAAAAAAACATGAAGGCAATCGAGTTGAACAAACAAAATAGATACAATGTATCAAAATAAGTGACATCTAAAGACAACGTGTAAAAAAGACGAGAAAATTCGTGAGCGGTCCTTAAAGTGTTAAAAAACCTACAAAAAATAATTGTTATATACTTTTAATTTCATGTTTTGTATAAACAACATTTGAAATCGTTAAACGAAAGCGTTACTGCAAGATATAATTGATCACTTAAATCATTTTCAGACTTCTTTCATTTCAAGTAGAGAATATCAGTTCGCGTTACTTGCGAAAAATTCGTGGTGGAAACCGTACAGTTTGTTTAGGCGCACGTGGTCGGCTAAGTGTTAAGATTAGACCTAAGCATTACGGTTACACTTCTGTTTTATTAACAGTAATGTAACCAGTGTAGATCAGCATACTCACGTCTTTTAGTTCAACAGTCTTATTGCTGCTTATGCCTGTTGCTAAACAAGCTGGACCTACAGCTCCATCCTTGCTGGTAGCGTTCACCATTGCCACGATTGTTATCGACAAATTTGTTCGGATAACGTAAGAGAACATGCAGGCCAGGAACATCATTGCCCCCAGGATACCCCTCCGAGGTATTCTCTCTAAAATGATGCAACAACTCAGAGGTGCAGTATTAAACATGCTTAGACGGAACGTGAAACACACTCGTTTGACATTGAATTAATTTACGTGTTTACCTTGTGTTCTATTCATTTTCCAATATGCTACGACGAAGCATTGAGGATAAAAGACGAAATGCAAATTACGCATGCAGTGCAACTATGTTGATGTAATAGCAAATCATGTACCGATCACATTATTATTGTTAACAGTTTAAGAACCGCTCACGAGTTTCCTCGTGTTTTCTACACGCTATCACTTATGAGTTAGATGTCACTTACTTTGATACATTGTATCTATTTTGGCTATTTACGTATTTACGTCAATATTTAATAGAAAACGAAACGAATCACGATACATATGTAAATTCTCTATGATTCCTCTTCATAGAAAAAATGCATCACTCGATATAATACTTTAAAAAACTAGTAGAAACTCTGATAAAATTGACTTTTAAATAAAATCTTATGATAATTTCTTTCGTTATTTAAACATTTTTTTAAATAATACCTAAAATGCATTCTATTTTACAATGTCTGTAAATTTCATACAAATTTATTTTTTAAGTGAAACAGTTATGATAATTATTAAAAAAACATATTTTTTTAAGAAATACGCCTGGGACCGCACGTTTTTGAGAAATTTGTACATTACAAAAAATCATAACTTTGTTATCTATAAAGCAATTTTTGTGAAACTTTCAGAAATTGTATAATTGGAAGTATTTTAGGTATTATTAAAAAAATATGTTTTTTAATTATACAATTAGGTATTATTAAAAAATTATACAATTAGGTATTTTAAGACGTAATTATAAATTAGGTATTATTAAAAAAAAGGTTTTTTAATAATACCTAAAATACTTCCAATTATACAATTTCTGAAAGTTTCACAAAAATTGCTTCATAGCTAACAAAGTTATGATTTTTTGCAACGTACAAATTTACCAAAAACGTGCGGTCGCAGGTGTATTTCTTACAGATTTCTTAGCCATCCTTAAACTGTTAACATAATTTGCCGTCGACGATATGAAAGATCTGCTCAGATTGCGGGGATGTACACGAAATGCGATAATAACTTGTTTTCCGCCTAGCCATTTTCCTGAACGCCCGTAAACAATCGTGTTAAACATCCTATCGCCTTTTCCACGCGCCATAACAACAATATGTGCAGCACAGGAAGTACAACATTAGTGCGCGTATTATATAACGCTCGTTTCATCAGAAAGCAAAAAAGAGTACGTCTCGTTGATATCATAACAGCTGTTTTCGCGCTCTGATCATTGGCGCCGAACAATGCCTACAGAGTGCAATGTATATAGCATCGAATCATTTATTCATGCAAACTGCTTTGCAAGTTGGAAAGCGCACAACTTGTATCTATCGCAACTGTTGTTCCTACTTAATTCACTGGCGCCAAACATTCCGCACGTAGCACAATAATTATAGTACCGGCAGATATATTATATAACGCCAACTGATTTGCGAGGGAAAAGAACACGCGGAGACTGCTTTTGCGATGTAATAATTTTTTGGACGGTTTACAAATTATGGTCGGCCGTGACCTTGTACAGATACGCACGTCACCCCGACCTGGTGATATAAAATCGTTTTCGAAGATTCTGAAGCCGTGGAAAGCAGATCATGCGTGCGTGACAAGGCGTGCATGCCTCTGGTTGTACGTGCCTGGTGAATGGGAACACGAAACGACGTAACGTGTGCCAATTATCTTGACCTTTGCAACCGCATTCGTCTTTCAATAAGTTTCAATCGAAAATGCATCGTGCGCATGAAGAAACAAGGTCGCTCTTATATAAATCAGTTTTTGTCGGATAATCCAAATTTCGTGTGGAGGTAGTGTCGGAGTTTGGTTCAGTAAGCATTTTTGAGATAGACGATTAAAACATGTTTTCATAGTACGAAGAAACAAAGCTACTGTTATGTAGATCACTTTTTTGTCGGATATTCCAAAATTTCACGTCGAAGCAAGTGTCGGCGTTTGTTTCCGTACGCAATTTTTGAAATAGACGATTAAAATTAACGATTAATTATAATAAAATTAAAATAAACGATTAAAACGACATGATTTCGTGGTACGAGAAACAAGGCTACTCTTATATGAATCAGTTTTTAGTCGGATATTCCAAAATTTCATGTGGAAGGAAGTCTCGATGTTTCCTTCGGTAAGCATTTTTGAAATAGACGATTAAAACGACATCATTTCGTAGTACGAAGCAACAAGCCCACTGTTATATAAATCACTTTTTTTCGGATATTCCAAAATTTCGTGTGGAAGAAGTGTCAGAGTTTGGTTTGCTACGCATTTTTGAAATAGATGATTCAAATGATATGATTTCGTAGTACGAAGAAACAAGGCTACTGTTATGTACATCACTTTTTTGTCAGATATTACAAAATTTCGTGTGAAAAGAAGTGTTGGCGTTTGCTTCGGTAAGAATTTTTGAAGTAGACGATTAAAACATGTTTTCGTAGTAGGAAGAAACAAGGCTACTGTTATGTAAATCACTTTTTTGTTAGATATTCCAAAATTTCGCCTCGGAGGAAGTGTCGGCGTTTGGTTCAGTAAGCATCTTTGAAAGAGACAATTACAATTATATGTTTCCATAATACGAAGAAACAAGGCTACTGTTATATAAATCACTTTTTTGTCAGATATTCCAAAATTTCGTGTGGAAGGAAGTGTCGGCGTTTGCTTCGGTAAGCATCGCAGAAATAGACGATTAAGACGATATGTTTTCATAGAACTGATAATGCTGTAAAATTGATGGACCGAAAAGCGTTTGATAGTGCAATTGTATCAGACGTGTTTATAATTTGTTCATGAGCAATTACACCGAATATCTACGAAGAAACAAGGCCATTCTTATGTAAATCACTTTTTGTTAGAAATTCCAAAATTTCCCGTCGAAGTGTGGGCGTTTGGTTTAGTAAATATTGTTGAAATAGACGATTAAGACGACATGTTTTCGTAGAGCCGATAATGCTGTAAAATTGATGATGTAGATTGAAAAGAATCTGATAATGCAGTTGTATCAGACACGCTTATAGTTGGTTCAACTACATCGAACATCTACGAATAAACAAGGCCGCTCTTATACAAATCACTTTTATGTCAAATTTTCCAAAATTTCGTGTCGAAGGAAACTCTTGAAACAGACGATTAAAACGTCATGCTTTCGTCAAGCTGATAAAATTGCTATAAACTTTATGGACTGAAAAGCATCTGATAGTGTAGTTGCATCAAACACGCTTATAGTTTGTTCACGCATAAGCAATTACATCGAACATCTACGTCATGGACTTTCAACTGCTAAATAACGTGACACCGCTGTCACTTGCGTAAATTCTCATCTCTCTCGTGCGTACTAATAAATAACGTCGTAGACCTTGCACCGGCAAACTCCTGCCGGTCTTTTTCGGATGCGTACGCCGGAACCCCTCCGTTAGCCAGAACATTGCGTGGCCAGGATGTCGAAAGGTCAATCGCAATACTTCATCAGATACGTATCTGCATGCGAAACATGACGCTCGCGCTTCCGATCGCTCTCTTCGAAGAATCGAAATAACGACAGCGTTATTGGTCACGTCCACGAGCTACGATTTATTCCTCGTTACTGCATGAATATTCGCACTTTGCTCCGAACAATTTGTTTTACCGCCGGTGCCGGTAGATACGCCGTTATAGGCAATATGTCGAAAAAATAACGGAACTTTTTAAATTTATGGAAAATTACTAACGCCATCTCTTAAAATAATATATAATTTTAAAACTATATGATGCTGCGGCTGCTGTTGCTCGCATCCTGTTACACATTCGCATAATTAGACACGGCGGCACAAATTCGCACTTATACAGAAGGTCGGAAAAATAACGGAACTTTGTAAATTTACGAAAAATTACTAACGCTATCTCTTAAAACAACAGTAAATTGAAAGCTGTATGATATTCCGGATGTTGCTGCTGTTGCTCGCATTCTGTTACACATTCGCATAATTAAACGCGGCGACACAAATTCGCATTTACACAGAAAGTCGGAAAAATAACGGAACTTTTTAAATTTACGGAAAATTAATGACGCCATTTCTTAAAACAACATATAATTTGAAAGCTGTATGATGCTGTAGCTGTGACTGTTGCTTGCATCCTGTTATATATTCGCATAATTAGACACAGCGACACAAATTCGCACTTACACAGTATGTCAGACAAATAACGGAACTTTTTAAATTTGCGAAAAATTACTAACGCCACGTCTTAAAACAATATATAGTTTAAAAGCTGTATGTTTCCGTCACAGAACGAGCCCGCGATCATTGTTAGCGATCGACGGATTGTAAGGTTGCAGCACTTAAAGTCAGAGTACCTTTTGTCATCTCGTCACAAAAACACGATGGAGCAAAGAGCTAATATTAAATTATGTTTCAAACTCGGTAAAAGTTTTACAGAAACATTTCAAATTGTGAACAAAGTTTATGGTGATGACTGCTTATTCCGTACACGTGTATTCGAGTGGTATAAGCTCGTTTAGGACGGACGTGATGCTTTGGAAGACGAGCCAAAGCCAGGCCGATCAAAAAAGAAAAATTGCGATCTATTGGTAGAAAAAGTGCGTGAAATGATCATCTACGATGAAATTTTGGCGAAAGATTTAAACAAACGGAAAGTCTGTGCTCGATTTGTTCCTCAAGCCTTAACTGAGGAGTCTGTATTCTTCAACATTATCCGTATTCCCCTGATTTGTCACCATGTGACTATTTCCTGTTCCCGAAACTCAAATTGGCTATGAAATGAACGTTTTATGACGATGTTATACAAGTCCAAAACGCCGTCATTGAGGCGATTGTATTTCGAATAAAAATAGATAAAATTGCCAAAATAACTAAAACTTTTTTTTAATTTAAATAGTTCCGTTATTTTCCCGCCATACCGTGTATAACAGTATCGACGGTCTTCTTTATGTTCATATGTATTCATATATGTTTCGATTTCTTACCTACTGCAGCCACAATTATCAATCTACGACCTGAATTTTCTTGCATTATTTAATTGCAATATAAAATGCATTATTTTTTTACATAATTAAAAAAAAATTGGCGTAATTTAAAAACCGATTAGAACTTTGTTCCGCCTCATTTAATCAATCCAGTTCCCACTAGTGAAAATATTTCGTTGTTGGGCTTCGACCGGAAGTATTCAGCAGTCAAAGGGTTAACAATCGATGGATTTAAGAATGTTCCTTACCCAGATATGGCAAACAGAGCGCATCCATGTTGTATGTAAACCATGAACATCGCACCATTTTCAATACAAATAAACAAAATTGCCAAAATAACTAATTCCTTTTTCTAATTTAAAAAGTTCCGTTATTTTCCCTACATACTTTGTACATCATTATCACATGAGCCGAGAGTTACGGGTACTTTCTTTCAATTTCATAATTTGACATTTTTCCGCAGGCTTCGAAAATACGCGGATGACGGTGCGTACTTTTATTTCAGCTATACGTAAACTGCGATTATGCGATAATATTCAATAAGATAGCCTTGCTGAAAATGCCTTGAGGCTCGGCATGTGTATTCCGCGTTCTATTTCTGCGATGCTACCGACGCGCGAAGAACTCTGATAAAACGGTCTCAGATTGCGCGTATAGCTTAGAGAAAGAAATTCTCGCCCGCAATAAAAACGAAGGTAGAAAATACCGAACGTCTTATTGTTGGCCGCAAACTTTTGCCGAGCGAATACGCGCCGCTGAATAATATGTCGTCGGAGAAGAACGAGACGAGACCACGTGACCGGCGCAATCTTTATTTCGGACTTGAGCACTTTTCTTTCGTTATTTTTATCGGACGTTTTCAACTTAAAATAGATTGCAATATTACGTAAAAGTGGAGGTTCCAGCGTGAGGCACTTTACTGACTCGCGCTGCCGCGAGCAGGTTCGCAGATTACGATTACCTCGTCCCAATTTATATGTGTGTCGTTTAAACGTGCGTTTGACAAGAAAATGCGCCTTGTTTTGGACATCGGTTGAAGAGGTGTAACGGAAAAACTCGGAGACGCTTTAAATGACCAGTCCGGGTATATCATGTGCATTGTTGTCAATAAATAGATGTTCGATCGTTTTTTTTTTTTTTTTTTGTCGAATGAGAATTGACTAAAGGTTTCTATGAATGTAGTTATATTGAGAATGTGGCGATGGTGAGGTGATGTAAATAAACGCAATAGTTATGATATTGCGAGGCATTCCTTGCGATACGATTGTGATTTAATGAGAATATCTGGCGCGATAATCGAATGTACATGCATTGTGCAAAGTAATTAAAGAATGTATGATGTAAAACCTATTACTTTTTTCAACGGCTGAACAGTCTCTCATGTAACAAAATGGAAATTTCTGAATGACATTTAAGAGCATATTGCGTGATACTGCCAAAAATCAAATTCAATGACATTTGAAATTATGATTATTTTTTTAAAGTATGAACCCTTTACTTTCATTCAACAATTAAGCCGTGTCTCACATGACAACATAGAAATTCATTAATTGTTTCAATATTTCACTGAATATTAATTATTTTTATTAATTCATTATTGCAGATCATATCGCGCAATAAGCAATATAAAACGACAAAAAATCAAATTTGGCAAAATTTGAAATTATGATTATGTGAAAGTATGAACCCTTCACTTTCATTCAACAATTAAGCAATTTCTCACATGACACACAGAAACTCTTTAATTACATTTAACCACACATCACGCAATAAGTGACATAATACCGAAAAAAGTCAAGTTTGACTAAATTTAAAATTATCATAATTTAAAAGCACAGAACCCTCCATTTTCTTTCAACAATTTCTCACGTACCAACACAGAAACCCTTTAATTACATTTAACCACATATCACGCAATAAGTGACATAATACCGAAAAAAGTCAAATTCGACCAAATTTAAAATTATCATCACTTGAAAGTACGAACCCTCTACATTCTTTCAACAATTAAACCGTCTCTCACATGCCAATATAGAAACCCTTAAATTACATTTAAGAATATATCACGCAATAAGTGGCATAATACCGAAAAAAGTTAAGTTTGACCAAATTTAAAATTATCATTATTTGAAAGTACGAACCCTCTACCTTCTTTTAACAATTAAAGTCTCCCAACGTGCCAATATAAAAACTCTTCAATGACATTTAATCACATATCACGCAATAAGTGACATAATACCGACAAAAGTTAAATTCGACCAAATTTAAAACTATCATAATTTGAAAGTATGAATCCTCTACCTTTTTCGAACAACTAAACCGTCTCTCACATGCCAACATAGAAACTCTTCAATTACATTTAACCACATATCACGCAATAACCTACATAATTCCACGAATTCAAACACACCGAAATTGAAATTACCTCCAATTCATCCCACCGCATACAATCTCCTTGCCAAAGTTCATGCATTACTCACCGTTGAATTTCCGGAAGAGAGCCATCTCGTCTTCTCCAATTAGTCACGTTCGCACCAAAAAAGTTCTCCGCAAAATCCGTTCGGAGTCCGCGTTTCTCTTAATATCAGCTAATATCAGCTAATATCAGCTAACATTCACTGGGCACCCCTTCGAAGCGTCTGTCACATCCGCGTAGGTTCGAAAATGGCGCCTGCTCGACTAACTGTCGCTCACTGGCGTCTGGTTCACATGGGCTCCCGGCGTCTGTTCGCCAATTTAATCGCCGCGAGTTTCCGCTCTCGGGACGGTCAATCAATTCGTGTATTCTTCGCCGTTCGCTTACGTCATGCTTTCGTGGCGTCTCTCCACGTCAATTCTTTCTTACTCGCGCAATCACGTGCTCCGTTGCGTTCCCTGCCGGGGGACTATGTTCCTCCTTCGTGCGAAGTCAATGACGTCCAGTTGTTCACTCCCGAGGAGTCATATGCCACTAACGACGTCCCCGTTTGCTGCTCTATAGCTGTAAAATACAAGCAGCGTCACTGGGCCTGTATCTTCGAATTCTATATTTAATCTATTGCATTATTAGAACTGTCCCGAGTTACGCAATGTTGTGTCTTGACCGATCGTCGATGGGAAGGGAACTTTTTTCGGCGCAGTGAAAATTTGAACGGAGTACTCGATTTTTGAAGGCGTGGAGGCGGACGGTGGAGGAAGTTCGAAGAAATTCGGCGTGGTTGGAGTAGCGGGACTTTTTGAAACGCTGAAGTTTTCTAAACTACTCGATCAGTGTCGGTCTATTTGTAAATCGAAAAGCTGCGTGGAGATTCCGTATTCTTGGACGTAGTCGAATGTCGTGTTGGCAATAATGTTTCGGTTAAAGCGAAACGAATGGAGTGCTGTGGAAATATAAAGCGCGGAAAAAACGGGGTTTCTCTTTTTTAAAATAGTGTAAATGCTTTTAGTCGACTAATTTATAATATATATTCACATTCGGTTGGTCCAGAGTTTTGTGAGTAATTTGCGAAAATGAAAGATTATCGGTTGGATCCGAATTTATGGATCGTAAGCGATTACTTAATTATTCGAATATACCGAATTGAATGCTGCGGAAATATAAAGCGCGGGAAAAACTGGGCTTTCGTTTTTTTAAAATAGCGTGAACGCTTTCAGTCGACTGATTTATAATATACGATCACGTTCGGTTGGCTCGAAGTTTTGCGAGTAATTTACGAAAATGAAAGATTATCGGTTCGACCTGAGTTTATGGATCGTAAGCGATTACTTAATTATTCGAATATACCGAATGGAATGCTGCGGAAATATAAAGCGCGAGAAAACTGGGCTTTCTCTTTCTTAAAATTGTGTGAACGCTTTTAGTCGATTAATTTATAATATACGATCACGGAACTTTTTTCGGCGCATTTGTTAGTGAGTGGAAATTTGAACGGAGCACTCGATTTTTTGAAGGCGTAGAGGCGGACTGTGGAGGAAGTTCGAAGAAATTCGGCGTGGTTGGAGTAGCGGGACTTTTTGAAACACTCAAGTTTTCTAAACTACTCGATCAGTGTCGGTCTATTTGTAAATCGAAAAGCTGCGGGGAGATACCGTATTCTTGGACGTAGTTGAATGTCGTGTTGGCAATAATGTTTCGTTTGAAGCAAACCAAATGGAATGCTGCGGAAATATAAAGCGCGGGAAAACTGGGCTTCCTCTTTTTTTAAATAGTGTAAACGCTTTTAGTCGACTAATTTATAATATATATTCACGTTCGGTTTGCCTGAAGTTTTGCGAGTAATTTGCGAAAATGAAAGATTATCGGTTGGACCCGAATTTATGGATTGTAAGCGATTACTTAATTATTCGAATATACCGAATGGAATGCTGCGGAAATATAAAGCGCGGGAAAACTGGGCTTTCTCTTTTTTAAAATAGTGCGAACGTTTTTAGTTGACTGATTTATAATATACGATCACATTCGGTTGGCCCGGAGTTTTGTGAGTAATTTGCGAAAATGAAAGATTATCGGTTGGACCCGAATTTATGGATCGTAAGCGATTACTTAATTATTCGAATATACCGAATGGAATGCTGCGGAAATATAAAGCGCGGGAAAAACGGGGTTTCTCTTTTTTAAAATAGTGTGAACGCTTTTAGTCGACTAATTTATAATATACGATCACGTGCGGTTGGCCTGAAGTTTTGCGAGTAATTTGCGAAAATGAAAGATTATCGGTTGGACCCGAGTTTATGGATCGTAAGCGATTACTTATTTATCCGAATATACCGAATGGAATGCTGCGGAAATATAAAGCGCGGGAAAAACTGGGCTTCTCTTTTTTAAAATAGTGTAAACGCTTTTAGTCGACTAATTTATAATATATATTCACGTTCGGTTGGTCCGAAGTTTTGCGAGTAATTTGCGAAAATAAAAGGTTATCGGTTGGACCCGAATTTATGTAATATGTAATAATATACCGAATGTCTTAGATAACCTCCACTCTTCAATTCCAACAAAAATATTCAATTACGTGCGGTTAATGAATTTAGTCGCATTTATGTTGGTTCATTTTTTGGAACACTTGACAGCTTTAATGCTTATCAAATTAACAGCTTTACGAAATACACTCACGACGCGGCATAAATCTTTTTCGACATTATTCGCACCTTCTTTGAAATGTGTGCCGTTTCCAATAGCTAAACCGGTTTAAAATGACGGGTACACAGATTAGGCTACCTGCATTTAGCACGTGGGTCGAATGCGTTGAGAGAATCCTATGGCGATTACCTCAGGAACATAATATCCCGAGCAGTACGATTTATGCAATCTTTTTACGGAGTCGTTTTCCCGCGTTCCTACGTGGAATCGATTAAATTCCAGGTGCGCCGTATCAGCCTTATTTCGACTATAAGAAAAGTTTCGGCTTCCTGACAACACGACCTATATCCGTCATTAACACGCTTTTAATTAATTACAATTATTTCCCTCTTCCGAGTCAACGCAAAAGCGCCCAAATCCGAGTTTATAACAGATAACATTCGTAATGACACTTGACAAAAATATTGACGAGTCATCGATAGAAACGAATGCATCAATATACACCGTAAATAATAGTTTAATTCCCGTAACATTAGTTTAACGGATATCGAATCAACCCAAAAGCGCCCTGAGCCCAATTTATAACAGATAACATTCGTAATGACACTTGACAAAAATATTGACGAGTCATCGATAGAAACCAATGCGTTGATATACACCGTAAGTAATAGTTTAATTCCTGTAACATCGGTTTAACGGATATCGAGTCAACGCAAAAGCGCCCAGCCCCCAATTTATAACAGATAACATTCATGACACTTGACAAAAATATTGACTTGTCATCGATAGAAACGAATGCATCGATACGCATCATAAGTAATAGTTTAATTCCCGTAACATCAGTTTAACGGATACCGTGTCAACGCAAAAGCGCCCAAAGCCCAATATATAAGAGATAACATTCATAATGACACTTGACAAAAATATTGACGAGTCATCGATAGAAACGAATGCATCAATATACACCGTAAATAATAGTTTAATTCCCGTAACATCAGTTTAACGGATATCGAGTCAACGCAAAAGCGCCCAGCCCCCAATTTATAACAGATAACATTCATGACACTTTACAAAAATATTGACGAGTCATCGATAGAAACGAATGCATCGATACGCATCATAAGTAATAGTTTAATTCCCGTAACATCAGTTTAACGGATACCGTGTCAACGTAAAAGCGCCCAAAGCCCAATATATAAGAGATAACATTCGTAATGACACTTGACAAAAATATTGACGAGTCATCGATAGATACGAGTGCATTGATATGCATAACCACGCAGCTGTCAATACGGTACTCACACAAATGAATATTTAAAATTTCGTTCGACAACATCGATTAAAAATGCACTTGCGGACGCGTTGATTATCGGTGATCGTTCCTTCCACGTAAATTTCCTTCCGATGAAAGCCGTTTCTTTACGACAACGCAGATTTCTAGACTCACGTGACACCGGTCACAATCAATCGCGCATCGATATGCATTACACGCAGCTGTCAATACGTTAAAAGTAACTCACACAACCGAACGTTTGAAATTGGCTCGACACACCGATTAAAAGTGCACTTGCGAACGCGTAATTATCGGTTATCATTTCTTCCACATAAATTTCCTTCCGCCAACGCAGAATCCTAGTGACATTGGTCACGCATCAGCCGACATCGATAGATACGAATGCAGCGATATGCATTACCACACAGCTGTCAATACAGTAAATATCTCACACAAACAAACGTTTGAAATTGCCCCGATTAAAAATGCACTTGCAAACGCGGATTATCGGTTATCGTTGCTTTGATGTAAATTTCTTTCCAACAAAAACAGTCTCTCTCCGCCAACGCAGGTTCCTAGACTCGCGTGACACCGATTACGCATCGATAGAGACAAATATATCGATATGTATTACCACGCAGCTGTCAGTACGCTAACTCACACAAATGAATGTTTGAAATTGCGTTCAGCAACGCCGATTAAAAGTGCACTTGAGAACGCGTTGCTTATCGACGATTATTCCTTCCACGTAAATTTCCTTCCGATGAAAGCCGTCTCTTTTCGACAATATACCGCGCCAAAGAAGAATCCTAGACACTTGTAACACCGGGCACGCATCAGTCCCGCATCGATAAATACGAATGCATCAATATGTATTACCACGCAGCTGTCAATACGTTAACTCACACAAATGAATATTTAAAATTGCGTTCGACAACGCCGATTAAAAGTGCACTTGAGAACGCGTTGATTATCGACGATCGTTCCTTCCACGTACATTTCCTTCCGACGAAAGCCGTTTTTCTCTAACGCAAAATCCTAGACACTCGTGACACGGATTACGCATCGATAGATACGAATGTATCGATATGTATTACCACGCAGCTGTCAATACGGTCAGTAACTCGCACAAACGAATATTTAAAATTGCGTTCGACAACGCTGATTAAAAGTGCACTTGAGAACGCGTTGCTTATCGACGATCGTTTCTTCCACGTACATTTCCTTGGGATAAAAACCGTCTTTTTTCATGGATGCAGATTCCTAGACACGCGTGACACCGATCACGCATCGATAGAGACAAATATATCGATATGCATTACCACGCAGCTGTCAATACGTTAAATATCTTACACAAACGAATGTTTGAAATTGCGTTCGACAACACCGATTAAAAGTGCACTTGAGGACGCGTTGATTATCGACGATCATCATGTAAATTTCGTTCCGATGAAAACCGTCTCTTTTCGACAACTAGTCGCGCATCCATAGATACGAATGCATCGATATGCATTACCACGCAGCTGTCAATACGTTAAATATCGAACACAAACAAATCTTTGAAATTGCGTTCGACAACGCCGATTAAAAGTGCACTTGCGAACGCGTTTATTATCGACGATCGTTCCTTCCACGTAAATTTCCTTTGGACAAAAACCGTCTCTTTTCATCAACGCAGAATCCTAGATTCGCGTGACACCGATCACACATTAGTCGCGCGTCCATAGATACGAATGCATCGATATGCATTACCACGCAGCTGTCAATACGTTAAATATCGAACACAAACGAATCTTTGAAATTGCGTTCGACAACACCGATTAAAAGTGCACTTGCGAACGCGTTGATTATCGACGATCGTTCCTTCCACGTAAATTTCCTTTGGACAAAATCGTCTCTTTTCATCAACCCAGATTCCTAGACTCGCGTGACACCGATCACACATTAATCGCGCATCCATAGATACGAATGCATTACCACGCAGCTGTCAATACGTTAAATATCTCACACAAATAAATATTTGAAATTGCGTTCGACAACGCCGATTAAAAGTGCACTTGAGAACGCGTTGATTATCGACGATCGTTCCTTCCACGTAAATTTCCTTCCAACGAAAGTCAACTCTTTTCGACTATATACCGCGCCAACGCAGAATCCTAGATTCGCGTGACACCGATCACACATTAGTCGCGCGTCCATAGATACGAGTGCATTGATATGTATTACCACGCAGCTGTCAATACGTTAAATATCGAACACAACGAATCTTTGAAATTGCGTTCGACAACACCGATTAAAAGTGCACTTGCGAACGCGTTGCTTATCGACGATCATTCCTTCCGATGAAAGCCGTCTCTTTTCGAGAATATACCGCGCCAAAGAAGAATCCTAGACACTCGTGACACCGGTCACGCATCAATAGAGACAAATATATCGATATGCAATACCACGCAGCTGTCAATACGTTAAATATCGAACACAAACGAATCTTTGAAATTGCGTTCGACAACACCGATTAAAAGTGCACTTGCGAACGCGTTGATTATCGACGATCGTTCCTTCCACGTAAATTTCCTTTGGACAAAAACCGTCTCTTTTCATCAACGCAGATTCCTAGACTTGCGTGACACCGATCACACATTAGTCGCGCGTCCATAGATACGAATGCATCGATATGCACCACCACGCAGCTGTCAATAGGCTAAGTAACCTATGCAACGAACGTTTGAAATTGCGCCGATTAAAAGTGCCCTCGCAAACGCGTGATTACCGGTTATCGTTCCTTCGACATAAATTTCCTTCCAACAAACGCCGTCTCTCTCCGCCAACGCAGATTCCTAGACTCGCGTGGTCACGCGTCATTCCCCCATGAGGCTTGCGAAAACGAGCCCATACATCGCACGTAGGGAATCCAACACGTGGGACGCTGCCTGAGCTAACGCACGCATAGAACGGAAAAGTTACGAATCGTCGTGCACTGACCTCTGCTGTCACTTTTCCTGCGCACCCGCCCGTTCTCTCTCATGGACACTGCATCGAGAGTACTCGCGAAAGTAAACTCGCGGATCAATACGGAAAAAAATCACTCGTTACTCATTGACTACGGAGCGGCACGCTGTTCGGCAAAATAACGCGGCGACATGCGGTCTGCTCGAGTTCGCGACGGTTGTCCGGTCAATGAGTGATTTAACAAGTTCGGCCGATTACTACTTCGGAGGCGGATTTACATACTACATCAATTATCGATATTTAACGCTGCCACACAGGCGTAGTACTGCGTGGACACACTCGCGGAGGGCCTCGACTAGACTGAACGTAGCGGATTTTCAAGTCCCGCTTCTTTCCTTCTTACGCAATCCTCTCCCACTGTTTTGCCATCACCGTTCATTTTTCCCACGGCGCACATCCACGCACACACATAAGCTGAGTTTGCGTGCGTGTGGGGGTACGTTTGGCCATTTCACCTGTTGAGTCTGAAAGCGAATTGCGCAGATTGAAGTAACGTGAGGTGAGGGGTGTCTTACCATTTTCGACGCGCGACATTTTGGCTGCGCGTCAAGTTATGCCTTGGATGAGATGGCGTGCGGTGGGATGTAAGCAAACGAAATTGGTGGACGAAAACACTGCACGCATCGTTAACTGATCAAGTATGTACGCGAGCGCATTTGGTACGGCGTGAAGTTGGCTGCTGAGGAATATGCGCAAGCGCCCTCATCTTTGGCGAAATATACGCGCGAAGAGTTTGAATGTTAATACGTTGACTGCCGTGCGTATTTTGCTATGTTGGAACCGCGATGCGATGAAATACTACAGAGTATAATTAAATCGTGCAAAACAAAGCAGAGTTGCTAGAAGCGTTGAAGCACCGTTCCAATATCAATTGCTTTTACAGGGTTGCAAATAGGTTTCATTGCGAATTTTTTGCATTTGTAGTAAAACCTTTTGCGTATTTTGCTCAAGCGTATTATGCTATGTTAGAAACGCGATGCGATTAAATACTGCAGAATATAATTGAATCGTGCAAAATAAAGGTGACGCAAAGTTGCTAGAAATCAAAGTATTGAAGCACCGTTGCAATATCAACTGCTTTTTCAAGATTGCAAATAGGTTTCATTGTGAATTTTTTGCATTTGTAGTAAAACCTTTTTTGCGTCGGTCACCGCGTGCTTTATTATTAGAATCGCAATGCGATGAAATACTGCAGAGTATAATTAAATCATGCAAAATAAAGGTAATGCAGCGTTGCTAGAAGTCAAAGTATTGAAGCACCATTCCAATATCAATTGCATTTACAAGATTCCAAATATGCTTCATTACAAATTTTTTGCATTGTTAGTAAAATGTTTTGCATATTTTGCTATGTTAGAACCGCGATGCGATGAAATACTACAGAGTATAATTAAATCGTGCAAAACAAAGCAGAGTTGCTAGAAGCCAAAGTATTGAAGCACCGTTCCAATATCAATTGCTTTTACAGGGTTGCAAATAGGTTTCATTGCGAATTTTTTGCATTTGTAGTAAAACCTTTTGCGTATTTTGCTCAAGCGTATTATGCTATGTTAGAAACGCGATGCGATTAAATACTGCAGAATATAATTGAATCGTGCAAAATAAAGGTGACGCAAAGTTGCTAGAAATCAAAGTATTGAAGTACCGTTGCAATATCAACTGCTTTTTCAAGATTGCAAATAGGTTTCATTGCGATTTTTTTGCATTTGTAGTAAAACCTTTTGCATACTTTGCTTAAACGTATTTTGCTATGTTAGAATCGCAATGCGATGAAATACTGCAGAGTATAATTAAATCATGCAAAATAAAGGTAATGCAGCGTTGCTAGAAGTCAAAGTATTGAAGCACCATTCCAATATCAATTGCATTTACAAGATTCCAAATATGCTTCATTACAAACTTTTTGCATTGTTAGTAAAATGTTTTGCATATTTTGCTATGTTAGAACCGCGATGCGATGAAATACTACAGAGTATAATTAAATCGTGCAAAATAAAGGTAACGCAGAATATTGAGAAGCCAAATTATTAAAGTACCGTTCCAATATCAATTGCTTTTACAAGATTGAAAATAGGTTTCGTTGCGAATTTTTTGCATTTTTAGTAAAATCTTTTGCGTATTTTGCTATGTTAGAACCGCGATGCGATGAAATACTACAGAGTATAATTAAATCGTGCAAAACAAAGCAGAGTTGCTAGAAGCCAAAGTATTGAAGCACCGTTCCAATATCAATTGCTTTTACAGGGTTGCAAATAGGTTTCATTGCGAATTTTTTGCATTTGTAGTAAAACCTTTTGCGTATTTTGCTCAAGCGTATTATGCTATGTTAGAAACGCGATGCGATTAAATACTGCAGAATATAATTGAATCGTGCAAAATAAAGGTGACGCAAAGTTGCTAGAAATCAAAGTATTGAAGCACCGTTGCAATATCAACTGCTTTTTCAAGATTGCAAATAGGTTTCATTGCGAATTTTTTGCATTTGTAGTAAAACCTTTTGCATACTGTGCTTAAACGTATTTTGCTATGTTAGAATCGCAATGCGATGAAATACTGGAGAGTATAATTAAATCATGCAAAATAAAGGTAATGCAGCGTTGCTAGAAGTCAAAGTATTGAAGCACCATTCCAATATCAATTGCATTTACAAGATTCCAAATATGCTTCATTACAAATTTTTTGCATTGTTAGTAAAATGTTTTGCATATTTTGCTATGTTAGAACCGCGATGCGATGAAATACTACAGAGTATAATTAAATCGTGCAAAATAAAGGTAACGCAGAATATTGAGAAGCCAAATTATTAAAGTACCGTTCCAATATCAATTGCTTTTACAAGCTTGCAAATAGGCTTCATTGCACATTTTTTTCATTTGTAGTAAAACCTTTTGCGTACTTTGCGCAAGCGTATTTTGCTATATTAGAATCGCGATGCGATGAAATACTGCAGAGTATAATTAAATGGTGCAATTAAAGGTAACGCAGAGTTGCTAGAAACCAAAGTATTGAAGCACCGTTGCAATATCAATTGCTTTTACAAGATTGCAAATAGAATATTGAATAGATAGAATATAGAATAGAAAATAGAATACAAGATTGCATTGCGGATTTTTTGCAGCAACTTGTTAACACGTTTACGGACGTGAATGTTATAGCATTCATTTTCACGATCATACAGAATGACATGAATGCTATAACATTCCAATCTTAAAGTAAATTATTTTGAATTTACTTTTAAATAACCTTAAGTTTTTGCACTTATTATACCTGTGAAGATAATGACTAACTGAGCTAAAATATGATAATGTGACTACCCTTATAAAATGTGTTTAATCAAATTTCGCATATCACAACCACTTTAAAATTAAAATGACTGTCAATTTTTGTATCTCGCTGAAACTTTTAATGTCCGCGAACGTGTTAACGATTTGCCATGCATTATATTAATTGGTGTAGAGATTATTCCATAGCGAGCGGTCTCTGGCAAGTGTTGAGTTTTTATTTTCCCTGCTGTTACATCGATACCCTTACACTCTTGTCATACAATCATCCCATGTCATGTAATAACGGAGTCTATTAAGTCTATTACTATGTACATAGTTTAGGTTTCTACGTAACGGATCCGTAAGTAACACAAGGAAGTGTAAGTAACACAACGATTTAACGTGAGGCGCACAATACAACTTGGTAAACAAATTTTTAATATTACGATCTTATAACGTAAGAGGTGCAATAGTATAGCTAGCTTAGCAATTACCGTGGCAGTGTAGAGCATTCGTGTTTTGTTTACTTATACGTACTGCTGTTTGATTGTTGCAGCGTTTCATGAGTAGTATATCGAAGATTACACAATCCTTTAATTGCTTAGACGATTAGATTATACCGTTAAGAGATATAACAATCGATGGAAGACGTAACCGCACATATGATGCGAGCAAAAGAAATATAAAGATTGTTAAGTAAACGTTGTCCTTAAAATGTACAAATATATGTCGCGCCCTATCGCGCGTTCATTTAGCAGGCGTTACTGATAGCAAACCGCGCCTACTTCGATCGAAAATTCTTGATCAGATTTGCCGATGTCGCGTAAAGAGACATCTAATATTGGCAAACGTATTGGTTTGTCAGTTTCGTAAGTAACCACCGTCTTGCCCCATTGTTCCTGCCGCAACTGTGAATTGTCAATAATTTCTCGGTAAGCCACACATTTAACCTTGGTTAATTATCAACTGAAATGGTTTGATGATCTCACGTACCCTGCATTCGTCCAATATCGTTTCATATCGCAAACGTTGATTTCCACGCGGTGTAAGTTCAACATCGTTCCAAGCCAGAAGTTTCATACCTCGCCTGTACGTTTTTCGTTCCGAATCAAAGTACGCCACACTGTTTCTGCAATTGTATGTTATATTTTGGCTCGCCTGCTGGGATAGCAACTGCAAAAAGCTGATTTGATTGCTGTCTGCTTTATAGGTGATCTGGAAAGAACAGATAGTCGCATTAGATATTTATGTTCTCTCGATACTCATGAATTTGATATTATTGGCTACCATAATGTTATGAATCTACAAACTGTGCTACCTTAAAGCCTTCTTCTATCTCGCTCAACCAAAGTTCTTGCTGATCACCGATATACTTGATCACTGGTGAACGAGGCGGATTAGGAATTATACACGTAGCACGCTTTCCAGCATCGCAATGAACCAAAATTGCATCCCTGACATCACCTTCGTTGGGATCGATCCAGTACTCGCCTAGGCAGGCACAAATATCCAATTCACAATACTGAGAAAAGTGTTCAAAGTATTATCAACAAGGACATCTCAAATATTTACCGCTCGGCTTATCTGGGTGAGCGACAAAGAGATCTCGACACGTTTTGGCTGGTGAATTTTTCTCCCCGTCCGGCTTGACAAGCTTATTGAAAGACGTCTTGAGGTGCTCATACGCTTTCAAAAGCATTTCTCTACGTTCTTTGTCACTGATATCTTTACCAAAAATTCTAGCTGGCTCGTCACCGCTTAGGGGATCAGGTCCCTTTGTTTGCCCCTGACCTGTATAGATATAGATGTGTTTATACTATATATAGATATGTTTATACTGGAATATCTTGAGAAGTGCCTATGATACAAGCATTTTTATAAATAAAGCATGTGACTCTTTTCGGCGGGTTCGGGTCAATAAAATATTGTTCTCCGAATTTTGATGTTTCGACCTTTACTTTTAGGTTCTCTTCAAGTTCATAACAATTTTATTGCCTCGAAATCACCGAAAAGAATCCCACCTATAATATGCAAAAGAGACTTTTTCACATATTAGTACCTATTTTTAATTGTATAAGGTTTATTACCAAAGAGAACAGCGAGTGATGCAGCATCATATCCAAGCCCAACTTCGCCTGGTGGACCTGGTGGACCAGGAGGTCCAGCTGGTCCCGTTGCTCCATGTCGACCTTCCTCTCCAGGTGGCCCCCGAATTCCTGGATTTCCAGTAAGTCCAATCGGTCCCGGACTACCGTCTCTACCCGGAGGACCTCTAACTCCAGGGTCGCCATCTTTGCCTGGAGGTCCAGGCAAGCCAGGCATACCCTTTTCGCCGGGTGTACCAGGAGCTCCAGGTAAACCTCGAGATCCAATAAAACCACGATGACCCTTAATACCTTTCGCACCTTCCTCTCCACGATCACCTTTTGCTCCTTCCAATCCCACGGGCCCAGGTTTTCCTCTAGGTCCCTGCAATCAATATTATTATTGTGTGATGACCATAGCAGATAGGCATAACAGATTATTGGAGAGCATTATAGAACGGATAAGCGCTTACTTGTTGACCTTCAACACCCTGTGGTCCTTGTTCACCTTTCGAACCTCGTTCTCCGGCAGGTCCTGGCGGTCCAACTGGTCCAACGGAACCCTATGGCAAACAATATAGACGTACACGAGTGTAGCATCAGGAAAACGGCCGTAGATGCGTCGCATAAAACTGTCGTTGGGCCATCGGGCCCTACTGGATTAAGATAAGGCGGTAGAGATCCGTATAAAAGCTGGCCCGATCTGCGACGCGAGTTCAGTTATAAATCAGTATAGATCAGTCAAGTTCAGAGTGTAGTTCAGTCCAGTATAGATACGTTTTCTTGCCGTTTACCGAATCGAAGTCGAATTGCCATAGTGTTACCTTTATCTTATATTTATATTTATATATTAGTGTTTTCATTTACCTTTAAATAAACTTATTCAACTTAATATAATTCCGCATCCCGCTTCGACGACACCTAACATCTTATATCCCTACACGAGAATATGACACAAGTGAGGTGTAATAGAAGTAATACCGGTAGGCCAGGTGGTCCTGGTGAACCAGGTATTCCAGGTGCACCAATTGGTCCCTTGTCTCCTGGTCGTCCGCCGAGTCCTGGTTGTCCCGGTTTTCCAGCCGGACCTTCTGGTCCGTGTTCACCACTCGGTCCGGGAGGTCCTACAGGACCGACAAGACCCGGAGGTCCCGGTGGTCCTTCTGATCCGGGTTTGCCTGCTGCTCCTGTTTCACCCTGAAACGCATTTCGCCTCCAATGTTATCGTCACTCATTTGTGCCACGAATGAGTGGAATGTAGTTCTTAAAGGACTTACCGGCGGGCCTCTCAATCCTCTGGCACCTACAGGTCCTGAAGGACCATGTAATCCAGGTATACCCCTCTCTCCCGGTGAACCTTGTGGACCAGCTGGTCCAGATGGTCCTTGCTGTCCTGGGGATCCAGTCTCACCCTTTATGCCATCAGCACCCTGTGGTCCGGGATTTCCAAGGGGACCCGGGTTTCCTGGCCGTCCTGGTTCGCCGGTATGACCTTTGATGCCTGGTAAACCTTGCGGTCCTGCAGGTCCAGATGATCCTGGCGGACCCTATGCAATTCGATGCTTGCATTTACTACATCTTATAAGAATAATGATCTAGTGAAGAAATGTAAAATGTACCTGAGCTCCAACTAAACCAGGTAAGCCAGGAGGACCAATGAGACCGATTTCACCTCTGGGACCCGTTTCTCCTCTAATTCCTTTTGCTCCAACCAGTCCAGGTAGGCCTTGAATACCTTGGTCGCCGGGTGCTCCTATTTTATGATAAGCATAAGGTTTGAATTAGCTTGTTACGAATGAGCTTGGGGAGTGTATAAATGCAACAAACTTTGCGTATGGATTTAGATATATCACCTGTCGGTCCTGGATGTCCTTGATCGCCTTTCAGGCCAGGATACCCACGATCGCCCTTCAAACCGGGAAGGCCAACAAGGCCTTGTGGTCCTGGAAAGCCTGGGGTTCCTTGCGGTCCTGGTGGACCTCTATCTCCTGCATTACCAGGTGCACCAGTTTCACCAGGAGGTCCTGGCTGTCCAGTGTCACCTCTTTCTGCTGGCTCTCCAGGCGGTCCTGGAGGACCAACGTGGCCCTGGGGTCCACGTTCACCCATACGTCCTACACAATTCGTGCAATCATTTATATGTATCCAATAATTCATCTTATTTTCATGAGTACAAAGAGTGCTGGGCACAAAATTTTACCGGGCGGCCCTTCTGGACCAGGCGGTCCGAGTGCTCCTCTGTCGCCTTTGAGTCCAGCTTCTCCTGGAAGACCTCTTAGACCGGGTAATCCAACCAATCCTGATGATCCAGTACTTCCTTTTTCTCCTCTCGGTCCAGGAAGACCCTACGATAGTAAATATAATTCTCATTTATTAAGCAGGATGTAAAAAACAAACGGAAGTATACTTGTCACATAAGAAAATAGTTAATTAAATTTACGAAAGATAACGACGTACAGGCACACCATCTGGTCCCTGTGCTCCTGGTTCCCCTCTTGTTCCTGCTAGTCCAGGAAGACCTACAGAACCTCTCTCACCAGGCATTCCACGTTCGCCTCTGTTTCCTGGCGATCCCGGAGGTCCTACTGGACCTTGAATTCCTGGCTCTCCGTCTTTTCCTGGAAGACCAGGGTTGCCTGTTGCTCCCGGCAAACCCTGCACAATGCACAAATTATTATTTCAACCGACCTTCTGGGCAAAGATGTCAGATATGATGTAACAAACCTGGAATCCTATTTGTCCTGCAGCACCAGGTGGACCTCTCTCTCCTGGTGCTCCTGCTGGTCCTGGTGGACCTTGTGCTCCAGTCGCCCCTTCCTTTCCTATGTCGCCTCTTGGTCCAGGTCGTCCTGGATTACCCGGTTCACCATCTTTCCCAGGCTCCCCCTTTATGGAATAACGAATACGTTGAAATTATTCTTCCCAAAAGAGCTTAAAAACAATTGCTCATTATATGTATTTTTATTACAGGATAACCCTTTTCGCCCGGCATACCCAATGGACCGGGTAAACCTTGTAATCCCGTCGGGCCTTGTTCTCCAGGTTTCCCATCAGCACCCTGGATTCCACGTTCCCCAGGGTTGCCTATTTTACCAGGTGCCCCTGGTCGTCCCATTAATCCACGAATTCCCTGTAAGTGAAGGCATAAGTATTATTACGCATAACATATGACTTGCATTTATCAGGTAGTATTATGAAACACGTACCTGCAATCCCGGAGCACCAGGCCTGCCAGGATTTCCCATACCGCCTTTGGGTCCTGCTGGACCCACTGGTCCACGATCTCCACTTTGTCCTATTAGTAATTATTGTAGGTTCCGTTAATGTCATATTGATATACATTGTATTTATTGATATTCCTGCCTTTCCGATGTATGCCTATTCTTTAGTAATATTCACGTTGTATAGATACCTTTGGGACCTACTGGACCATCTGGCCCAGGGATTCCACGTGATCCTGTTGCGCCACGTTCTCCTGCTGGACCAGACGGACCTATGGGGCCACGCATTCCTCTTTTTCCTCTTTTACCCTCATTTCCTGGTGGACCCGGAAGCCCACGTGGTCCTGGCGTTCCCGTGTCACCTTTTGATCCTGAATCTCCTTTGAAACCTCGATCACCTGGTATACCCTATTACTTCAACGTTATTAAACAAGAAACAGCGATTGATGCAGTGATTATATTGCGTTAATGAATAGCGTACAGGGGCTCCTTTAGCACCGGGTAAACCAGCATTTCCAGCCTGACCAGGCTGGCCACGAGCTCCAGGAAAACCAGGCACTCCTATGGGCCCAGGAGTACCTGGGATACCTTTGTCTCCGGGTATACCGTCTTTGCCTTGTGGTCCTTGAGGACCATTCTCGCCTGGCTGTCCAGGTCTACCAGTTTCGCCTTTATATAAGAAAAATAATCGTATGTAAAATAGTGGTCTGTTTAACACTTTGACTGCCGTGATGGTCATCGCTGACCAACACAAAAGATTTTACTGAAGATCCAAAATATTCACAATACTATTTTATAAATGCAGTTATTGTTAGAATAATGATGCGACCCGTTAGTCTCCAATACCTGCACATTGTTTACATTTTGCATGATTCAGTCAAACGCTGTAGTATTTCATAGCATCGCCGTTCTAATACAGCGAAATACGCACGGCAGTCAATGTGTTAACTGAACTCAATATTACTGAAGTACACCAAGTACCTCGTGGTCCTTGTAAGCCTTGACTTCCTTTAGGTCCAATAGCACCTTGATCACCTTTCGCCCCCGAAACGCCCGGAAACCCTGGTGGTCCAGGTTTGCCTACTGCACCCTGAAGTGAACAAGGAACGCGTTACAAGTATCCGCTGGCATATTTTTGTGTTACTTTACTCACGGGTTGTCCAAGAGGTCCGGGTATTCCATCTACGCCTCTTAGACCAGGAGGACCAATTGGACCTTCTCTTCCCCTTTCTCCGCGTGGTCCAGCGGGACCCTGAATAAATTGAGCTTCTTCATAAACCACGAATAAACAAACGAGATGATGATACTCGCCATTAGACCTTGATGACCCATTGGTCCTGGGGTGCCAGTGGATCCTTTTTCTCCAGCCGTACCCTGCTCTCCTTTAGCACCGTCTAATCCTGGGAATCCGCGATGTCCTTTCATTCCCGGTAACCCAGGCATTCCAGACAGTCCTCTGGGACCAGGTGGGCCAGAAGATCCAGCCGGTCCTGCCTCACCATCTTCACCATGATCACCCTAATGTCACATCAAAATATCGTATACACGTTATTTATCATTTATATGAACAGGGGCCGTGTTCAACTCACGTCTTTTCCAGGTAAACCAGGAAGCCCTCTAGGGCCAGGAGTACCAGGAGGTCCTGGCATACCAGGTTCCCCGGATTCACCCCGTGACCCTTGAAATCCTTGTGGACCAGGTGCGCCAGGTGGGCCTGAAATATGTAAAATAACGAAGATATGTACCAGAGTACATGGTAATTTTTCCTGAAATAAAACCAAGTACCTGGTGCTCCCCGAGGTCCAACTGGACCTACAGGTGCTTGAAGATATGGGTATGCTTCTGGTCCGTACAATGGTGCAGCAGCACCAGTAGGTCCTTTGTCTTGGTTAGCCTGGGATAAAGCTAGTTGCTGGTAGTACAAGGAGACCTGTTGATGTAACATTGTGAGAAAATGCAGGAACTTTATACAATATAACACAACCTTACAAGCTTACGTCGGGGACGGGTCCTGGAGGTCCTGGATTTCCGGGGATTCCAGGAGTTCCGGGCTGTCCTGGAAATCCTGTGTCACCAGGTCGGCCACTGTCTCCAGGTCTACCAGGTTCACCCTAAGTAGAGTGAAATTGCCATATGGATACAACGGTGTAATGGTATACATAGATTTACGGCCGGTATGCTGCTTGTTAAGCGTCAAAGATGTGTGATTTAATTCGTTTAGTGCATATGGTGTGCATAACTTACCCGTGGTCCAGGAACGGCGAAGGAATTAACAAGATTACTTTCGCCAGGAACGATTTCTGTTGGTGACTGAAAATAAAGAATTAACAGCTACTACTGAAACAAATACTTTCTTATAATAATTACACTTACCGAACCAGAAAAATCATCGGGTACAGTTGGCCGTGTTCCTTCTGGTAATTCTGGAAAAGACATGGACTACAGGATTATCTCTGTATTTCCATGTAAAAATAAAATAAGCAGCCCTCACATTCATACGGAAACAAGTAAGACAAAATATCTACATATTTTGATAGGCGTACTCTTGAATTGACAATTGCCTCGCTAAAACTTTATGTTTGCAATCCCAATTTATAGGAATACGTTGATACATTGATGATAACGCAGTTATTACCTTGATCGTAGAATCTGGTGGTTGACGGTCTTGGCAAATCCGTAGGGATTTCATTTCTGTGCGTTAGCGGTGGTCGAGTTGCTTCTATCGGTGGTCTACCCCGGCCTTTATTTACAGATCGAAGATCAGAAGGATATGAATTATTTTATTGAGTATTAATCCAACAAAAATATTACCTGCTATACTAGTAGATGCATATGTCGCAACCAAAGAGGGTGGCGTCGCTGTGTCTACAATAAATAACAAGAATTATTGGTGCTAACACATTATTAATAGTGAGTATAATCTTCGATTTACTGTTCTTCACAATAATAATCTGCCTCTACTGTTGTCCCATTGCAAAATAACAAATTATTTGAAAGAATAACTAGCATTCCTTCTAAAATACAGATCCGATACTCATAACATACCCTCTTAAGCGTATGTATAGAGATAATATTTAAAAGCAGCAACTTAAATGAAAATTAATCGTTCTAGAACTGCAACCGGATATCTTCACTAAACGAACACCATTGCTGAAGCGCGAATTAATAGATGACGTTAAAAAAAATTAATCTACTTCCGTCAATGAGAGTAATTAGTTAATCGCTTTACGAGGCGTCGTCTTACCAGCGTTAATCGTTTTTTAATAAGATTACGTTAAAAAAAGTTAATCTACTTCCGTCAATGAAAGTAATTATTTAATCGTTCTACAAGCCGCCGTGTTAATGAGTACCGTATGTTTGTCATAGAAGGCAATGTTTCCGGGGTACCAATTAATACTTCCTCATTGAACGACATCATATTCATGCGCCGATGCCGACTACGGAAGATGAAAGAACCACACATACTATACTGGCACTGTCGAACAGAAGAAATTAGAAGCCTGAGAGATTAGATTTCGTTGCCCTTTTCCTTCAACCTCCCGATAACACATGCATCTCACATGGGTGAGAAACAGATAGCCATTAATGCCCATAATATAGGTGAGCTGATGAACAAAAAAGAGCCGTGCCACGACGTAGTTCATTTATAATTACTTACAAAAGTTGCATTAAATCTTTCACTAAACAAGATTACCAAACTGACCCGAAGACCAACACTTCCTTACAAGCCTGCCTTCCATCTTTTACCGGAAATGTGAACCCACCAAGCCTGCAGAAACCCCCAACCGAACAAAGGGGTGCAACGAATATAACCGGGCAGAAGGTAGCAAGAAGATCGTAAACTACTAACCGTTTTTTTCCTCATACTCGTCGTAATTTTCGTAATAGTCATAATCGCTGTAGTCCGCCGTGCCACCGACGGCCGCAGGTGGTTGAGCTTGGGGTAATTTCGATCGCTGCTGTCTCCTGGACTTCGTCTTGTCCAAAGCGGTCGTAGACACAGGCACGTGCAGGAGCAGGGCGAGAAAACTGACGACGAGCAGCAGCTCGAACGTCCGCCGTCTCATGGTTTATCCCGATGCTGATCCGTCGCACTCTGAAACCGCCAGGTCGGCAAGGAGCAGCGAGGTGCCCCTTTTGCTATCCGAGAGCCGACTCGCCTCGGACCGAGGCTGAGGGCAACTAGACTTGTCACAACCGACGTGTCGTCTATTTAGCAGATGCTGTGTCTCAAACTGCTACTTGGGGGAGGTCATCATCCTCGGAGTCAGTCGTTTTACGATGCATACACGATACTCCTCCTCGCCCCTCCTGTTCGCTCCCTTCTGGCCGACGCTTCTTCATCGTTACACTTTTCTTTCCCCCTCCTCCGGCGTGATCCTCGCGACACGAATAATCAGCATCGATCTTAAGAATAATAACAAAGTAGATCACTGGTGACGCCTAGACAGGAATACCGTGGATCAAAAGGCACGAGGCTGCAATGAATCGCGGAATTATGAAGATGGAAATGTTGATCCACCTTCGGCGTGACATGTCGATGGTAACGCGGGCATAACGATGCGAT
This sequence comes from Cryptocheilus praepositus, assembly GCA_033815515.1. NCBI lineage: Eukaryota > Metazoa > Arthropoda > Insecta > Hymenoptera > Pompilidae > Cryptocheilus > Cryptocheilus praepositus. The sequence continues at coordinate 276,536 of JAWWQZ010000321.1, read as the reverse complement.
AGCGATGATTCCGGCGTTATTAGAATTATCTGCATGCGCGTGCGAGATGGCACACAGTCGAGCCGAGTGCAAGCATCCCAATGATCGTCCAGACGACCGAGAGACACGTCCTTGCTCCGTTGAGCGCCTTAACAAATTCGTAGAGATGCAATTCGCTCTCGGCGACCTAGTTCGGCCGGTTCTCTTCCTCATTTTTCTTAGTTAAAGCGCAGCTACGGCCGCAGAACACTCTCGATACAGACATGCGCCCATTTCCACTTAATAGGTTTACTAAACGACAATCATCATTTTGGCCGCATTCTCGGGGACGCCTGTCTTAGTTTACGAGGCGTTAGCCGCAATAGGCCGCATTGACGTTCGTTACATCGTACTATAAATCAGAGTTGCCACTGTTTCTGATACTACAAACGAGCGAATAGATATGGTTCTACCGATACTCGCTGTATCCTCTACCTCGTGTCAAGCTTGCTGCTTTGTATGGACGGCGCTTGTACGAAGGTGTCGGTTTATTGAAGGACATACTGGTAGCTCAGATTTCTTTACGTTCTTCTTCAGGTTCCTACACTTTCGGCAGCCTCTCGGTAGATGCTTCTTATCATTTCGGCTGTTTATATTTGTATTTTAAGTACTATAAGTCAGAGTTGCCACTGTTTCTGATACTACAAACAAGCGAATAGATATGGTTCTATCGATACTCGCCGTATCCTCTACCTCGTGCCAAGCTTGCTGCTTTGTATGAACGCCTCTTGTATGAAGGTGTCAGTTTATTGAAGGACATATTGGCAGCTCAGATTTCTTTACGTTCTTCTTCAGGTTCCTACACTTTCGGTAGATGCTAATTATCATTTCGGCTGTTTACATTTGTATTTTAAGTTTTCGTTTCATCGTACTATAGATCAGAGTTGCCACTGTTTCTGATACTATAAACGAGCGAATAGATATGGTTCTACCGATACTCGCTGTATCCTCTACCTCGTGTCAGGCTTGCTGCTTTGTATGAACGCCTCATTTACGAAGGTGTCAGTTTATTGAAGGACATACTGGCAGCTCAGATTTCTTTACGTTCTTCTTCAGGTTCCTACACTTTCGGCAGCCCCTCGGTAGATGCTTCTTATCATTTCGGCTGTGTACATTTGTATTTTCAGTTTTCGTTACATTGTACTATAAATCAGAGTTGCCACTGTTTTTGATACTACAAACGAGCAAATAGATATGGTTCTACCAATACTGGCCGTATCTTCAATCTCGTGCCATACTTGCTGCTTTGTATGAACGCCTCTTGTACGAAGGGGTCAGTATTTATTGAAGGACATACTGGGAGCTCAGATTTCTTTACGTTCTTCTTCAGGTTCCTATACTTTCGGCAGCCTCTCGGTAGATGATTCTTATCATTTCGGCTGTCTACATTTGTATTTTAAATGTTCGTTACATGGTACTATAAATTAGAGTTGCCACTGTTTCTGATACTACAAACGAGCGAATAGATATGGTTCTACCGATACTCGCTGTATCCTCTACCTCGTGTCAAGCTTGCTGCTTTGTATGGACGGCGCTTGTACGAAGGTGTCGGTTTATTGAAGGACATACTGGTAGCTCAGATTTCTTTACGTTCTTCTTCAGGTTCCTACACTTTCGGCAGCCTCTCGGTAGATGCTTCTTATCATTTCGGCTGTTTATATTTGTATTTTAAGTACTATAAATCAGAGTTGCCACTGTTTCTGATACTACAAACAAGCGAATAGATATGGTTCTATCGATACTCGCCGTATTCTCTACCTCGTGCCAAGCTTGCTGCTTTGTATGAACGCCTCTTGTATGAAGGTGTCAGTTTATTGAAGGACATATTGGCAGCTCAGATTTCTTTACGTTCTTCTTCAGGTTCCTACACTTTCGGTAGATGCTAATTATCATTTCGGCTGTTTACATTTGTATTTTAAGTTTTCGTTTCATCGTACTATAGATCAGAGTTGCCACTGTTTCTGATACTATAAACGAGCGAATAGATATGGTTCTACCGATACTCGCTGTATCCTCTACCTCGTGTCAGGCTTGCTGCTTTATATGAACGCCTCATTTACGAAGGTGTCAGTTTATTGAAGGACATACTGGCAGCTCAGATTTCTTTACGTTCTTCTTCAGGTTCCTACACTTTCGGCAGCCTCTCGGTAGATGCTTCTTATCATTTCCGCTGTGTACATTTGTATTTTCAGTTTTCGTTAGATTGTACTATAAATCAGAGTTGCCACTGTTTTTGATACTACAAACGAGCAAATAGATATGGTTCTACCAATACTGGCCGTATCTTCAATCTCGTGCCATACTTGCTGCTTTGTCTAAATGTGTTAGTCAACCCGATTTGAGTGGTAATATTTGTTATTTGCTGAAGCGCTAAGAATAAAGGAGTCATTAGCCGTTTCAATAAACGCGTCTTAAGTGCAACGTCGCGCTTTACCCCGATGCAGCTATCTTCAACCATGTGATGACTCACTTCTCGTGTCTTTTGGTCGATCGTTGTCATGCAAGTGGAATGAATGTGTCAGATGTGCCCTGATGGAAACTACAGATCTGACAGCGATGTATGTTACGCCACTGCGATCGTAACTATTACGTTGCCTGTTGATCTAAATAACGTGCACGCACATTCATTGCGTTATCAGGCTTGCGAAAAGTCGACATACGGGGCAAATTGACATAGTGTTCGCCTGAAAGAAACTTACTCTGCTTGTAAATGGACTATTCATTCGCTTTACCAACTGCTATAACGATGAACGTCATGTATATTTTACGGCCTGTAGATGATATGGCAATAAAGAAGAAGTGTAATACTAAAAAGTATAAACCTGAAGTGATCCATATAACTAAATCAATCTTGGAACTTAATATTGCAGCTGCACACCAATGAGAAACCTGGGCACTGGCATATTACTCTGAAACGTTCATGTTGTAATTACAGAAGACAGAAGAGGGAATAATAAATAACATTGCAGAGATCATATATTTTATTCCCAATCTAGATTTATTCAAATAAAATGTAAATTATCTCCTGCGCATAAAACGCTATATCATAATAGACGGTCACCGCATTTGCTCTTCGTACGAGTTAAAAAAATTGATAGAAATATTACGATTACAAGTGGTCAACGGGTTTTGTCGCGTTCCAGATTAGTGTACCTTACATATAGCCAAACCAACGTGTACATTATACCATTCATGATCATCCTTTTGTTCACTCAGTCAATCGGGTATGAAAACACATTCATGCATCATGGTGACTTTCACTCTGACGTGTCAATGGGTACAATGGTATAAAGACAAAAAAATACGACTAACTCAGTTGTTTGATCTGTCAGTTGTTAATATGTGTAGGAAACGTGGTCAGATCAAGTGTCAATACTTTACTTTCTAAACATTCACCAACCTGAAATTGAGAATCTCAAAATAATTCCCGTCTTACACATGATATATATATACTAACATGTATCGGCCATGTCTACTCACATCGGGACAAATTCCAATAAGAGCATCAGCATGCGAATAAAACTCTTCTTTCAGCGAAATAACTATCGTCTGTAAGGAGCTTGTCTTGTCTCGAATATAACTCGCAACTTTCCCGATATTAGTATTATCTAAGGCAGCATCAATTTCGTCCAGAACAAAGAATGGTGCCGGTTGGAAGCTGTAAGCAAATGTAGAATTAAAGTACACGGGTTAGTATTTAACACTTTGACTGCCATGGTGGTCATCGGTGACCGGCGCAAAAGGTCTCACGAAAAATTCAAAAAATACCCAATCGGTCGTATTTATAATTTTGAAAATGCAATTAATATTAACCCTTTGCGGTCGGTGCCGCCACTGTGGCGGCATTTCAAAACTGTCGTAGAAATCGGTGTCGCCGCCGTGGCGGCATGATCACGTCTCGAAAGAGCAATCCAAAAAAAACTGAGATTAACAGAATGCTTTTAAATGTAGATATATCCACCTTAAATTGCTTAGGGAACAATGACTTCTGCCGACCGCAAAGGGTTAAATAGTGATTAATTTCTTTGGTCTCCGATACCTTCGCATTATTTTCATTTTGCACAATTCAATCATATTCTGTAGTACTTCATCCCGTTGCGGTTTTAACACATTGTTGACCGGTCACGAGTTAACTCGTGTTTTCATGGCCAAACGTTGTTGACTCACGAGTTAACTCGTGTTTGCATTTGCGTCGGCTATTTTAATTTTTGAAACTATAGAATATAGCAAAATTTTGTTCATTGTGGTCAATACCTTCTGGCTTTATTATAAAAAAGTACCTTTTCTTGGCACTGAGGCTTTTATTACAAGTCTGCAAGAACGACCGCAAGCATTTTTCAATCAATTATACGGGTTAATTTTTATAAGTTATAGTCAATTTGAAAATTTAAAAATGAAATAACAAGGGCATCTTTGGTCGCAACGAAACAAGATATATGTGTAAAACCTCTTGACATCTACCGTAAATGATTGCGCAGTTAATTTTATTAGAAGTTACAAAAAATTTATGTCCAAAGTTCAATTTGAATTCATTATGCACGAACAAACTTTATTGAAGGTTATTTATATCGTTTCACTTCCATGTTCACTTACAAAATAATAGCCGGTGACTTGAGATAGCTTTTGCCGAAAATTGCCGGTCAACAATGTGTTAATATAGTAAAGTACGCGTGACAGTCAACGTGTAATGTAATACTGAATCAAACGTAACCCACCTATGAATCGCAAACAAAAGAGCTAACGCGGCCACAGTTTTCTCACCGCCGGAAAGATTTGACATTGGTTGGAAACGTTTTCCAGGAGCCACGCAATTGTAATTGATACCGTCGAGGTACGGTTCTTCCGGATTCTCTGGTCCAAGAAATGCCTGTGCGGACTGATTTTTCGCTAAACTCTGTAATAAGAATGTCAAATATTATGAACCTCGAACGTTCTTACATAATATAGTATAATACATAAATACCAACAGATTATTAGCGTAATAATTCATATGGTTTAGAGCATTGAGTAACTTATTATTACCTTATATATGGGATCTATCTCGTTGGCCACGTGCTCAAAACAGGCCATGAATCTGTCATGACGTTCCTTTTTCACTTTCTCAAACTGAGTTTTCGCTTTCTTTGCCTTCTTACGCGACTGTTCAAACTCTTCGTTCGTTTCTTGAAGCTTCTCCTTGGCGAGGTACAATTTTTGAATTGCCTAAACAAGTATTAAACCGATTAATGGTCAACACAGCGACAAGTTTATACGTTTATATATATATGTTTCAGTGAAACACCGAAATCTGGAGAATGTCGACTTTCACCGGTGAATGCCAACATTCACATAGTCGCTTGGTGTATATCCGAAATATTTGCTAAATACCCTTATTTCTGACTTACACCGGTAAATGTTGACATTCACCATGCACTAATTGTCGACACACACCGAAGAGTGTCCGAATGTACAACAAAGTAATGAAATATTCGATCTTTCACCGACGTATTTGGTATCTGTTGACATTCACCGGTGAAAGTCGACATTCTCCAATTTCGGTCATTCACGATAACATATATATGTGGTTCGCATTCTACATCTACGATCACAATCACGCTCGACCTTCATATTTGGTGCCTGTATACGCTGAATTGTACCCTGGAGGTCATTAATTATCTTTGTTAATTTGTCCGTGGTCTTTTTGGTATCTTCCTCCTCCACATCTTTCAGGTTTTCTGGGAGCAGCGCATAATCTATCGTGATACGCCTTTCGCGCTCATATTGTTGCTGAGTATTCATCGACGAGTCCGCATTCGTGTCGGTACTGTTTGTCGTACTTGTTTCGCCAGCGATGTCTTCCATGTTTCCGTGAAGCATTGGTATCGCAATATCCTCCATCTGCGCGTTATTACACCAATATATAATTCTACAAGCGCCTTAACGGGTTATGCCTACTTGGGTTGGTGAAAAAAATCGATTTTTTTTATTGCATTTTCTTAATGTACGTCGTTTTAAGAATATTTCCTCAAAAGTACATAAGAATCGGAGCACACGTTCAAAAATTATAAGCGTTTATCTGAAGCGCTACTACGTATGATTAGTAAAGAGCTTAAAACTTTAAACGCGATTATCTCTAAACTGTGTTTCTTAAAACATACGGTTGCGGTGACCACGATTTCTCAAAAACTACTTCACCGATCGGACTCTAATTTTATATACTTATTTATCATTACAATAGGCAGGGCCTGAACGAAGGATTTTTTATTTCGGTAATAAAAAAAAAGTGACAAGATAAAAACGATAGTTAGACCACCGCAAAAGACGGATTTTTTCGTAAAATTGCTGCCATTCTTGTAAAAATTAAAGTTTTTCAAAATCCTTCGTTCAGGCCCTGCCTATTGTAATGACAAATAAGTATATAAAATTAGAGTCCGATCGGTGAAGTAGTTTTTGAGAAATCGTGGTCACCGCAACTGATGAAAATAAACGGAAGCCCTAGAAGGGCTATATTTTCACCATTTTTTAATATTTTCTTATAAAAAAATGTATACAAATACCACTAAATACGTACTTTTTGGTAGTATTTTGCGAATTTTAATTAGTACTCACTAAAATAGCAAAAAAAAATGTTGAAAATCATGTAATTTCGCCGATCGGACTCTAATTTTATATACTTATTTATCATTACAATAGGCAGGGCCTGAACGAAGGATTTTTTATTTCGGTAACAAAAAAAAAAAGTTACAACATAAAAACGATAGTTAGACCACCGCAAAAGACATTTTTTCAAAATTGATTTTTTTAAAGTTTTTCGTAAAATATATAAAATTAGAGTCCGATCGGTGAAGTGCTGGAAGCTCTAGAAGGGCATTTTTTAATATTTTCTTGTAAAAATTAAAATTTTTCAAAATCCTTCGTTCAGGATCGGACTCTAATTTTATATACTTATTTAATGACAAATAAGTATATAAAAAAAAAGTTAGATAAAAACGTCCGATTTTTTCGGTGATTCTTGTAAAAATAGTTTTTAATGAGAAATCGTATATAAAATTAGTCACCGCAAAGTGATGAAAATAAACGGAAGCTCTAGAAGGGCTATATTTCCTCCATTTTTTAATATTTTCTTATAAAAAAAATGTATACAAATACCACTAAATACGTACTTTTTGGTAGTATTTTGCGAATTTTAATTAGTACTCACTAAAATAGCAAAAAAAATGTTGAAAATCATGTAATTTCGCCGATCGGACTCTAATTTTATATACTTATTTATATATTACAATAGGCAGCGCCTGAACGAAGGATTTTTTATTTCGGTAATAAAAAAAAAGTTACAAGATAAAAACGACAGTTAGACCACCGCAAAAGACGGATTTTTTCGTAAAATTGCTGCCATTCTTGTAAAAATTAAAATTTTTCAAAATTCTTCGTTCAGCCCCTGCCTATTGTAATGACAAATAAGTATATAAAATTAGAGTCCGATCGGTGAAGTAGTTTTTGAAAAATCGTGGTCACCGCAAGTGATGAAAATAAACGGAAGCTCTAGAAGGGCTATATTTCCTCCATTTTTTAATATTTTCTTATAAAAAACAAATAATTTTCTTATAAAATACAAATACCACTAAATACGTACTTTTTGGTAGTATTTTGCGAATTTTAATTAGTACTCAAAAAAAAGTTACTAAAAAAAGACGCCAAAAAAAAAAATTGACCACTTGCCATTCTTGTAAAAATTAAAATTTTTCTTGAAAATCATGTCAATTTCGCCGATCCCATTTTTTAGTAAAAATGTATACATAACCCCTAAATAGTGTATATTTTGACGAAAACGAACAAAACAATTGTATTTTATTACGTACCTTGCATTGCATTAAAATTGCATGACGCTCAGCTTTCTTTTGCTCGATTTTGGTCTCAATGGTATTAAGCTGCTTTTGTGCAGCTTGAATGTCCTTCGCAATTGCTCCTACTTCACGCCTGGCCTTACCAATTTCGTCTTCCTTTTGGTCCACCTCCATTTTTTTAGCATTTCTGGCCGACTTTAATTGTTCCATTTGCGTCTCGTCGTGATCTATTTCAGCTTTTTGATTTGACTCTGTTTGCCGCGCTGACTCTAATTTATCTTCTGCGTCTTGCACAGCACGTTCCCAGCGCAAGACGTTACCTGATTTTTAAGAAATATGTCAAATTCCGAGTGAAGTAACGCTAGAAAATATATTCGAAATAGTATATAATACAGATTCGTTTTACGTACTTTCTGTGTCGCGTTGCTTCTCAAAATCAAGTTGATTATAAATACGATTACATTGATTCTCAAATTCCATCCTCTTTTTCGCCCTTTCTTGTTGCGATCTGAAGTAAATGCTCCGTTTAAGTATTTATAAGTCTTATGTAAATATTGCACATGGCTGATTATACTTTTCAAATAATACCGTAATTCTCTTTCTTCGTATTGACGAATATTGGATACACCTATCTGTTCGCAGAAACTTGCGAATACGTCATCTTCAACGTTATTCATTTTCTCTTTAATATTTTGTATTTCCTGATCTCTTTCGGCCATTGTTTTTTCGATAGCTGCTATTGTCGGCTGTATATGAAAAAAAAGTTGATTCAATAACGAAAAATAATACTGATAAGCCCATACGATTTTTTTCTCATAAATTTGATACATACGCCAAACATGTTCAATTCATTTTGTAGTCCCTCCAATTCCGTTTCAAGCTCAGCGATTTGTTTTTTCTGCAAGATATATCTTTGTAACAACCATAAATCATTACCTAATATGCAGATAATTGTTACACTTACCGTAGCAGCTAAATCGCTCTTGTTATACTTGAGACGAGTCTCCAAACCACGAATTTGGGATTCGACTGTGTTCAACTCGGATTCCTTACGCGATTTTTTCAGAGACTCTCTCAATTCTTCCGTCAATTTTTCCTATAAGTATTGAATAAAACGTGACAACTGCAGTATAAGTAAATGAAAAAGATTTTTTAAACATTTATGTTACCTTTTGAGATTTCAACTGCGACATTTGCTTTTCATCCCATCGCTTGGCTTTCTTTGCAAGATCCAAACTACCACCGGATATGATACCAGCTTTTTGGTAAAATGTTCCGTCCAAAGCTACACACTGCAATAACATACAAATTACAGTAATTATGTTAGGATTATTAATAGCTCTCTGACTTACATCGTATCTGGCCTTTTTGTCCATTTCATAAGCAACTTTGTTGGCATCTTCCGGAGTTTCACATACTAGAGCATTATTCGTAGCGAACAATACCGCCCTGTCTATATCTTTAGGCGAAAAGTGTAGGACGTCGTAAAGCAATTTTACGTTCCTTGGTTCCTGAATGTTTCTATAATAATAAATTCCACAGTAGCGAAATGTAAAAAATGTTAATTTGAAGATTACAGATCACAATGCTAACCGGAGTCGTTCCTTTAGTGGTTTGGCCTGAATATAATCGAGCGGCAGGAATGTTTCTGGTTCAAGGTATTGTTCTTTTAAATACTGAATGCATTGCCTTGCCGTTTTCTCCGTGTCCACAACAATAGCTTCCATATATTTGCCGAGAACTTTCGTGATTGCGACATTGTATCGCTTATGGATCGGTTCGCACATATTATACATACGATCATACTGAAGAAATCAAAATAAACGTATAGAATAAACATCATTGGTCTATAAATTTCACTTAAAAAATACTCACCACTCCAGGGAAAAGGCGTTTGAAATTTTCTACAATCTCCGTCTTTTTCTTCGTCCTCGACACTTCGTGTTTGTCAACTTTCGCGTCGCCGAGTTGCTCAGAAATGCTTTCCAACTCACGCTGCAAATTCTGAATTTTATCTTTCGACGTGCCAACATCAGACTGTAAATCTGCTCTCAGTTTCTTCTGATCCTCTAAAGCGGCTTCAGACGTTCTTATGTGTTCCTCTAATTTCTCTACTCTCTTCAATGCCTCATCTCTCATGTGACCCTTTTGTTTGTGCTTATTCTCAATTTCGGTTTTCTTTCTACCTTCGTTGTCCAACCTATCCTGATCCGATTTTTGCTCGCGGTTTATAGAGTCAAGGAGTTGCAGATATCTTGCAGATTGTTTGCCGGCTTCCTCTTTCAAACGATTATACTCCCGAACCTGCAGAGTAACATTAATTGTTCATTGGTCATATGTAGGCAGTCCGATAAGTACTCAGCCTACAAAAGGAAAACGAAAATTTTGGAAAATTGACGATTTATTTTTCAATATAGTCTCCTTTTAACTCGATACACTTGATCCAGCGATGAAATCTGGGTATATCCTGCATGAAATATTGGGCATGAGAAAGCTTTCTGCTCGATGGGTGCCGCGTTTGCTCACTCCGGATAACAAGCGCATCCGTGAAACCACTTCAGAGCAGTGTTTGACACTGTTTAAGCGCAATCCGAAAGAGTTTCTACGTCGTACAGTGACTGTCGACGAAACGTGGATCCACTGGTACACACCAGAGACCAAGGAACAGTCGAAACAGTGGACTGCGCCCAGCGAATGTGCTCCGAAGAAGGCGAAGACTGTCATATCCTGGGACTGGGCATATCCTGCATGAAATATTGGGCATGAGAAAGCTTTCTGCTCGACGGGTTTGGCGTTTGCTCACTCCGGATAACAAGCGCATCCGTGAGACCACTTCAGAGCAGTGTTTGACACTGTTTAAGCGCAATCCGAAAGTATTTCTACGTCGTACAGTGACTGTCGACGAAACGTGGATCCACTGGTACACACCAGAGACCAAGAACAGTCGAAACAGTGGACTGCGCCCGGCGAATGTGCTCCGAAGAAGGCGAAGACTGTCATATCCTGGGACTGGGCATATCCTGCATGAAATATTGGGCATGAGAAAGCTTTCTGCTCGACGGGTTTGGCGTTTGCTCACTCCGGATAACAAGCGCATCCGTGAGACCACTTCAGAGCAGTGTTTGACACTGTTTAAGCGCAATCCGAAAGTATTTCTACGTCGTACAGTGACTGTCGACGAAACGTGGATCCACTGGTACACACCAGAGACCAAGGAACAGTCGAAACAGTGGACTGCGCCCGGCGAATGTGCTCCGAAGAAGGCGAAGACTGTCCTATCGGCCGGAAAGGTAATGGCCACCGTTTTCTGGGATTCACAAGGTGTGATCTACATAGATTACCTGGAGAAGGGCAAAACAGTCACAGGGCTGTACTATGCCGAATTATTGAGCCGATTCGACGCCGAATTAAGGAAAAAACGGCCCCATTTGGCGAAGAAAAAAGTGCTCTTTCACCACGGTAACGCACCGGCTTACACCTCTGCCCAAGCTACAGCCAAATTCGTTGAATTAGGCTACGAACAGATGCCCAGCCACCGTATTCTCCAGATTTGGCTCCGTGTCACTTCTTTTTCTTCCCAAACTTGAAAAAGTCACTCGCTGGGCAGAAATTTGAGTCGAATGAGGAGGTTATGCCGCCACGGAGGCCTACTTTGCAGATCTCCAGAAAACGTATTTTTCAGACGGGTTGAAGAAGTTGGAGTATCGCTGGATCAAGTGTATCGAGTTAAAAGGAGACTATGTTGAAAAATAAATCGTCAATTTTCCCAAATTTTCGTTTTTCTTTTGTAGGCTAAGTACTTATCGGGCTGCCCACGTATGAACATATGCAAATTTACAAACACATATAATTCAATGCACATTACCTGTTCATCTTCCAATTGAACATCTCTGCCTTGAGATAATGACTGACCCGCTATACTTGCTTCGTACGCGGCTTTAGCCTCTTCGACTTGTCGTAATTCTTCTTGAAGTTCGTGAATATCTTTTTTGTGCGCCTCATCAGCGATACGCGCCTGGGCCAAAGATTTTCGTGCCGATTCCACTTTCTTTTGCATGTGTGCAACGCGTTCCTTCGCTTTAATAAATGTTGGCCTCTTCTTTGTGATCTCTACTTCAACTTCCCTGATGTCCTGCTCAATTTTTGCAAGGTCTCTGCCCAACTTTCCAGCCTCTTTCTTCTTGTCCTTCAACAGTTCCTCCGCTTTCTCCTTCTTCTTTTCAATTTTCTCTATTTCGTGCTGCTTCTTCTTTTGCGAGACCTCCAAATTCTCAATGCTCTTCTCATTGTGGAATAAGCGGAATAGCTGGAGCTCAACTTGCTTCTCCACCTAAAACGAACGCCTTACTGAGACTATGCTTCACTACGATCGGTAGTAAAAGAATATTTCACAAAAAAGTAGTGGAAATGATCAGAAAACAAAAACTAAAAATATACATATTCTTCTTTCAAGCGTTGATACTTCTCAGCTTCTTCCTTTTCCAATTTTGCTTCTTTCCTCTCAGCAGCAATTCCCTTCTTCTTTTGATATGAAAACTGTGTCTCCTCCTCTGCCTTTAACATTTCTGTTCTCAACCTATGGCAAGATAAAACCTTTCATAATATTTCCGTGTTACGCTAACGAAAAGTATGTACCTTTCATATTCCGTTTTCAATGCCCCAGAATTACTAATCTCTTCAAACAAAGCTGTACGTTCTTTTGGATTTTTCATAGCGATCGATTCTACAGCTCCTTGAAACACTAAGAAATTTTTTGCTTTTACATTGATTCCTAATTGCTCCAACTCGTTTAAATAAACTTGACTCGTAACCACCTACAATAACATAATTTAATCACTATAACATTAAAAATATACTATTTGGAGCTGTTGCAATCTTTCAAATACTTACAGTGTTGTTTATTCTGTGTTCGGAAGAAGATCCTTGTACAGACCGCATGAAACTTTTCTCCGAGCCATCTTCCAGTTGAAACACCGCGGTCACAGAAGCACTACAAAAACATTTCGACGTGAATGTGCGTACATGTATCGTAACTCGTAAATTTTCAACGCAACAAGAACAGCATAGTCTCTCGATAATAAGGGCTTCGTAGACAAAGTTATAGCATGTATCGGTGTCATGAATGAAACCAAAAGCCAAGGTACCTTCGTGCAACTGGCATTCCAATCGATGCCCCGTGAATAAGTTCGCTAAATCGTTTGACGCGCAGGCTGCTCGTCTTCTCACCCATAACGAAGCTGATCGCGTCCATGAAATTCGATTTTCCTGCGTAACAGAATATGAACGGCCGTCGTCAAGAATATTGAACCATTGTTGACATACATCGTCATAACCTACCGGATCCATTTGGCCCGACAACGGCGGTGAACGATTTTAACGGGCCGATTATCAGTTTCCCCTTGTAGGACTTAAAATTGTCTACCTCTATATGCTTCAAAAAAGCAGGCATCCTTAATGTATGCAATGAAAATACGTCTAGTAACACTTGAACATAATTGGCGCCACAAAATTTTTAACACAAGCACTACTTGTACGAATTCTCCTGCGAGCGTATACGTACATAGATGCACGGGCATGGATTGTGACGTAGAAATGATACGGTGAATCGACGACAACAGCGCAGAGCAGTGGAAGGTGGAAAAATGCGAGTTAAAACCGATCTAGTTTTCTCATATGGTAATTGTGCAACCCAAACAGGGTTCAATCAGTGAAATGAGCCGTTTATTTTGAAAGTGGCCTAACTCCATTTATCTTCAAATCGAGATAAATAACATTTACTGATAAATAACATGAATTTGTACATTATTTATGGTAACCGGAAAATATTGAAAAACGGAGTTAGCCCACTTTCAAAATAAACGGCTCAAATATCGCAACGATACTAATATTTTTGCGGTAAAAAATGTTCTCACCAAACATGTCAGCCGAAAGGACAAACTTTTTAACTACTTTAATATTTTACAGTTATTTATTTTAAAGTGAACTGGAAATGAGGTATAATGATTTTGATTTCCACCGGTTTCAAATGCGATACTAATATTTTTCTGTTTGCGGCAAAAAATATCAGTAGAAAGGAGAAACTTCTAAACTGCTTTCATATTTTACCGGTATTTATTTTAAAGTGAACTGGAAATGAGGGTTAACGATTTTGATTTCCACCGGTCCCAAATGCGATACTAGTATTTTTCTGTTTGCGGCAAAAAATGTCAGCAGAAAGGACACATTTTTAAACTACTTTCATATTTTACCATTATTGATTTTAAAGTGAACTGGAAATGAGGTATAACAATTTTGATATCCATCGGTCCCAAATACGATACTAATATTTTTCTGTTTGCGGCAAAAAATGTTAGCAAAAAGGACAAACTTTTAAACTACTTTCATATTTTACCGTTATTTGCTTCAAAGTAAACTGTAAATGCAGTATAACGGTTTTGACATCCACCGGTTTCAAATGTGCCACTAATATTTTTCTGCTTGCAGCAAAAAATGTCACCAGATATATCAGCAGAAAGGACAAACTTCTAAACTGCTTTCATATTTTACCGTTATTTATTTTAAAGCAAACTGAAAATGAGGTATAACAATTTTGATATCCATCGGTCCCAAATACGATACTAATATTTTTCTGTTTGCGGTAAAAAATGTCACCAGGCATGTCAGTGGAAAGGAAAAACTTCTAAAATGCTTTCATATTTTACCATTATTTATTTTAAAGTAAACTGTAAATGCGGTATAAGAGATTGAACATCCACCGGTCCCAAATGCAAAATTAATATTTTTCTGTTTGCAGCAAAAATGTCAACAGAAAGGACAAACTTTAAAACTCCTTTAATATTTTACCGTTATTTATTTTAAAGTGAACTGTAAAAGAGGTATAATAATTTTGATATCCACCGGTCCCACATACGATACTAATATTTTTCTGTTCGCGGCAAAAAATGTCAATAGAAAGGACAAACTTCGAACTACTTTCATATTTTACCGTTATTTATTGTAAAGTGAACTGGAAATGGGGTATAACAGTTTCGATATCCATCGGTCCCAAATACGATACTAATATTTTTCTGTTTGCGGCAAAAATGTTAGCAAAAAGGACAAACTTTTAAACTACTTTCATATTTTACCGTTATTTGCTTTAAAGTAAACTGTAAATGCAGTATAACGGTTTTGACATCCACCGGTTTCAAATATGCCACTAATATTTTTCTGCTTGCAGCAAAAAGTGTCACCAGATATATCAGCAGAAAGGACAAACTTCTAAACTGCTTTCATATTTTACCGTTATTTATTTTAAAGCAAACTGAACATGAGGTATAACAATTTTGATATCCATCGGTCCCAAATACGATACTAATATTTTTCTGCTTGCGGCAAAAAACTTTGTCACCAGACGTATCGGCCGAAAGCTCAAACTTCTAAAATGCTTTCATATTTTACCATTATTTATTTTAAAGTAAACTGTATATGCGGTATAAGAGATTGAACATCCACCGGTCCCAAATGCAAAATTAATATTTTTCTGTTTGCAGCAAAAATGTCAACAGAAAGGACAAACTTTAAAACTCCTTTAATATTTTACCGTTATTTATTTTAAAGTGAACTGTAAAAGAGGTATAATCATTTTGATATCCACCGGTCCCACATACGATACTAATATATTTCTGTTCGCGGCAAAAAATGTCAATAGAAAGGACAAACTTCGAACTACTTTCATATTTTACCGTTATTTATTGTAAAGTGAACTGGAAATGGGGTATAACAGTTCCGATATCCATCGGTCCCAAATACGATACTAATATTTTTCTGTTTGCGGCAAAAAATGTTAGCAAAAAGGACAAACTTTTAAACTACTTTCATATTTTACCGTTATTTGCTTTAAAGTAAACTGTAAATGCAGTATAACGGTTTTGACATCCACCGGTTTCAAATATGCCACTAATATTTTTCTGCTTGCAGCAAAAAGTGTCACCAGATATATCAGCAGAAAGGACAAACTTCTAAACTACTTTCATATTTTACCGTTATTTATTTTAAAGCAAACTGAAAATGAGGTATAACGAATTTGATTTCCACCGGTCCCATTATGGTACTAGTATTTTTCTGTTTGCGGCTAAAAATATCACTAGACAGAACAAACTTCTAGAATGCTTTCATATTTTACCATTATTTATTTTAAAAGAGTATAATAAAGTACCTGTAGTACCTGTAAAAGAGTACCTGTAAAAAAGGTATAGTAATTTCGATATCCACCGGTCCCAAATACGATATTAATATTTTTCTATTTGCAGCAAAAAATGTCAGCAGAAAGGACAAACTTTTAAACTGCTTTAATATTTTACCATTATTTATTTTAAAGTGAACTGGAAATGCGGTATAAAAGTTTGGACACCCACCGGTCCCAAATGCGATACTAATATTTTTCTGTTTGCGGCAATAAATGTCAGCAGAAAAGACAAACTTCTAAACTACTTTATTATTTTACCATTATTTATTTTAAAGTGAACTGGAAATGCGGTATAAAAGTTTGGACACCCACCGGTCCCAAATACGATACTAATATTTTTCTGTTTGCAGCAAAAAATGTCAGTAGAAAGGACAAACTTCGAACTACTTTCATATTTTACCGTTATTTATTGTAAAATGAAGTGGAAATAATGTGTAGCAGTTTCGATATCCATCGGTCCCAAATACGATACTAATATTTTTCTGTTTGCAGCAAAAAATGTCAGTAGAAAGGACAAACTTCGAATTACTTTCATATTTTACCGTCATTTATTGTAAAGTGAAGTGGAAATGATGTGTAGCAGTTTCGATATCCATCGGGCCCAAATACGATACTAATATTTTTCTGTTTGCAGCAAAAAATGTCAGTAGAAAGGACAAACTTCGAACTACTTTCATATTTTACCGTTATTTATTGTAAAGTGAACTGGAAATGAGATATAACAGTTTCGATATTCACCGATTCCAAATACGATACTAATATTTTTCTGTTTGTGGCAAAAAATGTCCCCAAACATGTCAGTAGAAAAGACAAACTTCTAAAATGCATTCATATTTTACTGTTATTTATTGTAAAGTGAAGTGTAAATGCGGTACAACAGTTTCGCTATCCATTAGTTCCAAATACGATACTGATATTTTTCTGTTTGCGGCAAAAAATGTCAGCAGAAAGGACAAACTTCTAAAATGCTTTCGTAATTTACCGCTATTTATTTCAAAGTAAACTTTAAATGAGATATAATAGTTCCAACATCCACCGTTCTCAATTATCTGCAAAGCCGGTACATCAGTTCATAACCCACAAACCCCCATAAGGTGACATGTCTATCCATTTACTCCGTCTATGATTGAAGTGCCACCGTTTACATGACAACGCGATAAACATAAGCGTTAGAACAAGTTTCCAGATAATATTGTGCGTCCTTGCTCCACATGAACCAAACAATAGAACACGCGTGGGATTTCACTTAAAATTAGCGAAAGATTACATTCGGTCTTAAAAAGACAGAAACAATGAGTAAGTAACATGAATCGAATCGTGTATTATTTTAATGCGCCGATGCAATCGTGTAGACCATTGTAAATGAGAGTGTCAATGCATTTTGTTTCATTCAAAAATTGTAAATGCCGTAGTACGTAGATTTAGACATGCATGTTGAATGTCACGAATTTCATAGATACGTTTCGTGAGGCACCGAAAATCGTCGTAGAAGACAGTTCTGCACCCTCGGCCAATTATGTCGTAAACGTGCGAATGGAAGATTTCCTGGAGAAACTGAAGTTGCTCAATTACGACGCCGAATTCGTGCAGGAACTCAAAATGAAGCCTATCAATAGGTGACGATCATATCAATCGAATCGATACGCGAATTCTCCGTCCGCAGCGCCATCTCGATAAATTTCGAATTGAACCGAGCGATAATCTTGTTTATTCAAATTCAGGCATTACTTCGTCGTGCCGACGAACCCCGGCGAGCAATTTTACACTTTCACTTCTCTGGCAGCCTGGCTAATAAGGAAGGCCGGCAAAAATGTCGACCCGCCGCAAGAATCCGATGATCCCAATTCTACTATATCCTTGATACTGGACTATTTAAGGGATATAAACGTGCCCGTCGAATTTCCGCCGAATAAACTTAAGCAGGGCACAGGCGAGCATGCTGTTTACGTTTTAGACTGTTTAGCGAATAATGCGATAAAGAATCAAAACTTCAAATGGAAAAAGTGAGTGTACATGTCACCGTGAATGACCGAAATTGGAGAATGTCGACTTTCACCGGTGAATGTCAACAGATACCAAATACGTCGATGAAAGATCGAATATTTCATTACATTGTTGTACATTCGGATATATTGGATATATGTATATATATATATACAAGGTCATATAAATTTTAATTTAATCAAATTTCGGACGTACACCAAGCGGCTATGTGAATGTTGACACATATGTATATATGTTACCGTGAATGACCGAAATTGGAGAATGCCGACTTTCACCGGTGAATGTCAATAGATACGAAATACGTCGGTGAAAGATCGAATATTTCATTACATTGTTGTACATTCGGACATATTGGATATATATATATATATATATACAAGGTCATATAAATTTTAATTTATTTAAATTAATTGAAATAAATTTAATTTATTTAATTATATATATATATATATATATGTTATTTTGGAGAATGTCGGACATATACCAAGCGACTATGTGAACGTATGACTATATATATATATATATATATACACATATATATATATATATATATGTTACCGTGAATGACCGAAATTGGAGAATGCCGACTTTCACCGGTGAATGTCAATAGATACGAAATACGTCGGTGAAAGATCGAATATTTCATTACATTGTTGTACATTCGGACATATTGGATATATATATATATACAAGGTCATATAAATTTTAATTTATTTAAATTAATTGAATTAAATTTAATTTATTTAATTTAATTTAATTAAATTTCGGACATATACCAAGCGACTATGTGAACGTTGACACATATATATATATATATATATATGTTACCGTCAATGACCGAAATTGGAGAATGTCGACTTTCACCGGTGAATATCAACAGATACGAAATACGTCGGTGAAAGATCGAATATTTCATTACATTGTTGTACATTCGGATATATTGGATATATATATATATATATATATATATATATACAAGGTCATATAAATTTTAATTTAATCAAATTTCGGACGTACACCAAGCGACTATGTGAATGTTGACACATATGTATATATGTTACCGTGAATGACCGAAATTGGAGAATGCCGACTTTCACCGGTGAATGTCAATAGATACGAAATACGTCGGTGAAAGATCGAATATTTCATTACATTGTTGTACATTCGGACATATTGGATATATATATATACAAGGTCATATAAATTTTAATTTATTTAAATTAATTGAATTAAATTTAATTTATTTAATTTAATTTAATTAAATTTCGGACATATACCAAGCGACTATGTGAACGTTGACACATATATATATATATATATATATGTTACCGTCAATGACCGAAATTGGAGAATGTCGACTTTCACCGGTGAATATCAACAGATACGAAATACGTCGGTGAAAGATCGAATATTTCATTACATTGTTGTACATTCGGACCCTCTCCGGTGTGTGTCGACAATCACAGATATACTCTGGTGGAGGTCCAAAACAGAAGAGTTAAAAAACAAGCGACTGGCTCTCTCCCGCCAAATCCTTTGTTCTGCTCGGAGTCAATCAGCTTTGTCAGTCTTATGCAAGCTTTGATAACGCGAGCAATGTTTTCTTAATTTTTCCCCCGATACCCTAATTTATACTAAATGGATACTGTAGTAAATCGTGATATTTTTCTTGAAAAGTTAAATGCATTAATTGCGGGTAAACGAGAAGACAATCGTTTTTATTTTTCTCAAGAAAAGTATTCTAAAATACTTTCTGAAGTGGTTTCTGCTAGAATTAAATGCAACACACCTTTGGATTACAAACGATTGAAACGTTTTGATGTTGTAAAAATTAATGATGAAGAGAAGTTAATTGTACCATTAAAAACAGGGGAAACGAACATACAGTATTATGTTACCAATGAAGAATTGTACAGTATACTATATGAAACTCACACCAGAATAGGCCACAGAGGAAGAACACGTATGCTTAAAGAGTTGCAATTTAAATACAAAAATACTACATATGTAGTTGTAATGTTGTATTTGAATGTAGAATGTACTGTGTATTTTAAATTCTTGGTCATTCCTTTCAGAAAGAGAGACGAAAAAGTTACGTCACTCCAACATGTTTAACATTCACCATTAGTGCATGGTGAATGTTAACATTTACCGGTGTAAGTCAGAAATAAGGGTATTTAGCAAATATTTCGGATATACACCAAGCGACTATGTGAATGTTGACATGCTCCGGTGAAAGTCGACATTCTCCAGATTTCGGTGTTTCACTGTAACATACATAATCTTCGACGTAAGATACAAACATGTACATTTATTCGGTGAATGTTCAGAGTCGAAATTTTACCTGACGAGCCAACGCCAGAGCCGGACATTGAAGACGACGATGCTGAGCTGATACTGGAAAAAGTCGAGGAAGAAATGATGGCAGAGTACGACGACGAAGAAGAAGATATTCTGCATGTTGACGATATTACGAAAATTTACGGACAACATGCCGTACGTTGTTACCTGAGCGTTTTATACGTTTTTCAATACTTCACCTGAAAATTTCTTTTAGTCCGATATGCAAAAATCCGAGAACATCCTCGAGTCTAAAACGAACAGGGAAGAATGGCAGCTAGAGTTGGAGAGGGTCCTGCCACGTTTGAAAGTAACCGTAAAGACAGGTTGATGTTATTACATATTTCTTAGCCTGAAGTACGGTACCACAAAGAAAACTTTAAAACATTTGTCATGGAACGTTTACTTATTCTAGATTCCAGGGACTGGAGAGCCCATCTTGATCAGATGAAGCAGTTTCGTTCAAATATCGCGGCGAACTTAACCGGCACGAAACAACAACTCGACAAGTTGCATGTTGACGTTAGTAATGCACTCAGTAAGATTAGTACGCGGGAGACTTATCTCAATAAACAGTTGGAGCCTGCGTTGAATGAGTACAAAGCACTTCAGGTTGGTAAACCCCTCGTATGGAGTATTCTTATAACCGGCAAGCTTCTCTGACCCTTTATTAGGAGGAACTGTCCAAAACGAAAGAGCAATACAGGGATGTGAGTGGAGGTGTTACCGAGAGAACCAGAATACTAAATAAATTGACCGAGGAGTTGGAACAGGTGAAGAAAGAGATGGACGAAAAAGGGTCTAGTATGACAGACGGAAGTGGGTATACAAGAGTTATCCTTGATATTTGATACCTGAAACGAGCTATGAACCTACCTGCATTTTTTGGCAGCGCCGTTAATCAACATCAAGAAGACGATTACGAAAATGAGAAACGAAATATGCGAAATGAACATTCGTATCGGAGTGTTGGAATACAGTTTGATGTGCGCACGAGTTAAGGATAGAACTCAGTTGCAGGAGGACATGAATAGCAACGGCTAGTAGAATGGTAAAGCGTTGAATCGTTTAAAATAGGTGCCGTAAAAAAGAAACGGTACAGTGTTATAACGAATCCGTCCACATGTGATATACTACCCGAGTAATTAATTTCTGCGTCGGTATCTGTTTAAGGGGTTATGCCTACTTGGGTTGGTGAAAAAAATCGACTTTTTTATTGCATTTTCTAAATGTACATCGTTTTAAGAATATTTCCTCAAAAGTACATAAGAATCGGAGCACGCGTTCAAAAATTATGGGCGTTTATCTGGAGCGCTACTATGTATGATTAGTAAAGAGCTTGAAACTTTAAACGCGATTATCTCGAAACTGTGTTTCTTAAAACATACGGTTGCGGTGACCACGATTTCTCAAAAACTACTTCACCGATCGGACTCTAATTTTATATACTTATTTGTCATTACAATAGGCAGGGCCTGAACGAAGGATTTTTTATTTCGGTAATAAAAAAAAAAGTTACAACATAAAAACGACAGTTAGACTACCTCAAAACACAGATTTTTTGGTAAAATTGCTGCCATTCTTGTAAAAATTAAAATTTGTCAAAATCCTTCGTTCAGGTCCTGCCTATTGTAATGACAAATAAGTATATAAAATTAGAATCCGATCGGTGAAGTAGTTTTTGAGAAATCGTGGTCACCGCAAGTGATGAAAATAAACGGAAGCTCTAGGAGAAGAGCTATATTTCCTCCATTTTTTAATATTTTCTTATAAAAAAATGTATACAAGTACCATTAAATACGTACTTTTTGGAAGTATTTTGCGAATTTTAATTAGTACTCACTAAAATAGCAAAAAAAAATGTTGAAAATCATGTAATTTCGCCGATCGGACTCTAATTTTATATACTTATTTATCATTACAATAGGCAGGGCCTGAACGAAGGATTTTTTATTTCGGTAATAAAAAAAAAGTTACAACATAAAAACGACAGTTAGACTACCTCAAAACACAGATTTTTTGGTAAAATTGCTGCCATTCTTGTAAAAATTAAAATTTGTCAAAATCCTTCGTTCAGGCCCTGCCTATTGTAATGACAAATAAGTATATAAGATTAGAGTCCGATCGGTGAAGTAGTTTTTGAGAAATCGTGGTCACCGCAAGTGATGAAAATAAACGGAAGCTCTAGGAGAAGAGCTATATTTCCTCCATTTTTTAATATTTTCTTATAAAAAAATGTATACAAGTACCACTAAATACGTACTTTTTGGTAGTATTTTGCGAATTTTAATTAGTACTCACTAAAATGGCAAAAAAAAATGTTGAAAATCATGTCATTTCGCCGATCCCAAGTAGGCATAACCCCTTAAGGCCATTATTAGTCGGCGTAATCGATCCTTTTCTATACTTACTCGAATTACCATATATTTATTGATACCGTGAGTGCGAATGAGCGCGTGCAGATGTCACGAGTTCGATAGCATTTAACAGCGTTGGGATGTATATAACGAAAAAGCATGTATTCGTCTTGACAGCTTTATCTACGGCAAGCTTGATGATCCCCGGTATGTTGTACAATATTTTAATCGCAGTTCGACTTAGCCAATCTAGCTTTACGCATGGATACTGTTGTGACACTAAAATCTGCATATGACCTATGCGTTCTTTTACTTCATTCCTGTTTCTTTATCCGTGATATTAAGTTGGCATGCATGCCCAGTATGAATTGACAATGTTTACGATATGCGTTCCCGTAAAGACATAGATTCGAGTCGGCCACACAATCGTCTGCAGTCAAACGTTACGCCTTGCAACATTTCGGTGTACAACATTCTCGTATTAAAATGACTAGTGCGACTGCGACTAACTCGACAAATCCTTGGGAACAAAGAAGCGCGCCTGCATGTTTTCAAAGCTATTGCGCATACATCATTCTCGCTAATGATACGGCCGGCAGAGGAGAAGTACAATGTGCTGCAGAAATGTATTTAAAGCGTGTCTTTTTGTCTTCACACTCGGAGAGTTCTTGCTTCGTTAGGCCGATCCACTCCGAGCACCCGCCTCCTACGTCAAGCGTTCTGTCCCATTCTTGTAAGCCCGGCGACTGCATTGTGCCGCGCTTAAAGAGACACTGTCAACGCCGTCACCTGCATTTTCCCGTAAATCTCCCGCCCGATAACGCTTCCACGAGTATCGGTCAGATTAAAAAATGATGAATTGCGTCCGACGAAAACACGCTGTCGATTGTAACAAAGTACAATCTGGTTAATGCTCTTGTATTTATTACAGAATTAACGGAAGAATGATGTCCACTGAAATATTAACATGTTGACTGCCGTGCGTATTTTACTATATTAACCCTTTGCGGACGGAGCCGCTCGACAGACGAGCGTCGCTGTGGACGACAGATATTGGAGCGCGCAGTAAAGAAAATATTCACGTCGCGCGTTTGCGTTATAAAAACTAAATCTTAATTCAAATAAGTTTTTCATAAAATCTAACAAAATCATAAACAAACAAATTGAATTGTGTTTACATATGAGACGTTTTATATTCTCCCTTTGTATGGTATAGTTCAAAACAATCACCTATGTGCAAGGTCGGTTTAGCCGAACAAGTAGCACAATAGTACATCGACTCTCTCCTTCCATGTTTTACCTTCCGATTCGAGCATACGACACAATCTTTACTACTTCCTGATTCATTTCGCTGAATAATATGTAGAAGACCGTTGAGCCTTTCTGCTGTTCCAGAAGTCGAAGGAGGCTTGGGATCACCATCTCAAAAATTTCCAATCAATTGATCAGTCAAGCGACGTATAAATTGCAAATGATTTAACTTTTTTATATTATCTTTCCTGTGATGTTCTTGATGTACCTAATAGATAGGAATTTATTACTGAAATCCCCCAAAAAATAATTTTCGCCACCATTTTTGAGACAGACGTACGCCAGCCGCAGCGCTAGAGTTGGGCGGATATATCCGACACTCGTCCGCAACGGTAAAAAGGCTTAGGCGGATATATCCGACACTCGTCCGCAAAGGGTTAAAACCGCAACGTGATGAAGTACTACAGAATATGATTGAAAATGAAAATAATGCGAAGGTATCGGAGACCAAAGAATTAAATCACTATTTAATATTAACACGTGACTGCCATGGTGGTAATTGGGGACCGCCGCAAAAAGTCGCAAGAAAAATTCAAAAAGTACCCAATCGGTAGCACTTATAATTTTGTAAATGCAATTAACACGTTGACTGCCGTGCGTATTTTACTACATTTCAATCGCAATGTAATAAAGTACTACAGAATATGATATGAATTGTGCAAAATGAAAATAATGCGAAGGTATCGGGAACCAAAGAATTGAAGCATTATTTAATATTAATTGCATTTACAAAATTATATATACCACCGATTGGGTATTTCTGGAATTTTTCGTGAAACCTTTTGCGCCGGTCACCGATGATGACCATGGCAGTCAACGTGTTAATGCTCTTGCGTTTATTACAGAATTAATCGGAAGTACAATGTCCACCACAACATTAACACGTTCATTGCTTTGCGTATTTTACTATACGAAAACCGCAACGTGATGAAATACTACAGAATACGCTTAAATTGTGCAAAATGTAACGCGAAGGTATAGAATACTAAAGAATTGAAGCGCTATTTAATATTAATGCGTTGACTGCCGTTGTGGCCATCGGCGACCGGTCCAAAAGGCCTCATGAAAAATTCAAAAAGTACCCAATTGGCAGCATTCATAATTTTGTAAATGCAATTAACGCGTTGACTGCCGTGCGTATTTTACTATATTAAAACCGCAACGTGATGTTGTAGTACTACAGAATATGATTGAATCGTGCAAAATGAAAATAATGCGAAGGTATCGGGGACCAAAGAATTGAAGCACTATTTAATATTAATGCGTTGACTGCCGTTGTGGCCATCGGCGACCGGTCCAAAAGGCCTCATGAAAAATTCAAAAAGTACCCAATCGGCAATTAATATTAAATAGTAATTCAATTCTTTGGTCTCCTATACCTTTGCATTCTTTTCACTTTGCACAATTTAATCATATTCTGTAATACTTCAACACTACACAATTTAATCATATTCTGTAGTACTTGCGGTTTTAATATAATATAAATATGTTATGTTGTATATTTAATATAGTATAAGTATGTTTATATTTAATATAGTATAAATATGCACGGCAGTCAACGTGTTAATTACATTTACAAAATTATAAATGCTACCCATTGAATATTTTTTGAATTTTCCCTGAAACCTTTTGCGCCAGCCGCCAATGACCACCATGTCAATGTGTTAAGCGTCAGCTTTACAGCTATCCTTGAAACTCTTAACGCTTATTGTTCCAATCAGCACCGTCGCACTGGTCATTGAAACAACATCAGATTTCTTTATATCTCGAAATCGGTGAACATTTTATAAACTTGCTGCAGCTGTCAGTCATACATGCGGCCTACTGTCACACATCCGCGAATACTTTCTTTGCCATTATGAAAGGCATCTCGGCGCATCTTACTCACTCTTTTCCTCGCACTCGTTCCCCCACCGACGGACATCAACATTGTGCCCCTTGCCGAATAGTGCCATCCACAGTCAAGCATTTGCGACATAGTCGTCGCGTGGCCGTCGCCGGTGTTCTCTCGCGGGTTTCAGTTGTTCATATCCTTATCATTGTCACAGAGACATCGCATCGAGCAATACTGACGCCGGGGAGAGTAAAAATTCCAACGCCCCAACGCGAGCAGGTGTGTAACTCATGCTCTTGTTTCGTAATTACGATGTGCCTGCGTTGAAATTGAATTTGTTAACACGAAACTGAATATTCGGCAAATGTTGTTGTTCGATATCTGATGTTGTTATCTAGTCTAAATGTTGATACATATGCTTTTGTATCGCTTTTGTATGGTAATTACAACTTATGCTTTTGTATTGTAATTAAAACGATGTGTCTGCATTGAAATTGAATTTGTTAACACGAAACTGAATATTCGGCAAATGTTGTTATCATCTGGTCTAAATGTTGATACATATGCTTTTGTATTGCTTTTGTATCGTAATTACAACTTTTGCTTTTGTATTGTAATCACAACGATGTGCCTGCATTGAAATTTAATTTATTAACATGAAACTGAATATTCGGTAAATGTTGTTGTCCGATATCTGATGTTGTTATCTAGTCTAAATATTGATACATATGCTTTTGTATCGCTTTTGTATGGTAATTACAACTTATGCTTTTGTATTGTAATTACAACGATGTGCCTGCATTGAAATTGAATTTGTTAACACGAAACTAAATATTCGGCAAATGTTGTTATCATCTGGTCTAAATGTTGATACATATGCTTTTGTATTGCTTTTTTATGGCAATTACAACTTATGCTTTTGTATTGTAATTAAAACGATGTGTCTGCATTGAAATTGAATTTGTTAACACGAAACTGAATACTCGGCAAGTGTTGTTGTTATCTGGTCTAAATGTTGATACATATGCTTTTGTATTGCTTTTGTATCGTAATTACAACTTTTGCTTTTGTATTGTAATCACAACGATGTGCCTGCATTGAAATTTAATTTATTAACATGAAACTGAATATTCGGTAAATGTTGTTGTCCGATATCTCATGTTGTTATCTGGTCTAAATGTTGATACATATGCTTTTGTACTGCTTTTGTATGGTAATTACAGCATATACTTTTGTATTGTAATTATAACGACGTGCCTGCATTGAAATTGAATTTATTAACATGAAACTGAATATTCGGCAAATGTTATTCTCTGATATCTCATGTTGTTATCTGGTCTAAATGCTGATACATGTACTTTTGTATTGCTTTTGTGCTATAATTACAACTTATGCTTTTGTATTGTAATTACAACGATGTGCCTGCATTGATATTGAATTTATTAACACGAAACTGAATATTCGGCAAATGTTGTCCGATATCTGATGTTGTTATCTGGTTTAAATGCTGATATATATACTTTTGTATTGTAATTACAACTTCTGCTTTTGTACTGTAATTACAACGATGTGCCTACATCGATATTGAATTTATTAACACGAAACTGAATATTCGGCAAATATTGTTGTCCGATATCTGGTCTAAATGCCGATACATATGCTTTTGTATTGCTTTTGTACAGTAATTACAACTTATGCTCTTGTATTGCAATTCTAACGATGTACTTGCACTGATATTGAATTTATTAACGCGAAACTAAATATTGCGCAAATGTTGTTATCTGATATCTGACGCTGTTATCTGGTCTAAATGCTGATACATGTAGTTTTGTTAATAATCGCATTCGTTGGAAGATATCCTCCCATAAGCACTATTTCTATTACTGGACGTCTCTTTTGACATATTCTTGCCTGTAAACAGAAGCGTATCAACCTCGGATAAGCGCTAATGATTTTTAAAACGTCGTGTCGTGAGGGTCAGTTACGAGTTGCCGAGTTTTTTCTTTACTATACAGTAGGATGCACTCGACTTTCCATCATGATTATCAGTTTGCAGGCATGTTATGCTTACGAGTGTTGGACTTTCACCGCTGCGTAAAGAAACTCGACGTTATGAACAAATTGGCAGGAGCGTAGTCGTTTTTAATATGGAAATTACTTTTGTGCGCATTGAATGGCTAAAATAGGCGGGCACCGTAGTTTGATGCAGTTTTAATTGGTTTAACGCGATCGTCTGAATCATTCAGAGCATGAATGAGACATGTCTCGATGTTTTTGTGCTTATTTTCCCAGTTTGCATGTTATGCGTCATATAGAGTACCACTAGCGATTATATGTTCATCGGTATGAATAAGTCCGGAGTCTATAATTATGCGGGAATAAAATCGCGCACAATCGGCAGTTTTCCAAGTTAATGTCGTCACATCTTATTTCAACGAACCATCGACCAAATCACGTGCTCCTCCATTCTCTGTGTATGTTTTTATCTGCTGATGAGCGCGATTTGTCATTGGTAATTTACCCTTGAGCATTGAATAATTCTGGACTTTGCGCAGGAAACGAGATAATGTGCGAGCCACTACACTTTTCTTCTGTTCCTACTTTTCGCGCTTCATCCCACCTATTGCCGTTTTTTTCTTTACCGAATATCGTATTTCGCAAAGAGCTGCGCTTGGGAAACTAGTTCCTATTCACCAGCTTCGGTAATCGCACCGAGCTGAGTCTAATCTACCTCTACGAAAACTAGAGGAAAAACCGAACGTTATTCTTTTTTACTACAACGCACATCCTACAATTATTTACTGTTAACCATTCGTCGAAGGTTGTGAAGTTTTTCTACTTTACGCTATTTACATCGGTGAACTCTTCAAATTTTGACATTGAAATGACGACGATAGAGGAGCAACGCGGGACCCCATGTTCTAACGTTCAGTAAGACTTCTGATCATGTCTCGTAACACGCAAATTTTCGAAGAGAGAAGTGGAAATTTTCAAGAAAAGTGAAATGCCCTGAAAGATCACCACGGATGAATGGATATCTGTGAAACCGAGTGCGCGTGTTGTACATCAGTACAATTTACTATCGCATGATTGATAACACGATTTCGCGACGGTCAGGTGTTCGATCGGAATGCCGAATCTCGATGGGGCCCCGATTAATCGAGCGTCTAAATCTCTCGGAAGGTGTCGGAACGCTGATAGCGAACGGCTAAATAATTTGTACTTCGGGTCCCTACGCGTTTCCGTTAAAAATAATGGATATTTTTAACACTGATAACGGTCTGTTTACTTACGTAACGGTAGGGAGTCGATAACAGGCTCATTAACCCTTACGATGTTGTTCTAATCTACGGATTTCGATGGTGTACGGATTTCGGACACTTGTTAGAGTGAAGCGCAAGGTCTTTCAGAACGTTGACTGCCAAGCGTAGTTTGCTATGTTAGAATCGCGATGCGATGAAATACTGCAGAGTGTAATTAAATCGTGCAAAATAAAGGGAGCGCAGAGTTGTCAGAAGCCAAAGTATTGACGCATTATTTCAATATCAATTGCTTTCACAAGATCGAAAATAGGCTTCATTGCAAATTTTTTACATCAGTCACCGATGACCATTGTAAAAGATTTTACTGAAAATCCAAAATATTCGCAATGGGTAGCAATTATTATTTTATAAATGCAGTTGTTGCTAGAATAGCGATGCGATCCTTTGGTCGCCAATACATGCACATTATTTACATTTTGCATAACTCAGTCAAATTACATTTGAACTTTGCTACATAGAACTGGGATGCGATGACATACTGCAGAGTATGATTAAACCGTGTAAAATAAAGGGAATGCAGAGTTGTCAGAAGCCAAAGTATTGACGCATCTTTTCAATATCAATTGCGTCTACAAGATTAAAAATAGGCTTGATTGTGAATTTTTTGCATTTTTAGTTAAATCTTTTGCACCGGTCACCGGTGACCACCGCAAAAGATTTTACTGAAGATCCAAAATATTTGCAATGGGTAGCAATTATTATTTTATAAATGCAGTTATTGCTAGAATAGCGATGCGATCCTTTGGTCTGCAATACCTGTGCATTATTTGCATTTTGCATAATTCAGTCAAACGCTGTAGTATTTCATAGCACCGCCGTTCTAATACAGTAAAATATTCTGCATACTACGCAAAGCGTATTTTGCTACATTAGAATTGCGATGCGATGAAATACTACAGAATGTAATTAAATCGTGCAGAATGAAGGGAATGCAGAGTTGTTAGAAGCCAAAATATTGACGCATCATTCCAATATCAATTGCTTTTACAAGATTGAAAATGAAATATTGCAGAATATAATTAAATCGTGCAAAATAAAGGTAACGCAAAGTTTCATTGCAAATATCCATTGCTTTTACAAGATTGCAAATGGGCTTCATTTTACTGCATATAATTAAATCGTTCAAAATCTTTTTATCGCACCAAAGTATTGAAGCACCGTTCCAATATCAATTGCTTTTACAAAATTACACATTACGAATTTTTTGCATTTTTGACCACCGGTCAAAAGATTTTACTGAAGATCCAAAATATTTGCAATGGGTAGCAATTATTATTTTATAAATGCAGTTATTGCTAGAATAGCGATGCGATCCTTTGGTCTGCAATACCTGTGCATTATTTTCATTTTGCATAATTCAATCAAACGCTGTAGTATTTCATAGCACCGCCGTTCTAATACAGTAAAATATTCTGCATATTACGCAAAGCGTATTTTGCTACATTAGAATTTGTGATGCGATAAAATACTAGAAGATGCAATATTAGAAGCCAAAGTGTTGAAGCATCGTTCCAATATCAATCGCTTTTACAAGATTGCAAATAGGTTTCATTATGAATTGTTTGCATTTTTAGTAAAGTCTTTTGCATTGTAGAACCGCGATGCGATTAAATATTGCAGAATATAATTAAATCGTGCAAAATAAAGGTAACGCAGAGTTATTAGAAACTAAAGTATTGAAGCACCGTTTCAATATCAATTGCTTTTACAAGGTTGTAAATAGACTTCATTGCAAATTTTTTGTGTATTTAGTTAAATCTTTTGCGTATTCTGCTCAAGCGTATTTTGCTACATTAGAATTGCGATGCGATAAAATACTAGAAGATGCAATATTAGAAGCCAAAGTATTGAAGCATCATTCCAATATCAATTGCGTTTACAAGATTGAAAATAGGCTTCATTGCGAATTTTTTGCATTTTTAGTAAAATCTTTTGCGTCTTCTGCTACATTAGTATTGCGACAATATGAAATATTGCAGAATATAATTAAATCGTGCAAAATAAAGGTAACGCAAAGTTATTAGAAGCCGAAGTATTGTAGCACCGTTTCAATATCCATTGCTTTTACAAGATTGCAAATGGGCTTCATTGTGAATTTTTTGCATTTAGAGTATAATCTTTTGCGTATTTTACTCAAGCGTATTTTGCTATGTTAGAACTACGATGCGATGAAATACTGCAGAGTATAATTAAATCGTGGAAAATAAAGGTAACGCAGAGTTGTTAGAAGCCAAAGTATTGAGGCACCGTTCCAATATCAATTGTTTTCATAAGATTGCAAATAGGCTTCAATACGAAGTTTTTTGCATTTCTAGTAAAATTTTTTGCCTCGGTCACCGGTGACCACCGTGGCAGTATTTTACAATATTAAAACCATAACGTGATAAAGTATTACAGAACATGATTGAATTCTGCAAAATGAAAATAATGCGAAGGTATCGGAGACTAAAGAATTGTATCACTATTTAATATTAACACATGGACTGCCAAGCGTATTTTGCTATGTTAGAACCGCGATGCAATGAAATACTGCGGAATATAATTAAATCGTTCAAAATGAAGGTAACGCAAAGTTATCGAAAGCCAAAGTATTGAAGCACCGTTCCAATATCAATTACTTTTACAAAATTACAAATAGGTTTCATTACGAATTTTTTACATTTTTAGTAAAATCTTTTACGCCGGTGGTGACCACAGTGGCAGTGAACGTGTTAATATTTCCTCATTAGCCCAGAACTGGCCTGTTCGCTGACAAACTGACAAACAGCCTCGTCGACATAGACTCCGACGTTTAATCTTCTTTGCTGCGATTATCAATGAACAAAGTTTCCGGTGTCAATCAGGTTGTAGGATTGCGCGTGGTTGACGGCCAATGCAGAAATCACGTCCCGGCGGGTATATGCAGATTGCCGCTATAGGTTTCTTATCGTTTTATCGAACATCAGATGTCCTACGGTTTTTTATCGACGTGATAAAAAGTGGCTTAGCTGTCTCAGAAACGCGTTAATTGCGCGTGCTTTGTCGAAACAGCTCCCAGGGGTTTAATTTAGATGTTACGAAGATTTATGGTCGGTTTATACATATATACATATTCGTATGTATGCGTGTACTTTTAAATATATGCATATATATATATATATATATATAGAGAGAGGGAGACATGTAATATTGTGATAATATTAGCTTACATATATGCATATATATATAAATACACATTACATGACACACATATATAAGCCGTTTATTTTGAAAGTGGCCTAACTCCATTTATCTTCAAATCGAAATAAATAACATTTACTGATAAATAACATGAATTTGTACTTGTAACCATGGTAACCGGAAAATATTGAAAAACGGAGTTAGGCCACTTTCAAACTAAACGGCTCATATATGTGTACATATATATATACATAATGTAATGTCGCGATAATATTAACATACATATAGACGGCCTTTCCAATTTTGGTGTTCAACACTGAATGCACGCGTTCCATTATCTACTTTTATATCACTGCGTGATATTTCTTCTTTTTATGACGCACGATTTCAACGCCGCGCTTGACAAAAGCCTGAAAAGCAAAGTTGTTGACCGGCACAACGCATTATAAGTAACACAATTGACGCTTTTTTTAAAAATCACCAAAATATAATAGAATAATCGCCGTAATCGAGGAAACCGTCCCATAAAACGTTAACAAAAGTGACATTTTACCAAACATGCCGACACAAGATCAGATCGTTGCACACAGTAACGATCCAACCTTTCTCTCAGTCTCCATACATGGACAATCTTTCCACTTTCACCAGTCATCATAATTACAATGGTATTCCGCGTCTTTATGTCGATTGCCTTCATGAATATCTTCGACCAACGCATACAGTTCTATTCAAACATACGTTTAAATGCACCCGCTTGTCACACATCGACGCATGTGCAGTTTGCATAATCGTGCGTGGCAGTGCCTTAAGTCAAAAACGGCAGACTAACCAATTGTCAACAATACCGAACGTCCACACAATGTCAGCGGGCTCCTGTTAACTAAGTTTGCAGTAAGTGGTGCAAGTCATCAGCTTATTGCATTGTTCACGTGTGGCGGGTTCATTATCTATGACATGTACTCTAGAAATCGCTGTTAAGCTGCACCATTATCCAGCGAGAGCGGTGTAGCATATCGCAGATTTGAGCCTGTAAATTTCAATCATGCTGGAACTCTGTTGACGAAGTACACAACCTATTTGTATGTAATTTAGCATGTGCTTATTCATTTATTCATTTATAATATATTATCATATCATCAATATCATCAATAACATATAATAACAATAATATATAATCAATAACGTCAATAATATATTGGGTTGGAGGGAAAGTTCTGTCGTATTTTAAAGAAACTATTCGAATTAATATTCGTATAGTAAATTTCAATCATGCTGGAACTCTGTTGACGAAGTACACAACCTATTTGTATGTAATTTAGCATGTGCTTATTCATTTATTCATTTATAATATATTATCGTATCATCAATATCATCAATACCATATAATAACAATAACATATAATCAATAACATCAATAATATATTGGGTTGGAGGGAAAGTTCTGTCGTATTTTAAAGAAACTATTCGAATTAATTTATAAAAATATGTGTTTAATATTAACCCTTTGCGGTCGTATGTCCACTCTCAGCCACCAAAGCTTTTTTACCGTTCCGGTGGTATGTCTGCTCTCAGCCACCACAGCAAAGAACCATAATAATCTTATATTGTATTTCAAAACGAAGCTTTTAAAACTAAGCTGCTATTCCACTGGTACTCTTACAACAAACAGAAATATATACCAGCTGTGTTTAAAAAATTAGTTGTAACAAAAAATATTATTGTTGCTACCTATCCAACAGGTGATATTCTATTATTAGCATGGAAACTATATATATTGTTGCACTGTCAAAACGTAAAGAGTAAAGATTGTTCTGTATGTTCAAACAGAAAAATCCAGGGCGGAAGACGCCAAACTAATTATTTTTGCGATACATGTAATCAAAAAGCAGGACTTCATGTTGGATACTACTTTGAAAGATACCACACGATGGAGAATTATAAAATAGAATTTTCACATAAAAACATTACATTAAAACACATTATTGTGTAAACATATATCCAAATATCACAAAAGAATTAATGAATCTCGTTTATCCTTCATAATCTTGCATATTATACATCACTCCTCGTTCAACGGAAATTAATTCCGACCAGTACGAC
Source organism: Cryptocheilus praepositus (assembly GCA_033815515.1). NCBI lineage: Eukaryota > Metazoa > Arthropoda > Insecta > Hymenoptera > Pompilidae > Cryptocheilus > Cryptocheilus praepositus. Next base: position 242,040 of record JAWWQZ010000321.1, on the reverse strand, counting down.
ACCCATGTCTAAATTTAATACGACCGCAAAGGGTTAATCATAATACATTTAATGTGTTGTATGATGAATGCCAAACTCTTCTGCAATTTCTCGACTTGTTAAATGTGGATTATTTCCCAACATGGATCGTAAAACATCATTATCGATCTTGGATGGTCGTCCAAATCAATCACTTCCTTGGAGGCTCAGATCCCCGAAACGAAATTTGCTAAACCATCTTTGACAAGTACGAACATTTACAATATCTCTCCCGAATACAGCACATACGTTTTTACATGCAACCGATGCGTTGCTTCCTTTTTGGAATTCATACAAAATGCAGTGTCGTAAATGCACTTTATCTACTGACATGTTTTTCACTTTAAATATCACAAGTAAATGATGAACGGTGAAAAAGGACTCCTTTTATATTATACCGCAGCATATTGTTAAATGTGGATTATTTTTCAACATGGATCGTAAAACATCATTATCGATCTTGGATGATCAATCACTTTCTTGGAGGCTCAGATTCCCGGAACGAAATTTGCTAAACCATCTTTGACAAGTACGAACATTTACAATATCTCTCCCGAATACAGCACATACGTTTTTACATGCAACCGATGCGTTGCTTCCTTTTTGGAATTCATACAAAATGCAGTGTCGTAAATGCACTTTATCTACTGACATGTTTTTCACTTTAAATATCACAAGTAAATGATGAACGGTAAAAAAGGACACCTTTTATATTATACGGCAGCATATTGTTAAATGTGGATTATTTTTCAACATGGATCGTAAAACATCATTATCGATCTTGGATGATCAATCACTTTCTTGGAGGCTCAGATTCCCGGAATGAAATTTGCTAAACCATCTTTGACAAGTACGAACATTTACAATATCTCTCCCGAATACAGCACATACATTTTTACATGCAACCGATGCGTTGCTTCCTTTTTGGAATTCATACAAAATGCAGTGTCGTAAATGCACTTTATCTACTGACATGTTTTTCACTTTAAATATCACAAGTAAATGATGAACGGTAAAAAGGGACTCCTTTTATATTATACGGCAGCATATTGTTAAATGTGGATTATTTTTCAACATGGATCGTAAAACATCATTATCGATCTTGGATGATCAATCACTTTCTTGGAGGCTCAGATTCCCGGAATGAAATTTGCTAAACCATCTTTGACAAGTACGAACATTTACAATATCTCTCCCGAATACAGCACATACGTTTTTACATGCAACCGATGCGTTGCTTCCTTTTTGGAATTCATACAAAATGCAGTGTCGTAAATGCACTTTATCTACTGACATGTTTTTCACTTTAAATATCACAAGTAAATGATGAATGGTAAAAAAGGACTCCTTTTATATTATACAGCAGCTATAAAAAACAAAAAAAAATCCGAATGACTCACTAGCCAGATGTTTTTTTTTTATTTACAAGAAAAATTAGCTGCCTATTAAAAATATGACAGAACTTTCCCTCCAACCTAATATATCATATCATGTCATAATTATTCATTTATTCGAAATTGTTAAGTTGGCGTAAAGCGTACTTATGATGCTAATCGACAATGAGAAGGATGTTATTTAGATACTGTGGTTTTACGTTTCAGAACACCCCGTCCAAACAGAATGGAACCAACTTCCAATAGAACTCTTGCGATTGTTTTTGTTATCGGTATAATAGTTGCCATCGCAGGCATAGTAGTAGGGGCATTATGGACTACGATATACGCTACAATATTTACCAAAGTAAGTTTGCAGCGGAGCCCTGGGTTGATTGGATAAATCTTTATCTGTGTATATTGCATGGTTAACATTGTTAGTCGTGTCTTACAGGAGCTGACATTGACACCGACGTCGACAGAGTTCAATATGTGGAAGGAGACACCTATACCGATGTATTTGAAGCTTTATCTTTTCAATTGGACGAATCCAGAGGACTTCGGGGTCAGGAACTATATAAAGCCGCACTTTGTTGAAATGGGGCCTTACGTTTTTAGGTATAAAGTTACATTTTGGAACGGTTCCTAGGATTTTATAGTATCCTTATTCTTTCAGTATCTTTTTATTGCAGACAAGTAGATTACAAAGTAAATCTTGCATGGAATGACAATGAAACTATTACATATCAAAGAAAGAGGATTTGGCACTTCGATGAATCTTTGTCCAATGGAAATTTAAATGATTCTATAACCAATGTAAATCCAGTTGCAGCTGTAAGTTGTATAATCACATTTCTATAATCATGTCAGTGGCAATACTTTTACTAATATGTAATCAATTTCAGACGATAGCATATATGGTGCGGCACAAGACAGATATAGTGCGTGATATAGCAGACAGATTTCTGCGAGGTTTAGGAGAAGGCCTAGTGACTACCAAAACTGTTAACCAATTACTATTCGAAGGATACGACGACAAATTGTTACTAATTGCTAAGAAAATGCATCTACTTATGCCGTTCTCTAAGTTTGGCTGGTTTTACGGAGTACGTGCTGTTCAAATCACTTAGACCTCCATAAGAAATGTTAGAAAATGTCCGAAAACTGGAGAGAAAGCCAATTAACTGATGTTTGTAGAGAAACGGTTCTGAAACGTATGACGGAACATTCAGCATGAAGACTGGGAAGTCGGATATACACGACATGGGAATGCTGACAGAGTGGAACTACAGCAACAAATCTGCGTACTATAAGGACACTTGTGGACGGATCTACGGATCGAACGGTGACTTATGGCCACCAATGCCCAACAATCACACTGCCTCTGTTTTCATATCGGACATTTGTACGTAAGTATCTACTAGTATTGGGTTGGAGGGAAAGTTCTGTCGTATTTTTAATAGGCAGGTAATTTTTCTTGTAAATAAAAAAAAACATCTGGCTAGTGAGTCATTCGGATTTTTGTTTGTTTTTTATGGCTGCTGTATAATATAAAAGGAGTCCTTTTTTACCGTTCATCATTTCCTTGTGATATTTAAAGTGAAAAACATGTCAGTAAATAAAGTGCATTTATGACACTGCATTTTGTATGAATTCCAAAAAGGAAGCAATGCATCGGTTGCATGTAAAAATTTATGATCATTATCGATCTGGACGACCGTCTCAGATCGATAATGATGTTTTACGATCCATGTTGGAAAATAATCCACATTTATCAAGTCGAGAAATTGCAGAAGAGTTTGGCATTCATCATACAACAGATTAAATGTACTATGATTAATATTAAACACATATTTTTATAAATTAATTCAAATATTTTCTTTAAAATACGACAGAACTTTCCCTCCAACCCAATACATTGCAAAGTAATTCCCGTCACTCTTTCTGTTGTCCGCATCTGCATAGGTCATTTTCAACTTCGTACTTGACCCACTTTTTTTATTACACCAGGTCGTTGAATTTGACGTACGAAAATACGACGGTGTTCCAAGGATTGACGGGCGTCAAGTATATTTCCGATGAAGACATGCTAGAAAACGGTACGATGGTAAGGTCAAGAAGATGTTACTGCGATCACGTTGAATGTCAGCCATCGGGGATGTTCAATGTTTCCCAGTGCAAGTTTGGAGCGCCGGCATTCGTTAGCTTGCCACATTTCTACCTCGCTGATCCGACTTATCGCCTCGCCGTTCGCGGTATGAATCCAAGAAAAGAGCTGCACGAAACGTTTATTGTGGTGGAGCCGGTACGTACTTTCGAAGAAATTCTTTCCGGCACGAGTAGTGCCATTTGATGATGAGGGTAATTACGTTAATGGAAGGAACTTTGCAGACTACCGGTCTACCGATGCAAGTGAAAGCGCAGCTACAATTGAATCTGCTCCTCCAACCAGATAAAAGCATGCGGTAAGTTGTAGTAGTCTTACTTCTGCTATCTTACTTATCACGTTGACTGCACTGGCGCAAAAGATTATACTATAAATGCAAAAAAGTTCGCCATGAAGCCTATTTGCAAATCTTGTAAAATGGTGCTTTAATACTTTGGCTTCTAACAACTCTATGTTACCTTAATTTTGCACGATTTAAATATATTCTGCAGTATTTCATCGCATCGGGGTTCTAACATAGCAAAATACGCTTGGCAGTCCATGTGTTAATATTAAATAGTAATACAATTCTTTAGTCTCCGATACCTTCGCATTATTTTCATTTTGCAGAATTCAATCATGTTCTGTAATACTTTATCACGTTATGGTTTTAATATTGTAAAATACTGCCACGGTGGTCACCGGTGACCGGCAAAACAAATTTTACTATAAATGCAAAAAACTTCGTATTGAAGCCTATTTGCAATCTTATGAAAACAATTGATATTGGAACGGTGCTTCAATATTTTGGCTTCTAACAACTCTGCGTTACCTTTATTTTCCACGATTTAATTATACTCTGCAGTATTTCATCGCATCGTAGTTCTAACATAGCAAAATACGCTTGAGTAAAATACGCAAAAGATTATACTATAAATGCAAAAAATTGCAATGGAGCCTGTTTGCAATCTTGTAAAAGCAATTGATATTGAAATGATGCATCAATACTTTGGCTTCTAGCAACTCTGCGGTACCTTTATATTGCACGATTCAATTATACTCTGCAGTATTTCATCGCATCGCATTTCTAACATAGCAAAATATGCTTGAGCAAAATACGCAAAGGATTATACTATAAATGCAAAAATTCGCAATGAAGTCTATTTGCAATCTTGTAAAAGCAATTGATATTGGAATGGTGCTTTAATACTTTGGTTTCTAGCAACTCTGGTGTACCTTTATTTTGCACGGTTCAATTATACTCTGCAGTATTTCATCGCATCGTGTTTCTACCATAGCAAAATATGCTTGATCAAAATACGCAAAAGATTTTACTAAAAATGTAATGAATTCGCAATGAAGCCTATTTGCAATCTTGTAAAAGCAATTGATATTGGAACGGGGCTTCAATACTTTGGCTTCTAATAACTCTGCGTTATCTTAATTTTGCACGATTTAATCATGTTCTACAGTATTTCATCGCATCGCGGTTCTAACATAGCAAAATACACTTGAGCTAAATACGCAAAAGATTTTGCTGAAAATGCAAAAAATTGCAACGGAGCCTGTTTGCAATCTTGCAAAAGCAATTGATATTGAAATGGTACTAAAAATGCAAAATTTAATTATGCCATCACACCGCAGCAAAATACGTATTTTATTAAAAATGCAAAAAATTCGCAATGTTGTAAAAGCAATTGATATTGAAATGATGCTTCAATACTTTGGCTTCTAGCAACTCTGCGTTACCTTTATTTTGCACGATTCAATTATACTCTGCAGTATTTCATCGCATCGTGTTTCTACCATAGCAAAATATGCTTGATCAAAATATGCAAAAGATTTTACTAAAAATGCAAAAAATTTGCCATACAGCCTATTTTCAATCTTGTAAAAGCAATTGATATTGAAATGGTGCTTCAATACTTTGGCTTCTAGCAACTCTGCGTTACCTTTATTTTGCACGGTTCAATTATACTCTGCAGTATTTCATCGCATCGTGTTTCTACCATAGCAAAATATGCTTGATCAAAATACGCAAAAGATTATACTATAAATGCAAAAAATTGCAATGGAGCAATCTTGTAATATATTGAAATGATGCATCAATACTTGAGCAATTCTGCGGTACCTTTATATTGCACGATTCAATTATACTCTGATTTTCATCGCATGATTTCTAAATACGCAGCAAAATATGCAAAAGATTTGAATGCAAAAAATTTGCCATACAGTATTTGCAATCTTGTAAAAGCAATTGATATTGAAATGGTGCTTCAATACTTTGGCTTCTAACAACTCTGCGTTGCTTTCATTTTGCACGATTTAATTATACTCTGCAGTATTTCATCGCATCGTGTTTCTACCATAGCAAAATATGCTTGATCAAAATACGCAAAAGATTTTACTAAAAATGTAATGAATTCGCAATGAAGCCTATTTGCAATCTTGTAAAAGCAATTGATATTGGAACGGTGCTTCAATACTTTAACTTCTAACAACTCTGGGTTACCTTCATTTTGCACGATTTAATAATACTCTACTGTATTTCATCGCATCGAGGTTCTACCATAGCAAAATACGCTTGAGCAAAATACGCAAAAGATTATACTAGAAATGCAAAAAAATTCGCAATGAAGCCTATTTCCAATCTTGTAAAAGCAATTGGTATTGACGTGGTGCTTCAATACTTTGGCTTCTAACAACTCTGCGTTACCTTCATTTTGCACGATTTAATTATAATTTAGTTCTAACATAGCAAAATACGCTTGGCAGTCAATGTGTTATTCCATTGCTCCATTATTATTATATTAGTCCATTGCTCTGTCATCTTACTTATTCATTGTACGCTATATGTTTAGGTTGTTCAAGAATATAAAGAGGACCTTCATACCGATGCTGTGGTTCACACAAGAGGCTAATTTGACTTCCAGCTACGCGAGCCAGGTTAAAGTTCTGCTCATTCTTCCTTCTCTCGGTATCGTTACGTGCTTCGGAGTTGCAGCAATTGGAGTGTTAGTTATTATCATTGGAATCTTCCTTTTCATTCGACGAAAGTGGCAAGGCGAGGAAGGCCAAGGTTTACTTTCAAAGAATGAAGTAAACAGTGTCACCAACCCAGACGGATCATGATACTGATGATGCCTTCATAACATCATATTAAAATAAGTGAAACGTGAGGAATGTCTCTAAAGCAGGTCGTCATAATTTCGAACTTATTCTACTAATCTTGAAGACGCGTTCTCTTGGGTTACAATAATTTTACGTTTCCAATGCCTTTCACGCCTGGCAAGAAAAGATGACCCAAACTGGCCATTTTTCGTTCTCAAGCTCAGTAGAATAGTGTCAACATTTGACAATCTATTTTAAAGACACATTAGCCTTTCAGTCCCGTACATTCGTACTTCAGAAACTTGTGACATAAACTTGCGTCATTACTGTGTTCGTGAAGGAATAAGTTGTTACTGCCTTTGAAGCTGTCTTGCCTTGTAACGTTCTCTGTCGGTTAGTTATATGATTTCTGCTTCGAGTCTTACCGTATTAGTCTGTTACATTCATCCTTAACCGCGATACGCATTCTCTTGCCTTTATATCTTTCATTTCTTGCCTGCCTGTAAAAAGTGTGAATAGTTCGTTAGTATCGGTCGTTGTACATCGATATGTATGGAGGAGAAGCCAAGTGCCTGTAAACGCGGAATTAACAGTGGTCCCGAACCAATGTACATATTCTGGTACATACATACAATGTATAATAGATTTCACGAGAAAAAAGAACGCGAGTTTCTGGACACATTCATCATCCGTTTCTACGACGATTGCATATCGGAATTTGCACTTCGCCGGAGGGGAGCCAATGATAGATCATAAAGAAATATTATACACTCGACAACTCTATGAACAATCATGAAACATACGTTTATTCGGTGGATTATAGAAATTCAAATTCACCATCAGTGTATCATTTAGCTCATGGGAAATTTAGTGTTACGTCTTCGGGATAACGTACATGATATTAGTATTTCTTGCTGAGAGGTAAAATTTTTAATAGAGTATATACGGATATATGAGTCCCCTGAAGACGGTAGTAAATAGTTATTATATATAAAACAATACGCTGTCTCATGATGGCAGTTGAACGCCAAAGATACCCGTGAGTTAAGTGTTATGACGAACAGATCTGCCTGAAAAATGAGTGTCAGCAATGTACGCAGAGAACGAGGTGTAACATCGGTATATAATTCAATGGAATTTGTAATGCATTGCAGTTACGTTTACACGTGGAATAACAGTATGTTGCCTTAGTCATGCAACATGATCCGAAAACTCCTAACGATACGGTATCTGTGATAATCTGTGGAGATTTCTCCTATTGTAAGCGCAAAAAGTTATTACAAATACAATCATGTTTTGTTTTGTATATCAAAGTATTAATTTATATACACTATCGCATGCTTATATTCCAATTCCTCTCCGTACACCTTGTATAAATACATGTATGCATATATGTATATGTGCTTATGCATATTTACAAATGAATGCGTAAGCTGTGGTGTATTGGCATAGGTAACGCAAAATTGACGGACTACTATGGGAAGGATTTTATGTTTTATTTAGGTATTCCACCTCAACGATACTGACACTATTTGTTTACGTCACCCACAACTTGTCTTCGCTTACAAACTTATGTAGAGATAAACGATGCGACGCACATCTTCTTTAATGATTAACTGTTTCAACAACGATCTTCACTTGTACGACAGAGACCATTTGGGAGCAACAATGTATTATTTAATGACTTCAAACGATTCAAGTATCAACCGCCAGGTATCTTTATACGCCTGTACCGCTCACGTGTTACATTGGGGATACATAATGCACGGTTGATAGAGTAATAGTTTACAGGAAACGAATGACAGCGTTGAGAATAATAATACGGAAAAGAGTAGGGCCATGTCCCTAATTGAAACGTTCAATGTCGAACATTACCAACGTCCATTCATGTATGGATACTCCGTCAATCCCAGTTTACTGTGCTTAACATTTCTTCAAATCGCTGCGTCTTCTTATGTCCAAACACCCACTTCTCTTGCATTTACTAAACAGTCATTTATTATGCAGCCGACCTTTCAGGCTCGTGAACCACATTCTTCCTAGTACCATGAAAGCTCAGTTCAATCACTGTCATCCGTATTTCGTGCAGTCCTCGTTAAAGGTCGCCGACTATCCTCATCTGAACCATATATTACTTCTTCGTCCGAGTCATTCATCATCGAGAACGCAGGATTATCCTTCGTTATTGACGAATCTACAGTGAAGTATAAGTTGATGAACAATATAGTATATGTAGTATTTCTCTGAAGTGTAAGTTGATGAACAGTATAGTATATGTAGTATTTCTCTGAAGTGTAAGTTGATGAACAATATAGTATATGTAGTATTCGTCTGAAGTGGAAGATGAAGAAAAATTCACTTACGTTGTCCGCAAACTTGCTCAAGAGCTGGTGCGTAAACGTATGCCATCGTGTAGAGGTAAAAATTCAGCAGACCATAAAGAGCCATGAATTGGGCTGACGTACGGTAGTATGTTGATAAACGAGATGCAAAACTATCTTCTAGAACACCAGCACCGAACTGACGTGCAGTTACTAAACTGCAGACTCCAGCAACCACTCCAGCAAGTAAGGTGAGAAAACGTAATCGTAGATCTAAAATTGAACATCTTATTTTAGTCTATGTTTTAACTAAATGTCTTCATCCTATGACTTAACTAAATGTCTTAATTAAATGACTTAGTACTCGAGTAACGTGCTAAGGAGGTTCCAGAAAATTGGGTGGAATATTGAATTGTTACGGTGGCATGGATCAAAGACAATTTTTTGTTATATCTGACGATGCTCACCAAAATAAGGCATCGAACGCAGTTCACTGTATGCCCGTAATATAAGCAAAAGAAGGTACGCAATGTAAAATCCGCCCACCGTGAAGAAGAACACCTTAAAACCCTGGAATGTTAGCAAATGTATTTAGAAAATGTATGGGTACTGTGTCTGAAATGGAGTGCAGTTTTTGAGAATGTTTGAATTAACTCACGTAATAATTCGACGTGTCAAGAACGTAATTGTACGTTGGATCCTCTAGTTCAGTGCAACGCAGCCAAGTTGCTAATGTAAGTGCGGCACCCCATAGCAACCCCACCACAAGAAGTTTTGGCAAGTAGAACGTCATTAATCGCCGTTCGTTCTGTGGAAAGAGAAGAAGTGTGGAGATTCTGTTGAAGTTTTAAGATTTTTGTTTAGGAAATTTACTGTACCTGTCGCAGGCCATGATAGACGCACAGCCAGAACATAAGAATGGCACAGAGAAACGTTGTTTGCAGAATCGCATCCAGCATTCCAGGTACCCACGAGTTCACCAAAAATGTCATTGGGAACAGTGGATCTAAGCGTAACAAGAATATTTTGTTAATACGTTGACTGCCAAGCGTATTTTGCTATATTAAAATCGCAATGCGATGAAATACTGCAGAGTATGACTAAATCGTGCAAAATTAAGGTAACGCAGAGTTTAGAAGCCAAAGTATTGAAGCACCGTTCCAATATCAATTGCTTTTACAAGATTGCAATAGGCTTCATAACGAAGTTTTTTGCATTTATAGTAAAATGAAATGAAGGTAACGCAAAGTTATTAGACGCCAAAGTATTGAAGCACCGTTCCAATATCAATTGCTTTTACAAGATTGCAAATAGACTTCATTGCGAATTTTTTGCATTTATACTAAAATCTTTTGCGCTGGTCAGCTGTTTTCCACCGTGGCAGTCAGTGCAAAGCGTATGTTGCTATGTTAGAACTGCGACACAATGAAATACTGCAGAGTATGATTAAATCGTGCAAAATTAAGGTAACGTAGAGTTTAGAAGCCAAAGTACTGAAGCACCGTTCCAATATCAATTGCTTTTATAAGATTGCAAATAGACTTCACAGCAAATTTTTGCATTTATACTAAATATCTTTTGCACCGGTTACAGGTTTTCCAGCATGACAGTCAATGTGTTAACATATTGATTGCGAAGCGTATTTTGTTACATTAGAATTGCGATGCGATGAAATACTGCAGAGTATGATTAAATCTTGCATAAATTAAGATAATGCAAAGTTGTTAGAAGCCAAAGTATTGAAGCACCGTTCCAGTATCAATTACTTTTACAAGATTGCAAACAGGTTTCATTGCAAATTCTTTGCATTTATAGTAAAATGAAATGAAGGTAACGCAAAGTTATTAGAAGCAAAAGCATTGAAGCACCGTTCCAATATCAATTGCTTTTACAAGATTGCAAATAGACTTCATTGCGAATTTTTTGCATTTATACTAAAATCTTTTGCGCTGGTCAGCTGTTTTCCACCGTGGCAGTCAGTGCAAAGCGTATGTTGCTATGTTAGAACTGCGACACAATGAAATACCGCAGAGTATGATTAAGTCGTGCAAAATTAAGGTAACATAGAGTTTAGAAGCCAAAGTACTGAAGCACCGTTCCAATATCAATTGCTTTTATAAGATTGCAAATAGACTTCACAGCAAATTTTTGCATTTATACTAAATATCTTTTGCACCGGTTACAGGTTTTCCAGCATGACAGTCAATGTGTTAACATATTGATTGCGAAGCGTATTTTGTTACATTAGAATTGCGATGCGATGAAATACTGCAGAGTATGATTAAATCGTGCAAAATTAAGATAATGCAAAGTTGTTAGAAGCCAAAGTATTGAAGCACCGTTCCAGTATCAATTACTTTTACAAGATTGCAAACAGGTTTCATTGCAAATTCTTTGCATTTATAGTAAAATGAAATGAAGGTAACGCAAAGTTATTAGACGCCAAAGTATTGAGGCACCGTTCCAATATCAATTGCTTTTACAAGATTGCAAATAGACTTCATTGCGAATTTTTTGCATTTATACTAAAATCTTTTGCGCTGGTCAGCTGTTTTCCACCATGGCAGTCAGTGCAAAGCGTATGTTGCTATGTTAGAACTGCGACACAATGAAATACTGCAGAGTATGATTAAATCGTGCAAAATTAAGGTAATGTAGAGTTTAGAAGCCAAAGTACTGAAGCACCGTTCCAATATCAATTGCTTTTATAAGATTGCAAATAGACTTCACAGCAAATTTTTGCATTTATACTAAATATCTTTTGCACCGGTGACAGGTTTTCCAGCATGACAGTCAATGTGTTAACATATTGATTGCGAAGCGTATTTTGTTACATTAGAATTGCGATGCGATGAAATACTGCAGAGTATGATTAAATCGTGCAAAATTAAGATAATGCAAAGTTGTTAGAAGCCAAAGTATTGAAGCACCGTACCAGTATCAATTACTTTTACAAGATTGCAAACAGGTTTCATTGCAAATTCTTTGCATTTATAGTAAAATGAAATGAAGGTAACGCAGAGTTTAGAAGCCAAAGTATTGAAGCACCGTTCCAATATCAATTGCTTTTATAAGATTGCAATAGGCTTCATGGCAAATTTTTTTGCATTTTCAGTAAAATTCGTATCTTAAGATTACATATAGAACATGTTGTACTGGGTAAAAGAAGTTTTAATAAACGCAGGTCGAAATGTCCAGATTGCAATGCAGATTCTTCATAAGTATTTTCAGCTACCAGCAATTTCGAAAACAACCACCCATATTCAATTACGAAACATTTGTCTTACTATTGTATAAAATGAGTAGCGGAAGAAGTATGGAAATCCACTTCTGCTCGATGGACCAATCGTGCAGCGGATACTTCCTCAGCGAATGACCGAACCAGCACTGAAAATGAAACAGCGACAGGATAACAGCTTCTCATTACAAAAGTCTCTTCTCTGTTTTTGAATCAAAAAGCAGATGAATTACCGTTACGCCGAAAGTCGTGAGAAGGAAGATCAGTCGGAACCATATCTCGATTTGCGTAAACGCCGGATTGTAATTCTTGAACTGCAAATAGAGAAGTAAGAGGGTGACCGTGAGGCGTGCAAAAGCATTTTCATAATTTCAGCGAGAGAGCATATTCTCATCGCGCGCGTGCGCTCACGTTTGAATTGCCAGCGCGTTATATCGCGCGTTATGCAGTGCTTACTGTATCTTAATTGACATACCAGCTTTTAGACTGATTTCACTGTTGGGCCTGTAGTACTCTTAAGTTGATTTTGGAAACTGGTATTCGTAGAATATGAGTTCTCGTATTGTGTATCGCTGATGAAAGCTCTCCAATCCATGGAAACGGACTGTAATGATATAATAACTGTAATCAAGAAATCCGAGATGGGCGACGACCAGCTCTTCGCAGGATTGCCTCTCGCACTTTAGGTGTCGCGTTCTGAAAATTAAGATTACTACGTTAAGCGTCTTGGCTGGTTAATCATAATAGGTCTATGCTAAAAGTGTAGTCCCCAAACTAGTCAGCTTTATGCAGAGTGTTGAAGAAAAACCGCTTAATATTTATATATATTATGTACTATATAGAACATGTGGTACTGGGTAAAAGAAGTTTTAGTAAACGCAGGTCAAAGTGTCCACCCTTTGACCTGCGTTATAAACATTTTTGTATGTATCTTAATTGACATACTAGCTTCTAAACTGTTTTGCCATTTCATTGTTGGGCCTGTAGTACTCTAAGTCAACTTTTGGAAAATGGTATTCTCAGCTTTATGCAGAGTGTTGAAGAAAAACCGCTCAATATTTGTATATATTATGTACTATATAGAACATGTGGTACTGGGTAAAAGAAGTTTTAATAAACGCTGGTCGAAATGTCCACTGTTTCTGAGATATAAATCATTTTTGTGTATATCTTAATTGACATACTAGCTTCTAAACTGTTTTGCCATTTCATCGTTGGGCCTGTAGTACTCTTAAGTTGATTTCTGGAAACTGGTATTCTCAGCTTTATGCCGAGTGTAGAAGAAAAACCGGTCAATATTTATATATGTTATATACTATATAGAACATGTGGTACAGGATAAAAGAAGTTTTAGTAAACGCAGGTCGAAATGTCCACCGCTTCTGAGATATAAACAATTTTGTATGTATCTTAATTGTCATACTAGCTTCTAAACTGTTTTGTCATTTCATCGTTGGGCCTGTAGTACTCTTAAGTTGATTTTTGGAAACTGGTATTCTCAGCTTTATGCCGAGTGTAGAAGAAAAACCGGTCAATATTTATATATGTTATATACTATATAGAACATGTTGTACTGGGTAAAAGAAGTTTTAGTAAACGCAGGTCGAAATAGCCACCGTTTCTAAGATGTAAACATTCCTGTATGTATCTTGATTGTCATACTAGCTTCTAAACTGTTTTGTCATTTCATCGTTGGGCCTGTAGTACTCTTAAGTTGATTTTTGGAAACTGGTATTCTCAGCTTTATGCCGAGTGTAGAAGAAAAACCGGTCAATATTTATATATATTATATACTATATAGAACATGTTGTACTGGGTAAAAGAAGTTTTAATAAACGCAGGTCGAAATAGCCACCGTTTCTGAGATATAAACATTTTTGTATGTATCTTAATTGACATACTAGCTTCTAAACTGTTTTGCCATTTCATTGTTGGGCCTGTAGTACTCTTAAGTTGATTTTTGGAAACTGGTATTCTCAGCTTTATGCAGAGTGTTGAAGAAAAACCGCTCAATATTTGTATATATTATGTACTATACAGAACATGTGGTTCTGGGTAAAAGAAGTTTTAGTAAACGCAGGTCGAAATGTCCACCGCTTCTGAGATATAAACAATTTTGTATGTATCTTAATTGACATACTAGCTTTTAGACTGTTTTGTCATTTCACTGTTGGGCCTGTAGTACTTTTAAGTCGACTTTTGGAAACTGGTATTCTCAGCTTTATGTTAAGTGTTTAAGAAAAACCTCTCAATATTTATATATATTATGTACTATATAGAACATGTGGTTCTGGGTAAAAGAAGTTTTAATAAACGCAGGTCGAAATAGCCACCGTTTCTGAGATATGAATATTTTTGTGTGTATTTTAATTGACATCCTAGCTTTTAAACTGTTTTGCCATTTCATTATTGGGCCTATAATACTCTTAAGTCGACTTTTGGAAACTGGCATTCTCAGCTTTATGCAGAGTGCTTAAGAAAAATAACTCAATGTTTATATATATTATGTATTATATGCACTTTTTACTATGCAAAAGAAGTCTTAGTAAATGCAGGTCAAAATGTCCACCGTTTCTGAGATATAAATATTTTTGCATGTATCTTCCTTGACATCCTAGCTTCTAAACTGTTTTACCATTTCAATGTTGGGCCTGTGGTATTCTTAAGTCGACTTTTGGTGCTTCTTATCAAATTTCTTAGTTAATACATTACTTCAGTATTTGATGACATGCGTTTGGCACACTGATTATGAATGTGGTATATGCATGGTGAGAAAACATTTAAATATGGTGTTCAGTCAAAAGCGAATAGGACGCGGTAGACTAATTGCATGACACCCTTGCGTCAAACCCTTTAGATTTCGTTTTATGGGGATATTCGAGAGGCAAAATGTATTTTTGCTATTAAATAATATATGATAAATTATCCAGGTGCTCCAATATCGGAATCGAATAATATAAATATACAAAAATGTTTATATCTCAGAAACGGTTGACTTTCCCATCTTTGTTTACCAACACTTTCTTACAAAGTACAGTATATTCTATCTACTGTATAAATATGTAACGTTTTTTTCAACACTTTGTATTATCCGACGTCGTCGCTTTATATGGCAAGAGTGTATGTGTACACTATCGTTATCGCTAGTATTATATTTATTAGCCATTATTCACCTGTTGTGTCCGGCCTCTGGTGGTAGAACAGGGACCAGTTTACGATCCGTCGTAATTCCGTCTATAGAGACGCTTACTTGAAAACCCTTATCATAACGTTCATCTGAAAATTGCATAAAAACCGTTGCATATACCAAATGAACAGGAAATATAATTACAAGAACGTAAATTCACATTTGAAGTACAGTAGATTTTCGTAAATCGCGGTTAACACGTTGACTACTACGTAGGTCACACGAAAAATTCAAAAAATACCCAATCGGTAGCATCTATAATTTTGTAAATGCAATTAATATTAAATAGCGTTTAAATTCTTTTGTTTCCGATACCTTCGCATTACTTTCATTTTGCACAATTCAATCCTATTCTGCAGTACTTCATCGCGTTGCGGTTTTAATATGTGCCCATAATTATGAAAGTGGTCTAAGTCATATATTTCTTGTTTCGAGATATTTAATGAATTGCATTTGAATAAATTAAAAAATATTTTTACATTATGCGACATTTTAATTTATAATTTTATTAGTCTTAATTAATGGAAATTTACTATGAATATGAAATTTTGTGTGAATTTTATACGATAATATTATTTTTAAAGATTGAATTGACTTAGACCATTTTCAAAATTAACTGAATGTCCTATAAATGACTTAAAGCAATAAAGAACTTTGAGTTTTATTTGAAACAATAATTTGATTGAAATAATTCGTGAACATTTATTACATTTATTAATTATTTTTAAACAGTAATCCATTTTTATCATTATTTCGAGTATTTAAGATTCTTAAAATGTTCCTGAAAAAATGGAGGGATGTACGGTAGTAAACTCATAATATCTTTATGTTTTTCTTCCGATACTGGTCTAATGGTGGTGTATAATGGAAGTAATTTAATATTTCCGTATATTTTTGGTCTTCCTTTTTTAGGTGAAAGATCCAAAACGTGAAATTTAGAATCATCTAAAGATGTTTTATAGAACATTTTATAAGGTTCATTTTTCAAGAATCTCATCCATTGAATTTGTAGCCAAGAGACAGATTCACCCGCGGTATTTTTTACTCTTCTTGTTATTGATTCTTCTAGTAATGAAGTTGTCGTTATTATTAAAATTTGATTGTCATTTATTTTATTATGTAGTTCAGAAACGCGTCAAAGAAGGCCACGTGCCATTTTCAAGTTGTTTATATAATTTATTTAAATTTTTGACTTAGACCACTTTCATAATTAAAACTAAATGAATTCCATATAATGTTGAAATTACAACCACTATCTAATGGTTCATTTTTGACAATTTCGTAAAAATTACATTGAATAAATTTAGTTAAAAATAATGTGGTATGAAATAACTGATAAACTCATTTTTTTTAAATTTTGACTTAGACCACTTTCATAATTATGGGCACATATAATAAAATACGCACTGCAGTCAACGTGTTAATAAGTTACGCGTTCTATGCAATCGCATTATACAAAATTGCAAACAAAAGAAATCGGTTGCGATGGGAATAAACTATGTTACGGTCGCTTAGAATAAATGGCGGAACTCTGAATTTGTTTATACACCGCGTAGTACGAGAATTATGTCAGTTGACAAAATCTAACTGTACTTCAAATTTAAATGCACCCGACAGACATATTGGCGCGCTTTTAACGTTCGCCACAATGCACCAATTAACTGCGCGGAAACGTAATATAAATATGAAGATACTATACCGTCAGTGTTTGACGTTGATAATTTTGCGATAACCCATAATTGTTGACTATACGTGGACAACGCGGGCGTTTTCATGATGAAAGGCCCCGTCGCCATTTCGCTACCGTTCAAATGTGCTTTCTGCTCCCCGGTCGAAGTTATCGGCGGACCTTTCAAGAGGAATATAATACTTGCAACAGTACGCAGCTGGTTGAGATTTTGGTAGGAATAACGCTACTGCGTGAATGACATGTTTATGACTTACCTGCCAGACCGATAAAAACGGCGAGGCCGAAGCACGCGAAAAAGGCCACAAATACCATAACAAACTCCCTTTTGTGCATCGAGTATAAACGCATTTGCACGGATCTACGATGCATCAAGAATAGTTCAGAGTCGATCATTATGCGGCATTCATTTGATTTCACAATCATCGCTTATAATTATGTGTTTGAATTTAGATTAACACGTTGACTGCCGTGGTGGTAATCGATGACCTGTGCAAAAGGTCTCATGGAAAATTGAAAAATAGCCAATTGATAGTATTTATAATTTTGCAAATGGAGTTAATATTAAACAGTGATTCAATTCTTTGGTGTCCAATACCTTCACGTTATTTTCATTTTGCGCAATTCAAACATATTCTGTAGTATTTGATCATATTGCGGTTTTAATATAGTAGAATATGCACGGCAGTCAACGTGTTAATGTTGCGGTGGACATTGTCCTTCCGTTAATTCTGAAATAAACGCAAAAGCATTAACACATTAACTGCCGTGATGGTCATCGGTCTCACGAAAAATTTAAAAAATACCGAATTGACAGCATTTATAATTTTGTAAATGCGATTAATATTAAACAGTGATTCAATTGTTTGGTCTCACGAAAAATTCAAAAAATACCGTATTGGTAGCATTTATAATTTTGTAAACGCAATCAATATTAAACAGTGATTCAATTCTTTGGTGTCCAATACCTTTGCGTTATTTTCATTTTGCGGAATTCAAACATATTCTGTAGTATTCGATCATATTGCGGTTTTAATATAGTAGAATATGCACGGCAGTCAACGTGTTAATGTTGCGGTGGACATTGTCCTTCCATTAATTCTGTAATAAACGCAAAAGCATTAACACATTAACTGCCGTGATGGTCATCGGTCTCACGAAAAATTTAAAAAATACCGAATTGACAGCATTTATAATTTTGTAAATGCGATTAATATTAAACAGTGATTCAATTCTTTGGTCTCACGAAAAATTAAAAAAATACCGAATTGATAGCATTTATCATTTTGTAAACGCACTCAATATTAAACAGTGATTCAATTCTTTGGTGTAAAATACCTTTGCGTTATTTTCATTTTGCGCAATTTAAACATATTCTGTAGTATTTGATCATATTGCGGTTTTAATATAGTAGAATATGCACGGCAGTCAACGTGTTAATGTTGCGGTGGACATTGTCCTTCCATTAATTCTGTAATAAACGCAAAAGCATTAACACATTAACTGCCGTGATGGTCATCGGTCTCACGAAAAATTTAAAAAATACCGAATTGACAGCATTTATAATTTTGTAAATGCGATTAATATTAAACAATGATTCAATTCTTTGGTCTCACGAAAAATTCAAAAAATACCGAATTGATAGCATTTATCATTTTGTAAACGCACTCAATATTAAACAGTGATTCAATTCTTTGGTGTAAAATACCTTTGCGTTATTTTCATTTTGCGCAATTTAAACATATTCTGTAGTATTTGATCATATTGCGGTTTTAATATAGTAGAATGTGCACGGCAGTCAACGTGTTAATGTTGCGGTGGACATTGTCCTTCCATTAATTCTGTAATAAACGCAAAAGCATTAACACATTAACTGCCGTGATGGTCATCGGTCTCACGAAAAATTTAAAAAATACCGAATTGACAGCATTTATAATTTTGTAAATGCGATTAATATTAAACAGTGATTCAATTCTTGGTCTCACGAAAAATTAAAAAAATACCGAATTGATAGCATTTATCATTTTGTAAACGCAATCAATATTAAACAGTGATTCAATTCTTTGGTGTCCAATACCTTTGCGTTATTTTCATTTTGCGCAATTCAAACATATTCTGTAGTATTTGATCATATTGCGGTTTTAATATAGTAGAATATGCACGGCAGTCAACGTGTTAATGTTGCGGTGGACATTGTCCTTCCATTAATTCTGTAATAAACGCAAAAGCATTAACACATTAACTGCCGTGATGGTCATCGGTCTCACGAAAAATTTAAAAAATACCGAATTGACAGCATTTATAATTTTGTAAATGCGATTAATATTAAACAGTGCTTCAAGTCTTTGGTCTCACGAAAAATCCAATAAGTATCCAATCGGTGGCATTTATAATTTTGTAAATGGAATTAATATTAAATAGTGATTCAATTCTTTGATATCCGATATCTTTGCGTTATTTTCATTTTGCGCAATTCAATCATATTCTGCAGTACTTTATCACATTGCGGTTTTAATATAGAAAAATACGCAAGGCAGTCAACGTGTTAATATTGCGGTGGACATTGGTCCTTCCGTTAATTCTGAAATAAACGCAAAACCATTAACACATTGACTGCCGTGGTGGTCATCGGTCTCACGAAAAATTCAAAAAGCACCCAATAGATAGCATTTATAATTTGGTAAATGCAATCAATATTAAATACCGATTTAATTCTTTGGTCTGCAATCCCTTTGCGTTATTTTCATTTTGCCAATTGAATCAAATTATGTAGTACTTCATCACCTTACGATTTTTAATATAGTAAAAAACGCACGGCAGTCAACGTCTTAAATTGTGTAAGCAACCTTTGTTGACATTGCATACAATCGCTTACTTATGAAAAACATACCTTTCGCAACGGTCATGATGGTATGCCGGTGCGATGTATTTGTTAAATTCGCTGAACAGGTCACTGAACTGTGACAGTACATTTCTGACCTTGAGGTTCCAACCAGCGGATGGAAGATGATACGAATACCCCAAACCTGGACCATCCATTATTCCCGCAACGTTACCCTGTAATATCTTCATGTTAACATTGTCATCAAACAACGACCATCAAAGTCCATAATTTCATATTTATATACAAACCCCTTCGTGTCCGGGTAGATTTTTTTACTACAACTAATCGCATACGAAATATTTAACATTCGAACATCTATTTATTAATTATCTCTATCCCATAATTAATTTTAAACATGACGAAGAAAAACATGGAGGGGGGGGGTGTAACGTGGACAATTTTGTTTAACATTAAATCTTCGTCGAACTATTGCATGAATTCGTTTATACGGGTCAAGAAGACACGTATGTCTATTTTCCTTTTACGCCCAGATACGCAGCCTATAGAAAAAGCACCCTGTGCTTTTCGCGACATCTTAACAACCCCTTACACCGTACACAACATTCCACGTCTTTTTTGGTGCTCTGCTGGGCCAAATTTGAGTTAATGCGAATTTATGGCGCGTATCACACATTTATTTCATCCACAGACAATCGATTCGGTATGTAAACAAAGAATGTGCAACAATCGTTTTACCTTTTAGCCTGTCGTGTCTCTCGTAAATGCTTGCGTTACACTTTCCACGGAGAATTTTCCTGCCTCCTCATAACTGCTGTCGAACGGACGCTACTAATTCGATCTACGCGAGCTAGTACGTTATTAGGCACATATCAGATTCGGAAAAACACTCCGCGAGATCTCGTAACGTGTATAAAAATATAGAATGTGTGTCGGCGCAAGCAAAGGAACACAACAGACATCGTGACGCGTATTATTGATTTTCTCTCCGCCATGTGTTGCAACGGGGTCGCCAACAGATCTTGGAAAATATCTGAATCGGGAGCAGACAGAGTAGCAACATACTTTATTTAATCATTTCAGCATCTAACAATTTGTATTTGACATGCCCATCAGTTGAATCACCCGATTAAGGACGTGGTTACATAAACAATTACGGACATGACGAAAAATTCCTGTAGTTGCTGATTAACTGTTTATAATATTAACGTTATTTTACAGGGAATTTAGGGAATAAACGTGTAAGAAATATCAGACGTAATTGTTCGAGTAACAGATAACGTGGTTACCCTATTTATTTTAACCTTTTTATTTGCGTTTATAGAAGATATAATAAAAATTATAAAATCTGTTAGTAATTCTTGTCTGTACATATGCAGATATGTATATTTACAGAGATGTATCGACGGATCGCGCGTGTGAAAGGATTTGTATCCGGTTTCTTTTAATCCCAGTACTTGATTTTTCCGTCCCATCCAGCTGTGGCTAATCTGGACGGCTCGTGTGGATGCCATAGAACATCGATGCACACCCCATCGTGCGCTTTCCACTTCTTGTAGAGCTTTGTCGTTTTCCAGTCCCATATATAACATTTGCCATCTGCGTCGCCCGATACCAAATAACTGAAAAACATAATCATACGTTGGTTTGAGCGATTTTACGAAGTTGGATGTAACCCTTTGCCTATGCGAAATCCTATGGGAAACCCTGTGCGAAAACTGCTATGGGCCGATGCATCGGCTTTGTGCATTTACATTCATATTATCATATAATGTAAGAGATATTACATATAATATAATAATATTAATATATATATATATAATGTAAGAGATATTACTGTAAAAATAATTTTCCACGTATATTCTATTTAATATAAATATAAAAAGTTACATTATTTATTATTAACACGTTGACTGCCAAGCGTATTTTTCTATGTTAGAACTGCGATGCGCTGAAATACTGCAGAGTATGATTAAATCATGCAAAATGAAGGTAACGCAGAGTTGTTAATATAAATAATATCAATTGCTTTTACAAGATTGCAAACTGTCACCATCGCAATTTTTTTTGCATTTTCAGTAAAATCTTTTGCGTATTTTGCTCAAGCGTATTTTGCTATGTTAGAACCGCGATGCGATTAAATACTGCAGAGTATGATTAAATCGTGCAAAATTAAGGTAACACAGAGTTGTTAGAAGCCAAAGTATTGAAGTACCATTCCAATATCAATTGCTTTTACAAGATTGAAAATAGGTTTCATTGCAAATTTTTTGCATTTATAGTCAAATCTTTTGCACCGGTCGCCGGTGACCATTGTAAAATATTTTACTGAAGATCCAAAATATTTGCAATGAGTAGCAATTATTATTTTATAAATGCAGTGTTGTTAGAATAACGATGCGATCATTTGGTCTCCAATACCTGCACATTATTTGCATTTTGCATAATTCAGTCAAAGGCTGTAGTATTTCATAGCACCGCCGTTCTAATACAGTAAAATATTCTGCATACTACGCAAAGCGTATTTTGCTACATTAGAATTGCGATGCGATAAAATACTAGAAGATGCAATATTAGAAGCCAAAGTATTGAAGCATCGTTCCAATATCAATCGCTTTTACAAGATTGCAAATAGGTTTCATTATGAATTGTTTGCATTTTTAGTAAAGTCTTTTGCATTGTAGAACCGCGATGCGATTAAATATTGCAGAATATAATTAAATCGTGCAAAATAAAGGTAACGCAGAGTTATTCGAACTAAAGTATTGAAGCACCGTTTCAATATCAATTGCTTTTACAAGGTTGTAAATAGACTTCATTGCAAATTTTTTGTGTATTTAGTCAAATCTTTTGCGTATTCTGCTCAAGCGTATTTTGCTACATTAGAATTGCGATGCGATAAAATACTAGAAGATGCAATATTAGAAGCCAAAGTATTGAAGCATCATTCCAATATCAATTGCGTTTACAAGATTGAAAATAGGCTTCATTGTGAATTTTTTGCATTTTTAGTAAAATCTTTTGCGTCTTCTGCTACATTAGTATTGTGACAATATGAAATATTGCAGAATATAATTAAATCGTGCAAAATAAAGGTAACGCAAAGTTATTAGAAGCCGAAGTATTGTAGCACCGTTTCAATATCCATTGCTTTTACAAGATTGCAAAGAGCCTTCATTGCGAATTTTTTGCATTTTTAATAAAATCTTTTGCGCTGGTCACCGGTGACCACCGTGGTAGTTAACGTGTTAAATATTTCATTTCACTAAAATTCTATTCAATATATTCTGAGTTTGAAAAAAATCAATTTTAAAATTTTCCTCCGGAAAATCAGCATTTTGTTCTTTATAAAGCGATTCATAGAAGCGTGAATATCAAATTGGCCCTGGCAGTTAAAGGGTTAAACTAGACACCGGTCTCACGTACCTCATGTCTGGGGAAAAATCTAAACCACATGCATATCCAGCGACCATGTGACCGGTGAACGTCTTTTTCCGGTTCATCTTGAATCTGTTCAACGCGGAGAATATTACTATCTTGTTATCCATACTCTGGCATGCCAGCCATTTCTGATTTGGCGAAGGTGTCACAGCTGGCATAGAATGCATCGAAGGATCGGCAATATACTTCATGTCCACAGGAATGTCCCTGTAGAAAATACACGGTTAATTTTTCCTTCTTAATGAACCTTGTTTTACGGTGACAGGATTTGTTTTCTTCTGATCAACGTTTTATTGCTGTTGGTACGCTCTATTGTTTAGAATTTGTCTCTGCATTTTTTGAAGACTCCGGCCTTTCTCTTCAACATTCTATGTAATGCAATCCTGAGTAATGCATTGTAAGTAATGAACATTTGTGTGCTTTAATTGTTTTTACATTTTTGTATACTGTACGCATTACAGCTTCGGAACATTTAGAGAGAAGCGTTAAACAATAAAACATATCTAATCATATACTGAACAATCAAATCCAAAATAGATATCATATCATCAATTACTTCCTTTTTCTACAGAATTCTATATAAGTCAAAGTAGGAATAAAGGTCATGCTACATTGGATGGTAGAAATATTTCGATACTTACCATTCCCATACCCTAAGACTCTTGTCATCAGAAGTCGTAACGAATCTTCGATTTTCATCAACGAAAGTGATTGTATTAACGGCACCTAAGTGTCTGTCATATTCTTGTGTTATTTCACCCGAACGAATGTCCCACTACAAAACAGCAGCATTAAATATTTTAAATTATTTTATATTTTTAATATATTAAAGTCCCGAATCATCAGGCACTGTGATAAATTGATTGTAACATCATGTTATACTTACACAGATAATTTTTTTGTCACTCGTCCCCGCAACGAACAAGTGCTGTTTGTCAGGATCAGGATTGAATTTTGCGCAATATGGAATTTTTCTGCTCGTAAACCGACTGATGCATGCACCAGTTTCCGTGTCCCAAAGTTTCACATAACGATCGTAACCTGCGGAGAGAAATCTTTTGCCGTCGTTATCAAAACTTATGTCACGAACAGCTTGTCGATGACCGTAATATGTCCGTATGCATCTTCTTTCCTTGTAAACCTCCCATAGCTATAAAACGATACGATGTGAGTATTTAGAAAAAATCACATACCGAATTGTATAATTTTGATGATCTGGTTATCTAGCATAGGATTAATACTTTTCGAGCAATCTTACCTTGACCCTACAATCCATACTACACGAGAGCAACAGATGTGCAGTCCGTGGAAACCACCTAATCTGTGATATTCCTTTCGTATGACCTTCCCAGGTGTGAATTTGGGCTTTAGGTAAGAAGCATCTGTCGGGTGGCGATTCCGATCGCAAGTTTGTACCGACATCCTGAGGTGCATGCAGAAATGAGCGTCCTTGATAGTCCACACTATCTTTGACTGAAAATAAATATATTGATAACGTTGTCCCTTAAAAGTTTATGAGCGTTAGCGTAAACTTGAAGTATTAGGGAAAACAAATGTGCATGCAGAAATGAACGCCGTTGATAGTCCACACTATCTTTGACTGAAAAGAAATATATTGATAACGTTGTCCCTTAAAAGTTTATGAGCGTTAGCGTAAACTTGAAGTATTAGGGAAAACAAGTGTATCTTACTGTGCAACACTGTTTTCTCTTCAAGAGGTTTCTCTTCCGTCTGCTTTCCTCTTTTGTTTCTTTTAGCAAGTATTTCTTCTAATTCTGCCGCTTCTTCTTCTGTCGGTTTTACCACTCTTCTCTCATCGATGTATCCTCCCCAAGGTCCAAGGAAACCTTCTATGTCTGTAGGATCATTGTTCCTATGCCTCTTTCTTTTGTCACATGGCCTTAGAGATGAATTTTCGAACACTGTTTTTCCCCCTGTTTCCTCTGCAACTTCCTTTGCGCCGATTAATGTTTTACCCTCTTCCGCACTTCCATCCACAGTTGGGTCCAACGCATACCCTAAAATTACCAAATTCGCCTAATATAACAGTTTATAAGACTAATATTGTATAAAGCAAGTCATTTAAATGACGTTACCGTAACTGGCGAACGTTCTTCTTTGATTCTCAAACTGAAATTCACTGATGTGCGCCTTCTCCACGTAACCCGAGAGCATGTTCTTTGCAGCACGCTGTTGCTGCGTTTTGAAAGGATTTTCTGGTCCGACATCAGGCGTAAACAATTCTTCATACCTTGGATTATGCATAATCTCTGTCGTTGTGGAATCTATATGTCTTATGCATAATTCTGTTCCCTGCGTTATGAAAACAACAAATTATAGGGGCATCTTACAGATCAAAAGAAGTTACTTTTAATAGCAACGCTTATATCAATTGAACCGTATAACAAGTACGAGTACTCAAGAGAAGCTAGGGGATATATACGGTTGGTATGACTTCAGGCGCTGCGCAAATTTGTAAGCCAAGGGTTCCTCCTGCAGAAGCCCCGGTTGTCGGTGGTTTCGGTATAACAACAGAATCCTCATTGTTGACGTCAGTCTTAACCTCCTCGTTCATATTTTTAATATTACCATCATTTTCAGGATCGCTATTATCGTCGCTGCTGCCGTATTCCTTCAGGGCAAGCATATCCGATAATCTACAAGCTTGCAATGTGCCTTAAGTATTACGTTCGCATTACTTTCCGTAATTATGTCAAACAAGTAAGAAATAACACCTTCCCGCTTATGTACACCTAGTCGACTAAACGTTTATTTTCACCTACATCTCCATAACCTATGAAAACGGTTTGATTCTATTTGTTGCGGTTAGGTGCCGCTTAAAGTCTGCATCTTTCTCGCTACTGCTCGATTCTGAAAGGTTACAATAGAAGTTGCAATAACATTAGTATTTAATAATATTAATATACTAATATTATAATAATATTAGTATCCGCTCGACATTCTTCATTAAAAAGCGTCAAATGTGTTTCGAATGAAATAAAACAGTCGTTTTCATTGTGATGGCAGTAAATTTCATTGCCTTGGCAGTAAATTGACTATTAATTTGGCACTACCTGACAAGAAATCGCTCAAACTGGTCAAGCATTATTCAGATAGCAATAATGTTATCATCCTGACTTCTACCTTGGAATGTTCGTGCACTTTGTTGTTACGTAGCGTTAATATAAGAATTTATGTAGCATTAGTAATTCTGTAATCCACCTCTCGGTATCGCATGATGTCACCTACAACTTTCTCGCGCTAGTATACAATTTTGCAAACAATGTGATACTCTGTGGGTTATAAACGCTTCGTCATGAAAACAAAAACACTTGAAGCTTCTGACGAGTTCAACCGAACCCATTCAAATGGAACCACATCATTTTTTTGAATATCGTTCTGTCATCAATTTAACTGCCAAGCAAGCGTTGTCTCCTAACAAATCGTTCACATTGCTCAGACACCAGTGCAGATGGTAAAAATAATGTAAAAAACTCAGAAATGCTTGAACAGTTTGAGTACTTTTTGTTGTAAAATGGCGTTAACGTAAAAGTTGTATATTAATTATCTTCTACCGCTAGTACCACATAACAATCGCAACTTTCGTGCTTAGTGTTCAATCTCCACAGAATTACCATCGAATTACAAGCTGAGAAGTGCTTGAACAGTTTGAGCACATTTTCTTGCAAAATGGCGCTAACGTAAAAGTTGTACATTAATCATTTTTTTTTACCGCTGGTACCGCATAATTTTTGTACTTAATGCTCAATCTCCACAGAATTACGATCGTTCGTAAGCTTATCAAACCGCCACATTAAGCATAACCCGTGCAGAGCAAAGTTTGTCGAGTTGGCTCTGTAAAAGAGTTCAAACAAGTGGGTCCAGGATGAAAATAATTTTTTCTACAATGGCGCACTTGGCATCTGCGACGCCATAAATCGATGACTATGCGAATACTAGACTTTTATCGCATTACTAACACAAAGGACCCAGCCGTGCAGGAACATTAGTTAAATTACTATTTCAAACAAAGGAACCCCAGGACCCTCAATTACCACAGTTGAAATTGTTAATTCAGTTTCCGTTAAAATTAAAACGTCACCCAAAGGTTAACAGACAGCCAATTTTCGATATCTACCATTTGTACAATTCATCAGTTTGATGCTTGCTTCCAGCTACGGGCCCCTGAACATTTTTCACAAAGAATATTGTATGTTACGCCTATTAGACTTTTATCGACAAATTTGTCTATTTTATTGACTAATTTCTCGGTTCTTCGATTTAACGAAATACTTCAATGCTACAATTTTTCGCCACGAGTTCAAACAAGTGGGTCCAGGATGAAAATCATTTTTTTCTACAGTGGCGCACTTGGCACTGCGACGCCATAAACCGATGACTATGCGAATACTAGACTTTTATCGCATTACTAACCCAACGACCCAGCCGTGCAGAAATATTACTTAAATTACAATTTCGGACAAAGGAACCCCAGGATCGGAAATGATCACTGTCGAAATTGTTAATTCTGTTTTTATTAAAATTGAAACGCCACCCAAATGTTAACAGACAACCAATTTTTAATATATATGAATCTGTACAATTCATCGCTTTGATGCCTGCTTCCAGCTGCGGCCCCTGAACATTTTTAATGAAAGACGAACAATGCCTCCCCTATTTTATTCGCTAATTTCTCGGTTCTTCGATTTAACGAAAATAATATTTCAGGGCGAATGTATCGCCATTCGGATCCCAGACCAATCGCAATTGTCCGCGCACGAAAAAGCGTAACTTTCGGAACTTTTCGAGCGAATCGCAGGTACCATCCTACACCAGGTCGATTTCCACGCAGTCCCTCTCAAATAAGCGTTTTCTCCAATTTTTCGCCCCGCTATTTTCAGGCCGTGCGATCTCGTTTCCTTGTACGCACGTTGGTAACAGCATCGATATTCAGGATCATGAAGTTTGAGAAGCTAATTACTGCAGCCGTTCGAATTGACCTATCAGCGCGTCACGAGTGAAACCCGTGATTCTTTGCGCGTTGGAGTTCGGAACAAGGTTTTCCGATCGCCTGGCGTAGTTTGCGATCGCGAAAAGTGTGCGGTGGTGGTTATCCGGCCGATATTTTATGAAATTTCAAGTTTAGCGGACGGCTTGGATTTATTTCACAGCCGTAAGTACGGGCGGACGGTTCGTTCGCAGGCTTAAACGTGCGTCGGGCAGCTTAGCATTGTGACGTACCTATAGATCGAGACGATTCCAGGCCAATGTCAGTCCTCCCCCGTGCGGGACAAAATGTCTAATTCGACAAAAATGCTGCCGAGCCTCGGCTTTGCGTCATCGGCGAAATGATTCATCCCCGCGGCGGGTCCCCGTAATGCGGGTTAAAAACGTACTCCGACGTTGAGCCGTCGATTCGTCGGGATCGTCGTACGCCTTGCACCTAACCCTTATACCGAATACCATTGTCATTTTGAGATTTTCAATTGTCGGCGATTCTCGGCTCGGGCCAACGTGCGGATGACGTATTAAACGCTTACGACCGACCGACACGTTTGATATACGCTTTCTGAAGGTGTTGGTATTCCGACTTCGCGCTACTAGCGAAATATTATTTTTAACACCTGCTTTTCGCGGTTTCGTGGGCCTTTAGATTGCGTGACTCTTTGGGAACGGGAAATATCGTTGGGTTATCGCATCCTGTCTGATACGATGTAAAGCGGTGAACTATTGAATATAGTAGAAATTGTACTTTGCAAACTTGCTTATCATGTGTGTTGCGGATGATAGCTGGTGATGTTAATGAGCGCATTTCATTTTAGGGAAAATTATGCTGTTCTCATGTATTGCGACAATGAGCCAACTGAGACAAAGTTTTTATGATTTAATTCGTGTTTGCAGATGTCAACTGGACCGACACATAAATACCGTTATAAAAATGTGGGCTTGGACTCACAGGAACTGAGGCGGCGCAGAGAGGAGGAAGGCGTGCAACTGAGAAAACAGAAACGTGAACAACAGCTGTCAAAGAGACGCAATGTTCCAAATGTTATTGCGGATGAGGACAATGTGTCCACTACAGATGATTATTCTGTACCCGCACCACAAATGGTATGAGTATGACGACGCTTACTTGCGATTTCCAATATACGTTATTTTTTCACAGAGAGTTTGACATCAGTTATATCATGCAAAGAGGTAATATGTAATATGTAATTTTGTGCATTCCAGCAAGCACATATCATAACATCAGAGATGGTACACGCATTATACAGTCCGAATGTGGAAGATCAGTTAGCGGCGACACAAAAATTCAGAAAATTGCTATCCAGAGAACCGAATCCTCCTATAGATGAAGTGATAAATACAGGAATTGTGCCACTGTTTGTTGAGTTCTTAAAAAATAATACAAATTGTACACTGCAGGTTAGTAAACGGTTGAAAAACTTTAAATAACACTTCGTATCAGCAGTGTAGCAAAGTCTATTACATAAGCGATTGCATAAAGTCGATTCATATTTGTGGCGCTTTCGGAAGAGCAAATATATCTTAACACTTTGACTGCCATGCGTATTTTGCTATATTAGAATGGCGATGCTATGAAATCCTACAGCGTTTGATTGAATTATGTAAAATGTAAATAATGTGCAAGTATTGGAGACCAAACGATCGCATCACTATTGTAACAAGAGCTGCATTTATGAAATGATTATTGCTACTCATTGCGAATATTTTGGATCTTCAATAAAATCTCTTGCGCCGGTCACCGATGACCATCATGGCAGTCAAAGTGTTAAAGTTTTTGCAGTGACAGTAAGTAAGAAGTGAACGAGCACGTTAATTTGCAGTTTGAAGCAGCATGGGCACTTACAAACATAGCGAGTGGAACATCTCAACAGACGCGTATGGTAATAGAAGCAGGGGCTGTGCCTACTTTTATATCACTGCTTAAGTCAGAATACGAGGACGTCCAAGAACAGGCTGTTTGGGCGTTGGGCAATATAGCGGGAGACAGTCCAGAGTGTAGAGACCATGTCCTGGCTAATCGTATTCTCCCTCCCCTCTTACAGTAAGTTATTTCTTAAAACTAATGTCTCATAGCGAATTATACTAGATCTGTAAAAACAGGTTTTTGTGTTCCTGTTAAAATGCCAACTTGCATTCTTCGGTGTATATACATGTATAATGAATGTATATATATGTATAACATACGTATGTTTACAAACGCATATAGAAATATACATATATACACATATTGTTTGTACAGCACGTATTCTGGACTTGACACATACAGAATATAATACCTGCACTTCTGAATGTAGCTTCTGTGTGTATACCGCTAAGAATACATTTGGTGTCAATTCTGTCATACTGATGAACACTTTTTGTAGACTACTTTCTAAAGCGACACGTCTCTCGATGACACGTAACGCTGTATGGGCATTGTCAAATCTTTGCCGTGGTAAAAATCCTCCCCCAGAATTCTCGGAAGTGGCTCCATGTCTGCAAGTTTTAGCTCGTCTCTTAAATCACTCCGACCGTGATGTCCTTGCTGACGCTTGTTGGGCTCTCTCTTACCTGAGCGATGGACCCAATGACAAAATACAAGCTGTCATTGATGCTGGTGTATGCAGGCGCCTCGTGGAACTTTTAATGTAAGTATCATTACGTGTCGTGGCAGCTTAGATATTGTACAGATTTTGTTTCTATATCTGCATCAGTATTTGCGCCAACATCAAATACATTTAATCATGACACGCACATTATACTATTTATTATTGGGTGCCCATGTTAGATTCAGTTACTAAATCAAGATTCCACTTAAAGAAATGTCAAACATAATATCCTCTGTTATTGCAACAACACCATACATTTAGGCACAAAGAAAACAATGTGGTACATTATTTATTATTGTGTGCCCATATTAAATTCAGTTACTAAATCAGGGTTCCACTTAAAGAAATGTCAAAGACAATATGCTCTCTTATTGTGACAACACCGTACTTTTAGGCACGAAGAAAACAATGTGTTACACTATTTATTATTGTGTGCCCATATTAAATTCAATTACTAAATCAAGATTCCACTTAAAGCAATATCAAAGATAATATCCTCTGTTATCGTAACAACACCATACTTTTAGGCACGAAGAAAACAATGCGTTACATTATTTATTATTGTGTGCCCATATTAAATTCAGTTATTAAATTAGGGTTCCACTTAAAGAAATGTCAAAGATAATATCCTCTGTTATCGTAACAACACCATACTTTTAGGAAAACAATTCGTTAAATTATTATTGTGTGCCCATATTAAATTCAGTTATTAAATTAGGGTTCCACTTAAAGAAATGTCAAAGACAATATCCTCTCTTATTGTAACAACACCACACTTTTAGCCACAAAGAAAACAATGTGTTACACTATTTATCATTCAGTTACTAAATCAAGATTCCACTTAAAGAAATGTCAAAGCCAAACATCCTCTCTTATTGCAACAACACCGTACTTTTAGGCACGAAGAAAACAATGTCGTGAGTGCAGCTTTGCGCGCGGTCGGAAATATCGTAACAGGAGACGACATTCAAACTCAAGTTGTCCTGAACTGCTCGGCACTGCCCTGTTTGTTGCACCTTTTGAACTCGCAGCGAGAGAGCGTCCGTAAAGAAGCTTGCTGGACAGTTTCTAACATCACAGCCGGTAATCCGCAGCAAATTCAGGTAAATTCAAATGAACATTTCTTAAGGGTGCCCGATAGTCTACGAATTGGATGAAACGGTTGAAAAGGATATTAACTAATTGTCGCACGGTGGTAGGCCGTGATCGACGCCGACATATTCCCAGTGTTGATCGGGATTTTGGGCAAGGCCGAGTTTAAAACTCGGAAAGAGGCCGCGTGGGCCATCACGAATGCCACCAGCGGAGGTACACCAGAACAGATTCGTTATCTCGCCGTAAGCGGTTGCATAGCCCCGCTGTGTGACTTGTTGACAGTGATGGATCCTAAGATCGTTCAAGTTGCGCTGAACGGTTTAGACAATATCTTACGTCTCGGTGAGCAGGACGCGAATCTGCATAACGGTCTGAATCCCTACACAGTACTGATCGAAGAATGTTACGGTAATGTATCCAATCTTCTACAAACTTAACACGTTGACTGCCGTGCGTATTTTGCTGTATTAGAACGGCGATGCTATGAAATACTACAGCGTTTGACTGAATTATGCAAAATGTACGTAATGTTCAGGTATTGGAGACCAAAGGATCGCGTCATTACTCGAACAAGCAAAGATGTTTTTTGATACGTGATTGGCATTTAGTTTTGCATAGTATTTTATTGCACAGAAAAATTCAAAAAATACCCAATCAATAGCATTTCCATTTTTGTAAATGACATTAATCACTCTGCAGTATTTCAGCGCATCACGGTTCTAACATAGCAAAATACGTGCGTATTTTGATGTATTAGAACGGCGATGCTATGAAATACTACAGCGTTTGATTGAATTATGCAAAATATAAATTATGTGCAGGTATTGGAGACCAAAGGATCGCATCACTCTGCAGTATTTCATCAAATCACGGTTCTAACATAGCAAAATACGTGCGTATTTTGATGTATTAGAACGGCGATGCTATGAAATACTACAGCGTTTGACTGAATTATGCAAAATGTACGTAATGTTCAGGTATTGGAGACCAAAGGATCGCATCATTACTCGAACAAGCAAAGGTGTTTTTTGATACGTGATTGGCATTTAGTTTTGCATAGTATTTTAGCGTAGTATTTTATTGCATAGAAGAATTCAAAAAATACCCAATCAATAGCATTTATATTTTTGAAAGTGCCATTAATATTATATAGTGATTAAATTCCTTGGTCTCCGAAACTTTCGCATTATTTTCATTTTGCACAATGCAATCGTATTCTGTAGTACTTCATCACGTTGCGATTTTAATATAGTAAAATAGTGTTAACACGTTGACTGCCGTGCGTATTTTGCCGTTTTAGAACGGCGATGCTATGAAATACTACAGCGTTTGACTGAATTATGCAAAATGTAAATAATGTGTAGGTATTGGAGACTAAAGAATCGCATCATTACTCGAACAAGCAAATGTGTTTTTTGATACGTGATTGGCATTTAGTTTTGCATAGTATTTTAGCGTAGTATTTTATTGCACAGAAAAATTCAAAAAATACCCAATCAATAGCATTTATATTTTTGTAAACGCCATTAATATTATATAGTGATTCAATTCCTTGGTCTCCGAAACTTTCGCATTATTTTCATTTTGCACAATGCAATCGTATTCTGTAGTACTTCATCACGTTGCGGTTTTAATATAGTAAAATAGTGTTAACATGTTGATTGCCGTGCGTATTTTGCTGTATTAGAACGGTGACGCCATGAAATACTACAGCGTTTGACTGAATTATGCAAAATGTACATAATGTGCAAGTATTGGAGACCAAAGAATCGCATCATTACTCGAACAAGCAAAGGTGTTTTTTGATACGTGATTGGCATTTAGTTTTGCATAGTATTTTAGCATAGTATTTTATTGCACAGAAAAATTCAAAAAATACCCAATCAATAGCATTTATATTTTTGTAAATGCCATTAATATTATATAGTGATTAAATTATTTGGTCTCCGACACTTTCGCATTATTTTCATTTCGCACAATGCAATCGTATTCTGTAGTACTTCATCACGTTGCGGTTTTAATATAGTAAAATAGTCTTAACATGTTGATTGCCGCGCGTATTTTGCTGTATTAGAACGGCGATGCTATGAAATACTACAGCGTTTGACCGAATTATGCAAAATGTGAATAATGTGCAAGTATTAGAGACCAAAGAATCGCATCATTACTCGAACAAGCAAAGGTGTTTTTTGATACGTGATTGGCATTTAGTTTTGCATAGTATTTTAGCACAGTATTTTATTGCACAGAAAAATTCCACAGTACCCAATCGGTAGCATTTGTAATTTTGTAAATGCAATTAATATTAACAGTGATTTAATTCTTTGGTCTCACGAAAAATTCAAAAAATACCCAATCGATAGCATTTATAATTTTGTAAATGCAATTAATATTAACAGTGATTTAATTCTTTGGTCCCACGAAAAATTAAAAAAATACCCAATCGGTAGCATTTATAATTTTGTAAATGCAATTAATATTAAACAGTGATTCAATTCTTTGGTCTCACGAAAAATCCAAAAAATACCCAATCGGTAGCATTTATATTTTTGTAAATGCCATTAATATTATATAGTGATTAAATTCCTTGGTCTCCGAAACTTTCGCATTATTTTCATTTTGCACAATTTAATCGTATTCTGCAGTACTTCATCAATAGTGTTAACACGTTGATTGCCAAACGTATTGTGCGTTATTAGAACGGTGATGCTATAAAATACTACAGCGTTTAATTAAATTATGCAAAATGTACATAATGTGCAAATATTGAAGACCAAAGAATCGCATCACTATTCTAACAATAACTGCATTTATAAAATAATTATTACTACCCATTGCGATTATAAAATAACTATTACTACCCAAACGGCAGCCAACGTGTTAAACTTGAAAAAACATCTTGAGGAGCGCACTAACACGTATCCCTTTTTGGTGACGTTTCAGGCCTAGACAAAATAGAATTCTTGCAGTCCCATCAAAACATGGATATCTACCAAAAAGCTTTCGACATTATTGAACGATACTTTGGTTCCGAAGAGGAAGATACCAGAATCGTTCCATCTATCGATTCGGAAGGAGCGCAGTTTCAATTTACAGGGCCCGAGTCTCATTTACCAGTCAGAGGCTTTGAGTTTTAATCGGTCGATATACGTTGAAATTTGCGATATGCCCTTGAATATATTATTGTTTTATTTACCGTGTTTATAACTACTCGCTTCGAAGGAAACATATAGCATCTTTAAAATCAAAGTATCAGCCGATCATGCGAGTTCGTTCATTCAGTGTACTTCCACCTATGCTTTGGATTAGTTTCTTGAACATATATATATATATATATATAGAGATATATGTATATATATAGACCTATATATATCTATATGTATACCTATGTATATAAGGAATGAAGTCTTATATATACATATGTATACGCATATATGTACATATGCATATATATATACATACATAAAAAAACATGCCACCAACAACGAAGGCTCAGAGTTATATACACGCATCTCGCTCAATGAGGAGCAGTAAACAGTTTATTTACAGTTATCTTGAACGTTTCTTCTTTTCTCATTATTTTATCTATACCACACATATTGTATAGGTTTACAATAAGACGAATCTGTTTTACGACCTAGGCCAAATTGCAACAAACGCTTAAATCACTCAAGCTTTGATATAATTTGGATAGATTAATTGCATGAGCTCGTACATGCATGTATCTAGTATGAGACATTCAGTTTATCAGATAAAAAAAAAACACACAGAAATATAAATCTTAGTGCTTAAGTAGATTGAAGTAAGTACTAAAACGATGATCGAGACAACAGCTTATCGAGGCAGCTGCATACCTCGTTTGACATGTGAACTGACTCTGAATTACGTATAGCTTGCACAACTTGCAAGACACTAAAATGACTGAAGTACGTAACTACGTAGCCAATACGGACAACTTTACGCAACGCGGTACTCACCTCCTTACTACATTAGGTAGGAACATGACCAATTAAACTTTTTTACTGTAAATACGTATCTCGTAATTTTAAGGCTATTCTATACAGAGTGCCCTTAAGAAGCGAAACAAACACATTTGTCAGACCATTGCTACCGTGGGTAATTGGTTTACAAAGAGACAAACAGGGGGAAAAGAAAAAGAAACTTATCCCAAATGTCACCGTGGGTCTGCAGAATTTTTTGGTTGACACCTAAAAACAAAAACACTCGTCGAGTAGAAAACGTATGGCGACATCTCGAATGGTTGCATTTATGTCGAGGCGTGGATAAAAAAGTGATGAGCCTTTCA
The DNA here is from genome assembly GCA_033815515.1 of Cryptocheilus praepositus. NCBI lineage: Eukaryota > Metazoa > Arthropoda > Insecta > Hymenoptera > Pompilidae > Cryptocheilus > Cryptocheilus praepositus. Next base: position 205,659 of record JAWWQZ010000321.1, on the reverse strand, counting down.
CGATCGATGAAATGCATGGGAAAAGAGAGCTGTGCCGAGAATGGGTGACTCGAAACTTTCCGATTCTACTATCAAATTTGATTGATAACGAAATATTTATAAATTGTGACTTCTAATATTTAGAAGGTGTGCGCGGAGAGAAATTTGTCAAGCACGGAATTAAATTCCACACACAGGAATTGCAGATATGGTTCGTTATTACTATATTGTACAGCACATTAAATTTTGGACATTCTGTATAAAAGGTCTGTGACTGTATAAAATGTATTTATTATTTAGGTTTGACGATACCATACTATATTATACAAGCTATATCTATACCACCTACTTTTAGTTACCGACTTGAATTATAACGACGGAAAACGACTGTATTATAATGTTAACTCATTGGTGAAGACCTTGCTAATCTCTTGTTTTTAGCAAAGTGTACAGCTATGAGTACTTGTTGCCAATTTATGAAATGCTTACCAGATAGTATATAAGCATAGATTTGCCGATCTATTATGTTGTGCACGATATTCTTAGAAATAAAATTTCACAGAAGATATTTTATAATCTTTAATGAATAAAGTAAATAGGAATTTCGTTGTGGACAATAAGGAAATCATACTTTATTTTCCTACAGAGATCTTTAATCTTTTTCACGTGCACAGGGGCACGATTGATATTAAATAGATTCTAACGGCTATTAATAAGATTTCGTATATGTTATAGATAATATTATACTTTAAGTTTATGAAAATCAAATTGTTAGACGTTATTCTGTGAAAGTGTTAGAATCTTTTTAAATGTGCAGTTCAAAAATGGTACAACTTTAAATAAAATCTCATTGTGTGCGGAATCATTGCAACTTTCTTGGGGTTGTAGATAATTATTTTTATATTTTTATATGCAAAAGATTCGTACAATCATCGAATCGAGACGTTGTAAATTGGCAACAAGATGAGCAAACACGATTCTTGACGTTACTTTTTAACGGAATGTGGACTGCCGACTGTTACGCTACAACATTAACATCAAGATCGAACGTCACATGCATAAAAGGATCCAATTGTACTTTATTTTAAAGTTGAATAAGTATGTCATTCAAGTCTATGACTAAAATTGTGCCAGAGGCAACTTATCTGATTGTTATATTTTTTGAGAATTTGTAGAAACAAAGATTGAATTACCCTCAGCGGGGTTCATTTGAAAGTATTGTTTTTTTTTCTGTAACATTATTTGGCATAACGAAAATAAAGTTAAACGATAACACTAAAATTCTATACCTTACTTTCTGCCATTATGAGCGATGCAATTTCAAAATACTCAAACACACAAAACTGCAACATTATGACAAACCGATGGCATTATATAAACAAAAACTAACAGGAGTACATAAAATAGAGTAATATATTTATTTCGTAAATATATTCAAATATAGTATATTACAGTAACATATTTATTCAATTTTTCTTATCCACACTTTCCTATGTGATCTTGTTATTAGGACGAAATTTATCATCTTTATTTTATGTAAATTGTTTTACAGATACTATATTGCATAAATGATCATATCAAAATATATCATAACTAATTTTATTGTCACATATTTATTGTCCAGAAACAAATGAGAATGCAATGAATTTCACACATTTATTGCGAACTATTATACCTCCATCAAAGTAAAATTTCTGTCACAAGATGCACAGGCTCTACGCCTGTTATAAGGATAATTATATGATATTGTAAAATACAGTGCACATCGCAGGATAACAATTCAATTACCGAACCACTGAGATATAGTTATTTAAACGAAGTTATCTTTAACTATCTTTCATGTTTTACTCTTGCTGTATATATAAAACTGAGGAAACCGTGGTACGAGTTATTAGAGGTTTTATATTATCATCTGTTACAGTTTCTGAGAGTTTTCTGTTAATGGTCCACTTAATATAATGTGAAGCATCTTGTGACCCTTTATGTCTACTATCTTCTATGATAATTATGTATATTGCTCTCTCAAATGAAGGATTCACTCTGTCACATAAATAGTGGAAAGCCATTACTGTTGGAGTATTAATATATAAGAAATCTTGAACAACCTGTAAGATATCTATTGTATATTTGGAAGGTGCATAACTTTAATATACATGCAGTTTGAAGCATCTACCATGACTCTTCTTTGCTTCATCTTTTCATGTAAGCCATCTAAGACTTGACCAGGTATCATCACCTCGATTCTCTGACTTCAAAGTTAAGTACTCATTGGTATGTAAAACTAAACTACTGTCGTAATGTTCCAATATTGCTGCTAACCGATTCATTGTCCCGTTTTTATTCGCTAACTGGGCAAAAGTAGATATTTTTTGGTCATTTTAAACTACATTCCCTACATCAGCTGCAATTTCATCTTAAATGTTAGACGGCTGTCTATGAAATTCTTTCTGCATGCTCTGCCTTGATTCTTGTAGGTGCATAAGATTTTTCTTTCTCATTGTAACCTACCATGCTAACAGTTTTCTCTTTAAATAGAAATACAATGGGTACCACTAAACATATTAAGATTATTATGATTGTTTGGTAAACCCCAGTATTTTCAGAAGATTCTAAACAGAAGAAGAAGAAGAAGAAGATACAGAGTTTCTGTCTTCTGGATTCTAAGGTCCGTTATGGAACTTTCATAATTTGTAGCAGATATAGCTTTCACTGATTATATATTTCTTTCTGCATCCTTTAACCTGACATTTTTATCACTTTTATTTTCGCATTCCGACTTCTGCGGATTTTTGTCAAGTTTAGCTTCTTTGCTTCCATATCGCTACTAACTAAAATATTCAATTTTCATGGCAATTAACACATTGACTACCACAGTGGTCACCGGTGACCGGCGCAAAAGATTTTATTAAAAATGCAAGAAATTCGCAATAAAGTCTGTTTGCAATCTTGTAAAAGCAATTGATATTGAAATGATGCTTCAATACTTTGGCTTCTAAGAACTCTGCGTTACCTTAATGTCATTTTATTATAAATGCAAAAAAATTTGCTATGAAGCCTATTGCAATCTTGTAAAAGCAATTGATGTTGGAATGGTACTTCAATACTTTGCCTTCTAACAAATCTGTATCACCTTTATTTTGCACGATTTAATTATACTCTGCAGTATTTCATCGCATTGCGGTTCTAACATAGCAAAATACACAAAAAATGTTACTAAAAATGCAAAAAATTCGCAATGAAGCCTATTTGCAATCTTGTAAAAGCAATTGATATTGAAATGCTGCTTCAATACTTTGGCTTCTAACAACGCTGCGTTACCTTCATTTTGCACGATTGCACAAATACTCGACAGTATTTCATCGCATCAAAGTTCTAACATAGCAAAATATGCTTGGCAGTCCACGTGTTAATATTAAATAGTGATACAATTCTTTGGTCTCCGATACCTTCGCATTATTTTCATTTTGCACAATTCAATCATATTCTGTAGTACTTTATCACGTTGCAGTTTCAACACATTGTACGCCGGCCCTGCAAAAACGTGGGATTCGAAGTGTATCGCTTGACGCCGGAATTACTTTCAGAAATAAGCGAAACAAGTGACCGACACGTTGCCGACGCTCAGGCTGTAAATGTCTCAGATGCCACCGGCGTACAATGTGTTAATATAGTAAATCATGCCTGGTAGTCAACGTGTTACACGTGTTACACATTGACTGCCACGGTGGTCACCATTGACTGGCAAAAAACATTTTACTATAAATGCAAAAAAATTTGTATTGAAGCCTATTTGCAATCTTATTAAAGCAATTGATATTGGAATGGTGCTTCAATACTTTGGCTCCTAACAACTCTGCGTTACCTTCATTTTGCACAATTTAATAATACTCTACAGTATTTCATCGCATCATGGTTCTAACATAGCAAAATACGCTTGTGTAAAATACGCAAATGATTTTACTGAAAATGCAAAAATTGCAATGGAGCCTGTTTGCAATCTTGTAAAAGCAATTGATAATGGAACGGTGCTTCAATACCTTGGGTTTCATCAACTCTGCGTTACCGTTATTTTGAACAATTTAATTATACTCTGCAGTATTTCATCGCATTGAGATTCTAACATAGCAAAATACGCTTGGCAGTCCACGTGTTAATATTGAATAGTGATACAATTCTTTGGTCTCCGATACCTTCGCATTATTTACATTTTGCACAATTCAATCATATTCTGTAGTACTTTATCACGTTACAGTTTTAACACATTGTACGCCGGCCCTGCAAAAACGTGGGATTCAAAGTGTATCGCTTGACGCCGGAATCACTTTCAGTAATAAGCGAAACAAGTGACTGACACGTTGCAGACGCTCAGGCTGTAAATGTCCCAGATGCCACCGGCGTACAATGTGTTAATATAGTAGAATATGCCTGGCAGTCAACATGTTACACGTTGAATGCCACAGTGGTCACCAGTGACTGACAAAAAAAATTTTACTATAAATGCAAAAACATTCGTATTGAAACCTATTTGCAATCTTATGAAAGCAATTGATATTGGAATGATGCTTCAATACTTTGGCTTCTAACAACTCTGCGTTACCTTTATTTTGCACGATTTAATTAATCGCTGCAGTATTTCATCGCATTGCGATTTTAACATAGCAAAATACGCTTTACATGTTAACACGTTGACTGCCACAGTGGTCACCGGTGAAATACACGATGAAGCCTATTTGCAATCTTGTTAAAGCAATTGATAACGGAACGATGCTTCAATACTTTGGCTCCTAACAACTCTACGTTACCTTCATTTTGCACAATTTAATAATACTCTACAGTATTTCATCGCATCATGGTTCTAACATAGCAAAATACGCTTGAGCAAAATACGCAAGTGATTTTACCGAAAATGTAAAAAATTGCTATGGAGCCTATTTACAATCTTGTAAAAGCAATTGATATTGAACTTGTACTTCAATACTTTGGCTTCTAACAATTCTGCGTTACCTTAATTTTGTACAAATATAAGCAAAATACTCTTGGCTGTCAACGTGTTTATATTGACCACAAATAACGAGAACTCAATCTATACCGTACATATACTGTACTCAATATCGTGTCTATCAAACGCCGGCATTGCATACGTACACAAAATTTGCCTGATTAAAAATAACATGACTCGCATCCATCAAGAAACCGACGAAACATTAATTTTGCCGCTTCTGCACCCTACGTCGCGCATCTTCGAATTCCGAAGCAATCTCGGCATGTCGATTATTCTAGCAGCAGCTCTTCTGCCAGTATTCGACATGACTACCAACCTCGCGATATGCGCAACAGAAAAAGAATGCGCTGCCCGTGACGGTTTCGCCTGAGAGGTTTAATGTGGAGTTAGGACAAATATCCGGCCGTTCGATTCTTCGTATGGGACTTCGACGAGACGTCATCTTTTGCCGAATCAGTTTTTTTAGGTAGTCTCATGGTGACAGTATGTGCACTGGCCCGTTAAAGAAAATATGCCACTGGGGACCGCTAACAGCTCTGGGTAGGAGGACCGACGTTAAACACGCAACCTTGGAAATGTATCCTCTTATCCGTTTGTCAGCTCTCGAGCATGAAGAGTAGCGTCTTAGACTATCGTTGCCCGACGTAGTAATTGATCCGAGAATAATGATTTTGCGCGTATACCTATTCCCTCGCAGTTGTCATCCTGCTGACTCGCGGGCCGCGCCCATTTTGTTTTGTCGATCGCCTGCGAATCGACTTAGCGCGCGGTTTAAATGAGCCGTTTATTTTCAAAGTACCCTAACTCCGTTTTTCAATATTTTCCAGTTACGATGGTTACATGTAGAGATTCATGTTATTTATGAGTAAATGTTATTTATCGCGATTTGAAGATAAATGGAGTTTACTCTCAAAATAAACGGCTCAAATTCAACACTTTCCAAATCCACCCCGTTCCCGCACTTATCGATGAACGCTGGCTCGTTATATTTATTCGCTGTCTGTTGTTCGCAGGTATTATAAAAATAATTACATTGATGACCATACATTGTAGCAAACAATGGTGGTCACCACAAGAAAGCTTTCTAGCTGCTGGAAATTTTCTTCTATTTTTTTGTCTTAGCGGGTCGACACTCTTCAATTTTATTAGCGCGATCTTTGAAGGACCTGGATATTTGCCGTTGAAATGGACGCCTGTGAGTAAAAATATTATGTTTGCCGTTTATGTTATTCATATGTTCATTCAGAGATTTGGTCATTTGTATAAGCGTGTCTATGTTGCAGGAAAATGCAATGGATGTGCAGTATTTACAATATTGCACCGTTTGCCAGGGGTACAAAGCACCAAGATCACATCACTGCAGGAAATGTAAGATTATTATTGTGTTTTTTGTACAAAGATAGCTTGTTATGATACGTATAGAATACTTAAGTAAGCTACTCTGTCATTCAAGGTGGACGGTGTGTGATGAAGATGGACCACCATTGCCCTTGGATAAACAACTGTGTCGGTCACTTTAACCATGGGCATTTTACTGCATTCCTCGCCAGTGCAGTAGGTGGATGTTGTGTTTCTTCGGTGATACTAGTTTGCTGGCTTACAACAGTACTCTCTCTAAAGCCCATGCCATTTCCACCCCCATCTGTGTTCACACTCATTCTAGTAGTTTTTACCATTGGCCTGTCCATTGGTGTTGTTCTAACAGTGGGGATACTACTTTACTTTCAAGTAAGTTTTAGTCATTTATCTGTTTTTGCATTTTACTACATTAAAACCGCAACGCGATGAAGTACTACAGAATATGATGGAATTGTGCAAAATGGAAATAATGCGAAGGTACCAGAGACCAAAGAATTAAGTCACTATTTAGTATTAACACGTTGACCGCCGTGCGTATTTTGCTGTGTTAGAACGGCGATGCTATAAAATACTACAGCGTTTAACAGAATTATGCAAAATGTACATAATGGTATTGGTAGGCAGGTATTGGAGACCAAAGAATTATGTCACTATTTAATATTAACACATTGACTGCCGTGCGTATTTTACTATATTAAAACCGCAACGCGTTGAAGTAGTACAGAATATGATTGAAATATGTAAAATGAAAATAATGCAAAGGTATCGGAGACCAAAGAATTAAATCACTATTTAATATTAACACATTGACTGCCGTGCGTATTTTGCTGTATTAGAACGGCGATGCTATAAAATACTACAAGGTTTAACTGTATTATGCAAAATGTACATAATGTGCAGGTATTGGAGACCAAAGAATTAAGTCACTATTTAATATTAACACGTTGACTGCCGTGCGTATTTTTCTGTATTAGAACGGCGATGCTATAAAATACTACAGCGTTTAACTGAATTATGCAAAATGTACATAATGTGCAGGTATTGGAGACCAAAGAATTAAGTCACTATTTACTATTCTTACAATAACTGCATTTATAACATACTACAGCGTTTGATCGAATTATGCAAAATGTACATAATGGTATTGGTAGGCAGGTATTGGAAACCAAAGAATTATGTCACTATTTAATATTAACACATTGATTGCCGTGCGTATTTTACTATATTAAAACCGCAACGCGTTGAAGTAGTACAGAATATGATTGAAATATGTAAAATGAAAATAATGCAAAGGTATCGGAGACCAAAGAATTAAATCACTATTTAATATTAACACGTTAACTGCCATGCGTATTTTGCTGTATTAGAACGGCGATGCTATAAAATAGTACAGCGTTTAACTGTATTATGCAAAATGAAGATAATGCGAAGGTATCGGAGACCAAAGTATTAAATCACTATTTAATATTAACACGTTGACTGCCGTGTATATTTTGCTGTATTAGAACGGCGATGCTATAAAATACTACAGCGTTTAACTGAATATTATGCAAAATGTACATAATGTGCAGGTATTGGAGACCAAAGAATTAAATCACTATTTAATATTAACACGTTAAATACCGTGCGTATTTTGCAGTATTAGAACGGCGATGCTATAAAATACTACAGCGTTTAACTGAATTATGCAAAATGTACATAATGTGCAGGTATTGCAAACCAAAGAATCGCATCACTATACTAACAATAACTGTATTTCTAAAATAATTATTGCTACCCATTGCGAATATTTTGGATTTTCAGTAAAATCTTTTGCGCCGGTCAGCGGTGACTATTACGGTAATCAAAGTGTTAATTGCATTTACAAAATTGTAAATGCTACTTGTGTTATTTTTTTAATTTTTCGTGAGACCTTTTGCGCCAGTCACCGATGATCATCACGGCAGTCAACGTGTTAAGATTGTCCGTCTAAAACGGACGGTACTATCAATTGCAATCAGACATTTGCATTCATTAGTTCGAGAGACCACAGAATGTACATAATCGCACCTCGATGTTATGCTTGCCTTAGTTGGCCGGAATCATGCGAAATAGAACGGAAATTGAAGATTGGATTTTGGAGAAAGCCCACTGTCGCAGATACGGCACAAACGAGACGTTCGTATATCCGTATTCGAAGGGATGGCGGTTCAATATGAAGCAGGTCCTCACATGGCATTGTTCGCCTGTTGGAGATGGCATAACATGGCCCGTTGTCGAGGGCTGTGATCAGTACACATTAACGGTACCGCAAATTTAATCACGAATTGCATGGCGTCATTAGTCCCCTTCTTTCTTGACACAGCTGGTTCAATTTGCATGTCCCAACAGCAAGAGCAATTGGCTCAGAAACTGGATAAGCGGAAAAGGGCTCGGAGGTATAGAATTGTTATCCCTGCAACGGGAGCATGGTTCCCACAAAAGCATGGACTTGGTGTTCTTTGTCATCCTCCTTGTACGGATGAACCCCGCATTAAATTAAACATTGGAGACATCGTGGTTGTAACACGATGGAGAAGGTACGCTCCTGTAATTTCCAAAAATACCGACAAAAATAATGCGTGCGTGCATGGGGAAGTTTAGATGGTGTTGAATAAAATGCTGAATATGGCTAATTGCAGGTATTGGTTGTTCGGAGAGAAAGAATATGAAAGTAGCGGAGATTCTAGTGCAAAGAGGACAAGAGGCTGGTTTCCACGGCCGTGCGCCATTGAGGTGATCGAAAATGATAGATACGTTACATCGATGTCGAAAATGGACTGAAGCGTTTTTATTTATATTTATCAACGTTGAGGATAACGTTGTTTTTTTATTATGATGTAGAGACCTTACAACTTTGGACACAATAGCAGAATTTTATAGGTGCGTCACATCTTATCCTGTGTTAGCGATTAAGTATCAATTGCATTTTTTCCCGTGATTCGAGGACTTGAGACCAATCGATGCAGGTGTTTAGTACAAGCTATTGCCTGCGTATTTCGTCATTCCGTAAATTAACAAGATTAACAAGTTTAACAAGTATTTCTTGCGTGTGTGAAAGATTTACATTTTCTCTAGGGGTGTAATAGGCTATGTGACGTCAATCGTGTACATATTTTATAGTAATCAGTTTATACAGTGTACATATACACAAAAATAATTTATCTGAAAGCAAACGAAGTTCGTAGAAAGTTTCAAAGAGAGAGCGTAGCAATTGACATTTATCCGCGCACCGATACCAATCTGTAAATAAACAAACAGCGAACACAGCATACATAGCGTTCTGTTTTTGCGACAATAAACAGTAGCCACGTAGGCTTTTTAGATTTGTATTTTTCCAACGCACATTAACGTAGTTCCTTCGGAGAATCGTCTGTGTTCCGACGCGAAGAAGCAAAACGCAGATCTAACGTCGATTGAAATAACTATAGAACCCGTTCCGTTATGTCACATCGTCACATGCAAATGATAACAATTTCTCACTCGCATTTATACGATCGCAATCGTGCATTTAACACGTTGACTGCCAAGCGTATTTTCCTACGCTAGAACCGCGACGCGATGAAATACTGCAAAGTATTTTTGCAGTAAATTAAATTGTGCAAAATAAAGGAAACACAGAGTTATTAGAAACCAAAGTATTGAAGCACTTTTTCAATATCAATTCGTTTTACAAGAGTGTAAATAGGTTTCATTGCGAATTTTTTGCGTTTTTAGCCAAATCATTTGCACCGGTCACCGGTGACCACCATAGCAATTAATATATTAACATGTTGACTGCAAAGCATATTTTGCCATGTTAGAACCGCGATGCGATAAAATATTGCAGAGTACAATTAAATCGTGCAAAATAAAGGTAACGCAGAATTAAGGTAAGCCAAAGTATTGAAGCACCGTTCCAATATCACATTTGCTTTTACAAGATTGCAAATAGACTTCATTTGAAATTTTTTGCATTTTTAATCAAATCTTTTGCACTGGTCACCGGTGACCACTATGGCAGTCAAAGTGTTAACATGTTAACTGCAAAGCGCATTTTGCTATTTTTAGAACCGCGATACGATGAAATGCTGCAGAGTATAACTAAATCGTGCTATATAAAGGAACGCAAATTTAATTGAAGCCAAAATATTGAAGCACCGATCCAATACTACATTTGTTTTTACAGAATTGCAAGTAGACTTCATTGCGAATTTTTTGCGTTTGTAGTCAAATCATTTGCGCCGGTCACCGGTGACCACCATAGCAATTAATATATTAACATGTTGACTGCAAAGCGTATTTTGCCATTTTTAGAACCGCGATGCGATGAAATGCTGCAGAGTATAATTAAATCGTGCTATATAAAGGAACGCAAATTTAACTGAAGCCAAAATATTGAAGCATCGATCCAATACTACATTTGCTTTTACAGAATTGCAAGTAGACTTCATTGCGAATTTTTTGCGTTTGTAGTCAAATCATTTGCGCCGGTCACCGGTGACCACCATAGCAATTAATTAACATGTTGACTGCAAAGCGTATTTTGCCATTTTTAGAACCGCGATGCGATGAAATGCTGCAGAGTATAATTAAATCGTGCTATATAAAGGAACGCAAATTTAACTGAAGCCAAAATATTGAAGCACCGATCCAATACTACATTTGCTTTTACAGAATTGCAAATAGGCTTCATTTCGAATTCTTTGCATTTATATAAAAATCTTTTGCGCCGTTCACCGGTGACCACCGTGGCAGCCAAAGTGTTAACAACCGTCGCAACTGCATTGCTCCCGCGTCTAAAAGCTTTCATTCGCCGATCATTCGCGTAACGTTACCTGCGCATATCATTCTGATTTTCTGCGCTAATTCGGCGGGTCCGTCGAAAATCAATAGCACGGTGTGAAAAGTCACATTGATTGAAGTAGGCTGACGTGCACGTACGCAGAGTTGCTAGGAAAGATGCAAAAATGCGACTTCCACCCACGCCCGTGGAAGTATAGATTGTGTATGTGTGTAATACGCAGGGGTGGTTCGTCGGGTAGCAGGAAAGGCAACGACACGCAATGTAATTCGCTGTCACGCAGAGGTGTGTCGTGACTTTCGAGGACTAACTTTCCCGTTTTCGCGTGATGGGATCAAAGATGGCCTGTATTTGACAATGACGCATATGTATGTCGACGTGACATGAGCACATATGATATCGAGATAGCGCGGTCGTGATCTAACGAAGAAAAAAAGTCTACATACACATTTAGGGTAAAAGGTTACAGTATGATAAGACCTTCCCCTCAGTACCTTAACACTAGGTTTACGGGCGTTTCTTATATACCTATCTGTACGAGCACCCGTCAAATTGACGGGTAGGTGAAAATGCGTATTTACATTAAAAAATCTATTTATTCAAACTAAGTCTGAGTTGAACAATATAAGGCTTCACGTAAAAATAAAATATTAATAAGTCAAGATTTTTTTTCCGAATATCTTTTTGATACGATATTTAGTCTGCTGCATGCTTTGAGTTTTGAATGATGCGAGGATCACTCTGGTAAGCGAGTTCGTTCAATACGAAGTAACATGACACCCGGGCCACACAATTCACTTTGTCACATTATCGAGGCATTATTGAGATAATGAGTTGGGGGCATCTTAGACTTTTCTTTCACTCTTATATTTACTAGTGGAGGAATAATTTTACAAACGAAGCAAATATATAAGGATTGTTTACGTATTCAGCTAACCCGTCAATTTGACGGGTTTCGTAGAGATAGGTATACCACATACAAATTTCAAAATTTAGAAAGCTTAAAGAAATAATAATTGTGCTTATAAACTCTTTTAATGAAATTATGAATTTACGATGCAAAGTAGTTAAGATTATTGCTATAGTTTTTTGTGTGTTTCATTTCAAAGTTTGAAATCCGTCAAATTGACGGGTCCCGTAAACCTAGTGTTAACACTTAGCCGACCGCGCGTGCCTAAACGAAATGTACGGTTTCCACCACGGATTTTTTACAAGTAACGCGAACTGATATTCACTATTTGCCATCAAAGAAGTCTGAAAATTATTTAAGTGGTCAATTATATCTTGCAGTAACACTTTTGTTTAACGATTTCAAATATTGTTTGAACAAAACATGAAATTAAAAGTATATAATAACAATTTTTGGCAGACTGTTCAAAAAAGTATGGGTAATAAAGTTTGAAGATCAAGAGCATTAAAGATGACTAAAGATAAATAGCACGACCCAAACATGAAATAAAAAAATAGTAATGCGTTTTAATATATTTTTACAGTGTGGTATCGTTCACAGCATGCCAGTTTGTACAGTGGATTGCGCATTTTTTAATATTTACTTGTCACACCCCATACCGCTATAACTTTATTCAGTCCCAACGATTGCGTAAATTTTTAAGTAATTTTCAGCGCTAAATAGGTGGATTTTATTATATACTGTGCTTTATGGAAATGTACGGTTTCCACCACGGATTTTTTACAAGTAACGCAAACTGATATTCACTATTTGCCACCAAAGAAGCCTGAAAATTATTTAAGTGGTCAATTATATCTTGCAGTAACCCTTTTGTTTAACGATTTCAAATATTGTTTAAACAAAACATGAAATTAAAAGTATATAACAACAATTTTTGGCAGGCTGTTCAAAAAAGTATGGGCAATAAAGTTTGAAGATTAAGAGGATTAAAGATGACTAAAGATAAATAGCACGACCCAAACATGAAATAAAAAAATAGTAATGCGTTTTAATATATTTTTATAGTGTGGTATCGTTCACAGCATGCCAGTTTATACAGTGGATTGTGCATTTTTTAATATTTACTTGTCGCACCTCATACCGCTATAACTTTATTCAGTCCCAACGATTGTGTAAATTTTTAAGTAATTTTCAGCGCTAAATGGGTGGATTTTATTATATACTGTGCTTTATGGAAATGTACGGTTTCCACCACGGATTTTTTACAAGTAACGCGAACTGATATTCACTATTTGCCATCAAAGAAGCCCGAAAATTATTTAAGTGGTCAATTATATCTTGCAGTAACACTTTTGTTTAACGATTTCAAATATTGTTTAAACAAAACATGAAATTAAAAGTATATAACAACAATTTTTGGCAGGCTGTTCAAAAAAGTATGGGCAATAAAGTTTGAAGATTAAGAGGATTAAAGATGACTAAAGATAAATAGCACGACCCAAACATGAAACAAAAAAATAGTAATGCGCTTTAATATATTTTTACAGTGTCGTATCGTTCACAACATGCCAGTTTATACAGTGGATTGTGCATTTTTTAATATTTACTTGTCGCACCTCATACCGCTATAATTTTATTCAGTCCCAACGATTGTGTAAATTTTTAAGTAATTTTCAGCGCTAAATGGGTGGATTTTATTATATACTGTGCTTTATGGAAATGTACGGTTTCCACCACGGATTTTTTACAAGTAACGCGAACTGATATTCACTATTTGCCATCAAAGAAGTCTGAAAATTATTTAAGTGGTCAATTATATCTTGCAGTAACACTTTTGTTTAACGATTTCAAATATTGTTTACACAAAACATGAAATTAAAAGTATATAATAACAATTTTTGGCAGACTGTTCAAAAAAGTATGGGCAATAAAGTTTGAAGATCAAGAGCATTAAAGATGACTAAAGATAAATAGCACGACCCAAACATGAAATAAAAAAATAGTAATGCGTTTTAATATATTTTTACAGTGTGGTATCGTTCACAGCATGCCAGTTTATACAGTGGATTGCGCATTTTTTAATATTTACTTGTCACACCTCATACCGCTGTAACTTTATTCAGTCCCAACGATTGTGTACATTTTTAAGTAATTTTCAGCACTAAATGGGTGGATTTTATTATATACTGTGCTTTATGGAAACAGCTCGTCAGTAATTGTGAACAACTGCAGATAAAGGCAACTGATAATAACAGAAAGAAGGAAACGCGTTGCTAACATTAAAGTGGGAGATCTCCCCGATCGGTCGTGCACCGATTTCTTTTAAAATCGGGAGATCTCCCCAATCGGTCGGCTAAGTGTTAACACTTTGACTGCCATGGTGGTCATCGGTGACCGGCGCAAAAGGTCTCACGAAAACTTCAAAAAATACCCAATCGGTAGCATTCTTAATTTTGTACATGCAATTAATATTAAATAGTGTTTAAATTCTTTGTTCTACGATGCCTTCGCATTATTTAAATTTTGCACAATTCAATCATATTCTGTAGTACTTCATCACGTTAGGGTTTTAATATAGTAAAATACGCACGGCAGTCAAAGTGTTAACGTCGCATGTTCCGACAAAATTTCCGAAGTTGCTTACTTCACGGTGATGTACAAAAAGTTGTATATTGAATAAAGCCTTCAGAGCAAATGATTACGAGGAAATTGTGTTTCTTCCCTTGCGCAAATTTGTGTATCCCGCGGCGGACGATTTAAAAATTTCCTATAGCGGAGATAGTAACAGCCGGTGCTGGGGTCAATGTTATGACACGAAATATAGACATGGCGAGATATATGCAAATGCATAATTTTGTCTAGATGGTATTTGATAGGCAGAAGTGAAAGGATCCGCGCTGAGTTTCGTTTTGCGTACACTGAAAGGAAGCACGTAACAGCTTGCTTTGTTACACACGATTGTTATGCAAATTTATACTTATTGTCCTGAGATATTCGTAACTAACGGCTTTTGTGGAAAGCCATAAAAATTAAGGTCGTTGTTGTATATTAATCTGTTCAATCGATTTCAAACGCCGCTCATTATTCCAAGCAAAGATTACAGATCGCGGTTTAATGCAAATGTACGCAATTATGGGCAACTAAATCATGATAATTGTATTATGTCATGCGTATACTATATAGTAAGCGGATGACAGGTAAAATGTAGATACGGAGAACAAGTGTGAGAAGGAAAGAAACGGATAGAGAGTAACAACCTGACCGCCGGGGAAAATGCAGGGTGGAAACAAAAAACTGAGGGAGGTATATATGTGGTACAGCTTCAAGTAATAGAAAGTATTACATAAAATGTTACCAATAGTCACATACGTTACAGGATATACACATTTGAGGCAATAAATATGTTCGTTGCGACACAAACACTCAATAGTAGATACAGTGTAGTATCTAGCAATTTCACCACTATGGCATTGAACTGCATGTCGTAATATGACAATCCCATCTATAGTAACACCAGAGTCTTGTTTAAATATCACTCGGTCAATGTTAAAATTCATTTATACTCCCATATAGGATTCATTTCACGTTTATCTATTTTTTGATCGGCGAAACGTTCGTTGGAAAGGGAAAAAGGTCTCATATCCGAGTCTATGAAGTACCAGAACGACACGCCGCCTGGTTCAACGTTGACGATGGAATGGGGAGTGAAAGTAACAATTAGCAAAAGCGAATTGAGTCTACCTTTAGGATTCAATGGTGGGATCTTACCAAGATTTGAGTCTCCCGGAGAGTTGGGCACTGCAGTTGTTCACTGAGTCTACGTTGTGCGCTTGTCAACGTCGGACTGTCCAAACTTCTTGGCCTACCGATTCTGTAAATCGATTTTTGTAAGTAATACGCAAAAACATATATGTATATTGCGGAATATGCCAAGTGAAGAGAAGTTTTTCTGACATTTCGCTTCATTTATCGACGTTTTTCGGTGAAGTCGATTTTGACATTTTTAGATAAAGTCACGTTTCGTATTAAGACGTTGGCTGCCGTGCGTATTTTACTATATTAAAACCGGAACGTGATGGATTATTATAGGATATTATTGAATTGTGCCAAATGAAAATAATGCGAAGGTGTCCGAGACTAACGAATTAAATTATTATTTAATATTAACACGTTGACTGCCGTGGTGGTGATCGATGACCGGCGCAAAAGGTCTCATTAAAAATTAAAAACATACCCAATCGGTGGCATTTATAATTTTGTAAATGCAATTAACACACATGCGTGTTTTACTATATTAAAACCGGAACGTGATGGATTATTACAGGATATGATTGAATTGTGCAAAATGAAAATAATGCGAAGGTATCCGAGACCAAAGAATTAAATCACTATTTAATATTAACACATTGACTTCTATGGTGGTGATCGGTGACCGGCGCAAAAGGTCTCATGAAAAATTAAAAAAATACCCAATCGGTAGCATTTATAATTTTGTAAATGCAATTAACAAGTTGATAGCCGTGTATGTTTTACTATATGTGCCCATAATTATGAAAGTGGTCTAAGTCATATATTTCTTGTTTCGAGATATTTAATGAATTGCATTTGAATAAATTAAAAAATATTTTTACATTATGCGACATTTTAATTTATAATTTTATTGGTCTTAATTAATGGAAATTTACTATGAATATGAAATTTTGTGTGAATTTTATACGATAATATTATTTTTAAAGATTGAATTGACTTAGACCATTTTCAAAATTAACTGAATGTCCTATAAATGACTTAAAGCAATAAAGAACTTTGAGTTTTATTTGAAACAATAATTTGATTGAAATAATTCGTGAACATTTATTACATTTATTAATTATTTTTAAACAGTAATCCATTTTTATCATTATTTCGAGTATTTAAGATTCTTAAAATGTTCCTGAAAAACTGGAGGGATGTACGGTAGTAAACTCATAATATCTTTATGTTTTTTCTTCCGATACTGGTCTAATGGTGGTGTATAATGGAAGTAATTTAATATTTCCGTATATTTTTGGTCTTCCTTTTTTAGGTGAAAAATCCAAAACGTGAAATTTAGAATCATCTAAAGATGTTTTATAGAACATTTTATAAGGTTCATTTTTCAAGAATCTCATCCATTCAATATGTAGCCAAGAGACAGATACACCCGCGGTATTTTTTACTCTTCTTGTTATTGATTCTTCTAGTAATGAAGTTGTCGTTATTATTAAAATTTGATTGTCATTTATTTTATTATGTAGTTCAGAAACGCGTCAAAGAGGCCACGTGCCATTTTCAAGTTGTTTATATAATTTATTTAAATTTTTGACTTAGACCACTTTCATAATTAAAACTAAATGAATTCCATATAATGTTGAAATTACAACCACTATCTAATGGTTCATTTTTGACAATTTCGTAAAAATTATATTGAATAAATTTAGTTAAAAATAATGTGGCATGAAATAACTGATAAACTCATTTTTTTTTAATTTTGACTTAGATCACTTTCATAATTATGGGCACATATTAAAATCGCAACGTAATGAATTACTATAGAATACGATTGAATTGTGCAAAATGAAAATAATGCCAAGGTAACCGAGACCAAAGAATTAAATCACTATTTAATATTAACACGTTGACTACCGCGGTGGTGATCGGTGATCGGCGCAAAATGTCTCATGAAAAATTAAAAAAATACCCAATCGGTAGCATTTATAATTTTGTAAATGCAATTAACAAGTTGATAGCCGTGTATGTTTTACTATATTAAAATCGCAACGTGATGAATTACTATAGAATACGATTGAATTGTGCAAAATGAAAATAATGCGAAGGTAACCGAGACCAAAGAATTAAATCACTATTTAATATTAACACGTTGACTGCCGCGGTGGTGATCGGTGACCGGCGCAAAAGGTCTCATGAAAAATTAAAAAAATACCCAATCGGTGGCATTTATAATTTTGTAAATGCAATTAACACGTTGACTGCCGTGTATATTTTATTATATTAAAACCGCAACGTGGTGAATTACTACAGAATATGATTACATTGTGCAAAATGAAAATAATGCGAAGGTACCCGAGACCAAAGAATTAAATCACTATTTAATATTAACACGTTGACTGCCGTGTATATTTTAATATATTGAAACCGCAATGTGATGAAATGCCACAGAATATGATTGAATTTTGCAAAATGAAAATAATGCGAACCAAGACCAAAGAATTTAATCACTACTTAATATTAATTGCATTTGCAAAATTATAAATGCTAGCAATTGGCTGTTTTTTAAATTTTTCGTAAGACCTTTTGTGGCGTTCAACGTTTTAAACAATTGTGCATGCGACTATGATACGTAAGTTCCATCCAATGGATTTGCTATAAAGTTTTATCACGAATCACCTCTACTGTATAATTGTACATTTTTTACTCGGTTCCCGTATGATTTCTGATTAAATTTCCCTTCAACTGTTGACATTCTGCGTAGGCGGCGTTCGGAAGCGCATTGGAAGTAGCGGAAGAACTCGAAGATAAAACTACACGATGCATACTGTGATCGGAACATTCGCAGTCATCATTTCGTGCGTTTCATTCGTGACAAGCTTTCCGGATGGTGCACCAGTTGATGCTTGTGTGAAGCCCAAACCAAATCAACCGTACCATGGTCAAGCCAAACCCCAGCCACTGAACACCAACCCGTATACAGTGCTTGCATCTTCGGGTGAATATGGACCTGGATCTCAAATCACCGGTATGAATAGAATTATAGGAAATTAAAACATGATCAAAACACGTCAGGTTATTTTAA
The DNA here is from genome assembly GCA_033815515.1 of Cryptocheilus praepositus. NCBI lineage: Eukaryota > Metazoa > Arthropoda > Insecta > Hymenoptera > Pompilidae > Cryptocheilus > Cryptocheilus praepositus. The sequence continues at coordinate 186,776 of JAWWQZ010000321.1, read as the reverse complement.
CTTATGACCTATAAGAAATATAGGTATAGAATATAGATAATGTATATAGAAGTATAAAGGTAGGATTTATACACGTGAAACTAGAAAGTATAATATTTATAAATAAGAACAACACAATCAAGACACTTTAGTCTCATTTCCTAATCTTTCGTCGTTTCGCCTTTTCGTCTTTACGTCGTTTCGTTTTTACGTCTTGACACGAAAAGTCATTCAATCGAATGTAGGATTTAAATACGTGAAACTAGAGAGTATAGTATTTGTGAACAATAACAACACACTCAAGGCACTTTAGTTTAATTTCCTAATCTTTCGTCGTTTCGCATTTTCGTCTTTACGTCGTTTCGTTTTTACGTCTTGACACGAAAAGTCAATCAATCGAATGTAGGATTTAAACACGTGAAACTAGAGAGTACAGTACTTACAAACAATAACAGCACAATCAAGACACTTTAGTCTCATTTCCTAATCTTTCTCGTTTCGCATTTTCGTCTTTACGTCGTTTCGTTTTTACGTCTTAACACGAAAAGTCAATCAATCGAATGTAGGATTTAAACACGTGAAACTAGAGAGTACAGTACTTACAAACAATAACAGCACAATCAAGACACTTTAGTCTCATTTCCTAATCTTTCGTCGTTTCGCATTTTCGTCTTTTCGTCGTTTCGTTTTTACGTCTTGACACGAAAAGTCAATCAATCGAATGTAGGATTTAAACACGTGAAATTAGAGAGTATAATATTTATAAATAATAACAGCACAATCAGGACACTTTAGTCTCATATCCTAATTTTTCGTCGTTTCGTTTTTACGTCTTAACACGAAAAGTCAATCAATTGAATGTAGGATTTAAACACGTGAAACTAGAGAGTACAGTACTTACAAACAATAACAGCACAATCAAGGCACTTTAGTTTCATTTCCTAATCTTTCGTCGTTTCGCATTTTCGTCTTTACGTCGTTTCGTTTTTACGTCTTGACACGAAAAGTCAATCAATCGAATGTAGGATTTAAACACGTGAAATTAGAGAGTATAATATTTATAAATAATAACAGCACAATCAGGACACTTTAGTCTCATATCCTAATTTTTCGTCGTTTCGTTTTTACGTCTTAACACGAAAAGTCAATCAATCGAATGTAGGATTTAAACACGTGAAACTAGAGAGTACAGTACTTACAAACAATAACAGCACAATCAAGACACTTTAATCTCATTTCCTAATCTTTCGTCGTTTCGCATTTTCGTCTTTACGTCGTTTCGTTTTTACGTCTTGACACGAAAAGTCAATCAATCGAATGTAGGATTTAAACACGTGAAATTAGAGAGCATAATATTTATAAATAATAACAGCACAATCAGGACACTTTAGTCTCATATCCTAATTTTTCGTCGTTTCGTTTTTACGTCTTAACACGAAAAGTCAATCAATCGAATGTAGGATTTAAACACGTGAAACTAGAGAGTACAGTACTTACAAACAATAACAGCACAATCAAGACACTTTAGTTTCATTTCCTAATCTTTCGTCGTTTCGCATTTTCGTCTTTACGTCGTTTCGTTTTTACGTCTTGACACGAAAAGTCAATCAATCGAATGTAGGATTTAAACACGTGAAATTAGAGAGCATAATATTTATAAATAATAACAGCACAATCAGGACACTTTAGTCTCATATCCTAATTTTTCGTCGTTTCGTTTTTACGTCTTAACACGAAAAGTCAATCAATCGAATGTAGGATTTAAACACGTGAAACTAGAGAGTACAGTACTTACAAACAATAACAGCACAATCAAGACACTTTAGTCTCATTTCCTAATCTTTCTCGTTTCGCATTTTCGTCTTTACGTCGTTTCGTTTTTACGTCTTGACACGAAAAGTCAATCAATCGAATGTAGGATTTAAACACGTGAAATTAGAGAGCATAATATTTATAAATAATAACAGCACAATCAGGACACTTTAGTCTCATATCCTAATTTTTCGTCGTTTCGTTTTTACGTCTTAACACGAAAAGTCAATCAATCGAATGTAGGATTTAAACACGTGAAACTAGAGAGTACAGTACTTACAAACAATAACAGCACAATCAAGACACTTTAGTCTCATTTCCTAATTTGTCATCGTTTTGGCTTTTCGTTTTTACGTCTTATCGTCTTTACTACGTTTCGTTGTCAACTGACAACTACACAACCAAACAACATCAATATAATAATTGAGAGTCATATATGACATTTGCTCGCCAATAAGATGACCCTGTAATCGAGGTCCTACATAATGTTTACAGTAAGCGCGTGTCCTGATTCGTCGGCAAAGTAAATAATAGTGTCAGCAATCGCCTCATTATCCTTTAACCCGGAGTATTAGCCGGCTTTTAATCGATTTTACGACCTGCGCAGTATTCGTAAAGCCCGGGGACACGTGGAACGTTTGCACGCAACATTAGAATCACACATTTTTATGCCTGCCGCTGTGCGTGTCCGCTGCCGGCAGTTTCTTTCAGAAATATATTTTCCTAATCCCTACGCAAAGACCTCGTGCCATCGATTCTGGACGTAGATACGCGTATAGGCGTGTACACGTGCCGAGACAGTCAGTGTTCTTTTATATCTTATATCTTATGGGCGCAAAGCCGAATCTTGTTCAGTAACGGTGATAGGGCGAAAGGAAATAATTATATCAAAATTAACTGCGGGTTGTTCGAACACGTATAGGTAGTTACAATGTTATTTGCGCGAAGGGGTGCTGCTACAATTTATTACGATGACTTTTTGCTTATCATATATCCCCTGGATTCTCTTAACACGTTGACTGCCATGTGTTCTTTTATATCTTATATCTTATGTGCGCAAAGCCGAATCCTAACGCTGTTTGGGAATTATGAAAAATTATATCAAAAATTAACTGTTCAGGTTTTGGAACACGTATAGGTAGTCGCATCATTATTCGAAACAAGCAATTTATTACGATGACTTTTTGTTTTATATCTCCTGATTCTCTTAACGTGATTGGCATTTAGTTTTTTATATCTTATATCTTATGCATAGTATTTTAATTATATAAAAATTAACTGCAACACGTATTATTATATGCATAGCATTTATTACGATACTTTTTGCTTATCATATATCCCCTGCAATCCATGCTTTTATTCTTATATTTTTGTAAATGCCATTAATAACGGTATATAGTGATTAAATTAACTGCGGGTTATTCGAACACGTATAGGTAGTTAGAATGTTATTTGCGCGAAGGGGTGCGAAACTTTCGCAACACGTTATTTTCATTTTATATCTTATGCACAATTCAATCGTATTCGGTAGTACTTCATCACGTTGCGGTTTGAATATAGTAAAATAGTGTTAACACGTTGACTGCCGAGCGGTTTTGCTGTATTAGAACGGCGATGCTATGAAATACTACAGTGTTTGACTGAATTCTGCAAAATGAAAATAATGCGCAGGTATTGGAAACCAAAGCATCGCATTACTATCCTAACAATAACTGCATTTATAAAATAATTATTGCTGCCCATTGCAAATATTTTGGATCTTCAGTAAAATCTCTTGCGCCAAAGTCAAAGTGTTAAAATTATCTACGATTGGCGTTTTGAATCGCAAAAGTTTCTTTTAACCATTTAACTGCTATTTTACTATTTGCTGCTATTTTGCTATTAGTCTAGCTATCTGCTATATGGCTATTATTAAATCTACCGGTGTCGATTATGGACGCATATATGCGTTTCCAAATTGTTTCGATTCCTTGCCCATTGCAGCCACAGTTATCAACGTACGAGATGAATGCAAATGCGTTCTCTTTCAAATAATTTTCTTACATTACTTAATTCGGCGTAAATAAAGCATTATCATTAGAACTTAGTTAGGCCTTACATAATCAATTGAGTTCACACTAGCGAAATGTATTCCGTTCTCAGCGACCACTTCCGCCGGAAGTATTCAGCAGTCAAAGGGTTAATGTTATCATACGATAGCAAAGCTACTCGTGGTATAAGACGTATAAAGGGTTCTCCAATTTGCGAAATGATAAAAACACGCGGCAGTAGGGAATCAGCAAACAGAAAGCAGACGCGTAGTTTTCTGCGTAATTGTAACAATATTTCTGAAGTCATCTGTCAATTTGTTTTTTGAGAGTAAATTGACCGGAAATGCGTTTCCTCATAAAATATGAACTCATTCTAAACCCAATCGCCGATAATAAAGTGAGGAATCGTGATGGTTTAACACTGGATCTTATAACGTTTCAGCGTCACAAAGTGTTGTCGATTCGATCACTGTTCCGTCGATTTTTCAGTCACCATAGGGGGTTTCCCTTTCAAAGGATTCTTCCTGCAAGCGCGTGATGCTAATACAGACGAGTGGATTGGTTCCTGGGCACAGACGCCAAACACCAACACTCACGTTGAGTGCAGTGCTGTAACACATGCTGATCCTCGGGAGAAACAGCAGGCCACTCTTATCTGGAACGCACCACTGAATGCGCGTGGACGTGTCTACTTCACGTAAGTTTAATGGTCCTCTCTTAGATGGGATTAGAGTGGCACCGTATGCCGGAGACAGCGAAGAATTCCTAAATTCTTGACGATCGCAGCTCATTGCAATTCTACTGTTATCTTTCTGAAAACAGTATTTGTTTTAACGCATTGACAGCCGGCAACGTAAGAAACATTTAAAGTCTAAGCACCGGCAAGGATATTGGCCAATTAATACGTTGACTACCACGCTGGTCACCGGTGATCGATGCAAAAGATTTGACTAAAAATGCAAAAAATTCGCAATGAAGCCTATTTGCAATCTTGTAAAAGCAATTGATATTGGAACGGTGCTTCTATACTTTGGCTTCTAGTAACTCTGCGTTACCTTAATTTTGCACGATTTAATTATATTCTGCAGTATTTCATCGCATTGCGGTTCTAACATGCAAAAGATTTGACTAAAAATGCAAAAAATTCGCAATGAAGCCTATTCGCAATCTTGTAAAAGCAATTGATATTGGAATGCTGCTTCAATACTTTGGCTTCTATCAACTCTGTGTTACCTTAATTTTGCACGACTTAATCAACTGTTTCAGTATTTTATCGCAACGCAATTTTAATATAACAAAATACGCTTTGCAATTAACATGTTAACACGTTGACTGCCACTTTGGAAAACCGGTGACCGGCGCAAAAGATTTGCAATCAAGCCTATTTGCAATCTGCATTTGATATTAAAATAGTGCTTCAATACTTGCAATTTGCATTGCAATACTTTCAATACTTGCAATTTGCATTGCAATACTTTCAATACTTGCAATTTGCATTGCAATACTTTCAATACTTGCAATTTGCATTTGATATTAAAATAGTGCTTCAATACTTTGGCTTCCAACAACTCTGCGTTACCTTCATTTTGCACGATTTAATTAACCTCTGCAGTATTTAATCGCATCGCGATTTTAATATAGTAAAATACGGTTTGCAGTCAATATGTTAACACATTGACTGCCACGGTGGAAAACCGGTGACGGGTGCAAAAGATTTGCAATCAAGACTATTTGCAATCTGCATTTGATATTAAAATAGTGCTTCAATACTTGCAATACTTGCAATTTGCATTGCAATACTTTCAATACTTGCAATTTGCATTGCAATACTTTCAATACTTGCAATTTGCGTTGCAATACTTTCAATACTTGCAATTTGCATTTGATAAGAAAATAGTGCTTCAATACTTGCAATTTGCATTTGATGTTAAAATAGTGCTTCGATACTTTGGCTCCCATCAACTCTGTGTTACCTTAATTTTGCACGATTTAATCAACCTTTTCAGTATTTTATCGCATCGCAATTTTAACATAACAAAATATGCTTTGCAATCAACATGTTAACACATTGACTGCCACGGTGGAAAACCGGTGAGGGGTGCAAAAGATTTGCAATCAAGACTATTTGCAATCTGCATTTGATATTAAAATAGTGATTCAATACTTGCAATACTTGCAATTTCCATTGCAATACTTTCAATACTTGCAATTTGCATTGCAATACTTTCAATACTTGCAATTTGCGTTGCAATACTTTCAATACTTGCAATTTGCATTTGATAAGAAAATAGTGCTTCAATACTTGCAATTTGCATTTGATGTTAAAATAGTGCTTCGATACTTTGGCTCCCATCAACTCTGTGTTACCTTAATTTTGCACGATTTAATCAACCTTTTCAGTATTTCATCGCATCGCAATTTTAACATAGAAAATATGCTTTGCAATCAACATGTTAACACGTTGACTGCCACTTTGGAAAACCGGTGACCGGCGCAAAAGATTTGCAATCTTGTGAAAGCATTTGATATTAAAATAGTGCTTCAATACTTTGGCTTCTAACAATTCTGCGTTACCATTATTTTGCACGATTTAATCAACCTCTGCAGTATTTCATCGCATCGCGATTTTAACATATCAAAATATGCTTGGCAGTCAACGTGTTAAATCTCAAACGCCGGCTTCTTCGCTTCTTTCTGATCAATGCATAGTCAAAAAAAATATTCAAAACATTATATATTTCCGTAATATAGTACATTTTATTTGCATACACATCATATACAATTTAACGATATCAAAAATAGAAACAAAATCGAAATTTTTAATTTATAATTATGGAAAAAAATACATTTCCTCATTTCATGGTGGATTATTACATATACATAACGTAAACAGAAAACAGAAGTTTTAATATTTAAGGCAAGTGTGCTACTTCTCGAAACATGGAAAATAAATACAAATCGATCTACAACACTCATACCAGCAAAAAAAAATCCATATCATCGTCGGGCCACCACTCCAGCAACAAATTCAGAAATCTGCGTTTTCGCGGGCCCGGTTATCAATGTATTAAGCTCTATCCTTTAAAAAGCAGCGCTTCGCATGACCCGGCGTCGCTATGTAAATAGCTATGTGTGTTTAATGCGCGCTAAATAACGACATTACCATTTTGTACTATCTAATTGTCTGGAATAGGTCAATTATATCTCTTCCTCCGCCGAAGGTCACATCTGGCGAATCACGCACAGACGTGTGATCAGTCATGCAGTTAACGAAGAACAATAGATGATAAGAGAAAAGTACAGATTAACGCAATAGCGTCATCCGCTGTACTTGAAAGTGCAATTTTTTTCAGAGGCGTTTGAACTAGTGCTTTGCTCGTTACATGTCACACGGTGTCTTATAATTAGGACCCCGGCGATTGGAGTCATTTCGACGTTAGCCAGCGAAAATAAGTTTAATAGCACAGAGCACATGGAACGCGTACATGCAGGCATGTTTACCAGTTCGATAGTTAGCACGAATTTGCAGGAAATGTAATGAGTTAGAAAGTTCGGCTATTCGGCCGAAAGGTTTTACGGCCGGTTGTTTCGCCCGCGGTCGTGCCTACGGCGCAGGGGTATTACCAATGTAAGGAGCGACTGATTTGACTTGCCTCGACGCGGAATATAGCGCGAGTCATTGAGGGAACGCGAAAAGTCAATCAATCGAATGTAGGATTTATACACGTGAAACTAGAGCGTATAATATTTATAAAGAATAACAACACAATCGAGAAATTTTAGTCTTTTTTCCTAATCTTTCGTCGTTTCGTCGTTTCGTTTTTACGTCTTAATACGAAAAGTCAATCAATCGAATGTAGGATTTATACACGTGAAACTAGAGAGTATAATATTTATAAAGAATAACAACACAATCGAGAAATTTTAGTCTTTTTTTCCTAATATTTCGTCGTTTCGTCATTTCGTTTTTACGTCTTAATACGAAAAGTCAATCAATCGAATGTAGGATTTATACACGTGAAACTAGAGAGTATAATATTTATAAAGAATAACAACATAATCGAGAAATTTTAGTCTTTTTTCCTAATCTTTCGTCGTTTCGTCATTTCGTTTTTACGTCTTAATACGAAAAGTCAATCAATCGAATGTAGGATTTAAACGCGTGAAACTAGAGAGTATAATATTTATAAAGAATAACAACACAATCGAGAAATTTGAGTCTTTTTTCCCAATCTTTCGTCGTTTCGTCATTTCGTTTTTACGTCTTAATACGAAAAGTCAATCAATCGAATGTAGGATTTAAACGCGTGAAACTAGAGAGTATAATATTTAGAAACAATAACGACCCAATTAAGATACTTTAGTCTTTTTTCCTAATCTTTCTTCGTTTCGTTGTTTCATTTTTACGTTTTAACACAAAAAGTCAATCAATCGAATGTAGGATTTAAACACGCGAAACTAGAGCGTATAATATTTATAAAGAATAACAACACAATCGAGAAATTTTAGTCTTTTTTTCCTAATATTTCGTCGTTTCGTCGTTTCGTTTTTACGTCTTAATACGAAAAGTCAATCAATCGAATGTAGGATTTATACACGTGAAACTAGAGAGTATAATATTTATAAAGAATAACAACATAATCGAGAAGTTTTAGTCTTTTTTCCTAATCTTTCGTCGTTTCGTCGTTTCGTTTTTACCTCTTAACACGAAAAGTCAATCAATCGAATGTAGGATTTAAACGCGTGAAACTAGAGAGTATAATATTTATAAAGAATAACAACACAATCGAGAAATTTGAGTCTTTTTTCCCAATCTTTCGTCGTTTCGTCATTTCGTTCTTACGTCTTAATACGAAAAGTCAATCAATCGAATGCAGGATTTATACACGTGAAACTAGAGAGTATAATATTTATAAAGAATAACAACATAATCGAGAAATTTTAGTCTTTTTTCCTAATCTTTCTTCGTTTCGTTGTTTCATTTTTATGTTTTAACACAAAAAGTCAATCAATCGAATGTAGGATTTATACACGTGAAACTAGAGCGTATAATATTTATAAAGAATAACAACACAATCGAGAAATTTTAGTCTTTTTTTCCTAATATTTCGTCGTTTCGTCGTTTCGTTTTTACCTCTTAACACGAAAAGTCAATCAATCGAATGTAGGATTTAAACGCGTGAAACTAGAGAGTATAATATTTATAAAGAATAACAACACAATCGAGAAATTTTAGTCTTTTTTCCTAATCTTTCGTCGTTTCGTCGTTTCGTTTTTACGTCTTAATACGAAAAGTCAATCAATCGAATGTAGGATTTAAACACGTGAAACTAGAGAGTATAATATTTATAAAACAATAACAACACAATCGAGAAATTTTAGTCTTTTTTCCCTAATCTTTCGTCGTTTCGTCATTTCGTTTTTACGTCTTAATACGAAAAGTCAATCAATCGAATGTAGGATTTATACGCGTGAAACTAGAGAGTATAATATTTATAAAGAATAACGACACAATTTAGATAATTTAGTCTTTTTTCCTAATCTTTCTTCGTTTCGTTGTTTCATTTTTACGTTTTAACACAAAAAGTCAATCAATCGAATGTAGGATTTAAACACGTGAAACTAGAGAATATAATATTTAGAAACAATAGCAACACAATCAAGACACTTCTGTCTTTTTTCCTAATTGTTCGTCGTTTCGTTTTTACGTCTTAACGCGAAAAGTCAATCAATCGAATGTAGGATTTATACGCGTGAAACTAGAGAGTATAATATTTAGAAACAATAACGACACAATTAAGATACTTTAGTCTTTTTTCCTAATCTTTCTTCGTTTCGTTGTTTCATTTTTACGTTTTAACACAAAAAGTCAATCAATCGAATGTAGGATTTAAACGCGTGAAACTAGAGAGTATAATATTTATAAAGAATAACAACATAATCGAGAAATTTTAGTCTTTTTTTCCTAATATTTCGTCGTTTCGTCGTTTCGTTTTTACGTCTTAACACGAAAAGTCAATCAATCGAATGTAGGATTTAAACGCGTGAAACTAGAGAGTATAATATTTATAAAGAATAATAACACAATCAAGATACTTTAGTCTTTTTTCCTAATATTTCGTCATTTCGTCGTTTCGTTTTTACGTTTTAATACGAAAAGTCAATCAATCGAATGTAGGATTTAAACGCGTGAAACTAGAGAGTATAATATTTATAAAGAATAACAACATAATCGAGAAATTTTAGTCTTTTTTCCTAATCTTTCGTCGTTTCGTCGTTTCGTTTTTACCTCTTAACACGAAAAGTCAATCAATCGAATGTAGGATTTAAACGCGTGAAACTAGAGAGTATAATATTTATAAAGAATAACAACACAATCGAGAAATTTTAGTCTTTTTTTCCTAATATTTCGTCGTTTCGTCGTTTCATTTTTACGTTTTAACACGAAAAGTCAATCAATCGAATGTAGGATTTATACGCGTGAAACTAGAGAGTATAATATTTATAAAGAATAACAACATAATCGAGAAATTTTAGTCTTTTTTCCTAATCTTTCGTCGTTTCGTCGTTTCGTTTTTACCTCTTAACACGAAAAGTCAATCAATCGAATGTAGGATTTAAACGCGTGAAACTAGAGAGTATAATATTTATAAAGAATAACAACATAATCGAGAAATTTTAGTCTTTTTTCCCAATCTTTCGTCGTTTCGTCATTTCGTTTTTACGTCTTAATACGAAAAGTCAATCAATCGAATGTAGGATTTATACACGCGAAACTAGAGCGTATAATATTTATAAAGAATAACGACATAATCGAGAAATTTTAGTCTTTTTTTCCTAATCTTTCGTCATTTCGTCGTTTCGTTTTTACGTCTTAATACGAAAAGTCAATCAATCGAATGTAGGATTTATACACGTGAAACTAGAGAGTATAATATTTATAAAGAATAACAACATAATCGAGAAATTTTAGTCTTTTTTCCTAATCTTTCGTCGTTTCGTCGTTTCGTTTTTACCTCTTAACACGAAAAGTCAATCAATCGAATGTAGGATTTAAACGCGTGAAACTAGAGAGTATAATATTTATAAAGAATAACAACACAATCGAGAAATTTGAGTCTTTTTTCCCAATCTTTCGTCGTTTTGTCATTTCGTTTTTACGTCTTAATACGAAAAGTCAATCAATCGAATGTAGGATTTAAACGCGTGAAACTAGAGAGTATAATATTTAGAAACAATAACAACACAATCGAGAAATTTTAGTCTTTTTTCCTAATCTTTCATCGTTTCGTTGTTTCGTTTTTACGTCTTAACACGAAAAGTCAATCAATCGAATGTAGGATTTAAACGTGTGAAACTAGAGAGTATAATATTTATAAAGAATAACAACACAATCGAGAAATTTGAGTCTTTTTTCCCAATCTTTCGTCGTTTCGTCATTTCGTTTTTACGTCTTAACACGAAAAGTCAATCAATCGAATGTAGGATTTAAACGCGTGAAACTAGAGAGTATAATATTTATAAAGAATAACAACACAATCGAGAAATTTTAGTCTTTTTTCCTAATCTTTCTTCGTTTCGTTGTTTCATTTTTACGTTTTAACACTAAAAGTCAATCAATCGAATGTAGGATTTAAACGCGTGAAACTAGAGAGTATAATATTTATAAAGAATAACAACACAATCGAGAAATTTTAGTCTTTTTTCCCAGTCTTTCGTCGTTTCGTCATTTCGTTTTTACGTCTTAATACGGAAAGTCAATCAATCGAATGTAGGATTTAAACGCGTGAAACTAGAGAGTATAATATTTATAAAGAATAACAACACAATCGAGAAATTTTAGTCTTTTTTCCTAATTTTTCGTCGTTTCGTTTTTACGTCTTAACGCGAAAAGTCAATCAATCGAATGTAGGATTTATACGCGTGAAACTAGAGAGTATAATATTTATAAAGAATAACAACACAATCGAGAAATTTTAGTCTTTTTTCCTAATCTTTCGTCGTTTCGTCGTTTCGTTTTTACCTCTTAACACGAAAAGTCAATCAATCGAATGTAGGATTTAAACGCGTGAAACTAGAGAGTATAATATTTATAAAGAATAACAACACAATCGAGAAATTTTAGTCTTTTTTCCTAATCTTTCGTCGTTTCGTCGTTTCGTTTTTACCTCTTAACACGAAAAGTCAATCAATCGAATGTAGGATTTATACGCGTGAAACTAGAGAGTATAATATTTATAAAGAAAAACAACACAATCGAGAAATTTTAGTCTCTTTTCCTAATCATTCGACGTTTCGTCGTTTCGCCTTTTCGTTTTTACGTCGTTTCATTTTTACGTCTTATTATCTACACGTGAAACTAGAGAGTATAATATTTATAAAGAATAACAACACAATCAAGACACTTTAGTCTTTTTTCCTATTTTAATTCAGTTTTAATTTCATTTTAACTTCATTTTCCGTTTCATTTTTACGTCTTATCGTCTTTAATTTTTGTCGTCAACTGACTACTACGTAACCAAACAACACAATTCAACAAACCCGTCACCTATGACACCCGAATATAATAATTGCGGATCATAGATAACCTTTGCTCGCCAATTAGAGGACCCTGTACTTGATCCTACTCGAATATCTGCTATTTTATCCTCTCCCTTTCTTCTCAACTCTTCTTTTCGCAGTCGCATATACCGTAAACAGTAGACCTCAGCGATATGTGACAAATATGCGCTAATCTGATTGCGACTTTCAACTTTCCGAACTCCGATAAATAATTCATGCCACTTTCTGAATCAGTACGTACTTCGATCTAGTTTTACTTCGTAGTTGCACTTTGGAAGGCTATAAGATCGAAAGTGGATCGTCAGGGACCAAGTACGTTAGGTGCTGCTGAAATCGACGACGTGTACTGCGCAAACATTGGACATACGCGGCGTATATTTAAGAGGAGAAAACGCCGTGACATACATCAATATGTAATGCCTGCCCTTTTATCCGCGGCCATTTTTCCGCGCAGTTTCTGTTGAAACTCGTCTTTTGCGTCCGAGAAGCGTCAGGTGTCTGGATGTTTGCCTTTACTCGAGAGGATGAAGACCCGTTTTGGATATCGGAATTTTCTCTGTGCTCTCTTATGTTCTCATGGAATGCGATTTTTGTTGCAGTGGAACCGTTTTGCAAGAATACGCGACGTTCTGGTCGGGTCTTATAGCGAAGGAAGCACAATGAGCACGGCAATCATGTAATTTACAGTGAGTATTGCAACATACTGCCTGCCCCGGTGTGTTCGCACGCGGTCAGACGGCTTCGTCTAGGTGTATAAAGACGTATTGCCCAGTCTATCTCGGTCAGGCCGGTAAGAAGGCGCTGGCAAACTCGAATGTTCATCTATCCAGGAACCGTGACTGATAGTGCATGAAAATTATAATCTGCGGGTGTTGTTATTCGACGCCGATGCAAGGATGGAAGATTGTGCATGTACAATAGAGATTGTACAGAAAATATGAATGCCCTCTTAACATTTTAAGGACCGCTCACGAGTTTTTTGGTGATTTCTATATGCTGTCTTTAGATGTCAGTTACTTTGATATATTGTATCTATTTTGTCTATTTATTACGTTGACTGCCGTACGTATTTTATTATATTAAAACTGCGACGTGATGCAGTACTACAGAATATTATTGAATTGGGCAAAATGAAAATAATGCGAAGGTATCGGGGACCAAAGAATTGAATCACTATTTAATATTAATTGCATTTACAAAATGATAAATGCTATCGATTGGGTACTTTTTGAATTTTGCGTGTGACCAAAGAATTGAATCACTGTTTAATATTAATTGCATTTACAAAATTATAAATGCTATCGATTGGGTACTTTTTGAATTTTTCATAAGACCAAAGAATTGAATCACTTTTTATTAATTGCATTTACAAAATTATAAATGCTATCGATTGGGTACTTTTTGAATTTTTCATAAGACCAAAGAATTGAATCACTGTTTAATATTAATTGCATTTACAAAATTATAAATGCTATCGATTGGGTACTTTTTGAATTTTTCATAAGACCAAAGAATTGAATCACTGTTTAATATTAATTGCATTTACAAAATTATAAATGCTATCGATTGGGTACTTTTTACATTTTTCGTGAGACCAACGAATTGAATCACTATTTAATATTATTCGCATTTACAAAATTATAAATGCTACCGTTTGGTGATTTTTTGAATCTTTCATGAAACCAAAGAATTGAATCACTGTTTAATATTAATTGCATTTGCAAAATTATAAATGCTACCGATTGGGTACTTTTTGAATTTTTCACGAGACCAAAGAATTGAATCACTGTTTAATATTAATTGCATTTACAAAATTATAAATGCTATCGATTGGGTACTTTTTACATTTTTCATGAGACCAAAGAATTGAATCACTATTTAATATTACTTGCATTTACAAAATTATAAATGCTACCGACTGGGTACTTTTTGAATTTTTTGTGAGACCAAAGAATTGAATCACTGTTTAATATTAATTGCACTTACAAAATTATAAATGCTATCAATTTGGTACTTTTTGAATTTTTCGTGAGACCAAAGAATTGAATCACTGTTTAATATTAATTGCATTTACAAAATTATAAATGCTACCGATTGGATATTTTTAAAATTTTTCGTGAAACCTTTTGTTCCGGTCACTGTGGCAGTCAACGTGTTAATTATTATTATTAACATTTTTTTCGCTTATTTACCGGTACTTCACGCAATATCATACATTAAAACTCTACTAGAAACTCTGATTAAATTGCATTCTAAATAACATTTTATTATAATTTCTTTAAATAATGTTTTAAACCATTTTTGTAAGTAATACGCAAAAGATTGTTATGATGATTATTAAAAAATATCATTTATTTAATAATACCTAAAATTCTCCGAATTATAGAATTTCTGAAAGTTTCACGAAAACTGCTTCATAAATTATTTCCCACAGATTTCTTAGCGGTCCTTAAAGTGTTGACGGGATTGCGTTGTTGAGTTGAAGTGGACAAATAGACTTCGACTCGCAGCATTGGTTTGTAGCGATGTGATGTATTAATCATTTCAGGCCTTAGAGTTTCCAGATGTACGAATTCTCTGCCTCGTCGACCGGCTGATCGAACTAGGCGATAAAGAACGCAACACAATAGAGAATAACCATTGATTGAGGCAATCGAGTTCGCATAGACCCGGCATGCTTTCTCATCGCAACGTTGCTAAATGTGCACAGGACGTATGATGGAACACAATCTAAAGTGGAGATAAGCGTTATCAAAATGTATTAATATTTGTCATGAAATATACGAAGCGAACTTTACGACATTGACAGTAAAGAAGAGGTTGCGTCATCCCGTTCGAGTGTGACCAACTATTCCAGTTCACTTTTATCTGCGAAACGAGCTTTGGCTTACGCTTCAACGTGGTAGGGTTTAATTACGTTCGCATTAGGTACGCTCCCGTCAACTCCGTATTCAGCGTCAATCGCCTTTACTCCATCAAAGGAAACAGATTGCGCTGATTAGACTAATTTTTCGGACTTGTTCGAGAGGGGATCCGCGTTGAGTTGTACTTTTGAAATGCAATTATTGAAGTAACGCTGTTGAATCAACATAAACGTCATTAACAGCGATCGTTAATACGAAATTAACTCTATCGTCGTTTGCGCACAGCCGTAATTTATTATTGAGGTCAATTGGGTGAGAATGGTATGGACTA
Organism: Cryptocheilus praepositus; assembly: GCA_033815515.1. NCBI lineage: Eukaryota > Metazoa > Arthropoda > Insecta > Hymenoptera > Pompilidae > Cryptocheilus > Cryptocheilus praepositus. The sequence continues at coordinate 171,198 of JAWWQZ010000321.1, read as the reverse complement.
ACACGCTTACTCGGCTATTGATCGATGGAATGATAAATTACTATTTCACTTCGTCCGCAGTACCCTTAAAAGACGACGCGTGATCTCGTCAAACATCGCATCACAATAACTCATTCATAAGCTTGGCTTCGCGTACAATGCCGTGGCGAGTGTGTAAGAAAACTGGCCTACACTACTGTCAAAGACCTGATTTCCAAACAAACCTTTCCGCTATATGCTCTGTCGCGCCGGTGCCTTACTTTTTTGAAGTAGAGACTGGGTATGTTTGGGTGGTAATTTGCCTACTTTGTAAAAGGCAAATTACTACCCAAACGTATCCAGTCTCTAATGGCAGTTGTAATGCGCTACTTCTGTTGCCATTCAATAATATCAGTCTTATAATTGAGCCGTTTATTTTGAAAGTGGCCTGACTCCGTTTTTCAATATTTTCTGGTTACCATGGTTACATGTACAATTCATGTTATTTATCGCGATTTGAAGATAAATGGAGTTAGGTCACTTTCAAAATGAACGGCTGAATTCACGAACCGCCGTCAGTACAGTATGCATTGAACCGACGTGCGTCTGGCTCGTGTGTTTCATACGAATCTTGATCTCAACGCTTTCTAACAAACCATACGCTTCTTACATTATATTTCAAGTCCCGAGGAACCCAATTATTATGTCGAAACCGATTACTTATGTTGACCTGGTAAAAACTGATTCATCTATCTATGCAGGTTCTTGACTCACGGTGATTGTTGCTTAACACGTTGACTGCTGTGGTAATCATCGGTGACCGGTGTAAAAGGTCTCACGGGAAATTAAAAAAACACCCAATCGGTCGCATTTATAATTTTGCAAATGAAATTAATATTCAATAGTGATTCAATTCTTTGGTCTCTGATACCCTGGCATTATTTTAATTTTGCACAATTCAATCATATTCTGTAGTACTTTATCGCGTTGCGGTTTTAATATAATAAAATACGCACGGCAGTCAACGCGTTAATATTGCGGTGGACATCGTTTTCCGTTAATTCTGTAATAAACACAAAAGCATTAACATGTTGACTGCCGTCTCACGAAAAATTCAAAAAATACCCAATCGGTAGCATTTATAATTTTGCAAACAAAATTAATATTAGTAATTCAATTCTTTGGTCTCTGATACCTTCGAATTATTTTCATTTGCATAATTCAATCACATTTTGTAGTACTTCATCAAGTTGCAGTTTTAATATAGTAAAACACGCACGGCAGTCAACGCGTTAATATTGCGGTGGACATCGTTTTCCGTTAATTCTGTAATAAACACAAAAGCATTAACATGTTGACTGCCGTCTCACGAAAAATTCAAAAAATACCCAATCGGTAGCATTTATAATTTTGCAAACAAAATTAATATTAGTAATTCAATTCTTTGGTCTCTGATACCTTCGAATTATTTTCATTTGCATAATTCAATCACATTTTGTAGTACTTCATCAAGTTGCAGTTTTAATATAGTAAAACACGCACGGCTGTCAACGTGTTAATATTGCGGTGGACATCGTCTTTCCGTTAATTCTGTAATAAACACAAAAGCATTAACATGTTGACTGCCGTCTCACGAAAAATTCAAAAAATACCCAATCGGTAGCATTTATAATTTTGCAAACAAAATTAATATTAGTAATTCAATTCTTTGGTCTCTGATACCTGCGAATTATTTTCATTTGCATCATTCAATCACATTTTGTAGTACTGCATCAAGTTGCAGTTTTAATATAGTAAAACACGCACGGCTGTCAACGTGTTAATATTGCGGTGGACATCGTCTTTCCGTTAATTCTGTAATAAACACAAGAGCATTAACATGTTGACTGCTATCTTACGAAAAATTCAAAAAATACCCAATCGGTAGCATTTATAATTTTGCAAATGAAATTAATATTAAATAATGATTGAATTCTTTGGTTTCCGATACCTTCGCATTATTTTCATTTCAATCACATTTTGCATAGTAATTCAATCACATAAACACAAAAGCATTAACATGTTGACTGCGGTAGTTTATAATTTTGCAAAGAAAATTAATTCATCACATTGCATTTTTAATGTAGTAAAACACACACAGCACTAAACGTGTTAATGTTGCGGTGGACATCGTCTTTCCGTTAATTCTGTAATAAACACAAGAGTATTAACACGTTGACTGCCGTCTCACGAAAAATTCAAAATATTCCCAATCGGTAGCATTTGTAATTTTGCAAACGAAATTAATATTAGTGATTCAATTCTTTGGTATCCGATACCTTCGTATTATTTTAATTTTGCACAATTCAATCATATTCCGTAGTACTTCATCACGTTGCAGTTTTAATATAGAAAAATATGCACGGCAGTCAACGTGTTAACATTACAGTGGACATCATCCCTCCGTTAATTCTGTAATAAACACAAGAGCATTAACATGTTGACTGCTATCTTACGAAAACTTCAAAAAATACCCAATCGGTGGCATTTATACTTTTGCAAACGAAATTAATATTAAATAGTACTTCAATTCTCTGATCTCCGATACTTTCACATTATTTTCATCTTGCACAATTCAATCATATTTCGTAGTACTCCATCACATTACGTTTTTAATACAGTAAAACACGCACTGCAGTCAACATGTTAAAACCGACAGCAGTTGGGCGATATACAACGATTTGTCAGAGTTGCCGGAATAACTCCTTCAGTAGGTATGCCATTAAACAAACACAGCCAATCTCGTCGACGTCAAGAAAATCGACATGCAGAACAATGACTCCGTTCAACGACATCAGAGTCGATCTCGTTGCGGCCACTATGACTCCTCTATATGGGGTTCGACCATTTTCATCGGGGCTGATTTCCGTTAATGGAACTCAGCAGGTCTTTACATGAGCGGAAGGAATGAGAGACGCAGTTACGTAAGAGAACAGCAGCCAGGTAAAAGTGGGCCGCCACACACGTGGAGCAAGAGAGCCTCTCTTGCTGGTCACGCTGACACGTCTGAAGGATCGATCCTTTCATGAGCGTTTAGAGAGTGCCCACAGTATCTTTCTCTGGCGTCGTCCTTCTTCCCCGAGATTTTCATTACTTCAAGAACGGCTCGCCGACTTAGGGTCCCTAACACGCGATACTATCGTAACTTTCGAAGACTAAGGTCACTACTTCAGATCGATACGTCGTTTTATTACCTCTTGTCAATTTGCGAAATTATATGAAAATTCAGCAGTAAGTAGTAGTATGAAAATTAAATTTAGCAGTAGTAGTTTAGTAAAATTAACACGTTGACTACCAAAGCGTATTTAGAGTTATTAGAAGCCAAAGTATTGAAGCACCGGTCCAATATAAATTGCTTTTACAAGATTGCAAATAAGCTTCATTACGAATTTTTTGTATTTTTAGTCAAATCTTTTGCGTATTTTACTATGTTAGAACCGCGATGCGATGATATACTGCAGAGTATAATTAAATCGTGCGAAATAAAGGTAACGCAGAGTTGTTAGAAGCCAAAGTATTGAAGCGCCGGTCCAATATAAATTGCTTTTACAAGATTGCAAATAGGCTTCATTACGAATTTTTTGCATTTTTAGTAAAATCTTTTGCGTATTTTGCTCTAGCGTATTTTGCTATGTTAGAACCGCGATGCGATTAAATACTACAGAGTATAATTAAAGCGTTCAAAATAAAGGTAACGCAGAGTTGTTAGAAGCCAAAGTATTGAAGCACCGGTCCAATATCAATTGCTTTTACAAGATTGCAAATAGGCTTCATTACGAATTTTTTGTATTTTTAGTCAAATCTTCTGCGTATTTTACTATGTTAGAACCGGGATTCGATGAAATACTGCAGAGTATAAATAAGGCGTTCAAAATAAAGGTAATGCAGAGTTGTTAGAACCCAAAGTACTGCAGCATCGTTTCAATATGAATTGCTTTTATAAGATTGCAAATAGGCTTCATTACGAATTTTTTGCATTTTTAGTAAAATCTTTTGCGTATTTTGCTCAAGCGTATTTTGCTATGTTAGAACCGCGATGCGATGAAATACTACAGAGTATAATTAAAGCGTTCAAAATAAAGGTAACGCAGAGTTGTTAGAAGCCAAAGTATTGAAGCACCGGTCCAATATAAATTGCTTTTACAAGATTGCAAATAAGCTTCATTCCGAATTTTTTGCATTATTAGTCAAATCTTCTGCGTATTTTACTATGTTAGAACCGGGATTCGATGAAATACTGCAGAGTATAAATAAGGCGTTCAAAATAAAGGTAATGCAGAGTTGTTAGAAGCCAAAGTACTGCAGCATCGTTTCAATATGAATTGCTTTTATAAGATTGCAAATAGGCTTCATTGAGAATTTTTTGCATTTTTAGTAAAATCTCTTGCACCGGTCACCAGTAACCACCGTGGCAGTCAATGTGTTAAGTAGTAGTTTATTTCCTAGTACACCCTTTCGGGTTTTTACACAGTTTCCCCCCACCCGCCCCTAATTATACGTGTCTGCGCTTTACATGTATGAAGTCAAGTATAATAAAAGATATAGATATAGATGAAACATCGTATGAAAGTCAAGTATAATAAAAACAAAATTTAAGTTACGCATGGTTACACATGCGATTAGCGATCTTCAGTTGTCTTATTTCCAGATCCAATTTGTATGTACCATTTGGTGTTACTGAAGACTGTCAGGTCACTGTGTGTGACGTATGCTACGTATAATAAGATTCTACGTGATGTATTGTAACAGGCGTCACGTCTAATTTAGCAATTGCTTATTTTTCCGTGATTAATCGATCATCGTGCTTGAATGCTTTATGTGTTACCGCTTTACGAAGTGTCAACGGGTCGACCGGCTGTTCAGTTGTGTAGCAACACGTCATCGCCAGCACCGCCGTGTATCCGCGATCTATACTAGCGTGCGCCGTTGGAGAATAAGTTATGCACGGATTACGCCGAACAATTACGTCGAAATCGTAAATCTCGGACTGACTAACGCTTTCCTTATAAATTATCCCCGATTTTACCATTTTCATAGTTCGCAAAGCCCGTGTTTACGCTCCGTCCCCGCTCGCAAGAATTCACACGCCTTCGTATCCTATGATTTCGGCCGATTGGCGTTACACGTAAGATACGGAACTGCCAAACGCGCAATTACCAACGATAACCACGGCAGCAGTTTATGTGCCCAATGGGTTCTGTTACCGAACGGTATAAAGCTTATAGACCACTACTAAATCGCCTTATATCGAGAGGGTTGAGTCAGATTTATGTCCATACACAAACGTGCACGGCACGTTTCACACCGAGGGTGTACGTACCTGCCGTAGTACGATCCATATTTACGCAGAGCGTCAATAGTTCTTTGCCCGAGAAATGACTCAGTGTCGTCGTGCTTTTGTGCGAACGGCGGATACCGTAGGAGGAGGGAAGTCAAGTGAGGCACGAAGGGGGTGGCGGACAACAAAGTGGTGGAAAAAATCGGACACGGATGCACAGTGTAGAGCTTCGATGGAGCTGTCCGGATAAGTTATCGGCTTGTCAGGGAACATTTCGCTTCTTACGCGTCCGAACGAGCTTCGGCGGAGTTTCATCGGAATATTTTAACAAACGAGAAGCGTCCGTAGGTTTGAACGGTCGTTAACATATTGGCTGCCACGGTGGTTACCACAATCACATTTTGCAATAAAGCCTATTTGCAATCTTGTAAAAGCATTTTGCTAACAACTCTGCGTTACCTTCATTTTGCACGATTTAATCAACCTTTGCAGTATTTTATCGCATCGCGATTTTAACATAGGAAAATACGCTTTGCAGTTTTCATGTTAACACGTCGACTGCCACGGTGGAAAACCGGTGACGGCGCAAAAGATTTGTAATCAAGCCTATTTGCAATCTGCATTTGATATTAAAATAGTGCTTTAATACTTGCAATACTTGCAATACTTGCAATTTGCATTAAAATACTTTCAATACTTGCAATACTTGCAATTTGCATTGCAATACTTGCAATACTTTCAATACTTGCAATTTGCATTGCAATACTTGCAATTTGCATTGCAATACTTTCAATACTTGCAATTTGCGTTGCAATACTTCCAATACTTGCAATTTGCGTTGCAATACTGTCAATACTTAGAATTTGCATTGCAATACTTTCAATACTTGCAATTTGCATTGCAATACTTTCAATACTTGCAATTTGCATTTGATATTAAAATAGTGCTTCAATGCTTTGGCTTCTAAGAACTCTGCGTTACTTTCATTTTTCAAGATTTAACACTTCGACTGACCGGCGCAAGAGATTTTACTGAAGATCCAAAATATTCGCAAAGAGTACCAAAAATGATTTTGTAAATGCAGTTATAGTTAGAATAATGATACACTGCCAACCACTGTAGTATTCCATAGAATCGCCGTTCTAACACAGCAAAACACGCATGTCATTCAACGTGTTAACCTCCGCAGTGTTTCATCGCATCGCCATTCTAACATCGCAAAATCCGCTTCGCAGTCAACGTCTTTTTTCCCATGCAAGACGCATTCATGTTTCTCTGCCACACCGGCCTCCAGCCCCTAAACGCTTTAGCTACATTCTCCCTCGAAGCAAACGAGTTATTTTTTACAATAATGATAATTACATTATTTTTACAATAATGATACGCTGCCAACCGCTGTAGTATTCCATAGAATCGCCGTTCTAACACAGCAAAACACGCATATCATTCAACGTGTTAATCAACCTCCGCAGTGTTTCATCGCACCGCCATTCTAACATCGCAAAATCCGCTTTGCAGTCAACGTCTTTTTTCCCATGCAAGACGCAGGCACGTTTCTCTGCCACACCGGCCTCCAGCCCCTAAACGCTCTAGCTCCATTCTCGCTCGAAGCAACTTCTACTTTCCCGAACCACCGCCTCTCGGCCACAGCTCCATTGCCGTTGCTGGCGCCGCAGGAGGTTAAAGCGTAGATACTTGTTCGTATTGCGCAGGACGTCGGCGCCCTGGCGTCGCGACGACCCTCAGGGCGGTCGGTCGTTGCTTGGTGCCCGCAGCTCCTACTGCACACACAGTCGACGCACCCCACACACGGCACCGCGGCACCACTGTGCCGAGAGTGACACACCGCGTCGCGTCGCGTCCCGTCGTCCGGCATACGTTTCCCGACCGCCTTCCCTGCATCTTCGCCCTGCTGCTCCGCATAACCATTTCACACGTACGTACACACGTGCTATCCCACCCTCTTCATTCTCCTCGCCCTTTCATCTGCCTTCGCTTTTGACCCGCATACCATCTTTTCGCTGCTTTCAGCTGACGCGGAAGCTGGCGCAGAAGGGAAGCGAACTTTGTTGACGGCGAAGAAGACGAGACGCAGGAAGTGAGGGAGGAGACGGCGGATTCGGACGACGACGACGGCGACGACGTCAACGACGACGACGACGACGGCGAGAGAGAGGGTGGGAAGTCGTCCTCGTCGTCGCCGCACTTCCGCTACGTGCACGGCGTCGCGACGTGTGCACAGAAGTATGCGCGTGATCGATCGCGCGCGCTCTGATCAGCCGGCGGAGATGTGATACCGGAAGTAGATACGGCGGGGTCAACCTGCGTGTGGCGTGTGGTGTGTAGGTGCGTGGGCGGCGTGCGGGGGGTGCGTGTACGCGATCCTTGCGTAGGAGAAGTCTGCGCGGGTAGTAAGAGGAGCAGGGTGGAAAAGGGTGGCAGTGCGTGAGGTGTGCCGCGTGCCGACAGAAACGAGAGATGCACGTTACCGCAGCCACGGCGTCCTCGACGTCGTCGTCCTGGTCGTCGTCCTGCTCGTCGAGAAGATGGTGCCCGACGATTAGGATCATCTGCACCCTCCTCGCGTCTTGGTGGATTATTCTCGACCAACCCGCCTTCGGGCTCCCGGATCCGCCTGAGTTGACTACCATCGAGGGTAAGTTTCCAGTTTGCTTTCTGCCTTTTGTTCGACGCTTATCGGCACGTCTGTCATCGAGGAGGCTACTCAAGGGCTCTTGATTGTCGGCGTTTTTCTACCTTGTTATTTGTGGCGCAATTATCCAGATTGCGGTTTCGCAGGGGTTGAATGTGGTGGAACGTGCTCGGTCGCGGCGTGTGTGTATGGACATGTCTATCCTATCTGAGTCCCCTTGTTATTTCGGAGTTCAAATATATTTGAGTAATGGACTCGGTGTGATGATGTATTAGCGTAAATCTTTGGAAATATTTCTATGTTAGAGTTATATGCAGGAATATTATTCTGTTAGTGACATTAATAATTCTATAGGTCTGAGTTGTAGTATAGTGTAGAGTTATAGGTGTGATTATGTATTAACGTAAATCTTTGGAAATATTTCTATGTTAAAGTTATATGCAGGAATATTGTTCTCTTAGTGACATTAATAATTTTATAAAATATAATTTAAATTAAATTAAAAAATTAATTAAAAATAATTTTATAATAATAAATATTTCTATGTTAAAGTTATATGCAGGAATATTATTCTCTTAGTGACATTAATAATTTTATAGGTCTGAGTTGTAGTGTAGTGTAGAGTTGTAGGTGTGATGATGTATTAGCGTAAATCTTTGGAAATATTTCTATGTTAAAGTTATATGCAGGAATATTTTTCTTTACTAACATTAATAATTCTATAGGTCTGAATTGCACTGTACTGATAGTTGCTTGAGAATTTGTTTGCTTTTGGATTGCAGTACATTGCTTTTTAAAGCGCGATTTGAAGATTGTTGTGTAATGTGTCGACATACTAAACGACGTACTATACAGTTATCAAAATTAAAACATTCAGTTTGTTTACGATGTAACATTATTTTAACATGAAAATTTATATATATGTAGGCTTTCTCGTCATATAAGCGGACAGCGTCGATGCAGATTTGACCGAATCTGACGACACATCTCGATCAAAACTGAAACCACGGGCTCAATGTACTCTTTTATTGACCGTACTCGTATTCCGTAGCACGTTCCGTTTGACCTATGAACTCTGTCAACTTTGCACTGCGGTTTCCTAGAAATCCACAGCTGACGTTTTGATGCGCAAAAGAACTGATCTTTACATTATCTTGTGATTGGTATTTTTCATGTGTTTGTTTATAGTCCGAATGCCCGAGACTTTCTGAGTATCTCAAGTGAATATTATTGACGCAGTTGAATACGATAAGTAGATTCTCGCATCGAAACAAATATATCATCACGTTTTCGTAAACTGAAACGCCTGCAATCGCAGTCAATTTACACTACCCCGAAATCATTCATCAAACAATAACTGTTTACCCTTGACTTTTTATAATTGCCTTCTCGTGCTGCTGCTTGAGTTTATTTGCTTTTTATCAAGCCAGTTTCGTAACACCGCACTCTCAAATCTATTAAACCGTCAGTGGGTTACTCACCAGTCTTTCATAGCTTCACATTAATGTAAAGTTTCTTCCGCACTTCCCTCATCATTTTTAATTAGGCGACCACTTAAGTGAACTTTCCACATCATTTTACTGCGTCCTTCGAAAGTGGCTGTCGGCGTAGGTAAGGATTCGCTAATAAGTCAGCCTCAGCGAAGAAACCTTATGGGACCCATTGGCAGCGCTAAGAAGGCAACCACCGATCCATGACACCTTGTCTTTCCAAATTGGAGCGTGTCTCGCAAAACTTACCCTTTACTTGTCTGCGTTGATTGGAAGGAATTCCAGAAAATTGTTCCCTACCCGTGTAAGATATTTTCGCGAACCACTCTGCCACTCTAAATTTAGAAACACGAAGTCTCTAGTTGCTATTATACTCGGGCGCAACAATTTCATCTACAGAATATTCTGCGCACCTGGGAATAATGAAGTTTTGTTTACATTGTCTTGCGCATGTTCGCGTTAATGGCGTAACAGCGAAGGTATGGTAAATTGAATTTGATCGAATTAACGCTTATGTCGTAAGCATGAGGTTACCGTTACAAAACCACAAACAGGAAGCTAAGTTGTGACGAGTTTAAAGGACAATGTTTACTAAGTTCGTGCTAGAGAAATGCATGAAACCTCCGGTCGATCGTTGATACGCAATTTCTCAGGTTTGGCTGAGAACGAGAACGATAAACGTGCATATAGACCGTTCGTGGTTCGCTTCCAGGGCAGTCGACGCTTAAATATTTTGTTGTGTCTGGGCACGTGTAAAAGCATCTCAAGTTTGCATAATTCGATATGAGGCTAAAGTTAGAGTTTCGATCAATTTGCCCGTGGAAAATATGTGCACCCGCGTTAATGAACTTATAGCGTTAGACTCATGACTTTCGTGAGAATTAGTCACATTTCACCTCGAGGTGGGAGCAGTTCATGCAAGTCACGATCAAAAATAGTAACTGATAATATTGAAAATACGGGGTACGTTTAATCGTACATTTGTCTTTAAGAGATTGAAGATTATGTTAAATTAATTAAAAGAAGCAGTTAAGTGAATAAAGTAAAAAGATTAATTGTTCTTATCATTTTTGCATTTACCAAATTCTGAGGGATTTATTAAAAAAACACTGGCGTGAGAATGTTGTACGTGTAACGTAATATGTTGAAAAATATGGGACGGCAATTTTATATTGGTATATATTACATATACCGTGCGGTTCTTTATGGCGATAGAGACCAAGAAATTAGACGTTTACGAATTAGATAGTAATATACAGTTTATGTGGCATATATGATGATATGGCGATAGAGACCAAAAATTAGACGTTTACGAATTAAATAGTAATATGCAGTTTATGTGGCATATTATATGATGATGTGGCGATAGAGACCAAAAATTAGACGTTTACGAATTAGATAGTAATATACAGTTTATGTGGCATATCATATGATGATATGGCGATAGAGACCAAAAATTAGACGTTTACGAATTAGATAGTAATATGCAGTTTATGTGGCATATCATATTGAACGCGTCTAAGCCACCAACAATATTGTGTAACCCGAGCATATTATATTTTCCCCTGCATAACGTAATCATGCACATCGAATATGCTTCCATTATGATGTCTATAGGCAGCGTACTATCCGTGGTTTTTTCATCGCGAAGTTAAAATAGACACTCGATATATTCTCTTTATAAAACACGCCAGGCTATAAAGTGATTGTCGTAACAACATGCACGCTGCGAAGAAAAAAAAGCAATTCCCCGCTGAAGCTGAAACCACCGTTTACTAATAAAACAGCTAAAACTTCGTGGAAACGTTAGGCAAACTCGGCGCATATATACCTTTTCCATAGTCGAGCGTCCGCAGCACCGTGACTAATTTTCCCTCGGTCCGTAATAACTCGCATTAATTACCGAAAGTGCGTATTTGTTGCGTTTCATCGTTCGCTCGGCACATCGACGGAATAACAAACGTTCGTTTCGCCTGGCTTATTACCAGGAACGATTTAATAACGGTCATGATTGATTTATCGATTGCGGCGCTCATTGGGCAGAAATTTCGAATGCCGTTGACCTTTTACCGACGTCCCAATTTCCGCGCACTGCACATTTCCATCCTATTTGCGCAGATCACAGAAGCGGAGTATCGCGGCTCGAAATAAAAGTCGCACTCGTTAGCGGAAAAATATTTTGAGGCGAAATTGAGAGGGGCCTTAGGTCCGCCACTGAAGTAGTCATTGTTGTGCGGAATGCGATGAGTCGTAATCAAAATACCTGTGATGCGCACCTGTCAAAGGAGGACTCCGTCGCTACGGATTTTTGTTTGGGAAAAAAGGAAGGGGAATGAAGGGGTGTGAAATCGTCGCATTTCTTGGTACCTCAACGCATCGCCGGAGTATTGTAAAGAGTACGGACGTATTGCTGTAAAATAAAGATTTCACGAGTTATTGACAATTTGAACGAAACCTCTGGGACGAATCCATCAATATGGACGGCGCGTTTTTCGCATGGTTTTCCACTGACTAGTGACCGAAACAGTACCCGGAAATTTGATAACATTCTTATATTTTGAAAAATAATAACAGGAAAATAATTGAAAATATCAATTTTTTTTATTTATCAAATATTCAATATTTAAATATCAATGTTTTTTTATATATTTATAACTTTTTGAACTATTTTAATTTACTTGAATTAATTTGTGCATTCCTTCAATAATAATCGGTTTTCAGTGAATTTCACGGTTTTCAGTCCTTCAATAATAATTCAGATTTCAGTGAATTTTGCGAATAATATCATGGACAAACATAAGAGAAGTCATCTTCACACGATAGGGAAAAACGATTTGGTAAATCTGTATTAGACCTGCTTGCTTCAAGAGCTAATGCTAAACGCAGCTGGATGGTCGCAAGAATCACAGGTTTTTGCAAACATTTTTATTTTTCATAGCACATAATTATTCAACTTGAAAAATTGATGGTTCATAACTCTGAAAATCTACATCTGTAATCTCGAGGGCGAGCCTCGAAGTATAATTAAACGATCAAACGAACTTACCTGTATGTGAAGTTCGATCATTATACACCATAATTATGAAAGTGGTCTAAGAAAAAAAAAGAGTTTATCAGTTATTTCATACCACATTATTTTTAACTAAATTTATTCAATGTAATTTTTACGAAATTGTCAAAAATGAACCATTAGATACTGGTTGTTCAATTTCAACATTATATGGAATTCATTTAGTTTTAATTATGAAAGTGGTCTAAGTCAAAAATTTAAATAAATTATATAAACAACTTGAAAATGGCACGTGGCCTTCTTTGACGCGTTTCTGAAAATAATAACCTTATAAAATGTTCATAAAACATCTTTAGATGATTCTAAATTTCACGTTAATCTTTCACCTAAAAAATTATAAACCAAAAATATACGGAAATATTAAATTATATTTTTTAATTATACACCACCATTAGACCAGTATCGGAAGAAAAAATAAAGATATTATGGGTTTACTACCGACATCCCTCAGTTTTTCAGGAACATTTTAAGAATCTTAAATACTTAATGATAAAAATGGATTCAATATTTAAAAATAATTAATATATATGTAATAAATGTTCACGAATTATTTCAATCAAATTATTGTTTCAAATAAAACTCAAAGTTCTTTATTGCTTTAAGTCATTTATAATACATTCAGTTAATTTTGAAAATGGTCTAATATCATGGACAATCTTTAAAAATAATATTATCGTATAAAATTCACACAAAATTTCATATTCATAGTAAATTTCCATTAATTAAGACTAATAAAATTATAAATTAAAATGTCGCATTTTTCATGTAAAAATATTTTTTAAATTATTCAAATGCAATTCATTAAATATCTCGAAACAAGAAATATATGACTTAGACCACTTTCATAATTATGGGCACAATTATACTTTGAGGCTCGCCTTCGAGATTACAGATATAGTACTATTTCTCCGACCTACTCAATGTCACGTTTTTAGAGTTTTTACAAACTTGAAGTTTGCTGGCTTGTGCCCGTGGCGCCTACCTGCGGTCTTCTTCGTCATATCGTTTAAAGTTATAAGAAAAATTGTATGGGCTCTGAATTGGGGAGAAAGGGGGGCTCAAAGAGAACACCATTGGATTTTTACTGGGGGGGTTTTTGTAATCTCTTCGGGCGAGCCTCTCGTATAATTACGATCGAACTGGCCAGTATTGTCAAATCGTAAGGGTGTCGTTTTCCACCATGATAATGCAAAGCCCCACACGTCTTTGATCACTCGCCAAAAATGATTGGAACTGGTTTGGGATGTTTTATCACATCCACCATATAGCCCTGATCTTGTGCCTTCAGACTACCATTTGTTTCGTTCTATGCAGAACTCCTTAAATGGTAAAATTTTTAATGACGCTGATGATGTCAGATCACATTTAATTCAGTTTTTTGATAGCAAAGATCAGAAATTTTACGAACGTGGAATTTTGACACTGCCAGAACGATGGCAAAAGGTCATCGACAGAAACGGACAGTATCTAATTGAATGGAGTTATATTTTTAAACAAAAATTAAGAATTTTCCTTCTTATTTGAAATCCACATTTACTTAGTTGCCAACCCAATATAATTGCCTTTATTCGTTCTAACACACTCGTACGTAAACTATTGTTCGAGGCTGTGCGCGTTGCGAGATGCAAATTTTTCGCGGCGATGAATATAAGATGTGCGAAAAATCGGTTCGCGCGAAGACACAAAAGTGTGGAGCCTCGGTTGGTGCGCTCGCGAAGGTGTTCTGTAAGAAGAACAAAGCGCCGCAACTGACATTCGGTTATTCAGCGTGCGTCTAAAAATGCAAACCCGCCTTTCTCCGGCTTCAGCAACGACTTCGCATAACGAACTCGCAAAACACTCCTGCCGTACATTTGCCTCCCAAATCCGGTCCACGCTGGTAACGACCGTACTACTTCCCGTTTCATGTTATATGCACCCTCGGGTACATTTATGGTAACTCATCCGTAGTGCCGAGCCGCCTCGGCGAAGATGTGAAACGCACTAAAGGTCGACGTTTATTTCTTAACACATTTTTCTAACACATCGGCTACGAGTGAAGCAAAATTTAAAAAAAATGACGTTTATCAGATTTAACCGTTTGACAAAAATGAACCATGATATCCCCATTATGTTGTGCCAAAAAAATTGCAATTTATTAAACAACTTATGTCAAGTGGCCTTCTTTGACGCGTTTCTGAACTAAATAAAATAAATGACAATCAAATAATAATAACGCTTCATTACTGATTCAATAACAAGTAAACTTAATTTCTGTACTTGAAAAAATGGATGAGATTCTTGAAAAATGAACCTTATAAAATGTTCTATAAAACATCTTTAGATGATTCTAAATTTCACGTTTTGGATTTCACCTAAAAAAAGGAAACCAAAAATATACGTATAAAGGATCATAACAAATTATTTGTGGTAATTTGAGTGAATTATAAGTGCTTTTTACCAATTTTATCCGCGAAATGAATTTAAATAAATTTAAATAAATGGTATTTATGAACATTTTTGTTGTTGCAGTGTAATATAAATGAGTTTATTGTATGAAACGTGTTTTCCATTTTTTCCCGTACACGCGCAATTAGTGCCGCAGTTTTGGTATATGTCCGAAAAAATCCATCAGCAACCAATGCCATATTTCCATTTTTTCTCATACACGTACTTGGTATAGTAAACAACTCGTGTAAAGGATCATGAAAAATTATTTGTGGTAATTTGGGTGAATTGTAAGTGCTTTTTACCAATTTTATCCGCGACATGAATTAAAACAAATTTAAATAAATGGTATTTTTAAACATTTTTGTTGTTGCAATGTAATATAAATGAGTTTATTTTATGAAAATTGTTTTCCATTTTTTCTCATACGCGCGCTTTGTATAGTAAACCACTCGTGGAAAGGATCATGAAAAATTATTTGTCACAATTTGAGTGAATTGTAAGCGCTATTTTCCAATTTTATCCGCAAAATAAATTGAAATAAATTTAAATAAATGGTATTTTTAAACATTTTTGTTGTTGCAATGTAATATAAATGAGTTTATTGTATGAAAAATGTTTTCCATTTTTTCCCGTACACGCGCAATTAGTGCCGCGGTTTTGGCATACGTCCGAAAAAATCCATCAGCAGCCAAACGGTTAACCATCAGTATTTCGGCCGGAGGCAGTAACGGACAATTGAACCAATTGTATAGACGATTCGTATATCAGCTACAAGCTGATTCATTTCTCACAATTTTATTCATAACCCCGTACGCGGATGCGTTGCTGAACACGTTCGTGGACGTGAATGCTATAGCATTCATTTTCATGAAGGTGCAGAATAACATGAATGCTGTAGCATTCAAATCTTAAATTCAATTATTTGAATTTAATTTTATATAACCTCAAGTTTTCGTAATTATTACACCTGTCAAGATAAGGACTAGCTGAACTAAACTATGATAATCTGACTACCCTTATAAAATTAAAATAAATTGAAAAATAAAATGTGTTAAAGTGAATATGTTAAAATGAACGTTTTAAAGACATATATTAGCTACAGGCTGATTCGTTCCTCGCAATTTTATTCATAACCCCGTACGCGGATGCGTTGCTGAACACGTTCGTGGACGTGAATGCTATAGCATTCATTTTCATGAAGGTGCAGAATAACATGAATGCCATAGCATTCAAATCTTAAATTCAATTATTTTGAATTTAATTTTATATAACTTCAAGTTTTCGTAATTATTACACCTGTCAAGATAAAGACTAACTGAACTAAACTATGATAATCTGACTACCCTTATAAAATTAAAATAAATTGAAAAATAAAATGTGTTAAAGTGAATATGTTAAAATGAACGTTTTAAAGACAATTCATATATTAGCTACAGGCTGATCGTTTCTCACGATTTTATTCATAACCCCGTACTCGACTAACTGAACTAAACTATGATAATCTGACTACCCTTATAAAATTAAAATAAATTGAAAAATAAAATGTGTTAAAGTGAATATGTTAAAATGAACGTGTTAAAGACAATTCATACATCAGCTATAAGCTGATTCGTCTCTCATAATTTTATTCATAACCCCGTACCCGGATGCGTTGCTTATAGGGTTAACGAAGGATCTCAAATGTTCACCTTACAACCTGTACATGATGGCGTGTGCGTTTTACACTGTCCCATTATTTAACGGCACAGTCACATGACAAGATTTCATGCGTACAGATACCGCCGCGTCGTGAATTGTTCCGTCTCTATACCCCTGAATGATCAATATGTGAGATACTACGTACTGAAGCCCACCAGTCAGTAGTTACACCCTTGAATTTCTGCGGCGTAGATGCACCGACGCGAGTCTACGCCACACACGTACGCCACGCAATCCAAAGCGACAACAAACAATTTCCTGCTTTCACACGATGCTGTTCCGCAAGCAGACGTGCTCGAGTCGCTGCGGAATTTTAAAAAGAAATGGCGATGAGTGGGAAGGTGTAGATTAGGAAATACGACAAGTCTGGGATTGACGAAATGGTAGTTTGGACAAGCGATACGTGATGATTTTTTAATTCGTGCGTTAAAAATATAGATACTTTTTTCGAACTAATTATTTTTATTATTGCTTAGTCTTATTAGCGATACTAAGTATGAGACGTAAAAATTTATTCGGTGGAAATGCCGGCGATGCTGAGATCAATCAAAATAATCGCAGCAATAATTCGATAAAAAGTCTGCGACTGACAAAATGGTAGTTTGGTCAAGCGACATATAATGATTTTTTAATTCATGCCTTAATATTGTCGGTACTTGTTTCTGCTAATTATTTTTTAACAATTAGCGGTGCTAAATATGAGGCGTAAAAATTTAATCGGTGGGAATGTCGGCGATGCTGAGATCAGCCAAAATAATCGCAGCAATAATTTGCCAAAAAATGTACGACTGACAAAATGGTAGTTTGGTCAAGCGGCACGTGATGATTTTTTAATTCGTGCGTTAAAAATATAGATACTTTTTTCGAACTAATTATTTTTATTATTGCTTAGTGTTATTAGCGATACTAAGTATGAAACGTAAAAATTTATTTGGTGGAAATGCCGGCAATGTGGAGATCAGCCAAAATAATCGTAGTAATAATTCGTAAAAAGTTTGCGACTGTCAAAATGGTAGTTTGGTCAAGCGATACGTGATGATTTTTTAATTCGTGCGTCAAAAATATAGATACTTTTTTCGAACTAATTATTTTTTAACATTGTTTAGTGTTATTAGCGATACTAAGTATGAGGCGTAAAAAACTATATGGTGGGAATACCGGCGATGCTGAGATCAGCTAAAATAATCGTAGTAATAATTCGCCAAAAAGTCTGCAACTGACAAAATGGTAGTTTGGTTACGCGATATGTAATGATTTTTTAATTCATGCGGAAAAAATATAGATACTTTTTTCTGAACTAATTATTTTTATTATTGCTTAGTGTTATTATCGATACTAAGCATGAAACGTAAAAATTTATTCGATGGAAATGCCGGCGATGTGAGATCAGCTAAAATAATCGTAGTAATAATTCGACAAAAAGTCTGCAACTGACAAAATGGTAGTTTGGTCAAGCGATGCGTGATGATTTTTTAATTCGTGCGTCAAAAATATAGATACTTTTTTCGAACTAATTATTTTTTAACATTCTTTAGTGTTATTAGCGACACTAAGTATGAAGCGTAAAAAACTATATGGTGGGAATACCGGCGATGCTGAGATCAGCTAAAATAATCGTAGTAATAATTCGACAAAAAGTCTGCAACTGACAAAATGGTAGTTTGGTTACGCGATATGTAATGATTTTTTAATTCATGCGGAAAAAATATACATACTTTTTTCTGCTAATTATTTTTTAACATGGCTTAGTGTTATTATCGGTACTAAGTATGAGGCATAAAAATTTATTCGGTGGGAATGCCGGCGATGCTGAAATCAGCCAAAATAATCGCAGCAATAATTCTACAAAAAATCTGTGACTGACAAAATGGTAGTTTGGTCAAGCGACATGTAATGATTTTTTAATTTGTGCGTCAAAAATATAGATACTTTTTTCGAACTAATTATTTTTTAACATGGCTTAGTGTTATTATCGGTACTAAGCACGAGGTATAAAAGATTTATTCGATGGGAAAGCCGGCGATGCTGAGATCAGCTAAAATAATCGTAGTAATAATTCGACAAAAAGTCTGCAACTGACAAAATGGTAGTTTGGTTACGCGATATGTAATGATTTTTTAATTCACCCAAAATAATCGCAGCAATAATTCGATAAAAAGTTTGCGATTGAAAAAATGGTAATTTTATTACACGACACGTGATGATTTTTTAATCGATGGTTTAATATTATAGATACATTTCGTCGAATTATTTTGTAACATTGTTGAGTGTTATTATCGGCACTAAGTTTGATATACTATATAATAACTTATTTGTTGGGAATGCCAGTGATGCTGAGGTCAGCCAAAATAATCGCAGCAGGAATTCAATTTTTAACGGTTGTGGGAGGGAATTCTCAAGGCTGCCAAAACTTACCACAGCAGCTTGAACTACTGATCAAAATATTATTATTCTCAAGAAACCATAAAGCAGGTTACATTATCCGGCAAAATTCCAATCGAACTCAACTTTAGTGGAACGATTTCAAATAAAATCGAACTGATCGAATAAACTCATAATTTTCAACGACACCATGAAACTGGAGCCAGCTTTCGTGTTTGAATTTAAATCACAATTGAAAGATATTTGCAAAATACAATTTCGATAATTTGCTTTAGAATAAAAACCTATATAACTGTAGGAAAATGTTAGCATTTTACAATGCAGTGTTGCTCGTCCCGAATTGCGAAAAAAACGCTAAATATATCCCTGCATTTTTTTCTTTGAATCTGTATTAAATACTGACTTTTACAAACTGTATAATCTGTTTTATTCTTCATCGAAAAAATCTTTGCTTGTTCGAGGTTACGTTCTCTGCATTAATGAGAAACCCAAGGGATTGCAGAAATTAAAAATATACTTCGCAAGTTTTAAGGAAGAAAGTGTACAGTGATTACAAATTCCAAAGTTAGCCGAAGAGCATTAAATTTTGATCTGAAGAAAATTTGTAAAGCAGTGCGCGAAAATGTTAGCCTGTGGCGTTCAGGTTACATATCTTACCTGACATTTAGGAATACCGTTCTGTGTTGTCGCAGTCTCTTCGAAATTATTTTAATTTTACGACGTTGCGAGTTTTGCGTTTTATCCCGCGATTTCGTTTTATTACATCTCGTTGGAGTTCTTCCTTGGGGTTCGGATTAAAAAGGTAATCTTGCTGACAACGCTTCTTAGGGAAGTAATTATACTGTACATATATAAGTATACATATTATATATAATGTATATTATATATATTAGTATTATATATAAATAACATATATTATTGTTATTAATATATGTTACTAATGTATATACACATAATAATTAATATATATTAACCCTTTGCACTCCGCTGTCCCCTTTCAATGGACATTAAAGTTTAGTAGAGGTTACAGGAAATTAACTCATTCCAGTGCAACTTTTTGAAACGTGCATGTTTGCTTGAAAATTTCTCTTGAAATGGCACAAGAAATCAAATTAAAATATAGTAAAATTACTAAGATATATAAAAAAAATATCAGCGGGTTTTGTTACGACGCACAAATCACCGGACCTTCAAAATTTTAATCTTCATAGGCTATAAAACATATAATGTATATTATATATATTAGTATTATATATAAATAACATATATTATTGTTATTAATATATGTTACTAATGTATATACACATAATAATTAATATATATTAACCCTTTGCACTCCGCTGTCCCCTTTCAAGGGACATTAAAGTTTAGTAGAGTGCATGTTTGCTTGAAAATTTCTCTTGAAATGGCACAAGAAATCAAATTAAAATATAGTAAAATTACTAAGATATATAAAAAAAATATCAGCGGGTTTTGTTACGACGCACAAATCACCGGACCTTCAAAATTTTAATCTTCATAGGCTATAAAACATATAATGTATATTATATATATTAGTATTATATATAAATAACATATATTATCGTTATTAATATATGTTACTAATGTATATATACATAATAATTAATATATATTAATAAATGGAGTTAGGCCACTTTCAAAATAAACGGCTCATATATTACAATTAAAATTGTTAGTATTATATACCAGTAGTATAATGTTAATAGCCAAAATTAAATTATTGAACAATGTCCAGAAATCACAAGCATCGGTCATATTTACGTAGTTGACGTTACTGCACGATTGAAAAACAGTGACATTATTACGTAATATATCACAGGACCGTAAGGTCAATTTTCTATGGACACTCGAGGGGTTGAATTGCTCGCAGCGATCTTCATTTACGTAACGCCGGTATCGCGGAAGTACGCATCGGTAAAATGTCGAACCCGATATAGAAGAAATGGCACAGTCCTGGAAAAAGTGCATGACGCTGAAAACATTTTCCGCGTATAACTTATGCCGATAGCATCGGGATCAGTTTGCAACAAGTTTTGTTTCATGGCCGGCCGTGTTTTGCAGAAGACGCGCATTTCCCGAGCTGGAAATAAAGCCGGCAAAGGGCAGAGAGAGAGAGAGGAAAGTAGTCAGTCGACCGACAATTTCAGCGAGCGATTATATTCCACGTCGATGATAGGCGACTTACGTGACACGCGAGAGAACGGTAACAGTCTGATATCTATCGGCCTAATAGATATAATGAAAGAGTTGCGTTTATTTCACGGAGAAAATGTATACGTCCGCGAAATTGCACAACGTCGCGTACAATGTTCAGGTTCGCTGTATAATGATACGTCCACGTCATTGTGCACGCCGTTCTCCCTAACGTCACCTTCCAATTATTTTAAAATATCATTTTTTTTTTAATTCCTACGCGGTTCGTGAGCGATTTTACGTAGACGTGATTGAGCCCAAATTCTTGCGCATTGGCGTGTTTGTTATTTCTTCGGGTTTGTCGGTGTCGCCATATAATAACATGTACACACCATACATTATGTCGTCATTTTTTAGTTATTCTAAAAAATTTTTTTCCAATTATTTCAAAATATCATTTTTTTTTTCATCACTACGCGGTTTGTAAGTAATTTTACGTAGACGTGGTTGAGCACAAATTCTTGCGCATTGGCGTGTTTCTTATTTCTTTGGGTTTGTCGGTTTCGCCATATAATAACATATACACACCATACATTATGGTATCACTTTTTAGTTATTCTGAAATTTTTTTTTCGCCACTACCCTCTTATTAACGAAAATGCGGTTCCTAATTAGCGTTAGATGTTCAGGTTTGCTGTATAATGATACGTCCACGTCATTGTGCACGCCGTTCTCCCTAACGTCACCTTCCAATTATTTTAAAATATCATTTTTTTTTTAATTCCTACGCGGTTCGTGAGCGATTTTACGTAGACGCGGTTGAGCACAAATTCTTGCGCATTGGCGTGTTTCTTATTTCTTCGGGTTTGTCGGTGTCGCCGTATAATAATATATACACACCATACATTATGGTGTCACTTTCCAGTTATTTTGAAATATTTTGTTTTCGCCACTACTCTCTTATTAAAGTCAATGCGGTTCCTAATTAGCGTTAGATGTTCAGGTTCGCTGTATAGTAACACATCCACGTCATTGTGCACGCCGTTCTCCCTAACGTCACCTTCCAATTATTTTAAAATATCTTTTTTTTTTTCATCCCTACGCGGTTCGTGAGCGATTTTACGTAGACGTAGTTGAGCACAAATTCTTGCGCATTGGCGTGTTTGTTATTTCTTCGGGTTTGTCGGTGTCGCCGTATAATAATATATACACACCATACATTATGGTGTCACTTTCCAGTTATTTTGAAATATTTTGTTTTCGCCACTACTCTCTTATTAAAGTCAATGCGGTTCCTAATCAGCGTTAGATGTTCAGGTTCGCTGTATAATGATACGTCCACGTCATTGTGCACACCGTTCTCCCTAACGTCACCTTCCAATTATTTTAAAATATCTTTTTTTTTTCATCCCTACGCGGTTCGTGAGCGATTTTACGTAGACGTAGTTGAGCACAAATTCTTGCGCACTGGCGTGTTTGTTATTTCTTCGGGTTTGTCGGTGTCGCCGTATAATAATATATACACATCATACATTATGGTGTCACTTTCCAGTTATTTTGAAATATTTTGTTTTCGCCACTACTCTCTTATTAAAGTCAATGCGGTTCCTAATTAGCGTTAGATGTTCAGGTTCGCTGTATAATAATACATCCACGTCATTGTGAACGCCGTTCTCCCTAACGTCACCTTCCAATTATTTTAAAATATCATTTTTTTTTTAATTCCTACGCGGTTCGTGAGCGATTTTACGTAGACGTTGTTGATCATAAATTCTTGCGCACTGGCGTGTTTCTTATTTCTCCGGGTTTGTTGCTTTCATCGTATACTAACATGGACACAACATACATTATGCCGTCATCTTTCAATTATTGAAAATAATTCTTTTTTCAATTATTTTAAAATATCATTTTCTTTTATCCTTACGCGGTTCGTGAACGATTTTACAGAGACGTGGTTGAGCACAAATTCTTGCGCATTGGCGTGTTTCTTATTTCTTCGGGTTTGTCGGTGTCGCCGTATAATAATATATACACACCATACATTATGGTGTCACTTTCCAGTTATTTTGAAATATTTTGTTTTCGCCACTACTCTCTTATTAAAGTCAATGCGGTTCCTAATTAGCGTTAGATGTTCAGGTTCGCTGTATAATAATATATCCACGTCATTGTACACGCCGTTCTCCCTAACGTCACCTTCCAATTATTTTAAAATATCATTTTTTTTTAATTCCTACGCGGTTCGTGAGCGATTTTACGTAGACGTGGTTGAGCACAAATTCTTGCGCACTGGCGTGTTTCTTATTTCTTCGGGTTTGTCGGTTTCGTCGTATACTAACATGGACACAACATACATTATGCCGTCATCTTTCAATTATTGAAAATAATTCTTTTTTCAATTATTTTAAAATATCATTTTCTTTTATCCTTACGCGGTTCGTGAACGATTTTACGTAGACGCGGTTGAGCACAAATTCTTGCGCATTGGCGTGTTTGTTATTTCTTCGGGTTTGTCGGTGTCGCCGTATAATAATATATACACACCATACATTATGGTGTCACTTTCCAGTTATTTTGAAATATTTTGTTTTCGCCACTACTCTCTTATTAAAGTCAATGCGGTTCCTAATTAGCGTTAGATGTTCAGGTTCGCTGTATAATAATACATCCACGTCATTGTGCACGCCGTTCTCCCCAACGTCACCTTCCAATTATTTTAAAATATCATTTTTTTTTAATTCCTACGCGGTTCGTGAGCGATTTTAAGTAGACGCGGTTGAGGACACAACATACATTATGCTTGCGCAACGATGGACGTGTTTTCTTATTGGCGTCTTCGGATTTGTCGGTTTCGCCGTATAATAATATATACACACCATACATTATGGTGTCACTTTTCAGTTATTCTGAAATATTTTTTTTCGCCACTACCCTCTTATAAAGTCAATGCGGTTCCTAATCAGCGTTAGATGTTCAGGTTCGCTGTATAATAATACATCCACGTCATTGTGCACGCCGTTCTCCCTAACGTCACCTTCCAATTATTTTAAAATATCATTTTTTTTTTTAATTCCTACGCGGTTCGTGAGCGATTTTACGTAGACGTGGTTGAGCACAAATTCTTGCGCATTGGCGTGTTTGTTATTTCTTCGGGTTTGTCGGTGTCGCCGTATAATAATATATACACACCATACATTATGCCGTCATCTTTCAGTTATTTTGAAATTTTTTTTCGCTACTACCTTCTCATTAAAGCCAACGCGGTTCATAAGCAGCGTTAGATAGACTTCATTAATGATAATAAATTCTTGTGCACTGGTGCCTTTCTTATTTTCCGTCCTCCGTTTTTGTTCGTTTCGCTATATAATAACATACCCGTGCTACACTTTATGCTGTCACCTTTCAGTTATTCTAAAATATTTTTTTCCGCCACTATCTTCTCATTAAAGTTAATGTGGATAGATTTCATTGCCTAAATAACCGCTGCATGATGCCGGGAATATTCCGGAATTCGACCGCGAGGAGTTAACGGACACATATATGCGTCCACCGAAATCTATCGGCGTCGACTATGAGTGCATATATGCGATCGCAATCGTTTTGATTTCTTACCTACTGCAGCCACAATTATCAAAGTACGGGATGAACACAGATGTGTTCTTTATCACATAATTTCCTTGCATTATTTAATTTAGTGTAAATTCAGAATTATTATTAAAACATAGTTTCGCCTTACATAATCAATCAATAGAGTTCACACTAGCGAAAAGTGTTTCGTTACCAGCGAGTGTTTCGGCCGGAAGTCTTCTGCAGTCAAAGGGTTAATCATAAATTTATGCACACCGGTGTCATTCTTATTCTTCCGGTTTCGTCCGTTTCGCTGCATGCTCGCAACGATGATTTTCCTTTTCTTCGCTCTTACGTGCCCCCCGTTTCTGCGGGTCTATTTTCAGCAATGGCGCATACCAGTCAGGCGCAGGCACGAGAAGAATGCTCGCTACAAGACGCATAGACTCGCGCCCACCACTGCGGCACTTAATTACGACGAATGTCTCCCTTCTCGCGAATTAGTCGTGTTGTATCCACTCTTTTATCAGGCACTACAGCGAAATTAGAACACGCCCTATTGCAAGGCTCTTCGTGATATGCAGTCCCGGGTGCCGTTACGTTTCTTTTTTTCTCCTGCGCTGTTGAATATGACCATGATATCCATACGGCTATTCGTTCTGACACTCGGTTTGAATTTCATTAACATGTTGACTGCCAAGCGTATCTCTTGCTATGCGGTTAATCAGCGCGATGCGATAAAATACATCCACGCAGAGTTAATTAAATCGTGCAAAATAAAGGTAACGCAGAATTGTTAGACGTGGTTGAGCACAAATTCTTGCGCATTGGCGTGTTTGTTATTTCTTCTGGTTTGTCGGTGTCGCCGTTTAATATTTTATAATCTCCAGACATTATGGTGTCACTTTCCAGTTATTTTGAAATATTTTGTTTTCGCCACTTGAAGCATCGTTCCAATATCAATTGCTTTTACAAGATTGCAAATGGTTTCATTGCAAATTTTTTGCATTTTTAGTGAAATCTTTTGCGTATTTTGCTATGTTAGAACTGCGATGCGATGAAATACTGCAGAGTATAATTAAATCGTGCAAAATAAAGGTGACGCAGAGTTGTTAGAAACCAAAGTATTGAAGCACCGTTCCAATATCAATCGCTTTTACAAGATTGCAAATAGGCTTCATTGCGAATTTTTTCATTTTTAGTAAAATCTTTTGCGTATTTTGTTGCAGGCGTATTTTTGCTATGTTAGAACCGCGATGCGATTAAATACTGCAGAGTAGAATTAAATCGTGCAAAATAAAGGTAACGCAAAATTGTTAGAAGCCAAAGCATTGAAGCACCGGTCCAATATCAATCGCTTTTACAAGATTGCAAATGGTTTCATTGTAAATTTTTTGCATTTTTAGTAAAATCTTTTGCGTATTTTGCTATGTTAGAAGCGCGATGCGATAAAATACTGCAGAGTATAATTAAATCGTGCAAAATAAAGGTAACGCAGAATTGTTAGAAGCCAAAGTATTGAAGCATCGTTCCAATATCAATTGCATTTACAAGATTGCAAATAGGCTTCATTGCAAATTTTTTGCATTTTTAGTAAAATCTTTTGCGTATTTTGCTATGTTAGAACTGCGATGCGATGAAATAAGAAGAGCTAAGCTTAGAAGCTAGTTAGAAGCTAAAGTACATATTGAAGCACCGATCCAATATCAACCGCTTGTACAAGATTGCAAATAAGCTTCATTGCGAATTTTTTACATTTTTAGTAAAATCTTTTACGTCGGTCACCGGTTTTCAATGTTAAAATCGCGATGCGATGAAATACTGCAGAGTATAATTAAATCGTGCAAAATAAAGGTGACGCAGAGTTGTTAGAAACCAAAGTATTGAAGCACCGATCCAATATCAATTGCTTTTGCAAGATTCCAAATAGGCTTCATTGCGAATTTTTTGCATTTTTAGTAAAATCTTTTGCGTATTTTGCTATGTAAGAACCGCGATGCGATAAAATACTGCAGAGTATAATTAAATCGTGCAAAATAAAGGTAACGCAGATTTGTTAGAAGCCGAAGTACTGAAGCACCGGTCCAATATCAATCGCTTTTACAAGATTGCAAATAGACTTCACTGAAAATTTTTGGCATTTTTAGTAAAATCTTTTGCGTATTTTGCTCAAGCGTATTTTGCTATGTTAGAACGGCGATGCGATGAAATACTGCAAAGTAGAATTAAATCGTGCAAAATAAAGGTAACGCAAAATTGTTAGAAGCCAAAGCATTGAAGCACCGGTCCAATATCAATTGCTTTTACAAGATTGCAAATAGACTTCATTGCGAATTTTTTGCATTTTTAGTAAAATCTTTTGCGTATTTTGCTATGTAAGAACCGCGATGCGATAAAATACTGCAGAGTATAATTAAATCGTGCAAAATAAAGGTAACGCAGAATTGTTAGAAGCCAAAGTATTGAAGCATCGTTCCAATATCAATTGCTTTTACAAGATTGCAAATGGTTTCATTGCAAATTTTTTGCATTTTTAGTAAAATCTTTTGCGTATTTTGCTATGTTAGAACTGCGATGCGATGAAATAAGAAGAGCTAAGCTTAGAAGCTAGTTAGAAGCTAAAGTACATATTGAAGCACCGGTCCAATATCAACCGCTTGTACAAGATTGCAAATAAGCTTCATTGCGAATTTTTTACATTTTTAGTAAAATCTTTTACGTCGGTCACCGGTTTTCAATGTTAAAATCGCGATGCGATGAAATACTGCAGAGTATAATTAAATCGTGCAAAATAAAGGTGACGCAGAGTTGTTAGAAACCAAAGTATTGAAGCACCGATCCAATATCAATTGCTTTTGCAAGATTCCAAATAGGCTTCATTGCGAATTTTTTGCATTTTTAGTAAAATCTTTTGCGTATTTTGCTATGTAAGAACCGCGATGCGATAAAATACTGCAGAGTATAATTAAATCGTGCAAAATAAAGGTAACGCAGATTTGTTAGAAGCCGAAGTACTGAAGCACCGGTCCAATATCAATCGCTTTTACAAGATTGCAAATAGGCTTCATTGAAAATTTTTTGCATTTTTAGTAAAATCTTTTGCGTATTTTGCTCAAGCGTATTTTGCTATGTTAGAACGGCGATGCGATGAAATACTGCAAAGTAGAATTAAATCGTGCAAAATAAAGGTAACGCAGAATTGTTAGAAGCCAAAGTATTGAAGCATCGTTCCAATATCAATTGCTTTTACAAGATTGCAAATGGTTTCATTGCAAATTTTTTGCATTTTTAGTAAAATCTTTTGCGTATTTTGCTATGTTAGAACTGCGATGCGATGAAATAAGAAGAGCTAAGCTTAGAAGCTAGTTAGAAGCTAAAGTACATATTGAAGCACCGGTCCAATATTAACCGCTTGTACAAGATTGCAAATAAGCTTCATTGTGAATTTTTTACATTTTTAGTAAAATCTTTTACGTCGGTCACCGGTTTTCAATGTTAAAATCGCGATGCGATGAAATACTGCAGAGTATAATTAAATCGTGCAAAATAAAGGTGACGCAGAGTTGTTAGAAACCATATTGAAGCACCGATCCAATATCAATTGCTTTTGCAAGATTCCAAATAGGCTTCATTGCGAATTTTTTGCATTTTTAGTAAAATCTTTTGCGTATTTTGCTATGTAAGAACCGCGATGCGATAAAATACTGCAGAGTATAATTAAATCGTGCAAAATAAAGGAACCGCAGAGTTGTTAGAAGCCAAAGTATTGAAGCACCATTCCAATATCAATTGCTTTTACAAGATTGCAAATAGGCTTCATTGCGAATTTTTTGCATTTTTAGTAAAATCTTTTGCGTATTTTGCTCAAGCGTATTTTATTATGTTAGAACGGCGATGCGATGAAATACTGCAGAGTATAATTAAATCGTGCAAAATAAAGGTAACGCAAAGTTGTTAGAAGCCAAAGCATTGAAGCACCGTTCCAATATCAATTGCTTTTACAAGATTGCAAATGGTTTCATTGTAAATTTTTTGCATTTTTAGTAAAATCTTTTGCGTATTTTGCTATGTTAGAACTGCGATGCGATGAAATAAGAAGAGCTAAGCTTAGAAGCTAGTTAGAAGCTAAAGTACATATTGAAGCACCGGTCCAATATCAACCGCTTGTACAAGATTGCAAATAAGCTTCATTGCGAATTTTTTACATTTTTAGTAAAATCTTTTACGTCGGTCACCGGTTTTCAATGTTAAAATCGCGATGCGATGAAATACTGCAGAGTATAATTAAATCGTGCAAAATAAAGGTGACGCAGAGTTGTTAGAAACCAAAGTATTGAAGCACCGATCCAATATCAATTGCTTTTGCAAGATTCCAAATAGGCTTCATTGCGAATTTTTTGCATTTTTAGTAAAATCTTTTGCGTATTTTGCTATGTAAGAACTGCGATGCGATAAAATACTGCAGAGTATAATTAAATCGTGCAAAATAAAGGTAACGCAGATTTGTTAGAAGCCGAAGTACTGAAGCACCGGTCCAATATCAATCGCTTTTACAAGATTGCAAATAGGCTTCATTGAAAATTTTTGGCATTTTTAGTAAAATCTTTTGCGTATTTTGCTCAAGCGTATTTTGCTATGTTAGAACGGCGATGCGATGAAATACTGCAGAGTATAATTAAATCGCGCAAAATAAAGGTAACGCAAAATTGTTAGAAGCCAAAGCATTGGAGCACCGGTCCAATATCAATTGCTTTTACAAGATTGCAAATAGACTTCATTGCGAATTTTTTGCATTTTTAATAAAATCTTTTGCACGCCGTAGCAGTCAATGTGTTAATACGCCAAACGATGTGTATTGCATCGGAAAGTTTTTACGCGCGACAGGTGCCTGCACAATTATTTTTCGGCGACTCGGCCCATAGTTTGCAGCCGGCTGGCTATCAAAAGTTTCATAACTTACGGCACAATGAATGGGAATGCATTTTCATTAGGCGCTGTTTCATTGTTAACCAGTTAAGCGCGTTTGACGTGTATACCCGTCGGACCCAATCGTGTGAAATAAAAAATTAGCATTGACTATCAAAACTCGACATTTCAATGACATACAATAAAAATATTATTTAGTGGCATGTTTCTTTTATATTATCAATCTGGTTTGATACATTATATCAATTTTGTCATCAATATTCAATGCCTTAAACTCGATCGCCTTCATGTTTTTTCGTATTTTCATTTTTCAGTAAAAAAACTTATGATACTGATAAAAACACATAATTATTTTAATAATACCTAAAATACTTCGAATTATACAATTTCTGAAATTTTCACAAAAACTGCTTCATAAATGGCAAAGTACAGATTTCTTAGTGGTCGTTAAAGTGTTAACTGGCCAAGAGGTTCTGCTCGTTTGCATTGTTCGTCGTTCTTTTAGTTTTCATCAAAAAAATCATGTAAAAATCATTTTTACCCCGTTAGAGAGAAATGGATGATGAGAGCGCAACAGGGGTATCGTCACTGCAGTCTGCACTGCGGATTCACGTGCATTTAACTTTCTCCGTGCATGCAAGCGTCTCAAAGTCAGGAGTAGCGCCGCGTCGTACGGTTAAATCGATCGAAATTAAAAGGAAGAGTTACCGGTGCACAAGTTGAAGGATTTTATTGTAATATTCGACATACCTTTAGTGTCTGTAAAGAGCGCAGATGCACGTTGCCTAAATAGCATCGGAAACTTCGAAGTTCTCCGGAACGTGTTTCGCCACGTCATTTATCCAGAAAGTTTAACCCTTAACGATTACCTTTTCAGTGAAGAAAGTGGAAGCTTCATTTAAAGAGAAGTAAGAAACTGCGCATAATTCTTTCTTTTTTTTAATTTATTTTACACATATACTCCATTTCAGCTTAAATAATACGTAAATGTTGGGTTCTGTAATTTACTCTAGTTTGATACCTTTCGGAATCTTTTTGAATGTGTGGTTTTGGTTTATTTAAGAAAGTGGAAACTTTATTTGAAGAGAAGTGAGAAACTGCGCATAATTCTTTCTTTTTTTTAATTTATTTTATACATATACTCCATTTCAGCTTAAATAATACGTAAATGTTGGGTTCTGTAATTTACTCTAGTTTGATACCTTTCGGAATATTTTTGAATGTGTGGTTTTGGTTTATTTAAGAAAGTGGAAACTTTATTTGAAGAGAAGTGAGAAACTGCGCATGACTCTTACTTTTTTTTATTTATTTTGTGCATACACTTAATTTTAGCTTAAATAAGACGTAAATGTTGGGTTCTGTAATTTACTCTAGTTTGATACCTTTCAGAACATTTTTCAATGTGTGGTTTTGGTTTATTTGGACACTTATTGAAGTATTCATACATGTGTCTCTGGTACCTTTTGCTTTTTGCTTCTTCGCATTATATGAAGCTTTTCATTTAACCTATCTTTGGATGCATCAAAATCGGATACGTATTCATATTCACTTAGCTCTAAATACTCCTCATAACATCTTTCTCCCTTCATGTTTTTATCAATAAAAAAATGTTAAAAAATCATAAGTAAAGTTACAAATAACTAACGTCGACAGCAATCTTAATTGTAATCGTGCTAATTACATGACACCCTGAGAAAAATGATAAATGTCTGAATAGTGGTGCCGTTAAGGGTTCATCCATTGTCAACTTGATGTACCAAAAAACGTCAATAGCAATCTTAATTGTAATCGTGCTAATTACGTGACACCCTGAGAAAAATGATAAATGTCTCAATAGTGGTGCCGTAAGGATTTATCCATTGTCAACTTCATGTATCAATGAAAGCATAAAAATATTTACTTACACAGACGTACAAAGATCCTGAGAGCGTTCCTGTATATAGAGTAATAATACTTTGATGGTGAACTTAGATGAGGCTTCGGTGGTCTCTGGTACCTATTAAGCAGTTCCGTATTATGTGCCTTTATCATCCATTCACCAGTTCGATCACATTATGCCGACATGGGTTAGACTTAATAACGTCATGCATATTTTAAGGCACCAACTACCCCTTTAACTCCGAACGACGTGAAGGTTTCGGGCTCCATTATCGAACTGCAGTTTCCGGGCACAATATAACACGGGCCTGAATCCGGTGGTATGAATTTTGACAAATTTCATTCGGACCTCGAACTCCCAGTTCGAACTAGACATCGAGCTGTAATGTAAGGTATAGCCTCGTTATTAATAGTACGCTGGTTTACCCGTGCGCACGGGCAAGGGGTTAATTCTGCTTGCACATTTCAAATAACCGTCCGCTAACGACCAGAATCGATATCAACCGATATCGTGCATTAAGAATACGCATTGTACGACTGCAGGCGTATGACGTACACGCGGATTTTGAAAACAATTTTTACCGAAACCCCTGGGGTTACGAAAACGCGTGCTGTAGGATTGAAGGATCAGCTACGAATTACAATGATATCAAGGGATGTCAAGCGCACATAAGATAAGACTGGGAGTGTATAGTGTGAAATTATTAACAAGGTCAATCTTTATTAGCGGTTGATTAGGACTATCCACGGGGTAGATGACGGCCATCAACCAGGCGCCTGACTAGTTTGAGAATCACTTTTTTCGGAACGATGCAGGCATATGATGTCTAGTCTTTCGGAGACGATATAAACCCATTTCCAGCACACAAAAATTTTAAAAATCGTTGGTTTCGGAACCCCCGTGGCCGCACCATATCATGCATTAAACAAAATGAGCTTTATACCTGCAGGCTTATAACGTCCAATCGCTCGGAAGTTGTATCAACCGACTACAACCGCACAAAAATGGGAAAACCGTTTTTCTCGGAACCCCTGCTGCCGCACTGTGTTATGCATTAAGAAAATGCGCTTTATAACTGCAGGGATATGACGTCCAATCGCTCGGAAGTTGTATCAACCGACTACAACCGCACAAAAATCGGAAAACCTTTTTTTCAGAACCTCCGCTTCCGCATCGTGTTATGCATTAATAAAAAACACGGTGCGACCACAGGCATATAGCGTCCAGTCATTTGGACAAGGTATCAGCCGAATTCAAGCGCACAAAAATCTTGAACATCGTTTGTTTTGAAAGCCCCGCGGCTACACCGAATCATGCATTAATCATGCATTATCAGCCGAATTCAAGCGCACAAAAATCTTGAAAATCGTTTGTTTTGGAACTTCCGCCGCCGCACCGTATTGTACATTAAACAAAATGCGCTTTATAACAGCAGGTATATAACGTCCAATCGATCGGAAATGGTATCAACCGACTACAAGCGCACAAAATGTTGAAAATTGTTTTTTTCGGAACCCCGCACCATATCATGCATTAAACAAAATGCGCTTTATAACTGCAGGCACATAACGTCCAGTCATTTGGACAAGGTATCAACCGAATTCAAGCGCACAAAAATCGGAATGCCTTTTTTTCTGAATCGCGCTGCCCCACCGTGTTATGCATTAATAAAATATACTATGCGACTGCAGGCATATAACGTCCAGTAAATCGGAAATGGTATCAACCGAATTGAAGCGAACAAAAATGTTGAACATCGTTTTTTCCAGAATCCCTGTTACCGCACCGTATTACGCATTAAAAAAATACGCTTTACAATCGCAGGCATATAACACCCAGTCAATCGGAAATGGTACCAACCGAATTGAAGCCCACAAAAATGTTGAAAATCGTTTGTTTCGGAACCCCCACTGCCGCACCGTGTTATGCATTAAACAAAATGCGCTTTATAACATATAATAAACTATATAAGGCATATAATGTCTAATTGTTCGGAAATCGTATCGATCGATTTCAAGCACACAAAAATCGGAAAACCTTGTTTCAGAACCCCCGCTTCCGCACTATGT
Organism: Cryptocheilus praepositus; assembly: GCA_033815515.1. NCBI lineage: Eukaryota > Metazoa > Arthropoda > Insecta > Hymenoptera > Pompilidae > Cryptocheilus > Cryptocheilus praepositus. Next base: position 137,605 of record JAWWQZ010000321.1, on the reverse strand, counting down.
CTAGTCATTTGGTATCAACCGAATGCAAGCTCACAAAAATCGGAATGCCTTTTTTCGGAACCCCCGCTTCCGCACCGTGTTATGCATTAATAAAAAACACGGTGCGACCACAGGCATATAGCGTCCAGTCATTTGGACAAGGTATCAGCCGAATTCAAGCGCACAAAAATCTTGAACATCGTTTGTTTTGAAAGCCCCGCGGCTACACCGAATCATGCATTAATCATGCATTATCAGCCGAATTCAAGCGCACAAAAATCTTGAAAATCGTTTGTTTTGGAAGTTCCGCCGCCGCACCGTATTGTACATTAAACAAAATGCGCTTTATAACAGCAGGTATATAACGTCCAATCGATCGGAAATGGTATCAACCGACTACAAGCGCACAAAATGTTGAAAATTGTTTTTTTCAGAACCCCGTACCATATCATGCATTAAACAAAATGCGCTTTATAACTGCAGGCACATAACGTCCAGTCATTTGGACCAGGTATCAACCGAATTCAAGCGCACAAAAATCGGAATGCCTTTTTTCTGAATCGCGCTGCCCCACCGTGTTATGCATTAATAAAATATACTATGCGACTGCAGGCATATAACGTCCAGTAAATCGGAAATGGTATCAACCGAATTGAAGCGTACAAAAATGTTGAACATCGTTTTTTTCCAGAATCCCTGTTACCGCACCGTATTACGCATTAAAAAAATACGCTTTATAATCGCAGGCATATAACATCCAGTCAATCGGAAATGGTATCAACCGAATTAAAGCCCACAAAAATGTTGAAAATCGTTTGTTTCGGAACCCCCACTGCCGCACCGTGTTATGCATTAAACAAAATGCGCTTTATAACATATAATAAACTATATAAGGCATATAATGTCTAATTGTTCGGAAATCGTATCGATCGATTTCAAGCACACAAAAATCGGAAAACCTTTGTTTTCAGAACCCCCGCTTCCGCACTATGTCTAGTCATTTGGTATCAACCGAATGCAAGCTCACAAAAATCGGAATGCCTTTTTTCGGAACCCCCGCTTCCGCACCGTGTTATGTATTAATAAAATTCACTGTGCGACCACAGGCATATAACATCCAGTCAATCGAAAATGGTATCAACCGAATTGAAGCGCACAAAAATGTTGAAAATCGTTTTTTTCGGAACCCCTGCTTCCGCACCGTGTTATGCATTAATAAAATATACCACGTGACTGCAAGCATATAACATTCAATCAATCGAAAATGGTATCAACCGACTTCAAGCACACAAAAATTGGAAAACCGTTTTTTTCGGAATCCCGCTTTCACACCGTGTTATGCATTAGTAAAATATACTATGCGACCGCAGGCATATAACATCCAGTCAATCGGAAATGGTATCAACCGAATTAAAGCCCACAAAAATGTTGAAAATCGTTCTCCCCGGAACCCGCCCAACCATGTCATGCATTAAGAAAACGCACCGTCCGACCGCAGGCATATAACGTCCAGCCGATCGATCCGCGTTCGAACGTAATACGCAGTAAGTTTCGGCCGGGGAATAAATGCACGCGACGATTGCGAGGTAATTTCCAGGCCGAATATCGCGCGGGCGACAATGGGGCGATGAATTGCACGGTGCCGCGGAAAAGCGGTCAGCGATCGAACGCCGTTGCAACGCTAACTGCGTTGCGCTCGGAGGACAATTGGCGCCAATTGTGCCGTGTCCACGTCGGCTCGCTGCGAGCGAATGAAAATCGAGCGAGCTTTCACAGAGTTTCGAGCGTTGAATAATGAAAAAGCCGCCGCCGAGGAGCGAGGAGCGTAACGAGGCGAGAGAACAAGCACGCATACGCATGTAGAACGTCAAGCCTGCCCATTACGATCGACCCCACGATGTATTATACACTGAATGATCTAACTTTATTGGGACATTGTCAGGCAAAGCCGAAGATCGTCACGGGACCAGTTTCCTAACGACAGGTGCTGAGGGACAAGCTGATTAGGGGGTGACTTTGTGTTTACAGGGGGAAGTTAGTTTGATATGTTGATAGCTGCGTATTTCATCCCCGAGCTTTTGCGTGATAGGATCAGGAGGCGTGCGTAATTTCACGGTGGAGTCGAAGTTGTTGGAGTTTATGGGAAGGAAAGGGTTTTGATTGTTAGTATGCGTTGGATAATAATGTGGCATTTTACTGGTGCAGACGTTTAAATGCATTATATTTGAATGTAGGAAGGCTACTACAGCTTTGGTTTCGTGGAGTCGAAGTTTACATGAAAGAAAAGCTTTTGAATGTTAGTATGTGTTGGGTAATAATGTGTCATTTTACTGGTGCAGACGTTTAAATGCATTATGTTTGAATGTAGGAAGACTACTACAGCTTTGGTTTGGCGAAGTCGAAGTTATCGAAGTTTATACGAAAGAAATGGTGTCGAATTTTATTATATATTGGGTGGTAATAATATGCCCTTTACTGGTGCAGACGTTTAAATGCATTATATTTGAATGTAGGAAGGCTACTATAGCTTTGGTATGGTGGAGTCGAAGTTAATGAAGTTTATGAAAGAAAAGCTTTTGAATCTTAGTATGTGTTGGATGGTAATAATGTGTCATTTTACAGGTACAGACGTTTAAATGAATAATATTTGATACAAGTTTCTGAATGTTACAAGGCTATTGCAGCTTTGGTTTGGTGGAGGCGAAGTTATCGAAGTTTATGTGAAAGAAAAGCCTTTGAATCTTAGTATGTGTTAGATGATAATAATGTGTCATTTTACTGGTGCAGAGGTTTAAATGAATAATATTTGATACAAGCTTTTGAATGGGGTAAGGCTACTACGGCTTTGGCTTGGTGGAGTCGAAGTTTATATGAAGGAAAAGCTTTTGAATGTTAGTTTGCGTTGGGTGGTAATAATGTGTCATTTTACTGGTACAGACGTTGAAATGCATTATGTTTGAATGTTGTAAAGCTACTACAGCTTTGGTTTCGTGAAGTCGAAGTTTATATGAAGGAAAAGTTTTCGAATGTTAGTATGTGTTGGGTGGTAATAATGTGTCATTTTACAGGTACAGACGTTTAAATGAATAATATTTGATACAAGTTTCTGAATGTTACAAGGCTACTACAGCTTTGGTTTCGTGAAGTCGAAGTTTATATGAAGGAAAAGCTTTTGAATGTTAGTTTGTATTGGGTGGTAATAATGTGTAATTTTACTGGTGCAGTCGTTGAAATGCATTATGTTTGAATGTTAGAAGGCTACTACAGCTTTGGTTTGATGGAGTCGAAGTTATTGGAGTTTATACGAAAGAAAAGCTTTTGGCTCTTATTATATATTGGCTGATAATAATGTATCACTTTACTGGTGCAGATGTTTAAATGAATAATATTTGATACAAGCTTTTGAATGTTGTAAGGCTATTACAGCTTTGGTTTCGTGGAGTCGAAGTTTATATGAAGGAAAAGCTTTGAATGTTAGTATGTGTTGATGGTAATAATGTGTCATTTTACCGGTACAGACGTTTAAATGAATAATATTTGATACAAGTTTCTGAATGTTTCAAGGCTATTGCAGCTTTGGTTTGGTGAAGTCGAAGTTATCGGAGTTTATGTGAAAGAAAAGTTTTTGAATGTTAGTATGTGTTAGGTGGTAATAATGTGTCATTTTACTGGTGCAGATGTTTAAGTACATTATGTTTGAATGTAGTAAGGCTACTACAGCTTTGGTATGGTGGAGTCGAAGTTATTGAAGTTGATGTAAAAGAAAAGCCTTTGAATCTTAGTATGTGTTGGATGATAATAATGTGTCATTTTACAGGTACAGACGTTTAAATGAATAATATTTGATAGAAGTTTCTGAATGTTACAAGGCTACTACAGCTTTGGTTTTGTGGAGTCGAAGTTTATATGAGGGAAAAGCTTTTGAATGTTAGTTTGCATTGGGTGGTAATAATGTGTAATTTTACTGGTGCAGTCGTTGAAATGCATTATGTTTGAATGTTAGAAGGCTACTACAGCTTTGGTTTGATGGAGTCGAAGTTATTGGAGTTTATACGAAAGAAAAGCTTTTGGCTCATATTATATATTGGCTGATAATAATGTATCACTTTACTGGTGCAGATGTTTAAATGAATAATATTTGATACAAGCTTTTGAATGTTGTAAGGCTACTACAGCTTTAGTTTCGTGGAGTCGAAGTTTATATGAAGGAAAAGCTTTTGAATGTTAGTATGCGTTGGGTGATAATAATGTGTCATTTAACTGGTGCAGACGTTGAAATGCATTATGTTTGAATGTTGTAAAGCTACTACAGCTTTCGTTTCGTGGAGTCGAAGTTTATATGAAGGAAAAGCTTTTGAATGTTAGTATGTGTTGGATGGTAATAATGTGTCATTTTACCGGTACAGACGTTTAAATGAATAATATTTGATACAAGTTTCTGAATGTTACAAGGCTATTGCAGCTTTGGTTTGGTGAAGTCGAAGTTATCGGAGTTTATGTGAAAGAAAAGTTTTTGAATGTTAGTATGTGTTAGGTGGTAATAATGTGTCATTTTACTGGTGCAGATGTTTAAGTACATTATGTTTGAATGTAGGAAGGCTACTACAGCTTTGGTATGGTGGAGTCGAAGTTATTGAAGTTGATGTAAAAGAAAAGCCTTTGAATCTTAGTATGTGTTGGATGATAATAAGGTGTCATTTTACAGGTACAGACGTTTAAATGAATAATATTTGATAGAAGTTTCTGAATGTTACAAGGCTACTACAGCTTTGGTTTTGTGGAGTCGAAGTTTATATGAGGGAAAAGCTTTTGAATGTTAGTTTGCATTGGGTGGTAATAATGTGTAATTTTACTGGTGCAGTCGTTGAAATGCATTATGTTTGAATGTTAGAAGGCTACTACAGCTTTGGTTTGATGGAGTCGAAGTTATTGGAGTTTATACGAAAGAAAAGCTTTTGGCTCATATTATATATTGGCTGATAATAATGTATCACTTTACTGGTGCAGATGTTTAAATGAATAATATTTGATACAAGCTTTTGAATGTTGTAAGGCTACTACAGCTTTAGTTTCGTGGAGTCGAAGTTTATATGAAGGAAAAGCTTTTGAATGTTAGTATGCGTTGGGTGATAATAATGTGTCATTTAACTGGTGCAGACGTTGAAATGCATTATGTTTGAATGTTGTAAAGCTACTACAGCTTTCGTTTCGTGGAGTCGAAGTTTATATGAAGGAAAAGCTTTTGAATGTTAGTATGTGTTGGATGGTAATAATGTGTCATTTTACCGGTACAGACGTTTAAATGAATAATATTTGATACAAGTTTCTGAATGTTACAAGGCTATTGCAGCTTTGGTTTGGTGAAGTCGAAGTTATCGGAGTTTATGTGAAAGAAAAGCTTTTGAATGTTAGTATGTGTTAGGTGGTAATAATGTGTCATTTTACTGGTGCAGATGTTTAAGTACATTATGTTTGAATGTAGGAAGGCTACTACAGCTTTGGTATGGTGGAGTCGAAGTTATTGAAGTTTATGTAAAAGAAAAGCCTTTGAATCTTAGTATGTGTTGGATGATAATAAGGTGTCATTTTACAGGTACAGACGTTTAAATGAATAATATTTGATAGAAGTTTCTGAATGTTACAAGGCTACTACAGCTTTGGTTTTGTGGAGTCGAAGTTTATATGAAGGAAAAGCTTTTGAATGTTAGTATGTGTTGTGTGGTAATAATGTGTAATTTTACTGGTGCAGACGTTGAAATGCATTATGTTTGAATATGTAAAGCTACTACAGCTTTGGTTTGGTGGAGTCGAAGTTTATATGAAGGAAAAGCTTTTGAATGTTAGTATGTGTTGGATGGTAATAATGTGTCATTTTACTGGTGCAAAGGTTTAAATGCATAATATTTGAATGTTGTAAAGCTACTACAGCTTTGGTTTCGTGGAGTCGAAGTTTATATGAAAGAAAAGCTTTTCAATGTTAGTATGGGTTGGGTGGTAGTAATGTGTCATTTTACTGGTGCAGACGTTTAAATGCATTATGTTTGAATGTTAGAAGGCTACTACACCTTTGGTTTGGTGGAGTCGAAGTTATCGAAGTTTATATGAAAGAAATGCTTTTGAATCTTAGTATGTATTGAACTTTTAATGCGCACTGTTCAAACTAGATATGCGCTATGTAGGGTGTATTGAAAATTGCGGCTGTATCAGCAGGAAATGGACATGGTAATAATGTGTTATTTTTATACCAGCTTCCGAATGTTACACATTCTGTATTTGCAGACTTCTAAACAGGTAGCTGCAGTAGCCTTTTACATTTCAAGTTTTTACGGTCAGAATGTTAAAAATTGCTGCCACGCCTTATCTTAGCTACATCCCGACGTTTCGCAGATTTCCAGCCTTTTTGTTGAGGTTTTACTACAGTATGTAAAACTGTCGTTTACCTACGCTTACCACCCAAAACATCGAATAAAAAAGATAACCAACGTTAAGATACACCATACAGATAACAAAAGATAACCAAATTACCACCTACAACATAATACAGAGTTGGCTTTCGTTGTCCTTTTCAAAAACGGCACATTATTTCCTTCCAATTTTACGCTTATAACCTGTCTTTAAAATCGCTCACTTATTCTTATTCCAGCATAACTCATAACGCCGCCTAATTGTTGGCCAGTGAAGTGATGTGTCCATCGCAGTGTCCGTTAAGTGCCAAGAAAATTATACTCAGTCGGCGTCTGGCAATAACGTTTATTGACAACACGACCCCGATGGAATGACTGACGCGAAAATATGCTTCGCGAACGCATAAAGATGCACTGTCGATTATGGCCTGCGACGATTAGCTGTCGCCGCGTAATGTGCAGCGCATGCAAAGTTCGGAGAAACGCATAATTGCGAGTGTAACGCGAAACAGTCCCGGAAGGCTGTTGTTATTACATCCAGACGCGGCATAGTAATTGCGGGAGCGGCCTACTTAAGACATGTGCGTCGACTTGGCTGAAAAAGGCTCGATTAAATCGTTCATCTGAATAATTGAACATCGACGCGACAGACGTCCGTATCGCTGCAGGGGGTGTGTTTGTCGCAATAGCCAACAAAACTTTTAATGCGCACTCCTTTCGCTCATTTCAAGTTGAAACTAGAGTGATGCGCTGTATGTAGGGTCTATTGAAAATTGCGGCTGTACTCAGCAGGAGACGGACGGACGTGTTTTTCGTTAGTGTTAGATTTTTATGTAGGAATTTAATGCGTGAAACTAGATAGTATAATATTTATAAGCAATAACAACACATCAAGTTATTTATTTTATCCTTTGTAAAATTCAATTTGGCTATAATGGACGACGATATATCAACTGGCAGCGATTTTGATTCAGAAGAAGAATATTTTTTGAATACTAAATAAAGTATAATTTTTGTAAGAAATTTTATTTGTAGTATTTTTTCAAGTTTTTTACGTTTGCATATTTATGTTTGTGGCCACAAAAAATTGCTAATTCAAAAACCTGCATGTTATAACATATTTAAAGTAGGACGAGTATACCTGTCCCTGGCAGCGAATGGGTTAAACAAAAGTACAGGATAGTTGGAAATAACCTGCGTAGCTAGTAAATGTTGAAACGCGTAATCCCTTTCGTTCGGTTTCGGCTTCGGATCGGTACTGAAAAACTGACTGACGCATGGGTCGTCATAGAGAGCCAACGCTAGAAAAGAAAAACAGAAACAAAACCAACGAAACAACGCACGGTAAACATTTGTAAGGTCGATTCGCATCGTTGATTCCAACAGTTAGATTTCAATTTCGCGATCGATCAAGATCGACTGCAACGCGTGGCAAAAGGTGATCGCAGTAAGCGGGACAATTTGGTGCGCGATATTCTTAGTAATAGGGGATGAACGTCGACGTATGGAACCCTATGACGCGTCTGAATGCTATCGGCACTTCGACTTCCGGTTTTACGGTCGGAAGGAATGATTTTTACGCTTTAATGCGCAAACTAGATCGGTATAATATTTATAAGCATAAAACACATCAAGATCTTCGTCTCATTTTCTAATCTAGTTCGTTTATGCCTTTAGCAGTGGATTAACGTCTTATCGTGAACTCAATACCAAGCAACCAAAACGCTAACAGGATTCGAGATATTTTTCGATAGCTTGGAATTTTTCGATTGATTATGTAAGGCATAACTGAGTTATAATCGCAATTTTTCATTTTAGTGTGTTAACACGTTGACTAGAAAAAGTATTTTGACTATGTTTTTTCGTTAGTGTTAGATTTTTATGTAGGAATTTAATGCGTGAAACTAGATAGTATAATATTTATAAGCAATAACAACACATCAAGACACTTTCGTCTCATTTTCTAATCTTTCGTTTTGCCTTTATGCCGTTTCGTCTTTACGTCTTATCGTTAACTCAATACCAAGCAACCAAAATAACACGATTCAACGAACTTTTAATGCGGTCACCGGTATTCCTTTCGCAGTCATGTTCAAGTTGAAACTAAATGCGTATTATTAGGGTCTATTGTTAAATCGCGATGCGATGTACAGAATATAATTAAATCGTGCAAAATAAGGTAATGCGCAGGTTGTTGGACGGACGTGTTTTTTGTTAGTGTTAGATTTTTATGTAGGAATTTAATGCGTGAAACTAGATAGTATAATATTTATAAGCAATAACAACACATCAAGACACTTTCGTCTCATTTTCTAATCTTTCGTTTTGCCTTTACGCCGTTTCGCTTTTACGTCTTATCGTCAACTTAATACCAAGCAACCAAAATAACACGATTCAACGAACTTTTAATGCGCACTCCTTTCGTTCATTTCAAGTTGAAACTAGAGTGATGCGCTGTATGTAGGGTCTATTGAAAATTGCGGCTGTACTCAAACGTATTGCAAGTATTGAAGCACTATATTAATATCAAATGCAATAACAACACATCAAGATTGCAAATCTTTTGCGCCGGTCACCGGTTTTCCACCGTGGCAGTCCACGTGTTAACATATTGACTGCAAAGCGTATTTTGCTATGTTAAAATCGCGATGCGATGAAATACTGCAGAGTATAATTAAATCGTGCAAAATAAGGGTAAGGCAGAGTTGTTGGATGCCAAAGTATTAAAGCACTATTTTAATATCAAATGCTTCACAAGATTGCAAATAGGCTTCATTGCGAATTTGCTGCATTCTTAGTAAAACCTTTGAAATCTTAGTTTCTTGCATTATTATCTTGCATATATTTATCTTGCTTAGTAAAATTTTTTAAATGACCACCGTGGTAGTCAATGTGTTAAGGATAGTATGCAGTGTGCGACGCGTTTGTAAGTTTACACAGAAGCGTTTTGCACGTATCCCACGTATCTGCCCTTAGCTTCGATCGTTCGCGAAACTTTGAAACGCGCGTAAATAACGTATGCTGTTCGCGTGTTAGTTGAATTTTAATCACGGCGCTTGAGATTGCGCGCAGAGCACTTCACGGGCGGTGATTAGGCTCGCTGTGGAATATTGTGAACGAAGATTGGTGCCCTCAACATCGGCCTGCACTCTTTTCGCTCTCCAGGGAAAGTGATCCCGGCGGACAGTCATTACAGTGAGCTGACATGACCGGCTATGAGGCGATATTTTGTAATGCGACGTTGATGGTCCGCTGGGAGTGAGGACTCTGCGGAGAGAGAAATATTTACCTCGTGCGTCGTTATTGCTTTCCATACCCTCGTATACTTGGACGTGGCTACGTGAGTGATACTCAGAACTTCCAACAGGGCGGTCAGAGGGAAATGTTATGAACGGCGAAAACATGTGTCGGTTGTTTTAACCCGTTGACTGCCACGGTGGTCACCAGTGACCCGCGCAAAAGATTATACTAAAAATACAAAAAGTTCGCAATAAAGCCTATTTGCAATCTTGTAAAAGCAATTGATATTGGAACGATGCTTCAATAGTTTGGCTTCTGACAACTTTGCATTACCTTGATTTTACACGATTTAATTATACTCTGCAGTATTTTATCGCATCGCAGTTCTAACATAGCAAAATACGCAAAAGATTTTACTAACAATCCAAAAAATTTGCAATGAAGCCTATTTGCAATCTTGTAAAAGCAATTGATATTGGAACGGTGCTTCAATACTTTGGCTTCTAAGAACTCTGCGTTACCTTAATTTCATTTCACTATAAATGCAAAAAAATTTGCTATGAAGCCTATTTGCAATCTTGTAAAAGCAATTGATATTGGAACAGTGCTTCAGTACTTTGGCTTCTAAGAACTCTGCGTTACCTTAATTTAATTTCACTATAAATGCAAAAAAATTTGCTATGAAGCCTATTGCAATCTTGCAAAAGTAATTGATATTGAAACGGTGCTTCAATACTTTGACTTCTAACAACTCTGCGTTACCTTAATTTCAGTTTACTAGAAATGCAAAAAAATTTGCTATGAAGCCTATTTGCAATCTTGTAAAAGCAATTGATATCGGAACGGTGCTTCAATACTTTGGCGTCTAACAACCCTGCGTTACCTTCATTTTATTTTACTATAAATGCAAAAAAATTTGTAATGAAGCCTATTTGCAATCTTGTAAAAGCAATTGATATTGGAACGGTGCTTCAATACTTTGACTTCTAACAACTCTGCGTTACCTTAATTTCATTTTACTATAAATGCAAAAAAATTTGCAATGAAGCCTATTTGCAATCTTGTAAAAACAATTGATATTGGAACAGCGCTTCAATACTTTGGCGTCTAACAACCCTGCGATACCTTCATTTCACTTTACTATAAATGCAAAAAAATTTGCAATGAAGCCTATTTGCAATCTTGTAAAAGCAGTTGATATTGGAACGGTGCTTCAATACTTTGACTTCTAACAACTTTGCGTTACCTTAATTTCATTTTACTATAAATGCAAAAAAATTTGCTATGAAGCCTATTGCAATCTTGTAAAAGCAATTGATATTGAAACGGTGCTTCGATACTTTGGTTTCCAACGTTACCTTTATTTTGCACGATTTAATTATATTGTGCAGTATTTCATCGCATCGTGGTTCTAACTTAGCAAAATACGCTTGGCAGTCAACGTGTTAATATTTTTGACACGGCAGAGGGCATGGGTAAAAATTGAGTATGAAATTGTATGCAATTCTTTACATAAGTAGATTCGTGCGTCGTTATTGCTTTCCATACCCTCGTATATTTGTACGTAGCTACGTGAGTGATACTCAGAACTTTCAACAAGGTGGTCAGAGCGAAATGCTGTGAACGGCGAAAACATCTGTCTGTTGTTTTAATGTTTTTGGCATGGGCAGAGGGAATGAATGAAAATTTAATATGAAATTGTATGCAATTCTTTATATAAGTCGATTCGTGTGTCGTTCCTTTAAAAAATGTCCGATTGTTTCATCATTTTTCACTGATATAGAAGGCTCGGATGAACGTAGATTATGAAAATGTTTGCGTTTCTTACGATAATTTAATTCGTGCGTTATTGTTGCGCTGAAAATTGTGGCAGTTTGCATTTTTTTAAATAACCAAGCACGTGTGCGGTTATTGCCTTCCGTACCTCCGTATATTTTTACGGGGATACGTGAGTGACACTGAGAACTTGCAACAGGGTGGTCAGCAGAAAATGCTATGAACGGCGAGAAAGTGTGTCGGTTTTTTTATCATTCTTGGCACGTGCAGGTGATTTAGATGAAGATTAATTATGAAGGTTTTTGCATATTTTTAGATAGGTCATGTGTCGTTATCGATTTTGAAAATGTGTCGGGTGTTTTATACATATTTTTGCTTGTACAGAGGATTTAGATCGAGATTGATTATGAAATAGTTTGCATTCTCTTATATAAATTTATTCGCGTGTAGTTATCGCGTTCCACATATTCGCACAGGCCTACGCGAGTACGTGGGTGGTTCTCGAAACTTGCAACAAAGTGGCTAACGGAAAATATTATGAACGGCTAAAAAATGTGTCAGTTCTTTTATCACTCTTAGATCAATTAATTTATTTCAATTTCGAAGCATGCTTCATATATTCACCTGTGTTCTAATTGCTATTGTGAACAGAGTAAGAATTTCAGTTTTTGCAAGCTTGCGCATTGCGCTAATGCTAATGACATAGACGTTATTACGAAGTATCAGTGCTTTTTTCGCTCAATAAAGCTACGCTGAAAGGAGAAAGAGACGCAAGCGGACAATTGACGAAAGCTGATACGCGAGTATTTTTCTGCTGTTCCGTCAAGCCGCTTAGCGATTTGTACCGGTTTCATATCTGGACGGAAGGGCACATGTGACCTTAATACTGGCAGCGATACGTCCTATTCGCGGAATTAAGGGGTAACATCTACCTTAAATTTAAAAAAAAACGAAAACAATTTTTTGTCTTATATGATAGTTTTGAGCTTTAAAAATAAGGTGCAATTTGTCTTATAGGCAAAAATATTTTTTAAAGTGATTTTACAGCTTATTTTATAAAGCAAGTCGTGATGCCTCGGAGCGGTTCAAAGTACATGGTACCGATTCTAAAGGTTCTGAAGGGATATGTGCCCATAATTATGAAAGTGGTCTAAGTCATATATTTCTTGTTTCGAGATATTTAATGAATTGCATTTGAATAAATTAAAAAATATTTTTACATTATGCGACATTTTAATTTATAATTTTATTAGTCTTAATTAATGGAAATTTACTATGAATATGAAATTTTGTGTGAATTTTATACGATAATATTATTTTTAAAGATTGAATTGACTTAGACCATTTTCAAAATTAACTGAATGTCCTATAAATGACTTAAAGCAATAAAGAACTTTGAGTTTTATTTGAAACAATAATTTGATTGAAATAATTCGTGAACATTTATTACATTTATTAATTATTTTTAAACAGTAATCCATTTTTATCATTATTTCGAGTATTTAAGATTCTTAAAATGTTCCTGAAAAACTGGAGGGATGTACGGTAGTAAACTCATAATATCTTTATGTTTTTCTTCCGATACTGGTCTAATGGTGGTGTATAATGGAAGTAATTTAATATTTCCGTATATTTTTGGTCTTCCTTTTTTTAGGTGAAAGATCCAAAACGTGAAATTTAGAATCATCTAAAGATGTTTTATAGAACATTTTATAAGGTTCATTTTTCAAGAATCTCATCCATTGAATTTGTAGCCAAGAGACAGATTCACCCGCGGTATTTTTTACTCTTCTTGTTATTGATTCTTCTAGTGATTTCGTTAAAAATGAAGTTGTCGTTATTATTAAAATTTGATTGTCATTTATTTTATTATGTAGTTCAGAAACGCGTCAAAGAAGGCCACGTGCCATTTTCAAGTTGTTTATATAATTTATTTAAATTTTTGACTTAGACCACTTTCATAATTAAAACTAAATGAATTCCATATAATGTTGAAATTACAACCACTATCTAATGGTTCATTTTTGACAATTTCGTAAAAATTACATTGAATAAATTTAGTTAAAAATAATGTGGTATGAAATAACTGATAAACTCATTTTTTTTAAATTTTGACTTAGACCACTTTCATAATTATGGGCACATATAATACCAACCGAAATCCAGATTCCATCGAAAAAATGCGAAACGAAATTTTGGCAACTCTTTACCATAAACTTTCGACAGATGAAGATCCGCAACACGAGAATTGCTCAGCATCGGCATGAATATTGCGTCTTCTATTTTTAACGATCGATTTGAAAGCATAATGGCAATGATGCAGGTGTTATAATTGACTATGGGTCGTAATTGTTACAATTTCTGCGTCGAAGCTGACGCACGCCGCATCAAGTTTTCCAGGAAAGAGAAAGAGGAAGAAAATATTAATGTAGAAGGACACCTATATGGTGCAGGCATTGCAGAATAGTCGTAAATATGGCAAAACTAGTAAAATAATATGAAATAATGTTATTCAAAACTTTAAATGCGTTTTTCTCGAAACTACGTTTTTCAAATTGGCTTGCAGCATAACTTAAACAAATTTTTTCCGATTCACTTGAAATTTTTACTGTAGCTGCTAAACTAGATTCTCCAGAGAAGTACACATGATTTTTAAGATCGGTTAAAAACTTTCGTTATTATAAATATTTTTCCGATGAATTCTTTGATGGAAATTAGAACTTTTCTCCACATGCTCGCCATTTCTACAAAAATCAATATTTTACCATATACTTGTGTACTTCTCTAGCAAATTTAATGTAGATTACGAAAAAATTTTGCTTTTTGTGCTTAGTGAAAGTGTACGGCACTTATGCTGCAAGCCGCGGAAGCCATATCCAAAAATGCACTTCTACTTCGAGAGCTCCAGCGCCGCCATTTTGAAGCAAAAACATAAGATATTTTTTTTTATACATTAAAGTATACACATTAAACGCCTTTAAACCAAATTTCGATACGTTATATCATGTAATTAAAAAAAAATCCTAAATTTACTCTATATTTTTAGGCGTTAACCCATTTGCATCATTTGGCGGAATAACCCGCAAACAAGAACTGACCATTATCACCGGGATCGGATAAATTCGCACAAAATAATTTTTGTTTTCAGCTTATCAGCAATCGTTAAAGAGTCTGTACGATAAACAAACGATAAAGAATTTTGTATAAAATATTATTTTTCTTACTTTTCTGGTTATAAGTTCAAAATAATAAAATAATAAAAAAAATAATAGATAATAAAATTTAACAAAACTAGGTTACCATAATGAATTACAGTTCGGATTCGGATTCAAGCATAGAAATGCAAATATCCCATAAGCGTAAACGTGCCATAGCTCTAATAGATAGTAGTGAAAATGACCAGCCCGATAATATTGAAACTGGAGATTTCTTATGGGAAAAACGAAATTGTATGCCAACATTACATGATTTTACTGCCGTAAGTGGTGTAACCTGCTAAAAAATGTAAGTTTTCGAATTATTTTTCAACGTGGAACTAGTCCAAAAAATAGTTCTGGAAACAAACAAATTTGGATCTAAGGACAGAAATTTGCGCATGCTGGTATCAGTAACGTTTAGCTGCGCATGTCGGATTTTTGAGTAAGATTGCGGATTTAGGGCGATGATGCAAATGAGTTAAACGTCTTTAAACCAAATTTCGATATGTTATTGGGTTGTTCGGAAAGTCATTTCGTTTTTTTGGGGGAACATGAAAGACAGTTTTCGTATAATGAATAAATATTTTATTAAATTATATATTGGCCATTCTGGTCCAACACCTTTTGCCATCTTTCTGGCAGTAACATAATTCCCTCTCTCAAAAAAGTTTTGGTCCTTGCTGGCAAAAAACTGGTTCAGGTGGTTTTTGACGTCTTCATTTGAGGTAAAGGTTTTGCCATCCAAAAAATTTTGCGGCCGGAACAAATAGTAGTCGGAAGGCGCCAGATCTGGAGAATATGGTGGATGTTGCAGTACGTCCCATTCATATAAAAGTTTTTGGCGATGACCAAACTTGTGTGAGGTCTCGCATTATCCTGGTGGAACACTACACCCTTCCTGTTGATTAATTCGGGCCTCTTCTCTTTAAGTGAATCATTCAATTTGTCCAGCTGATGACAATAGACTTCTGAATTAATCGTTGTATTGTCCGGCAAAAGCTTAAAAAAAACGATTCCTTTGACATCCCACCAAACGGAAAGCATCACCTTTTTTTGGTGAATGTTGGCTTTTGACACGCTTTGAGCCGGTATCTTTTCTGCTCCATGACCTCTTGCGTTTAACATTGTTGTATACAACCCATTTTTCGTCCCCAGTAATAATCCGCTTCAAAAATGAATCATTTTCTTGACGTTTGAGGAGCGAATCACACGCGTCAACGCGACGACACAAATTTCGCTCCGTAAGGACATGGGGCACCCACACATCGAGCTTCGAGGTTAAGCCCAAGCCTTTCAAATGGCCATAAACAGTCGAATTCGACAAATTTAATCGCTCACCAATCTCTCGTGTGGCTATTCGCCGATTTGCATCAACTAATGCCTTTATCGCATCTTTGTCAGCTTCGACCGGCCTTTCAGACCGTGGTGCATCTTTGACATCAAAATTGCCGGATCGAAATTTTGCAAACCAGTTCTGGCACTGGCGTACTGTTAACACGCCTTCTCCATACATCCGTCAATTTTTTCTCGCTTGGACAGCATTTTTACCTTTTCTGAAGTAAAAAAGTAAAATATGACGAAAATGCTGCTTATTGCTCTCCATATTTAAAAGGGCACAAACCAAAAACTACTGTGTAGAATTAATAGAACTTTTTCACACACAAGCCTTGCAATATCAGAAGACATATAATGGTTATATCAAAAAACGTAATTAAGTCCTCTGACGGGAAAAAACGAAATTACTTTCCGAACAACCCAATATATCACGCAATTAAAAAAAATTCCTAAATTTACCCTATGTTTTTAAGCGTTAAGCTAGATGTTAACCCTCAAAAAGGAAAAACAAGCGACAGCAGTTGGATGTAGCTCGCGGAATGTCAGTTGAAAGTTATACTCTTTTCTAGTCCACCCTCTATTCTCTTATCTGCCGCCGCCTTCCGTTGCGGCGATCTTCTGCGCTTCCTTCCGGTTTTTGCGTCCTTTTATCTAGCAATTTTTCTGCCGCCCGGTATGAAACTCCTCTCGATGCGCGCTTCTCATCCGCGCTTCCAGGCCTCGCCGACAAACAGCGTACACTCGTTTCGTGCCGTGTCAATAGTGATTCTGAGATACCCCGCGGCAACATGCAACTTTATACGAGCCGACTGCACTCTCTTCCCATCATTCTTCCCGGCCCTCTGTGCTTCCCTTCCATTACCGTAATTATCCGCTTTTTCGTATGCAACGCTCTAACCGCGCGGGCGTACCATTTTCGCTGTCGATTAGAATAAATTGCGCGCGGATCGATCTCCGATAGACGGAAGTACGTTTGCGCGAGAAATGCTCCGTCTTATTGCGAGCGACGAATCAGGCGAGCGTTATAGAACGGTTTATGAAAACGTCTTACATTAACTGTCCCTCTGCCGCGCTTCAAACGTCTAAGCGTTTTCTCGTTTCAACCCCTTGACATACTAATTAAATGGAACTGCATGCAGCTGAAAAATACTATTTAATTTCGCGAAGTGAACAGTTACGGGAAAGCTGGGAAAGAGTACATTTTGTTTTGAAATTTGGATTTTTATTAATACGTTGACTGCGGTGTGTATTTTACTAGATTAAAACTGCAACGTGATGAAGTACTGTAGAATATGATTGAATTGTGCAAAATGAAAATAATGCGAAGGTATCGGAAACCTTTTGAATCAAAACTTTCGAATTTTTCGTGAAACCAAAGAACTGAACCACTGTTTAATATTAATTGCATTTACAAAATTATAAATGCTATTAATTGGGTACTTTTTAAATTTTTCGTGAAACCAAAGAACTGAACTACTGTTTAATATTAATTGCATTTACCAAATTATAAATGCTACCAATTCGGTACTTTTTGAATTTTTCGTGAAACCAAAGAACTGAACCACTGTTTAATATTAATTGCATTTACCAAATTATAAATGCTACCGATTCGGCATTTTTTGGATTTTTCATGAGACCAAAGAATTGAATTACTGTTTAATATTAACTGCATTTACAAAATTATAAATGCTACCGATTCGGTACTTTTTGAATTTTTTGTGAGATCAACGAGTTGAATCACTGTTTAATATTAATTGCATTTACAAAATTATAAATGCTACCGATTGGGTACTTTTTGAATTTTTCGTGAGACCAAAGAATTGGATCACTGTTTAATGTTAATTGTATTTACAAAATTATAAATGCTATCGATTGGGTACTTTTTGAATTTTTCGTGAAATCAAAGAACTGAATCACTGTTTAATATTATTTGCATTTACCAAATTATAAATGCTATCAATTCGGTACTTTTTGAATTTTTCGTGAAACCAAAGAACTGAACCACTGTTTAATATTAATTGCATTTACCAAATTATAAATGCAACCGATTCGGCATTTTTTGGATTTTTCATGAGACCAAAGAATTGAATTGCTGTTTAATATTAACTGCATTTACAAAATTATAAATGCTACCGATTCGGTACTTTTTGAATTTTTTGTGAGATCAACGAGTTGAATCACTGTTTAATATTAATTGCATTTACAAAATTATAAATGCAATCGATTCGGTACATTTGCATTTTTTTTTAAACCTTTTGCGGCGGTCACCGGTGACTACCACAGCAATTAACGTGTTAATCAGATTGATGTTAACAAAGAACATCTAAATAACGTTAAAAATAATATTTTAATAGTTCTGTACAGTACGAAATACTTCGAAACATTTTCGAACATGTAAAGGAACTAAACATTTTTTGCACTGCCATATTGTTTCACTTCTTATGTTGCTTTCTACGCACACACGGCATCTCTTTGTAGTTCAGAAGGTGGTAGCGTGGGCCATCTCGAACATTATAAACAAATGAAAATCGACGCACAAGTGAAAAAAGCGCTTGACGAGTCAGACTCGCCAGTCTACAGTATCCCACGAAATGATTGACGAGTCTGACTCGTCATTGTACGTCAAGAGGTTAATTGTGCCCATAATTATGAAAGTGGTCTAAGTCAAAATTAAAAAAAAATGAGTTTATCAGTTATTTCATACCACATTATTTTTAACTAAATTTATTCAATGTAATTTTTACGAAATTGTCAAAAATGAACCATTAGATAGTGGTTGTAATTTCAACATTATATGGAATTCATTTAGTTTTAATTATGAAAGTGGTCTAAGTCAAAAATTTAAATAAATTATATAAACAACTTGAAAATGGCACGTGGCCTTCTTTGACGCGTTTCTGAACTACATAATAAAATAAATGACAATCAAATTTTAATAATAACGACAACTTCATTCCGGATTATAATCAATAACAAGAAGAGTAAAAAATACCGCGGGTGAATCTGTCTCTTGGCTACAAATTCAATGGATGAGATTCTTGAAAAATGAACCTTATAAAATGTTCTATAAAACATCTTTAGATGATTCTAAATTTCACGTTTTGGATCTTTCACCTAAAAAAGGAAGACCAAAAATATACGGAAATATTAAATTACTTCCATTATACACCACCATTAGACCAGTATCGGAAGAAAAACATAAAGATATTATGAGTTTACTACCGTACATCCCTCCAGTTTTTCAGGAACATTTTAAGAATCTTAAATACTCGAAATAATGATAAAAATGGATTACTGTTTAAAAATAATTAATAAATGTAATAAATGTTCACGAATTATTTCAATCAAATTATTGTTTCAAATAAAACTCAAAGTTCTTTATTGCTTTAAGTCATTTATAGGACATTCAGTTAATTTTGAAAATGGTCTAAGTCAATTCAATCTTTAAAAATAATATTATCGTATAAAATTCACACAAAATTTCATATTCATAGTAAATTTCCATTAATTAAGACTAATAAAATTATAAATTAAAATGTCGCATAATGTAAAAATATTTTTTAATTTATTCAAATGCAATTCATTAAATATCTCGAAACAAGAAATATATGACTTAGACCACTTTCATAATTATGGGCACAATTAGTACACGAAACGCTTTGGTTAGAAGAAGGTTTTGCAAGAAGAAGGTTTCCACAAAACGCCCCTGGCCGTGTTTCATCCGACAGTAGAAATGCTTTTGTTAAATCATATCGGGTAGCAGCGGCCTCAACAGCCTTTCCGTATTTACATCCGCGTTTGCATAGTCGATGCAGGCCATTGTCGGAATAAAACATGATACGTTAGATTCGCAGTTGTTCGCGTTTTCGCTGAACTTTCGCATTCTACTTCGGCGGCGCTTTTGTTTTTGGTGGCGTAGGACGGGTTGATAGACGGTCAGCGCCGGCAGATTGTGCGGATGCTTTTAGCGATGTGCGGAATTGAATTACCGTCGGATAAATTCGTAACGATCCGCCGCGGCGTTGGCTCGCCGGCGCCTATGGAAAATATGAATTCCGCGCAGCAAAACATTTAACGGCTCGCTTGTTTGGCGGAGAAAAAATGAAATTGGAATTCGCTCCCAGCCGCCGGCGCATTATTGTTCCTGCACGCGTTTGCAGCGTACCATGTCAAGAGCATACTTTTCACGTCGCTCGAGACCAGTAATTGTTTCGTTTTAAAAGCTGCACGTGCACTGCTCCTATCCACCGTAACGCGATACGAAAATGCAACGCAAATGAAGGAATGTTAATTGGAAAATTTGTATTGAAAGCTCAAAAAATTATGAAATACGCTGGCGTTGTTGCGAAGGTGGGGAAATGTGACATAAAGTGAACTTTTTATTGGCTGGTTAATCCTTTGACTGCTGAATATTCCTAATCGAATTTTTTACTTACGCCAAATTAAATAATGTAAGAAAGTTATTGGCTAAACGTAAATGAAGGAATGTTAATTGGAAAATATGTATCGAAAGCTCAAAAAATTATGAAACACGCTGACGTTGTTCTAAAGGTAGGAAAATGTGATATCAACGGATCTTTTTATTGGCTGGTTAATCCTTTGACTGCTGAATACTCCTAATCGAAGTGCTGGCAGAGGGTGAAATACTTTTTAGTGCGAACTATATTGATTCATTATACAAAACGTAACTAAGTTATAACTGTAATTCTTTACTTACGCCAAATTAACTAATGTAAGAAAGTTATTGGCTAAACGCAAATGAAGGAATGTTAATTGGAAAATTTGTATCGAAAGCTCAAAGAATTATGAAACACGCTGGCGTTGTTGCGAAGGTGGGGAAATGTGACATAAAGTGAACTTTTTATTGGCTGGTTAATCCTTTGACTGCTGAATATTCCTAATCGAATTTTTTACTTACGCCAAATTAAATAATGTAAGAAAGTTATTGGCTAAACGTAAATGAAGGAATGTTAATTGGAAAATGTGTATCGAAAGCTCAAAAAATTATGAAACACGCTGACGTTGTTCTAAAGGTAGGAAAATGTGATATCAACGGATCTTTTTATTGGCTGGTTAATCCTTTGACTGCTGAATACTCCTAATCGAAGTGCTGGCAGAGGGTGAAATACTTTTTAGTGCGAACTATATTGATTCATTATACAAAACGTAACTAAGTTATAACTGTAATTCTTTACTTACGCCAAATTAAATAATATAAGAAAGTTATTGGCTAAACACAATGAAGGAATGTTAATTGGAAAATTTGTATTGAAAGCTCAAAAAATTATGAAATACGCTGGCGTTGTTGCGAAGGTGGGGAAATGTGACATAAAGTGAACTTTTTATTGGCTGGTTAATCCTTTGACTGCTGAATATTCCTAATCGAATTTTTTACTTACGCCAAATTAAATAATGTAAGAAAGTTATTGGCTAAACGTAAATGAAGGAATGTTAATTGGAAAATATGTATCGAAAGCTCAAAAAATTATGAAACACGCTGACGTTGTTCTAAAGGTAGGAAAATGTGATATCAACGGATCTTTTTATTGGCTGGTTAATCCTTTGACTGCTGAATACTCCTAATCGAAGTGCTGGCAGAGGGTGAAATACTTTTTAGTGCGAACTATATTGATTCATTATATAAAACGTAACTAAGTTATAACTGTAATTCTTTACTTACGGCAAATTAAATAATGTAAGAAAGTTATTGGCTAAACACAAATGAAGGAATGTTAATTGGAAAATTTGTATCGAAAGCTCAAAGAATTATGAAACACGCTGGCGTTGTTGCGAAGGTGGGGAAATGTGACATAAAGTGAACTTTTTATTGGCTGGTTAATCCTTTGACTGCTGAATATTCCTAATCGAATTTTTTACTTACGCCAAATTAAATAATGTAAGAAAGTTATTGGCTAAACGTAAATGAAGGAATGTTAATTGGAAAATATGTATCGAAAGCTCAAAAAATTATGAAACACGCTGACGTTGTTCTAAAGGTAGGAAAATGTGATATCAACGGATCTTTTTATTGGCTGGTTAATCCTTTGACTGCTGAATACTCCTAATCGAAGTGCTGGCAGAGGGTGAAATACTTTTTAGTGCGAACTATATTGATTCATTATACAAAACGTAACTAAGTTATAACTGTAATTCTTTACTTACGCCAAATTAAATAATGTAAGAAAGTTATTGGCTAAACACAAATGAAGGAATGTTAATTGGAAAATTTGTATCGAAAGCTCAAAGAATTATGAAACACGCTGGCGTTGTTGCGAAGATGGGGAAATGTGACATAAAGTGAACTTTTTATTGGCTGGTTAATCCTTTGACTGCTGAATATTCCTAATCGAATTTTTTACTTACGCCAAATTAAATAATGTAAGAAAGTTATTGGCTAAACGTAAATGAAGGAATGTTAATTGGAAAATATGTATCGAAAGCTCAAAAAATTGTGAAACACGCTGACGTTGTTCTAAAGGTAGGAAAATGTGATATCAACGGATCTTTTTATTGGCTGGTTAATCCTTTGACTGCTGAATACTCCTAATCGAAGTGCTGGCAGAGGGTGAAATACTTTTTAGTGCGAACTATATTGATTCATTATACAAAACGTAACTAAGTTATAACTGTAATTCTTTACTTACGCCAAATTAAATAATGTAAGAAAGTTATTGGCTAAACACAAATGAAGGAATGTTAATTGGAAAATTTGTATCGAAAGCTCAAAAAATTATGAAACACGCTGGCGTTGTTGCGAAGGTGGGGAAATGTGACATAAAGTGAACTTTTTATTGGCTGGTTAATCCGTTGACTGCTGAATACTCCTAATCGAAGCAGGGGGTGAAATACTCTTTAATGCAAACTATATTGATTCATTATACAAAATGGAACGAAACTGTAACTGTAATTTTTTACTTACGCCAAATTAACTAATGTAAGAAAGTTATTGGCCAAACGTAAATAAAGGAATGTTAATTGGAAAATTTGTATCGAAAGCTCAAAAATTTATGAAACACGTTGACGTTGTTGTAAAGCTGGAAAAATGTGATATAAACCGATCTTTTTATTGGCTGGCTAATCCTTTGACTGCTGAATATTCCTAATCGAAACGTTCGCAGAGGGTGAAATACCTTTTCACTAACGCTAAGTATATTGATTCATTATACAAGACGTAACTAAGCTGTAACTGTAATTCTTTACTTACGCCAAATTAAATAATGCAAAAAAGTTATTATATATACAGACGCGGAAGTTATTATATACATTATATAGGCGGACGCATATATGCGTCCATAGCAGTCAAAGGGATATTTTATTTATTACAAACGATTTTTCTCTATGTGTTTCCCACCCGCATATCATCCCTCTTCAGGAGTTCTAAAATATTACATTCTATACTATGCCATGTCTAGTAATTATAAATGTAAATGTACAGCGCTTGGTTCTTATGCAAGCACTGTACATTTATTATTACCCTATTGCACTTGGAAGCACGTAAAATATAATGTATGAAACAACCCGAAAAAGTCAGAGAATGTCAGCTACGAACATAAAGGATCCATCACTCATATAATGGCTTGCTCGTGCGAAAACGATCCTCGCGTCTTCTGTTTGCACATCGATCGCGCCGACACTTGAAATACGACACATTCGTTCAGCCGAGATGACCCATCGACGGCCATTCCGACTTCTTACGTCCGTGCTCTCCGAAGTGCCGTAAATTCGCAATTGCGCGCATCGCCACGAATATATTACGATTAGAGCGGCTCCTTAAACTCGCGGACGATCGCTCCCCGGAGAACCGAAATGCGCTTTATAATCCGCGCACCCCGCGCCAGCCAATTTCGCGGAAAACTGTTCCGCAGGAAAAGGCCTGAAGCGCGGTAACTCACTGCGGTTCGGCAATTTTTCAAACCGACTCTCCCGCAATACAAATAGAGGGAAAAGAAACGCGAATTTGCTCACGTATGTTTCGGCAGCGGGTATATCGTACTGGTAGTTTGCAGGGCTCCGACTTTTCTCAGACCGCAAATCGCACGATGTCGCAGTTTCAGCCCTCAGAAGTGACGAAATCGCATGTTTTCGATGAGCAGAATTCCCCTTTTCCTTTATTTTCTCGAAGGAACCCAATAAAACGAACCCACGCATACCCAGGTGACCTATGCCAAGGGTTTTGGTCACGGGACACATAATAAATACATACATAAAGGCCCCAAAACCTGGGGGTGTCACCCTGGGATCCGTCATCAAACCGCAAAGTTTAGACGCGATTACAAAATTCCATTTCCGTTGTCTTTTGCGAACTGTATGCCATTCCGATAAACCTTAAGTTGCGCTTGTGAGAAGAGGAGTGCAAATCGACTGAAATCACCCCACACCTTGCCAACATGGCACCGCAGTACTACGTGTAAGTGCATATATTAGAATCAAGAGAAGAGATAAATTGCGAAATCTTTATTTTACAATAACCAGTTCGAACTCTTTACAATCCTGCGGTGGAATGCCGAGGTGCCAAGGAATGCGATAATCTTCCACCCCTTCATTGCCCTTCCCTTTTTCAAACAAAAATTCGTAGCGAAGGTGGCCTCTCGTGACAAGTGCGCATCACAGGTATTTCGATTATAATTCATCGCATTCCGTACAACAATGTTTACTTCAGTGCCGGACATCGCCTAACACCCCTTTGAGATTCGCCGCAAATTTACTTTCTGCTAACACATGCATACGTGTCGAGGGGGTCGCAGGAAGTTAGATTTGTGTCATACACACAGTACACTGTACCAAGAAGTGGTTACAAAATTCCATTTTCCGTTGTCTTTTGCGAACTGTACGCCATTTCGATAAACCTTAAGTTGCACTTCTGAGAAGACGAGTGCAAATCGACTGAAATTATCCCACACCTTCCTAACGCTGCATAACAGTACTATACGTAGGTGCATACATAAGTGTTGGGGGGTTGCAGGAAGTTAGATTCGTGTCATACACATAGTACACTGTACAAAGAAGTGGTTACAAAATTCCATTTTCCGGTGTCTTTTGCGAACTGTACGCCATTCCAATAAACCTTAAGTTGCACTTGTGGGAAGAGGAGTGCAAATCGACTGAAATCACCCCACACCTTGCCAACATGGCACCGCAGTACTACGTGTAAGTGCATATATTAGAATCAAGAGAAGAGATAAATTGCGAAATCTTTATTTTACAATAACCAGTTCGAACTCTTTACAATCCTGCGGTGGAATGCCGAGGTGCCAAGGAATGCGATAATCTTTCACCCCTTCATTGCCCTTCCCTTTTCCAAACAAAAATTCGTAGCGAAGGTGGCCTCTCGTGACAAGTGCGCATCACAGGTATTTTGATTATAATTCATCGCATTCCGTACAACAATGTTTACTTCAGTGCCGGACATTGCCTAAGACCCCTTTGAGATTCGCCGCAAATTTATTTTCTGCTAACACATGCATACGTGTCGAGGGGGTGGCGGGAAGTTAGATTTGTGTCATACACACAGTACACTGTACCAAGAAGTGGTTACAAAATTCCATTTTCCGTTGTCTTTTGCGAACTGTACGCCATTTCGATAAACCTTAAGTTGCACTGCTGAGAAGACGAGTGCAAATCGACTGAAATTATCTCACACCTTCCTAACGCTGCATAACAGTACTATACGTAGGTGCATACATAAGTGTTGGGGAGTTGCAGGAAGTTAGATTCGTGTCATACACATAGTACACTGTACAAAGAAGTGGTTACAAAATTCCATTTTCCGGTGTCTTTTGCGAACTGTACGCCATTCCAATAAACCTTAAGTTGCACTTGTGGGAAGAGGAGTGCAAATCGACTGAAATCACCCCACACCTTCCCAACGCTGCATAACAGTACTATACGTAGGTGCATACATGTGGCACGAAGAAGTGGTTACAAAATTCCATTTTCCGTTGTCTTTTGCGAACTGTATGCCATTCCGATAAACCTTAAGTTGCGCTTGTGAGAAGAGGAGTGCAAATCGACTGAAATCACCCCACACCTTGCCAACATGGCACCGCAGTACTACGTGTAAGTGCATATATTAGAATCAAGAGAAGAGATAAATTGCGAAATCTTTATTTTACAATAACCAGTTCGAACTCTTTACAATCCTGCGGTGGAATGCCGAGGTGCCAAGGAATGCGATAATCTTCCACCCCTTCATTGCCCTTCCCTTTTCCAAACAAAAATTCGTAGCGAAGGTGGCCTCTCGTGACAAGTGCGCATCACAGGTATTTCGATTATAATTCATCGCATTCCGTACAACAATGTTTACTTCAGTGCCGGACATCGCCTAAGACCCCTTTGAGATTCGCCGCAAATTTACTTTCTGCTAACACATGCATACGTGTCGAGGGGGTCGCGTGAAGTTAGATTCGTGTCATACACACAGTACACTGTACCAAGAAGTGGTTACAAAATTCAATTTTCCGTTGTCTTTTGCGAACTGTACGCCATTTCGATAAACCTTAAGTTGCACTTCTGAGAAGACGAGTGCAAATCGACTGAAATTATCCCACACCTTCCTAACGCTGCATAACAGTACTATACGTAGGTGCATACATAAGTGTTGGGGGGTTGCAGGAAGTTAGATTCGTGTCATACACATAGTACACTGTACAAAGAAGTGGTTACAAAATTCCATTTTCCGGTGACTTTTGCGAAGTGTACGCCATTCCAATAAACCTTAAGTTGCACTTGTGGGAAGAGGAGTGCAAATCGACTGAAATCACCCCACACCTTGCCAACATGGCACCGCAGTACTACGTGTAAGTGCATATATTAGAATCAAGAGAAGAGATAAATTGCGAAATCTTTATTTTACAATAACCAGTTCGAACTCTTTACAATCCTGCGGTGGAATGCCGAGGTGCCAAGGAATGCGATAATCTTCCACCCCTTCGTTGCCCTTCCCTTTTCCAAACAAAAATTCGTAGCGACAGATGCGCATCACAGGTATTTCGGTTATGACTCACAACAATGTTTACTTCAGTGCCGGACATCGCCTAAGACCCCTTTGAGATTCGCCGCAAATTTATTTTCTGCTAACACATGCATACGTGTCGAGGGGGTCGCGGGAAGTTAGATTTGTGTCATACACACAGTACACTGTACCAAGAAGTGGTTACAAAATTCCATTTTCCGTTGTCTTTTGCGAACTGTACGCCATTTCGATAAACCTTAAGTTGCACTTCTGAGAAGACGAGTGCAAATCGACTGAAATTATCCCACACCTTCCTAACGCTGCATAACAGTACTATACGTAGGTGCATACATAAGTGTTGGGGGGTTGCAGGAAGTCAGATTCGTGTCATACACATAGTACACTGTACAAAGAAGTGGTTACAAAATTCCATTTTCCGGTGTCTTTTGCGAACTGTACGCCATTCCAATAAACCTTAAGTTGCACTTGTGGGAAGAGGAGTGCAAATCGACTGAAATTATCCCACACCTTCCTAACGCTGCATAACAGTACTATACGTAGGTGCATACATGTGGCACGAAGAAGTGGTTACAAAATTCCATTTTCCGTTGTCTTTTGCGAACTGTACGCCATTTCGATAAACCTTAAGTTGCACTTCTGAGAAGACGAGTGCAAATCGACTGAAATTATCCCACACCTTCCTAACGCTGCATAACAGTACTATACGTAGGTGCATACATAAGTGTTGGGGGGTTGCAGGAAGTTAGATTCGTGTCATACACATAGTACACTGTACAAAGAAGTGGTTACAAAATTCCATTTTCCGGTGTCTTTTGCGAACTGTACGCCATTCCAATAAACCTTAAGTTGCACTTGTGGGAAGAGGAGTGCAAATCGACTGAAATCACCCCACACCTTCCCAACATGGCATAACAGTACTATACATAGGTGCATACATGTGGCACGAAGAAGTGGTTACAAAATTCCATTTTCCGTTGTCTTTTGCGAACTGTACGCCATTCCAATAAACCTTAAGCTGCGCTTGTGAGAAGAGGAGTGCAAATCGACTGAAAT
The DNA here is from genome assembly GCA_033815515.1 of Cryptocheilus praepositus. Classification (NCBI taxonomy): domain Eukaryota; kingdom Metazoa; phylum Arthropoda; class Insecta; order Hymenoptera; family Pompilidae; genus Cryptocheilus; species Cryptocheilus praepositus. The sequence continues at coordinate 109,649 of JAWWQZ010000321.1, read as the reverse complement.
CACCCCACACCTTGCCAACATGGCACCGCAGTACTACGTGTAAGTGCATATATTAGAATCAAGAGAAGAGATAAATTGCGAAATCATTATTTTACAATAACCAGTTTGAACTCTTTACAATCCTGCGGTGGAATGCCGAGGTGCCAAGGAATGCGATAATCTTCCACCCCTTCATTGCCCTTCCCTTTTCCAAACAAAAATTCGTAGCGAAGGTGGCCTCTCGTGACAAGTGCGCATCACAGGTATTTCGATTATAATTCATCGCATTCCGTACAACAATGTTTACTTCAGTGCCGGACATCGCCTAAGACCCCTTTGAGATTCGCCGCAAATTTATTTTCTGCTAACACATGCATACGTGTCGAGGGGGTCGCGGGAAGTTAGATTTGTGTCATACACACAGTACACTGTACCAAGAAGTGGTTACAAAATTCCATCTTCCGTTGTCTTTTGCGAACTGTACGCCATTTCGATAAACCTTAAGTTGCACTTCTGAGAAGACGAGGGCAAATCGACTGAAATTATCCCACACCTTCCTAACGCTGCATAACAGTACTATACGTAGGTGCATACATAAGTGTTGGGGGGTTGCAGGAAGTTAGATTCGTGTCATACACATAGTACACTGTACAAAGAAGTGGTTACAAAATTCCATTTTCCGGTGTCTTTTGCGAACTGTACGCCATTCCAATAAACCTTAAGTTGCACTTGTGGGAAGAGGAGTGCAAATCGACTGAAATCACCCCACACCTTCCCAACGCTGCATAACAGTACTATACGAAGGTGCATACATGTGGCACGAAGAAGTGGTTACAAAATTCCATTTTCCGTTGTCTTTTGCGAACTGTACGCCATTCCAATAAACCTTAAGTTGCGCTTGTGAGGAGGGCAAATCGACTGAAATTACCCTACACCTTCCCAACATGGCATAATAGTACTATACGTAGGTATATACATGTGGCACGAAGAAGTGGTTACAAAATTCCGTTTCCGGTGTCTTTTGCAAACTGTACTCCATTCCAATAAACCTTAAGTTGCGCTTGTAAGAAAAGAAGTGCAAATCGACTGAAATCACCCCGCACCTTCTCGAGTACTATACGTAGGTGCATGCATATATACAGATCGTGTCGAGGGGGTCGCGGGAAGTTAGATTCGTGTCATACGCACGGTGCACTGTACGAAGAAGTGGTTACAAAATTCAATTTTACGTTGTCTTTTGCAAACTGTACGCCATTCCAATAAACCTTAACCCTTTGACTGCTATGGATGCATATATGCGTCCGCCGAAATCAATCGGTGTCGACTATTGGCGCATATATGCGATTCCCATTCGTTTCGATTCCTTACCTATTGCAACCACAATTATCAATGTACGAGATGAATACACACGCGTTCTTTATTAAATAATTTTCTTGCATTATTTAATTTGGCATAAATAAAGAATTATCATTAGAACTTCGTTACTTTACTACTACTTCGTTACTTCGTCAGTAGAGTTCAACCTATCAAAAAGTATCTCGTACTTAGCGAACGCTTCGGCCGAAAATGTTCAGTAGTCAAAGGGTTAAGTTGCGCTTGTGAGGAGTGCAAATCGACTGAAATCACCTTCCCAACATAGCATAACAGTACTATAAGTAGGTGCATACATGTGGTACGAAGAAGTGGTTACAAAATTCATTTTCCGGTGTCTTTTGCAAACTGTACGCCATTCCAATAAACCTTAAGTTGCGCTTGTAAGAAAAGAAGTGCAAATCGACTGAAATCACCCCACACCTTTCCCTGTACTATACGTAGGTACATACATATATATACATACGTGTCGAGGGGGTCGCGGGAAGTTAGATTCGTGTCATACGCACGGTGCACTGCACGAAGAAGTGGTTGGGAGTGGCAGGGGGTGAGAGGGGTGAAAAGTGCCGTCTCGAAGGTGGTTGTAAACTTTACACTGCAGCGGGCGTGGGACATTTTGCACGTGAGACGCGTTGGCAACGTGCCATGCCGGAGTGACCCACTTCTGACGCGTGGATTGACCCAGGCGAACCGCCATTTTTCCTTCGAGTCATCCAGTCGCCGCCGCGAGTGCTCGCCCCCGCGATCTGCCGATAAACACTGCGGTTACGGTCTACGCGTGCTTTTTTCCCAGCAGATTCACTCGCCGAGCGGCGAACTTACAGGTGCGGATGCCGTGATCGCGAAATCTCAACTATTTCAAGAACGGCCTGACTTCCCAGTCCTCTGACTCTGGACTAAGGGTAGTTTAATTGAAGATGAGCTTGAAAGAACTGTTTATTAACGGTACAAAATTGAAAATACAAACTAACTCTGGGGTTTACTAAATTTAACTGACTCGAAAAATCCCAATGCGGCCCTTAATATGGGATTTAGGAAAAGTGGAAGGGATGAGAACGGGGCAAGGTTCAGGTGGTGGAAACATAGTTTTTGGAAACGACAAGTATGATTAACACTTTGACTGCCAAGCATATTTTGCTATGTTAGAACCGCGATGCGATAAAATACTGCAGCGTATGATTAAATCGGGCAAAATAAAAATTACGCAGAGTTGTTAGAAGCCAAAGTATTGAAGCATCATTCCAATATCAATTGCTCTTACAAGATTGCAAATAGGCTTCATTGCGAATTTTTGCATTTCTAGTAAAATCTTTTGCGCCGGTCACCGGTGACCACCATGGCAGTCAAAGTGTTAAGGATGAAGGGTTTGTTATTTGGGGTGGGACTGGACCGTGAAGCAATTGGTTTACAAATAGACCTATAACTAATACATTATTGTAGTATTTACATTAGAGACGCGTACGGAAGATTCTCGAATAAGTTGGTTGCTAGGGATGTAAATAAGATAAGCGATCGATAATGCGATCCGCGTTTCATTTGTTTATGAGAAGAAAAGAGCGAGAGGGGCAAGAATTACATCAAAGGGAAAGAACACGGGGAAAAGGATTCGACACACGCGAAAGCAGAAGTGCACTGGAGATTTTATTGTATCAAACTCTGGTTCATTCCATATTAACACGGTGACTGCCAAGCGTACTTTGCTATGTTAGAACCGCGATGCGATGAAATACTGCAGATTATGATTAAATCGTGCAAAATGAACGTAACGCAGAGTTGCTAGAAGCCGAAGTATTGAAGCACCGTTTCAATATCAATTGCTTTTACAAAATTGCAAAGAGGCTTCATGGCGATTTTTTTTGCATTTATAGTAAATTGGGTATTTTTTGAATTTTGCATGAGACCTTTTGCACCAGTCCCCGATAATCACCACGGCAGTCGACGTGTTAATATTAAATAGTCATTCAATTCTTTGGTCTCCGATACCTTCGCATTATTTTCATTTTGCCCAATTCAATTATATTCTGCAGTACTTCATCGCGTTGCGGTTTTAATATAGTAAGATATACATGGCAGTCAACGTGTTAATTGCATTTACAAAATTATAAATGCTACCGATTGGGTATTTTTTGAATTTTCCATCAGACCTTTTGCACCAGTCCCCGATAATCACCACGGCAGTCGACGTGTTAATATTAAATAGTGATTCAATTCTTTGGTCTCCGATACCTTCGCATTATTTTCACTTTTCCCAATTCAATTATATTCTGTAGTACAGGTAACCCTCCTATAACACGGTATCTTATAACACGGTTTCGCTATAACACGATTCGTAAATTGCGGGAACACTCCTACAACACCGCATCCTATAACACGGTTGTTCCTCTTATCGGGGCCTGTGTCCCCAGTAGGACATTGGGGACATATCCTTATCGCTGAACGAAATAAAAACATGAACCTTAAATGCGTGTTGGAAGAAGATATGGCCCTCTTCAGTTGAAACAGAAAACATGCATGAAACATCAGAAAATGAAATTGGTGCCATATTAGAAGTCGCTAAATCAATCGGAGGCGAAGGTTTTGTGGATATAGCTACCACAGACATTCAAGATTTATTAGTGGAAGAAGAAGTTGACGGAGCGGATTTGATGGAAATGGCATCCCTAGGTACAAATCAAATCGATTTTGAGGACGCTAGCTCTGATGAAGATGGTGCAGTTAAGAATTTAACATTAAAAAATACAAGAAGGCCTATGCTTAGTGGAAAATCTCGAGTCATTTTTCTTGAATACAGACCCTTCCACGGAAAGAAGTCGAAAATTCAAATAGGGAGCTGCAAAACTGTTTAGCTCCATACCGCGAAATTTACAATGACCTAGTTAGATCCAGCAAGAAAAGTTCGATTAGAGATTTTTTTAAGAGGGGAAAACATACAAAAACTTTAAATAGAGAAAAAAATTCTGAAAGTGAAGGCGATATCGTTCCACCGAAAAGACGTTCTCGGTTGCTTATACTGAGCAGTGACGACGAATAAATTCGTTAAATTATGGTTGCGTTAGATTAAATTTTTTTTTTACTTTCTGTTGTACATACATTTATATTTTTAATAAAAATTAAGTTGTTTATGTCGAATTAAAGAAAAAATGCTACCGATTCTTTTTTTAAGTTTTCCAACGTAACCCCCCCTTTTTGAACTAGCTCTGGGTCTCATGCAACACGGTTTCACACAACACGGCATTTTCTAGGAACCTAACTACCGTGTTATAGGAGGGTTACCTGTACTTCATCGCGTTGCGGTTTTAATATACTAAGATATACATGGCAGTCAACGTGTTAATTGCATTTACAACATTATAAATGCTACCGATTGGGTATTTCTTGAATTTTTCATCAGACCTTTTGCACCACCGTGGCAGTCAACGTGTTAAATAAACATCTAATTATAGTCAATAAATTTCCACATTATGACAGGGAATAACAGAGCGAAGGCGGCGGGTCATAATTGAGAGCGTCGGCGTTGCATCAGACATTTTGCGTGGTCCGTGTATCATCGTGCAGCCATACTGAAAGCTCGCGAGATCCACGCATGCAGATGCGTTAATACTCATACTGCGCCGGTGCACGCCACGTAATTACGGCGTGAACGTGAGCCATTGGTTGAATGTCCTGCGCGTTGTTTTCAGGTCGCGGTAATCAGGACAGATTCTTAACAGTCGGGGTAATTATGCGCGGACCTCTCGCGGTTGATCGATAGAGCTACGTACGGATGAATGGGTGGACGATCAATGACGCCGCAGAGTGTCGAGTTTTTGTTAGGCGTCGCGAGTCTTGTTACTGTGTCGGTTAACACGTTGATTGCCGTGTATATTTTACTTGATTAAAACCGCAACGTGATGAAGTACTACAAAATATGATTGAATTGGGCAAAATGAAAATAATGCGAAAGTGTTGGAGACCAAAGAATTGAATCACTATTTAATATTAACACGTTGACTGCCGTGGTGGTCATCTGTGACCGGCACAAATGATCTGATGAAAAATTCAAAAAATACCGAATCGGTAGCATTTATAATTTTGTAAATGCAATTAACACGTTGATTGCTGTGTATATTTTACTTTATTAAAACCGCAATGCGATGAAGTACTACAAAATATGATTGAATTGGGCAAAATGAAAATAATGCGAAGGTGTCGGAGACCAAAGAATTGAATCACTATTTAATATTAACACGTTGACTGCCGTGGTGGTCATCTGTGACCGGCACAAATGATCTGATGAAAAATTCAAAAAATACCGAATCGGTAGCATTTATAATTTTGTAAATGCAATTAACACGTTGATTGCCGTGTATATTTTACTTTATTAAAACCGTAACGTGATGAAGTACTACAAAATATGATTGAATTGGGCAAAATGAAAATAATGCGAAAGTGTCGGAGATCAAAGAATTGAATCAGTATTTAATATTAACACGTTGACTGCCGCGGTGGACATCGGTGACCGACGCAAAAGATCTGATGAAAAATTTAAAAAATACGCAATCGGTAGCATTTATAATTTTGTAAATGCAATTAACACGCTGATTGTCGTGTATATTTTATTATATTAAAACCGCAACGTGATGAAGTACTACAAAATACGATTGAATTGGGCAAAATGAAAATAATGCGAAAGTGTCGGAGATCAAAGAATTGAATCAGTATTTAATATTAACACGTTGACTGCCGCGGTGGACATCGGTGACCGACGCAAAAGATCTGATGAAAAATTTAAAAAATACGCAATCGGTAGCATTTATAATTTTGTAAATGCAATTAACACGCTGATTGTCGTGTATATTTTATTATATTAAAACCGCAACGTGATGAAATACTACAGAATATGATTGAATTGGGCAAAATGAAAATAATGCGAAGGTATCGGAAATCAAAGATTTAAATCACTATTTAATATTAATTACACTTACAAAATTATAAATGCTATCGATTGGGTATTTTTTTAATTTTTCGTGAGACCTTTTGCGCCGGTTATCAATGACCACCACGACAGTCAACGTTTTAATCAGGGGGGTATGAAGCAACGGATTTTATTGCTGGTGGTAAAGGGAGGAACGTAATTAGATGAGAACTTGCCGTAACGTGAAGGGTAAATAGGATTTTACGATGGATGCAAAGATAGATTGCTTCTAAGTGATGTGGCTCAATCTAAAAGGTTCTGCATTGCTTGTGTGTATATAGATAGAATGACTTCTATTGACGAATCAGATATTTTCGAATGGTTTACACTTGCGATAAATTAAATAGCGCAGACATAAATCGCTGACATTAAATACTAGGAACATTCTTTGGAATTAATTCTTTGCCCATCCTTATTACCCTGTAATCGAACAATTGGATTTTACGATGGATGCAAAAATAGACTGCTTCTAAGTGATGTGGCTCAATCTAAAAGGTTCTGCATTGCTTGTGCGTATATAGATAGAATGACTTCTATTGACGAATCAAATATTTTCGAATGGTTTACACTTGCGATAAATTAAATAGCGCAGACATAAATCGCTGACATTAAATACTAGGAACATTCTTTGGAATTAATTCTTTGCCCATCCTTATTACCCTGTAATCGAACAATTGGGTTTTACGATGGATGCAAAGATAGACTGCCTCTAAGTGATGTGGCTCAATCTAAAAGGTTTTGCATTGCTTGTGCGTATATAGATAGAATGACTTCTATTGACGAATCAGATTTTTTCGAATGGTTTACACTTGCGATGAATTAGATGGCGCAGACATAAATCTCTGACATTAAATACTAGAAACATTCTTTGAAACAAATTTTTTGCCCATCCTTATTACCGTGTAATCGAACTCATGACATATATATGACATATGACATATAAGCAGGGCATTCTTAACGCTACCCTTCGCGCTCACTTTATCTCTCTTTCCCTCCTTCTATCTATGTAGATTATTTCCTTTCTCGTTGCTACCCTCCCTATTCGACTTTGTTCCCTTCTTCTTGAATACGATCGTATTTGACCGGACGACCATTATGCACCGACAATACAGTAATCAGGACGGATCTTCTTGCCGGGCAAAAGCGATTGCTTTCTTGGCTTTTATGCCCAAAGAAACTAACGAGCCACTTTTCTGTGCTATTGCGGCGTTAAGAAACCTCCAATAACGTTTGTTCCCCTGATCATGGCCATACATCGGAAGTTATTCTGACACTTATATTCCGCGTATTTTCCGTTGACCGTGCTCTGCACGTGCATGCCAATTATGCTATGTCCCAACCCTTGCCTTTGATATGCGTGTGTACGTACACCTCATGCATTTCTTATGTACCCTTATATACACGCGTCCGAGTTGTACCGTTTATCAAAATATACACAAACGTACGACGAATCGATTTTAAATACATCTGGAGTGTGATATTAAATATAGATAGAAAAGTTTGTTCGATAGCTGTTTTATGTATGAAAAAGTTTGAGTGTATCTATTCTGTGGTTGCGTGGATACGAGTCTTGAGAAAGATTCGCATACAAAGCGAACTATGAGAGAATAAAGTACATAATGAACTGTGAAAGAACAAAATATACAACGACCTGTGAGCGAAGCGTAAGAAACGAAGCGAAAGTCGATGGAAAAAGCGTACTTTGTATTAATATGTTGTTTCTGTATTATAATTAGTTTCTCAATAAATGTTATCCTACATACATTGTAGGTGTAAGTGTATTTGAATTAATGTCGTCTGCTTAATTCTGCTTCACAGACTTATCTGGGCGGGGAACCAAGAAATTTGGCGATGACTGCGAAGAAGACCGTGAATGTGGCTTTGCGGGCTCCTATTGCGAGCCAAAGAAAGGCAAATGTGACTGCAGAGAAGAATTCAAGGCGACGAATCATATCGACAAATGTGGACACCGTAAGTCATTATAATTTCCAGTCATAATAATCGTGGCCAAGCTACGGAGATTGGACTAATCACGATAATGAGTGCGATTAATCATTCTACGACTACGTTGGTCTGCTATTCCTTGATCTCTCTGCTTGATATACACTTGTTCAAATCTGTGACGAGTTTCGTACGATTCATCTTTAATGCGTTGACTGCCAAGCGTATTTTGCTACGTTGGAACCGCGATGCGATGAAATACTGCAGATTATGACTAAATCGTGCAAAATGAAGGAAACGCAGAGTTGTTGGAAGCCAAAGTATTGAGGCACTATTTTAATATCAAATGCTTTCACAAGATTGCAAATAAGCTTGATTGCAAATCTTTTGCGCCGGTTTTCCACCGTGGTACTCAATGTGTTAACATGTTGACTGTAAAGCGTATTTTGCTATGTTAAAATCGCGATGCGACAAAATACTGCAAAGGTTGATTAAATCGTGCAAAATGAAGGTAACGCAGAGTTGTTGGAAATCAAAGTATTGAAGCACTATTTTAATATCAAATGTTTTCACAAGGTTGCAAATAAGCTTGATTGCAAATCTTTCGCGCTGGTTACCGGTTTTCCACCGTGGTAGTCAAAGTGTTAACATGTTGACTGTAAAGCGTATTTTGCTATGTTAAAATCGCGATGCGACAAAATACTGCAAAGGTTGATTAAATCGTGCTAAATGAAGGTAACGCAGAGTTGTTTGAAGCCAAAGTATTGAAGCACTATTTTAATATCAAATGTTTTCACAAGATTGCAAATAGGGTTCATTGCAAATCTTTTGCGCCGGTTTACCACCGTGGTAGTCAATGTGTTAACATGTTGATTGCAAAGCATATTTTGTTATGTTAAAATCGCGATGCGATAAAATACTGCAAAGGTTGATTAAATCGTGCAAAATGAAGGTAACGCAGAGTTGTTGGAAATCAAAGTATTGAAGCACTATTTTAATATCAAATGTTTTCACAAGGTTGCAAATAAGCTTGATTGCAAATCTTTCGCGCCGGTTACCGGTTTTCCACCGTGGTAGTCAAAGTGTTAACATGTTGACTGTAAAGCATATTTTGCTATGTTAAAATCGCGATGCGATAAAATACTGCAAAGGTTGATTAAATCGTGCAAAATGAAGGTAACGCAGAGTTGTTGGAAGCCAAAGTATTGGAGCATTATTTTAATATCAAATGCTTTCACAAGATTGCAAATAGGCTTGATTGCAAATCTTTTGCGCCGGTTTTCCACCGTGGTAGTCAATGTGTTAACATGTTGATTGCAAAGCATATTTTGCTATATTAAAATCGCGATGCGATAAAATACTGCAAAGGTTGATTAAATCGTGCAAAATGAAGGTAACGCAGAGTTGTTGGAAATCAAAGTATTGAAGCACTATTTTAATATCAAATGTTTTCACAAGGTTGCAAATAAGCTTGATTGCAAATCTTTCGCGCCGGTTACCGGTTTTCCACCGTGGTAGTCAAAGTGTTAACATGTTGACTGTAAAGCGTATTTTGCTATGTTAAAATCGCGAAGCGACAAAATACTGCAAAGGTTGATTAAATCGTGCTAAATGAAGGTAACGCAGAGTTGTTTGAAGCCAAAGTATTGAAGCACTATTTTAATATCAAATGTTTTCACAAGATTGCAAATAGGGTTCATTGCAAATCTTTTGCGCCGGTTTACCACCGTGGTAGTCAACGTGTTAACATCTTGATTGCAAAGCATATTTTGCTATGTTAAAATCGCGATGCGATAAAATACTGCAAAGGTTGATTAAATCGTGCAAAATGAAGGTAACGCAGAGTTGTTGGAAATCAAAGTATTGAAGCACTATTTTAATATCAAATGTTTTCACAAGGTTGCAAATAAGCTTGATTGCAAATCTTTCGCGCCGGTTACCGGTTTTCCACCGTGGTAGTCAAAGTGTTAACATGTTGACTGTAAAGCGTATTTTGCTATGTTAAAATCGCGAAGCGACAAAATACTGCAAAGGTTGATTAAATCGTGCTAAATGAAGGTAACGCAGAGTTGTTTGAAGCCAAAGTATTGAAGCACTATTTTAATATCAAATGTTTTCACAAGATTGCAAATAGGGTTCATTGCAAATCTTTTGCGCCGGTTTACCACCGTGGTAGTCAACGTGTTAACATCTTGATTGCAAAGCATATTTTGCTATGTTAAAATCGCGATGCGATAAAATACTGCAAAGGTTGATTAAATCGTGCAAAATGAAGGTAACGCAGAGTTGTTGGAAATCAAAGTATTGAAGCACTATTTTAATATCAAATGTTTTCACAAGGTTGCAAATAAGCTTGATTGCAAATCTTTCGCGCCGGTTACCGGTTTTCCACCGTGGTAGTCAATGTGTTAACATGTTGATTGCAAAGCATATTTTGCTATGTTAAAATCGCGATGCGACAAAATACTGCAAAGGTTGATTAAATCGTGCTAAATGAAGGTAACGCAGAGTTGTTTGAAGCCAAAGTATTGAAGCACTATTTTAATATCAAATGTTTTCACAAGATTGCAAATAGGGTTCATTGTAAATTTTTTGCGCCAGTTTACCACCGTGGTAGTCAACGTGTTAACATCTTGATTGCAAAGCATATTTTGCTATGTTAAAATCGCGATGCGATAAAATACTGCAAAGGTTGATTAAATCGTGCAAAATGAAGGTAACGCAGAGTTGTTGGAAATCAAAGTATTGAAGCACTATTTTAATATCAAATGTTTTCACAAGGTTGCAAATAAGCTTCATTGCAAATCTTTCGCGCCGGTTACCGGTTTTCCACCGTGGTAGTCAAAGTGTTAACATGTTGACTGTAAAGCGTATTTTGCTATGTTAAAATCGCGATGCGACAAAATACTGCAAAGGTTGATTAAATCGTGCTAAATGAAGGTAACGCAGAATTGTTTGAAGCCAAAGTATTGAAGCACTATTTTAATATCAAATGCTTTCACAAGATTGCAAATAAGCTTGATTGCAAATCTTTTGCGCCGGTTTTCCACCGTGGTAGTCAATGTGTTAACATGTTGATTGCAAAGCATATTTTGCTATGTTAAAATCGCGATGCGATAAAATACTGCAAAGGTTGATTAAATCGTGCAAAATGAAGGTAACGCAGAGTTGTTGGAAATCAAAGTATTGAAGCACTATTTTAATATCAAATGTTTTTACAAGGTTGCAAATAAGCTTGATTGCAAATCTTTCGCGCCGGTTACCGGTTTTCCACCGTGGTAGTCAAAGTGTTAACATCTTGATTGCAAAGCATATTTTGCTATGTTAAAATCGCGATGCGATAAAATACTGCAAAGGTTGATGAAATCGTGCAAAATGAAGGTAACGCAGAGTTGTTGGAAATCAAAGTATTGAAGCACTATTTTAATATCAAATGCTTTCACAAGATTGCAAATAAGCTTGATTGCAAATCTTTCGCGCCGGTTACCGGTTTTCCACCGCGGTAGTCAAAGTGTTAACATGTTGACTGTAAAGCGTATTTTGCTATGTTAAAATCGCGATGCGACAAAATACTGCAAAGGTTGATTAAATCGTGCAAAATGAAGGTAACGCAGAGTTGTTGGAAGCCAAAGTATTGGAGCATTATTTTAATATCAAATGCTTTCACAAGATTGAAAATAGGCTTGATTGCAAATCTTCTGCGCCGGTTTTCCACCGTGGTAGTCAACGTGTTAACATCTTGATTGCAAAGCATATTTTGCTATGTTAAAATCGCGATGCGATAAAATACTGCAAAGGTTGATTAAATCGTGCAAAATGAAGGTAACGCAGAGTTGTTGGAAGCCAAAGTATTGGAGCATTATTTTAATATCAAATGCTTTCACAAGATTGCAAATAGGCTTGATTGCAAATCTTTTGCGCCGGTTTTCCACCGTGGTAATCAATGTGTTAACTTTCCACTACTCTTACTTCCACGCGAACTAAGTACTTGCTTTTTTTGTAACTTTGCTCCTTTTTTATACATGCTGGAGGGTTTGACAGGATTAAAAATGATCAAGAATATTACTTCTTGTGAAGAAGACTACGAAACGTGTGTACCTCGTGTAATGGAATAGTAAGAACTGAACAACGACTGAAACTTTCTTCGTCTCGCCGAATGCATATGTTTACTTAGTTTTGAAATGTTATCTGGACTACGACAATGTATCTTAAGTAGCACCTAAATTGCATTGGGCACAAGATATAAAATACCAATTCATACAAAGAAAAGATAAGTTCGGATAATTCATGTTTGGCCCGAAATGTTGATTACGAGCCAGGCTCGTGATATTCACGTTTGACATGAAATCAAACAACGAGCCCGCCTCGTGATATACAAGTTCGACCTAAAATTTTCATCACGAGTCAGACTCGTGAAAATAGCTTTACGTTAAACCTCACAACCACGCAGGCAATTTAGGCCAACCCGGTCAATTACGCAGAAACGCTGCGAAAGAATCAAAACATAAGAAACCACCGCTCAACGCTATACTAAATCATACAAAGAAGAGAAAAGAAGAGATAAGTTCAGATAATGCTTGTTTGGCCCGAAATGTTGATTACGAGTCAGCCTCGTGACATTCACGTCTGACATGAAATCAAACAACGAGCCTGACTCGTGATATTCAAGTTCGACCTAAAATTTTCATCACGAGTCAGACTCGTGAAAATAGCTTTACGTTAAAGCTCACAACCACGCAGGCAATTTAGGCCAACCCGGTCAATTAGGCAGAAACGCTGCGAAAGAATCAGAACGTAAGAAACTACAGCTATACGAGTTTAAATACTTCCGATTTCTGTGGGCAAAGTTGCCTGTATTCTTTCACCGCTATCTTTCTTCTCCCTCGAACGCCCACGCGCGACTAAGAAAGCATCGCCCGGGTATCTTCTAATTGCAAGCGCGGAGTCGATATCTCGAAGTACGTCGGCAAATAATCTTTTGATCAGGCTTACTGTGCCGATTACTGGCCTATGCATGACGTTCAGTAGCAAAGGCAGGACTAGGGCATCGGAGCATCGGACGATAATTGAACGACGTATCGGCGATATCTCGAGACAATGGATGCCTTTTGTTTGCCACACTACCAGCAGGCACACGAGAGGCAACGGGAGTAAGATATACGGTCGAGCGTCGAGTCGGGCTTCAATAATGCAGGATGCACGCCCACGGAATTTAGGTAGGCGAGGAAAGATTTTCCTCACGCCAAGCGGATGGATCGATCTTCTTGTTGATCTGCTCTCGTTAACGGGCGCGCGTAGAAAATCTATCGGACAAGTATGTCTAAGATTATTTCGCTTGGTGGGAATACTAGTCGATTGTTTGAGATGATTCAGAGAGTTATACCGTATGTAGAGCCATGCTGTTGGGGTGGTGTAAAGGGGTTGCATTTTAGAAACGAACTTCTTAGACGTATTACACTGCTATGGAGAAATCTTACTATTTTTTTAGCAGAGTAGTACTACTATGGAAGATTCTTACTATTTTTCTATTACAGTAGTGCTACTATGGAAAAGTCTGACTATTTTTTTTCATAGAATCATAGAAAAGTCTTCTGATATCATTTTTTTTATCACAGAATCATAGAAAAGTCTTCAGATATCATAGAAAAGTTTTACTATTTTTTAATCACAGTAATACTACAGTCTTACTATTTTTTTATGACAGTAGTACGACAGTCTTACTATTTTTCTATCACAGTCTTACTATTTTGTACTACTCTGATAAAAAAATAGTAAGAGAGTAGTACTACTGTAATCAGAAAATAGTAAGACTGTGATAAGAAAATAGCAAGACTTTTTTTTCCATAGTAATACCATACTGTCAACCATGGCGAAGTGAAAAATGAGGAAAATGATTCGTGAAAAGCAAAGTGTCGATCATGTTCAGAATCGGGGTTACATTTGATTTCTCCTGGGGTGACATACGGGTTGCACCTTAGACGCGAAATTCTCAGACGTACCGTCGAGCATCGCGGAGTCAAAAACGGAGAAAATGATTCGTGAAAAGCAAAGCGTCGATCACGTTCAGAGTCGGGGTTCCACCCGATTTCTCCTGTGGTGGTATATGAAAGTTGCACTTTCAGGTGTACCGTCAACCACCGAAATCAAAAACTCTGGGAAAACGTGTCGTGGCAAGCAAAGCGAAGAGTTTCTTCGATCATGAAATTGGGTGGCAACAGCGATGTTAGTCAGTCTGACTCTGAGTCTTAACACGTTGACTGCCAAGCGTATTTTGCTATGTTAGAACGGCGATGTAATGAAATACAGCAGAGTATGATTAAATCGTGCAAAATTAAGGTAAAGCAAAGTTGTTAGAAGCCGAAGTATTGAAGCACCGTTCCATTATCAATTGCTTTTACAAGATTGCAAATAGGCTCCATGGTGAATTTCTTGCATTTCTAGTAAAATCTTTTGAGCCGGTCACTGGGTTTCAACCGCGGCAGACAACGTGTTAACATGTTGACTGCAAAGCGTATTTTGCTATGTTAAAATCACGATGCGATGAAATACTGCAGCGATTGATTAAATCGTGCAAAATGAAGGTAACGCAGAGTTATTGGAAATCAAAGTATTGAAACACTATTTTAATATCAAATGCCTTCACAAGATTGCAAATAAGCTTGATTGCAAATCTTTTGCGCCGGTCACCGGTTTTCCACCCCGGCAGTCAACGTGTTAACATACTAACTGCAAAGCGTATTTTGCTATGTTAAAATCGCGATGCGATGAAATACTGCAGCGACTGATTAAATCATGCAAAATGAAGGTAACGCAGAGTTGATAGAAACCAAAGTATTGTAGCACCGTTCCATTATCAGTTGCTTTTACAAGATTGCAAATACGCTTTATGGCGAATTTCTTGCATTTCTAGCAAAATTTTTTGCGCCGGTCACCGGTTTTCAACCGCGGCAGTCAACGTATTAATATGTAAAGCGTATTTTGCTATGTTAAAATCGCGATGCGATTTAATACTGCAGCGATTGATTAAATCGTGCAAAATGAAGGTAAGGTAAAATTTTTAGAAGCCAAAGTATGGAAGTATCGTTCCAATCAGTTGCTTTTACAAGATTGCAAATAGGCTTCATTTCGAATAGTTTGCATTTTTAATAAAATCTTTTGAGCCGATCACCGGTTTTCCACACCGGCAGTCAACGTGTTAACATACTAACTGCAAACCGTATTTTGCTATGTTAAAATCGCGATGCGATGAAATACTGCAGCGACTGATTAAATCATGCAAAATGAAGGTAACGCAGAGTTGATAGAAACCAAAGTATTGTAGCACCGTTCCATTATCAGTTGCTTTTACAAGATTGCAAATACGCTTTATGGCGAATTTCTTGCATTTCTAGCAAAATTTTTTGCGCCGGTCACCGGTTTTCAACCGCGGCAGTCAACGTATTAATATGTAAAGCGTATTTTGCTATGTTAAAATCGCGATGCGATTTAATACTGCAGCGATTGATTAAATCGTGCAAAATGAAGGTAAGGTAAAATTGTTAGAAGCCGAAGTATTGAAGCACCGTTCCATTATCAATTGCTTTTACAAGATTGCAAATACGCTTTATGGTGAATTTCTTGCATTTCTAGTAAAATCTTTTGAGCCGGTCACTGGGTTTCAACCGCGGCAGACAACGTGTTAACACGTTGACTACAAAACGTATTTTGCTATGTTAAAATCGCGATGCGATCCAATACTGCAGAGTATGATTAAATCGTGCAAAATGAAGGTAACGCAGAGTTATTGGAAATCAAAGTATTGAAACACTATTTTAATATCAAATGTCTTCACAAGATTGCAAATAAGCTTGATTGCAAATCTTTTGCGCCGGTCACCGGTTTTCCACCCCGGCAGTCAACGTGTTAACATACTAACTGCAAAGCGTATTTTGCTATGTTAAAATCGCGATGCGATGAAATACTGCAGCGACTGATTAAATCATGCAAAATGAAGGTAACGCAGAGTTGATAGAAACCAAAGTATTGTAGCACCGTTCCATTATCAGTTGCTTTTACAAGATTGCAAATACGCTTTATGGCGAATTTCTTGCATTTCTAGCAAAATTGTTTGCGCCGGCTACCGGTTTTCAACCGCGGCAGTCAACGTATTAATATGTAAAGCGTATTTTGCTATGTTAAAATCGCGATGCGATTTAATACTGCAGCGATTGATTAAATCGTGCAAAATGAAGGTAAGGTAAAATTGTTAGAAGCCAAAGTATGGAAGCATCGTTCCAATATCAGTTGCTTTTACAAGATTGCAAATAGGCTTCATTTCGAATAGTTTGCATTTTTAATAAAATCTTTTGAGCCGATCACCGGTTTTCAACCGCGGCAGTCAACGTATTAATATGTAAAGCGTATTTTGCTATGTTAAAATCGCGATGCGATTTAATACTGCAGCGATTGATTAAATCGTGCAAAATGAAGGTAATAAAGTATTGAAACACTAAATTGTTAGAAGCCAAAGTATGGAAGCATCGTTCCAATATCAGTTGCTTTTACAAGATTGCAAATAGGCTTCATTTCGAATAGTTTGCATTTTTAATAAAATCTTTTGAGCCGGTCGCCGGTTTTCAACCGCGGCAGTCAACGTGTTAACATGTAAAGCGCATTTTGCTATGTTAAAATCGCGATGCGGTAAAATACTGCAGAGTATCATTAAATCGTGCAAAATGAAAATATTGCAGAATTGTTAGAAGCCGAAGTATTGAAGCACGGTTCCAATATCAATTGCTTTTACAAAATTGCAAATAGGCATTATTGCGAATTTTTTGCATTCTTTGTAAAATTTTTTGAACCGGTCACCAGTGACCACCGTGGCAGTCAACGTGTTAACATGTTGACTGCAAAGTGTATTTTGCTATGTTAAAATCGCGATGCGATGAAATACTGCAGAATATCATTAAATCATGAAAAATTGAGGTAACGCAGAGTTGTTAGAAGCCAAAGTATTGAAGCACCGTTCCATTATGAATTGCTTTTACAAGATTGCAAACAGGCTTCATTGCGAATTTCTTGCATTTTTAGTAAAATCCCTTGAGCCGGTCACCGGTTTTCCACCATGGCAGTCACGTGTTAAATATTTGCGCGCTATCGATCAATGCCATGTTACTTCGCTGTCATCGCACATGTCCACACAAACGTCCCAACCTAGTACGTCCGTCTGCAAAACAGAATCAGTAATGCCTGACTTTTTTTCAGCCGCCAACGTGAACGAGTCATGTTTCTTCAACGAGCAATGCGAGGCCCGCGTGAGCCAGACCGAATGTCGGCACGGTCGTTGCATCTGCATCTTCGAGAAGATCCCGGTGACGCAGCCCGACGGTGTCATCGTCTGCATCGGTAAGGAGGAATGGAAATGTGCGAACTAAAATGCAGTCTTCGAGGCCTGAGGGGACTTTAATGAGAATCCTCTCGTTCCGGAACGCGGAACGAGATGCGGCTCACGGTGTAATGAGGAAGTGCTTTGGCAAATGGAGCCCTGTCTCGACAGAGTATGCGCGGAATGCATTAATTCATGATCTATTTAAACCCTTACTTGGTCACGGGTCACTGCTTTCGGCCGATCGGCTTCTTTCTGAGGTCAGAAAATTAGTGCGGCCGGATCCCAGCGTTTGCATTATGGGAATCGTGTTTTTGACGTGAATAGGGTGGTGACACTTTAAGGACCACTAAGAAATCTGTATCAAATACGCCTTGGACCGCACGTTTTTGTGAAACTTTCAGAAATTGTATAATTGGAAGTATTTTAGGTACTACTAAAAAAATTATGTTTTTTTTAATCATTATTATAACTTTTACACTAAAAAACGAAAATACGAAAAAAACATGAAGGCAATTGAGCTGAATGCATTGAATATTGATGTAAATACTTAAATAGACTAAATAGATACAATGTATCAAAATAAGTGACATCTAAAGACAGCGTGTAGAAAATACAAGATAAATCGTGAGCGGTCCTTAAAGTGTTAACAGGGGGTTTGATATAACCGTTTTGATGGTGTACGAGATCATCTGAGTGTAAACGTATGACTGTGGACAGAGTGGGACGTTTTACACTCTTTCACCGATTCTGTTACGAATACCCATATAGAGAATCTTTTGATCATGTTTGACCATATTGAGAATAGTTTTGGTCATCCTGGAGGTAATATGTCATGTTGAAGAGTGACTATAGATGCTGGTAGGAACCAAGGGGTTAAAATGCAGTTTTTCTGAGCGCGATGGGGTGATATTTAGATGAATTAGTAACTGATTATTTTTGCAGCCGAGGTAAAGACACCGCCAAGTCTTCAGTATATCGATCCAGCAATGATCGGAGTCCTAGTCGGAATGGCCCTTATGTTCATCATTATATGTGTGGTCCTTAGGCTCTTCAGCAAGTAAGTTTTTCCAGCGTGTATTTGCCACGAGAAATGTGTGTTTCATGATGACGATACAATTTTCCCATCGATTTCTCCATCATAATAATAAATCCCAATATTCGGGAGCAATTTGAATGCAATACTGCAACGAAGAAAGAATCAGCGGTGTTAGGAACGTGCAGTTGCGTCCGGAAATTAATTCCTTTCTGCTTGGAACGAATGTTACAAGAAGCGCCTATTTTAAGACCTTGCTTAGGGAGCATTATTAACGGGCCAACTGTTCGAAGCCTCTAATGTTCGTCGGCTTAAAAACTTCCGTCTGTATTTGGGGCACATTAATAACTCTGCAACTGTCCGTTTCTCGATCCGTAGCATGGCGGATTAGTCGGGAGCCGTAAGAAACAAAACCCGGCGCGACGTTAACTGCTTTCCGGCCAAATTCATTTGAAAATGCTCCCACGCACGTCGGCATTGGGGCTAAGTAAGGATTATTACCGAAGAGTCGCGGAACCGCGCATCCCAAGGATGTATTTCGCGAACTTAACACGTTAAGGACCGCTAAGAAATCTGTAATAAATACGCCTGGGACCGCACGTTTTTGGGAAACTTTTACATTACAAAAAATCATAACTTTAATATTCATGAAGCAATTTTTGGGAAACTTTCAGAAATTGTATAGTTGGAATCTTTCAACTTTATTAAAAAAATTATGTTTTGTAATCATCATCGTAACTTTTTTACTTAAAAAATAAATTTGTATGAAATTTATAGAAATTGTAAAACAGGATTTACGTATGTATGGCTTAATTACGTACGTATTACGTATATACTTAAATAGACAAATAGATAAAATGTATCAAAGTAAGTGACATCTAAGGACAGCGTGTAAAAAAACACAAGAAAACTCGTGAGCGGTCCTTAACACGTTGACTGCCAAACGTATTTTGCTACATTAGAACGGCGATGGTATGAATATACTGCAGCGTTTGACTGAATTATGCAAAATGTAAATAATGTGCAGGTATTGGAAACCAAAGGATCGCATCGCTATTCTAATAACTGCATTTATAAAATAATTATTGCTACCCATTGCGAATATTTTGTATCTTCAGTAAAATCTCTTGTGTTGGCCAGCGGTGACCATCACGGTAGTCAAAGTATTAAGTAATATTATTATATAAGTAATATTACAACGTCGCGGACGTATAGAAATATAATCTTAACACGTTGACTGCCATATTTTGCTATGCTATAACCGCGATGCAATGAAATACTGCAGAATATGATTAACACGTTGATTGCCAAGCGTATTTTGCTATGTTAGAACAGCGATGCGATGAAATACTGCAGAGGTTGATTAAATCGTGCAAAATGATGGTAACGCAGAATTGTGAGAAGCCAAAGTATTGAAGCACCGGTCCAATATCAATTGCTTTTACAAGATTACAAACAGGCTTCATTGCGGATTTTTTGCATTTTTACTAAAATCTTTTGCGCCGATCACCCGTTTTCCACCGTGGCAGTCAACGTGTTGACATGTTGACTGCTAAGTGTATTTTGCTATCTTAAAATCGCGATGCGATGAAATACTGCAGACGTTGATTAACTCGTGCAAAATAAAGGTAACGCAGATTGTCAGAAGCCAAAGTATTGAAGCACTGGTCCAATATTAGTTGCTTTTACAAGGTTGCAAATAGGCTTAATTGCCAATTTTTTGCATTTTTACTAAAATCTTTTGCGCCGATCCCCGGTTTTCCACCGTGGCAGTCAACATGTTAAAGTGTTAAAACAACATCCCCCAAGTCCAACGATCCCGCGCACATCTAGTTGCCCAGCCACTTACTTCTCTCCATGCATCCTTTTCATCCCATCAGCATCCCCCGATTCACACATGACCCCACAGATCCTACCTTCGAACTAATGCTTTTCTTTTCCGTCAAAGGGCTCGTTGGCGTGAGAACCGAACGATTTTCAACACACCGAACGCGCGGCTGATGAACGTTTCACTGCTGAAGGACAACAAGCTTTTGCATGCACCGGAACGGCGTGGATCTAGGGCAAGTGTACGGTGTCCTTCGAGGCAGCCCTCGATGGTTTCTTTGCGCGCGCATTCGCCGAACGCCTCGCAAGGTGCGAAACACTCTCAGCACTCTCAGCACAGAGTGAGCCGTACGGGTTTTTATTCATTCACTTACTAAGCAAGCAACTTGTTATCAAAGTTCTACCCTCTACCCTGCAGTTTCCTCTTCTTGAACCCTGTTAAATAGAGCAGCGAGTCTCTCTTACGTTTGCCAGGGTACGGCGTGTCCGTCGACATCAGAGGGATGTGTGTTCTTGAGCAAGCCACCCGTCTCGGAACTTGGCACTTACGCAGAACGCGCGGGGGTGGAAAGGAAAGAATAGAGAACGGTCATTCTGCCTGCCAAGGCGCATGTTTCACTCTGATATACCAGTGTTTGTCAGCCGCGACACTTGGCCGCTGTTCAAAGGGACTAATGACGTTTCTTTTCAAGCTCTCGCGATAATTGAGCACTCAAAACGTAAGATAGCTCGCGATTTGACTTGTGGAATTTAATGCGGGACAATCCGGTCAGATGGAGAAATTTTAGGTGATCGATGAATATAGGGGAAGGTAGCCTAATTTGGACCGCTATGATATACAAAGACTGGTGATATCTGCAAGATTTGAGATAGGCACTTTATTATACGTAGATGCAGAAGAGGTTATGGGGTTATGCCTACTTTGGATTGGCGAAATGACATGATTTTCAAGATTATTTTTTTGCCGTTTATATATTTAGTGGTATTTGTATACATTTTTTTATAAGAAAATATTACAAAATGGAGGAAATATAGCCCTTCTCCTAGAGCTTCCGTTTATTTTCATCACTTGCGGTGACCACGATTTCTCAAAAACTTATTTACTATACCGATCGGATTCTAATTTGATATACTTATTTGTCATTACAATAGGCAGGGTCTGAACGAAGGATTTTGAAACATTTTAATTTTTACAAGAATGGCAGCAATTTTACGAAAAAATCCGTCTTTTGAGGTGGTCTAACTGTCGTTTTTATGTTGTAACTTTTCTTTTATTACCGAAATAAAAAATCCTTCGTTCAGGCCCTGCCTATTGTAATGACAAATAAGTATATAAAATTCGAGTCTGATCGGTGAAGTAGTTTTTGAGAAATCGTGGTCACCGCAACCGTATATTTTTAAAAACACAGTTTCGAGATAATCGCGTTTAAAGTTTCAAGCTCTTTACTAATCATACATAGTAGCGCTCCAGATAAACGCTTATAGTTTTTGAACGTGTGCTCCGATTCTTATGTACTTTTGAGGAAATATTCTTAAAATGATGTACATTAAGAAAATGCAATAAAAAAAAGTCGATTTTTTTCACCAACCCAAGTAGGCATAACCCCTTAATGCAATTGTATTTTTAAAGAAACGCCTCGTGGTTACATTGAGAGAAATTCGTTTGGCTAAGAAGAAAATCTGTTATTTCGACATAAGTGTGAAAGCAGTTAATTCGTCTAAACGTAAATAATTACATGTCTTATTATACCATCACAAAACTTGCTTACTTATCTACAACTTGCAATTATGATTTTGCGAAGTTATGTTAGTTTGACGTTTCTGTACAATATCAAGCATTAAATATTCAAGTTTCCCAAGTTGGACCGAAAACAGTTGCCGAAATTGAACCGGTCCAATTTCGACAACGACATTTTTTTCATGGATAAATTATAAACAAAAAAATATCTACTAGTAGTGATGGTGGTGAAGATAGAAGTGATAACGAAAATAAACGATTTAGGACAGTTCTTGAAAAAATATCACCGCGAGCAAAGAAAAATCCAAATCCAACTGGCCCTTCGTCTTCTCGCAGTGCAGCAATAGTTCAGAAAGCAGTGGAAATAATAAGCAGCTCCTACAAATCGCGGTTATACCAAAACTTAAAGAAAAATCAGTTCACCAAAGTTTAACAAAATGCAGAAACATAAAAAAGAAACTGGTGATTCATGGTTTTGTATATTATGTGAAGAAATCAAGGAAGAAGAAATGATACAATGCATGAAATGTCACGCTTGGATACATACTCGGTGTGCTGGAGTTAGTGCTGCAATTAAAAGGTTAAAATTAAAATTGGACCGATGATACGATTTTTTTGAATTCATTTTTCACTGTTATAAATAATTTTTAAAATTTGATAAATGGTTCGATTTTGAAGGTATACTTGGTGAGTTTATTTTCTACTACTTAATTTTTATTGGTACTTCTTCCGTCCTTGTATATTTAAAAAAATACAAAATTGGTCCAAATTAGGCTACTCTCCTCTATGAGAGCTGTTCGCAAGTGGGGAGAATCGGTGTCACGGTATAATGTAATTATTAGATCGGGGAATGCGGTGGTTTCGATGTGTTTAGGGCAAAATTATACGGGCGAGTGATTTATGGTGGCTACGACGTGGCTCCTGAACGGCCTCTTATGGGGGTATGGGGGGAGAACTTCGTGGCAATTAAAAAGGAATTTTTTATCGCAGCAAATTGACGTCAGGTAATCGATTAGCGTCAGGGGACACGCGAGTATGTTGATTTCGGCGGAATACCCCGTACACGTTGTTACAAAACGAGTATCTATACTACTGTAGGTGACTATCTATCTGTCTTCATTCGTCTATTTCTTGTTCTATGTAGACAAAGATCCCTTGGGGATCATCTGTTGATGCAGAGTTCTACGAAGTTTTAAGCATGTATTTTATGCATGCCAAAGAGGGTACATAACAGCGATTTACTCTTCTTTCTTGTACCCCCTCTGACACACACTGAGGTGCATTATGTGCAATTAACAGAACAGTAATTACCTTCTTTGGTACATATGAAACTTACGAGATTGTAGACTTACGAATTTCGTTTCAAACAAGAATTTCCTTTAACAATAGTGTTTGAGGTTCGTGATTATAGTTGCTTGCTGTAGTAAAACATGACTGCTGTTGTGCACTTTGACACTTTCATTTAAATTACAGTAAGTTAGTAGCGTGCAGTTCGTAGTGGAAGAATCACTGGATAGAAGAAGGATATAACAAGAAAATACTTTATCTTTTTTACTGTCGAGTTTGCTTCTTCTATTTTCGGTGGTCTTAGTACAATTAGATTAATAGTGATATCACGCGTAAACGTATCGACATATTGTGCTCAAATTGATAGGTACAACTCATCATGTGGCAAATATTTTTGTTCAATGGAAACGGTTTTTTGAGAAAAATGATAATGAACATTACGTTTACGCGCACAAAAGAATTTAGTTCTTTTGTGCATAGTGACAAAACTAAGTTTCGTGAGAGACCTGCGCACAAATCGAACTATTTTGTTTACTCACGCATTTCTTTCGAGGATCGTTACATTATCGAAATAAATAATTTCTCAGTAAGTATGCAGTCAAACAAGAAAAAACTTGTTTCTATAATGTACGATCGGCATGAGTCTCTCGAGAAGTACTAATTCATCTTACCACGCAGAACTCACATGCATACACACATACATTCGACGAAAACTAAATTCTCCAACCGGACATGAATAAAAAAGTGTCGATGCAATATAAGTAACACACCACAAGCGTCATATGCACATACACATTTCAGCAATAATTAACCCTTTTCGGACGTATTAAATTTGGTCATGGGTGTCGTACTGGTCGGAATTAATTTCCGTTGAAAAAGCAATGATACACAACATGCAAGATTTGATTGATTTTGATTTGAAAGAACTTTAGTTATATGTTTACACAATAATGCTTTAATGTTATGTTTTCATGTAAAAATTATATTTTATAGCTCTCCATTGTGTGGTATTCTTCAAAACAGTACACTTCTGTCGTTAACTTTCTTTTGGTCGTATTGGAATATTATTTTGAAATATTGTAAGAAGGGGGAATGACTAATTACAGTTAAATACAATTTGGGAAATATTATTTGGAATTTTCACATTTCAGCAATAATTAACCCTTTTCGGACGTATTAAATTTGGTCATGGGTGTCGTACTGGTCGGAATTAATTTCCGTTGAAAAAGCAATGATACACAACATGCAAGATTTGATTGATTTTGATTTGAAAGAACTTTAGTTATATGTTTACACAATAATGTTTTAATGTCATGTTTTCATGTAAAAATTATATTTTATAGCTCTCCATTGTGTGGTATTCTTCAAAACAGTACACTTCTGTCGTTAACTTTCTTTTGGTCGTATTGGAATATTATTTTGAAATATTGTAAGAAGGGGGAATGACTAATTACAGTTAAATACAATTTTGGTAATATTATTTGGAATTTTCACATTTCAGCAATAATTAACCTTTTTCAGACGTATTAAATTTGGTCATGGGTGTCGTACTGGTCGGAATTAATTTCCGTTGAAAAAGCAATGATACACAACATGCAAGATTTGATTGATTTTGATTTGAAAGAACTTTAGTTATATGTTTACACAATAATGCTTTAATGTTATGTTTTCATGTAAAAATTATATTTTATAGCTCTCCATTGTGTGGTATTCTTCAAAACAGTACACTTCTGTCGTTAACTTTCTTTTGGCCGTATTGGAATATTATTTTGAAATATGTGCCCATAATTATGAAAGTGGTCTAAGTCATATATTTCTTGTTTCGAGATATTTAATGAATTGCATTTGAATAAATTAAAAAATATTTTTACATTATGCGACATTTTAATTTATAATTTTATTAGTCTTAATTTGTGAATTTTATACGATAATATTATTTTTAAAGATTGAATTGACTTAGACCATTTTCAAAATTAACTGAATGTCCTATAAATGACTTAAAGCAATAAAGAACTTTGAGTTTTATTTGAAACAATAATTTGATTGAAATAATTCGTGAACATTTATTACATTTATTAATTATTTTTAAACAGTAATCCATTTTTATCATTATTTCGAGTATTTAAGATTCTTAAAATGTTCCTGAAAAACTGGAGAGATGTACGGTAGTAAACTCATAATATCTTTATGTTTTTCTTCCGATACTGGTCTAATGGTGGTGTATAATGGAAGTAATTTAATATTTCCGTATATTTTTGGTCTTCCTTTTTTAGGCGAAAGATCCAAAACGTGAAATTTAGAATCATCTAAAGATGTTTTATAGAACATTTTATAAGGTTCATTTTTCAAGAATCTCATCCATTGAATTTGTAGCCAAGAGACAGATTCACTCGCGGTATTTTTTACTCTTCTTGTTATTGATTCTTCTAGTAATGAAGTTGTCTTTATTATTAAAATTTGATTGTCATTTATTTTATTATGTAGTTCAGAAACGCGTCAAAGAAGGCCACGTGCCATTTTCAAGTTGTTTATATAATTTATTTAAATTTTTGACTTAGACCACTTTCATAATTAAAACTAAATGAATTCCATATAATGTTGAAATTACAACCACTATCTAATGGTTCATTTTTGACAATTTCGTAAAAATTACATTGAATAAATTTAGTTAAAAATAATGTGGTATGAAATAACTGATAAACTCATTTTTTTTTAAATTTTGACTTAGACCACTTTCATAATTATGGGCACATATTGTAAGAAGCGGGAATGACTAATTACAGTTAAATACAATTTGGGAAATGTTATTTGGAATTTTACGAAGTACCTTTGAACTGATAAGAGCACCGCATAAGTTCGTCAATAGGTCCACTAGATATTTATGACTGTATATTATAGATAAATTGTAAACTGATACATGGATGAATACAGTATAAGATTAGTACGGTTTCTGTTGTGGTGGCTGAGAGCAGACATACGACCGGAACAGTAAAAAGGCTTTGGTGTCTGAGAGTAGACATACGACCGCAAAGGGTTAAATTTTTCCTTACTACCAACGAGCATAAAAGTGTTGATGCATCTTAACACTTTAACGACCGCTAGCCGATTGATCGGCTTTTCGGTTCCAACTGCTATTTACCGGTAGCCGATTAATCGGTTTTTCAGTGGTCAACTTGTTATATTAGACAAAACAAATATCAGATGCTAAAATGACAATTCTAAATGACAATAAAATGACACCGCTTTGAAACCAAAGGATTCTCAACAACACATTCAGTATTTTTCAGTTATAAAGCTTTACAAATATTACACAATTCCTGCGCGATATCGAAAACAGTCGGTCGCTAGTGAGTTGCATTTTCAGTCAACAGCGGTCGGTAAAGTGTTAACTAATCTGTAACGAAATGTGTGTATACATCAGTCTAATTTTCTGTAAAAAAAAAACATGAGTATTCTTTTGCGCAGGTCTTCATGCTTAAATTTTGCATTCTGGCTTTTCATGTGTGGGTGAACCGTGACGGCAAAGCACGCGATACTTTAGCAAGAAAATTCCTGTTGCTAGGTTCACGAACGGGATCAAGACGCGGAAGTCGTGGCAGCAGTGGGAACGCCTCAGCGGTGTCAACAAAGTCCAACAAGTCCCCACCGAATCAGCCAAACAATGTAACAGATCCAGTCCTGGAGAATGTCACCGTGGAAATTCTCGAAGCCAAAGCGTAAATCGATCGACAGCTTTGGACTCGCACCGCGATCTGATTGATTAGCCTGCTCGCCACTCTATTATCTACGCCAATCTAGTAGATCTTGTAAACCGAATGAAAACTGGCCATTCCGATACTGAAGACTGCTACATTGTTTGACAGGTTCAAAACCATGCCATTAAATTGCTTAGGTCTAAAGGAATTTTGTTTAACGACCTTAATCTATCGCCTATATATATCTTCGTCGACCGATTCTGTTCAATATTTATTGTAAGCTATAATCGATATCAATTTCTTGAGCCGTACAAAGCGATCGAACGAAACTGGTGTCGGAGAAATCTCAACCCTAGATATCGATCAGGTTGCACGGATCCACGATCAAATCGATCCCCCAGAGTGTGCTCACGACTTCTACAAATGTATGCCATTAAATACGACGATACGATAAACGTTACGACCTTTTTTCTGTACTTATACGTAGGCCGTGTTCGGAAAGATTCAGTTCTGTTCTACAGTAATTAAACGACTCAATTAATCGGATAATCAGATCCATGGACTTGAATGGACATAACTACGTGACGATTCTTTTGAAAATGATGTTTTGCAGGACCTCGAATGGCAATCATTTAAATTAATACGTTCGTTATCTCGGTTTGAAAATATTTACGGACTCGCTTACGAACAGCTTACTTCCTATTAATCTTAAAAGAACGTATTTAGCGTACGTAGAGACTAATCATTAGTGTCCTCTTATGGATGAGCGAAGAATCCGAAGCCGTAATTAGCGTCATCTTCTCTAGAATTGCCCGACCCGATTTCGATATTCATAATGATACGACGACAAGAAATAGATGGCAAGACCAGCTATTCACATCGAATTTGAGGCGATAATTCGATTGGTTTACGAAAAGCCAAACACGAAAGGGACCAGACGAAAGTGTTTGAAACATCCCGGAAGTACGTAAACAAAGTTATGCAATCTAAGATAGCAACACATCGTAAAGCGCCGCTAATTAACGTACGTTATAATCATACGATTCATAAAGTCTACACATTTAATATCGCTCTCTCCGCAAAGGACGAGGGCCTGAACCGCTGTGAAACTTTTCTCGTAGGGATATTTCGAATGTCGAGGTAAAGAGCAACGCTGACACATGTTGTAGCGATCTACGGTTGATTTATAATACGAGTCGAGGCCAAGAAGAGATAGGAATAAAGGAAATAATCATTTCGGCCATTATCTCGCGAGCTCTCGCTGTATTTAGAACGACCAACAGCCTCACACACGTTTGTATAACTACGTACATACATATACATACAAATAGATTATATATATATACACACATATATATATATAAATAGATTATATATATTTTATTCCGCGCAGGGAAGAACCTAATCGATCTAAAAAAGGCAAAAAGATACATCATAAAGTCTAAGAGAGTATAAGCTTTCGAGTAAAACACTGTTCACCGCAGAATCATATTTCGAATTTAACGACTTTTAATGTTAGAGTTTAAAAGTGAGGCGAGAGGGTAGAAGATACCGATAGAACAGTACGATTGTAACTCAACAATTTAGTGCCTGCGCTATCGCGTATATAGGACATACATTTAAACGGAATGATTAATCGAATAAAAATAAACGAGTACTTGTTCAATGGCGCGCGTACGTGTCACCATTGACGATGCTTCGATATGCTATTGCACTACTAGTGAACAACTTATGCAGCGCCTGTAGTAGTGACTGTGTCCACTCTGTGATCCATGAGCAACATATATGATATTTATCGTTGAGAATTGTGGTTAACAATTACGATACGAGTGCAAAGACTCGCCTTGATACTCCATTCCCGCACCTAATGATCTCTGCACGACGACGCTGTTTGCGTAAACAGACTCCTTCCTGTCCTAAAGTAACGAACACCATAAAACAGGAAGGTCACGCGATCGTTCGTGATATTTGTTGAACACTCAACTTTTCTCAGCTACGTAACGACGTAGATTTCGTGGAATCTATTCACACACGTGCACACGCGAATGCGATTTTCGGATCGCGAGCGCTTTTTCTTTAACGTAATTACGTGAATAATGTATAAGAGGGGTCGTCGTTCGAACTATCTGATCCCGAAACGAAATTGGGGGAAGGTTTCTGTTTCGGGGTTGGATGCGACGCTGCGACTTCGTTAGATGTAAAAGTAATCGTATTACTGTATATAAAAGTTCGCTCGCTTCAGGTCTATTGAAGCTAGATACGTCCGTTGGCCGCAAAGTACGTCTTTGATTGTTTTCTAGACGACATTCGCCGGTCGGAGCGACGTGCGTACGCAGATAAATACTTAACTGTAGATCCTCGATCAACGAAGAGGACGGAAAGTAATTCAGCTGTGTTTCAAGCTTTAGAAAGTCTCGCTAGAAAGTAACGATGCTTAGAACGTGTTAACGTCAGGATTCGTAGTGTAATTATTCGCAAAGGGCGCTGGAGTACGTTTAAGCGAAAACTGATATACATGCGTAGGGAAATTTTACGCGTTAAGCGCGAAATTGAAGTTTCTCCGCCCTGCAGTAGGAAGCGGAAGGAATGAGAAACGAAGTAGAATAAGCAGAGTGCCTCTTCTTTTTCACTCAAAGAGACTCGCTCACTTTTGTCCCCTACTCTTTAAGTGACCGTGGACACTTCTCGCACACTCTATGAGCCTTTTTCCGAACGCGTTGCTCGGCAGGAAGAGTAACGAGTAATAAGAGTAATAACGATAAAGATAACGATTAATATAATATACGGTAATCTCAGATATTGAGACTCGGTATAGCCGACATTCGTCCATTCTTCTACGTTTAAGCTTGTGATCCTCTTATCGGTTCATAGACGGTACATTGCAGCAAAATTGAACGCGTCGTAAAGATGATTCGGGAGAATAACTTGCGCGGCGAGAGTGATTATTATTTTCGGACAAATATTCAGTCGAATTGATGAAAAAAGTTGCGCGACCGACGGAATGCGGTAGCGCGGAATTCGCGGTAGCAATTACCGGCGAACGTAACGACTTTCGATCACTTGCGTTCCCGACTTCTCGTCTCTATCCTAAACGTGAGAGCGTAACTTTCATACCGATGTACTTTTCTACACTGTAAGCTTTTGCGAACGCTATATAATGGGATCAGATTGCAAGTAGGTGACCCGACTACGCCTGAATATCGCTCGCCAATTTTTGCAGGCACTTTGTACGGCGAAAATTCTACTACGGTCTAGGTGTATTTTCGTCGGACTTTATCGCGTCCTAAGAGGTACTTTATTAATCGCCGATCGACTCAGTTGACCGGCCGTAGGACACGTAAACGTAGGAGCGAAAGGGTTCGTTGACAAAACGGTACCGCGGTTGAGAAACTATTCGTAAACACGCGTAGATGCATCGTAGATGGAACTACTCGAAGCGGGATTTCGCTAGGAATCCGCTGTTATTAAATAGATCCGTAAGTAAGAGTTTAAAGGGGTCGGCGAATCTATCGATTGCGAAATTTCAACGGTGACAGCGACTCGAGTGCTTCGCGAGACTGATGGGGTGGTTCAGATATGGGGAAGTGTTTGGACCATCGTTCACGTCCGCGGAAGTGTCTATTTGCTAAATATTTTCGACGATACTCTGCATCGCATCATGACAATTCATTTTATACCGAATATACGATGTATACCGGGTGAACAATCACGGAATAACGAAGTGTCCTATCGACCAACATCTCGCATATACTCTGACATCCTTTTTCGCTTTCCGAGCGACGGCGAAACGTCTTTGGTAATAATTTTAGTGTTAACCGCACTACGATGCTTAGCCAGTTAACGTTCCCAAGACAACGACTACAGATTTCGGCAGAAATGCCGAGGACACTCAATCTTTTCGATCGCAGAATTACGCGAGGGAACTGTGCGACGCAATCAGTATAGCACAATAATGTACTTCGTCACGATACAATCGACACCGAATACGATCTAAGAACTAAACGATTTCGGAGATGTGAACTCCGGGCCGATCAGGCCGACAAACAAAAATTGATTTACGTACTTTACGTAGCTTCATGAACGTTTGTCCCAGAGTGAAGTAACGCGCATCTTGTCACACGGTATTATTCCCAGCACCGGAAAGAAAAGCTTTTGATTATCACTTAACCGTAGCCGTAAACCACAGAACGTGTACATCAGGTAGCCGTTACTTTTCTCTTACATTTAACGTAGCCTTCAGAGTTTGCCCAATTACGCTGATAACGCTCTTTGCTTTTGAGAAACCGTTAGCGAGGTATATATAAATGTATGTGTGTATACGTACATTAAGGCTTTTTGCAATTTGCTATGACTAATCTGATGTCCCTTATTGGTCACGTTCTAAGCTTAGTTTTTTCAATCGATCCACGCGATGGACGTATTTATAATCCATCGCCGGCCAATAGCGTCGGCAGTACTCATGACGTATTGTGATCATATACTAGGCTATGTATTTTTAATAATACACGTAATCGCACACACACGTCTCTAATGATGTACATGTAATGCAGCCGTGGGACAGTTTCGCTTTCATCCGAAGCAGTCCGAATCTGTCTGCGCGAGATAATTTATGATTAAATTATGATTGCGCTCTACACCGATAGCCTTTAAGAATGTCATTGTAGCAACGGTTTTTAGATAGCGACGAAAATTTACAGATTCGAAACAAAGACAAGGGTATTTCGATTTACGTTAGATGTCTTGCGAGACGGGCGGAAATATGTCTAGATGAATGACTCGAGGCGTATACAGACAACAGTGTGGATGGGTGCGGGTAATAAACGCGAGTCCCTCTTTTTCCAATCTTCAATATTTTATAAAACAGCGGATGTAATGAAAGTGGATACCGTTAAAAAGAGAAAAAAATATTGATCTATACTGTATTATCTGTACTACTTTACTAGTGGCTTAGCCTACCTTGTCTTTATATCATACATTTCATATTATAGCTTACGACAAATAATGGATTACCTATACCAATTGTACTTGGAACTTAATTATATTCTAACTCTTTGAATTAATTTTAATAAAACCTTAATACACTGGACGTGAGTGTTCTCGGTTATTTTCCCATACCACACCGTTTTTTATCCCTGTCTTTTACTGGCTTAGAATTATGCAAAATGTTCATATAGGATGAAGATAATTCAAAACATACCAATTGTACTTGGAACTTAATTATATTCTAACTCTTTGGATTAATTTTAATACAACCTTAATACACGGGACGTAAGTGTTCTCACTTATTTTCCCATACTACACCATTTTCTGTCCCTGTCTTTTACCGGTTTAGAATTATGCAAAATGTTCATATAGGATGAAGGTAATTCAAAACATACCAATTGTACTTGGAACTTAATTATATTCTAACTCTTCGAAGTCATTTTAATAAAACCTTAATACACTGGACATAAGTGTTCTCGGTTATTTTCCCATACCACACCATTTTCTATCCTCGTCTTTTATCGGCTTAGAATTATGCAAAATGTTCATATAGGATGAAGATAATTCAAAACATACCAATTGTACTTGGAACTTAATTATATTCTAACTCTTTGAATTAATTTTAATAAAACCTTAATACACTGGACGTAAGTGTTCTCGGTTATTTTCCCATACCACACCATTTTCTATCCTCGTCTTTTACGGTCTTAGAATTATGCAAAATGTTCATATAGGATGAAGATAATTCAAAACATACCAATTGTACTTGGAACTTAATTATATTCTAACTCTTTGAATTAATTTTAATAAAACCTTAATACACTGGACGTAAGTGTTCTCGGTTATTTTCCCATACCACACAATTTTTTATCCCTGTCTTTTACCGGCTTAGAATTATGCAAAATGTTCATATAGGATGAAGATAATTCAAAACATACCAATTGTACTTGGAACTTAATTATATTCTAACTCTTTGAATTAATTGGAATAAAACCTTAATACACTGGACGTAAGTGTTCTCGGTTATTTTCCCATACCACACCATTTTTTATCCCTGTCTTTTACCGGCTTAGAATTATGCAAAATGTTCATATAGGATGAAGATAATTCAAAACATACCAATTGGACTTGGAACTTAATTATATTCTAACTCTTTGGATTAATATTAATACAACCTTAATACACTGGACGTAAGTGTTCTCGGTTATTTTCCCGTACCACACCATTTTCTATCCTCGTGTTTTACCGGCTTAGAATTATGCAAAATGTTCATATAGGATGAAGATAATTCAAAACATACCAATTGTACTTGGAACTTAATTATATTCTAACTCTTTGAATTAATTTTAATAAAACCTTAATACACTGGACGTAAGTGTTCTCGGTTATTTTCCCATACCACACCATTTTTTATCCCTGTCTTTTACCGGCTTAGAATTATGCAAAATGTTCATATAGGATGAAGATAATTCAAAACATACCAATTGTACTTGGAACTTAATTATATTCTAACTCTTTGAATTAATTTTAATAAAACCTTAATACACTGGACGTAAGTGTTCTCGGTTATTTTCCCATACCACACCATTTTTTATCCCTGTCTTTTACCGGCTTAGAATTATGCAAAATGTTCATATAGGATGAAGATAATTCAAAACATACCAATTGTACTTGGAACTTAATTATATTCTAACTCTTTGAATTAATTTTAATAAAACCTTAATACACTGGACGTAAGTGTTCTCGGTTATTTTCCCATACCACACCATTTTTTATCCCTGTCTTTTACCGGCTTAGAATTATGCAAAATGTTCATATAGGATGAAGATAATTCAAAACATACCAATTGTACTTCGAACTTAATTCTATTCTAACTTTTCGAATTAATTTTAATAAAACCTTAATACACTGGACGTGAGTATTCTCGGTTATTTTCCCATACAACACCATTTTCTATCCTCGTCTTTTACCGACTTAGAATTATGCAAGAAGTTCATATAGGATGAAGATAATTCAAAACATACCAATTGTACTTGGAACTTAATTATATTCTAACTCTTTGAATTAATTTTAATAAAACCTTAATACACTGGACGTGTGTTCTCAGTTATTTCCCCATACCGCACCATTTTTTATCCCTGTCTTTTACCGGCTTAGAATTATGCAAAATGTTCATATAGGATGAAGATAATTCAAAACATACCAATTGTACTTGGAACTTAATTATATTCTAACTCTTTGAATTAATTTTAATAAAACCTTAATACACTGGACGTAAGTGTTCTCGGTTATTTTCCCATACCACACCATTTTCTATCCTCGTCTTTTACCGTCTTAGAATTATGCAAAATGTTCATATAGGATGAAGATAATTCAAAACATACCAATTGTACTTGGAACTTAATTATATTCTAACTCTTTGAATTAATTTTAATAAAACCTTAATACACTGGACGCAAGCGTTCTCGGTTATTTTCCCATACCACACAATTTTCTATCCTCGTTTTTTACCGGCTTAGAATTATGCAAAAAGTTCATATAGGATGAAGATAATTCAAAACATACCAATTGTACTTGGAACTTAATTATATTCTAACTCTTTGAATTAATTTTAATAAAACCTTAATACACTGGACATGTGTTCTCGGTTATTTTCCCATACCACACCATTTGTTATCCCTGTCTTTTACCGGCTTAGAATTATGCAAAATGTTCATATAGGATGAAGATAATTCAAAACATACCAATTGTACTTGGAACTTAATTATATTCTAACTCTTTGAATTAATTTTAATAAAACCTTAATACACTGGACGTAAGTGTTCTCGGTTATTTTCCCATACTACACCATTTTCTGTCCCTGTCTTTTACCGGCTTAGAATTATGCAAAATGTTCATATAGGATGAAGGTAATTCAAAACGTACCAATTGTACTTGGAACTTCATTATATTCTAACTCTTTGAATTAATTTTAATAAAACCTTCATACACTGGACGTAAGTGTTCTCGGTTATTTTCCCATACCACACCATTTTTTAACCCTGTCTTTTACCGGCTTAGAATTATGCAAAAAGTTTATATGGGATGAAGATAATTCAAAACATACCAATTGTACTTGGAACTTAATTATATTCTAACTCTTTGAATTAATTTTAATAAAACCTTAATACACTGGACGTAAGTGTTCTCGGTTATTTTCCCATACCACACCATTTTTTATCCCTGTCTTTTACCGGCTTAGAATTATGCAAAATGTTCATATAATAGGATGAAGATAATTCAAAACATACCAATTGTACTTGGAACTTAATTATATTCTAACTCTTTGAATTAATTTTAATAAAACCTTAATACACTGGACGTAAGTGTTCTCGGTTATTTTCCCATACCACACCATTTTATATCCTCGTCTTTTAACGGCTTAGAATTATGCAAAATGTTCATATAGGATGAAGATAATTCAAAACATACCAATTGTACTTGGAACTTAATTATATTCTAACTCTTTGAATTAATTTTAATAAACCTTAATACACTGGACGTAAGTGTTCCTTCATACACTGGACGTAAGTGTTCTCGGTTATTTTCCCATACCACACCATTTTTTATCCCTGTCTTTTACCGTCTTAGAATTATTCAAAATGTTCATATAGGATGAAGATAATTCAAAACATACCAATTGTACTTGGAACTTAATTATATTCTAACTCTTTGAATTAATTTTAATAAAACCTTAATACACTGGACATAAGTGTTCTCGGTTATTTCCCCATACCACACCATTTTCTATCCTCGTCTTTTACCGGCTTAGAATTATGCAAAATGTTCATATAGGATGAAGATAATTCAAAACATACCGATTGTACTTGGAACTTAATTATATTCTAACTCTTTGAATTAATTTTAATAAAACCTTAATACACTGGACGTAAGTGTTCTCGGTTATTTTCCCGTACCACACCATTTTCTATCCTCGTGTTTTACCGGCTTAGAATTATGCAAAAAGTTCGTATGGGATAAAGATAATTCAAAACATATGACCTGTTATGTCAATTTTTATAATATCGTATATATCAAGGGACGGGGATGGATAGTAACATTCGCATATTTACAAATAAATACAACAATCATAAAAATATTTTATTTGTATGAATTCTTTGCTCGCCAGTCTAGAAATTCGTCAAACTCTGCTTCATCGCCGCTGGAAACGTCATCGCCAACATTGTCCTGTTTTTTATCTGTCGCTTGAACTTGTTCTTTTCGTTTTACGAGGTCCATAACTCTGTTCGCCAATAAAAACATTATTTATTATTCTAAATTTATTATTTCAAATCATTATTATATTATATTAAAAATACATTATATTATTTATTATTATAACATTATATATATATTCAAATACCTGGACCAATGCCTTATTTGTTCTTCAATCTCGTCCAACTGTCTTTCTGTAGTCGCTTCTTCTTGATCGTCAGCTATAATTTGTGCGGATTGTGCAGTCTCTTCCTTAATTTCTTTCTGGAACTTCTCCCATTCTTCCTCTATGGGATCTTTATACTCAACGTTGCGTACCTGACATGAAAAACTTCTGTGAAGCACCTTTCAACAATCAAGGTTAACACTTTGACTGCCGTGATGGTCATCGCTGACCAGCGTAAGAGATTTTAGTGAAGATCCAAAATACCCGCAATGGGTAGCAATAATTATTTTATAAACGCAATTATTGTTAGAATAGTGATGCGATCCTTTGGTCTCCAATACCTGCACATTATTTACATTTTGCATAATTTAGTTGAACGTTGTAGTATTTTATAAGATCGCCGTTCTAATACAGCAAAATACGCATGGCAGTCAACGTGTTAATAATTAAGTAATATCTATTACTTGCAATCGTCATTTTACTATCTTACTTTAGCGTCCAATATGGGGTCATCAAAAAATCCTTCTGGCAGTACAGTGTGAACTACATCCTTCGTTTTTTCTCTTGATGCCGCATCTTCTACTTCTGTTTGCTTCACTTCGACGCTACTTATGACAACCTGATTCGTTTCCGCCTTCTGCGTATTAGGTGAGTCAGCAGTTGAGGTAGTGCCGTTGGATTGTTTCACAGATTTATCAAAGAAATCGGATGGTAAACCTTGTTGTTCATGTTTCGGTGGCTGCAAAGGATTCCTCAAAATTCCTTTAATCTTCTTATTGACTACTGGTTCTTGTGTCGGGGATACTGGCCTTTTGAATGTTGCAGTAGTTGCCTTTGGCATGAGTTCTGGCTCCAATTTAGTTTTCTTTGCAAGTTCTATGTTGTCCTTGTGGTTTTTTGAATTTAAGTGCACTGGCCATACTGTTTCACTGCGCACAATGGCCTTACACAAAATGCACATAAGTTGCCCTGAATCTGTATATGTGTTTACCATGGTTAAGGAAGCCATGTACATGACCACGTAAACTTTCAAAACCTTTACGTGTGAACATGATAAAAAATGGCCAAAAGACTGTGAATAAAAATTGTCAACAAGATAATGACAGTGAAAGTTTGATAAATTAAAGTACAAGCAAAGCAATCGTATTCTGTCATCAACTTGTCAAACAATGCGCAAAATATGGAAAAGCGCAGATTGCACAGTGCAAAATGTGTTATTAAAAATTGCACTTATAAAAAAATCAAAATACAGCGGTGCAAAATGTGTTAAAAATTGCACTTATTAAAATCAAAATACAGTGGTGCAAAATGTGTTAAAAATTGCACTTATTAAAATCAAAATACAGCGGTGCAAAATGTGTTGCTAAAAATTGCACTTATGAAAAAATCAAAATACAGCGCTGCAAAATGTGTTCCTAAAAATTGCACTTATGAAAAAATCAAAATACAGCAGTGCAAAATATGTTGCTAAAAATTGCACTCATGAAACAATCAAAATACAGTGGTGCAAAATGTGTTTAAAAATTACACTTATGAAAAAATCAAAATACAGCAGTGCAAAATATGTTGCTAAAAATTGCACTCATGAAACAATCAAAATGCAGTGGTGCAAAATGTGTTAAAAATTACACTTATGAAAAAATCAAAACACAGTGGTGCAAAATGTGTTGCTAAAAATTGCACTTATGAAAAATCAAAATACAGCGGTCCAAAATATGTTGCATCTTTCCACTGACATTACGCGACTTAACCTATGCAATTCGAAAAATTTGTATACAAAGGATATTTAGCTAACGGCGATTCTATCCGTTTGATCAAACCGGCCTTCTTCTTATGTTCGCTCATCGCCTTTCGCAGATCATCTTGAGTCAACTTCCTCTTTCCGTGCAGTGACATTTTCAACGAATTCCAACGGCACTCACAATTTGAACTAACAAAATGTTATTAGGTTATGTTATGGCTTACACCTTGGGAACAATGTATATGCTGAGCCACAAAGGTAGTAAGACACCATAGAATGCGTATTGATAGATCGGCCATCTTATGAAAATTTGGGCTATGTTCTGAAGTACCGACATGGTAAAAAAAATCCAACGTATTAAAGCATTTCCTTTGCCTGCGAATGGTACAAGAGGAAATTACAATGGAATTCCTGCTGATTTGGGGCTGTGCCGGTAAATACTTTTTTTAATCTCTTGATAAATTACCAATCTTTTTTTATGCCGGGTCTCTAACTGTCCAGCCATTTGGTCACACGTAATTCTAAGTAAAATATAATCTTATTTATCACATAGCTGTATTCGTAGAGAAATTTCATTTTTATGTCTTTTCGTCCAAAATGTGTACAGTTAAAAATTACTGGTTTTTGATATGTATATAAAAATATATGATATGTATATATTAAGTGTTGATAACGTATTATCAATACTTGATATCATGTATCAAATATATCTTTATATAAGGAGTATATTTGATTAAATTTAAATGTATAAAATATATTTATATGTATTATAATAAATATATAAAATATATTTATTTAAATTTAAACATATGATATGTATATATTAAATATTGATACATTTTATCAAACGAAACATCGCAGAAACTTTTAATTTCGAAACTCGCAATGTTGAAGAAAACAAATAAAGTTTGTCATATCTGACACAACAGACATGGAAATAGTTTGTAAAACATCATCTAAAATTTCCTGAACACATATTCACATATAAGAAAATATTGCCCTTCTGTTAATGATCACTTAATTTCAACATAAAATAATTTGTTCAGTAGCCATCACGGAAACTTTTAATTTCGAAACTCGCAATGTTGAAGAAGAAATAAACTTTCTTGTATCTGACACAATAGACATGGAAATGGTTTGTAGAACATCATGCAAAATTTGCTAAACACATATTCACATATAAGGAAATGATGCCCTTCTGTTAACGATCACTTAATTTCAACACAAAATAATTTGTTCAGTACCCATCACAGAAACTTTTAATTTCGAAACTCGCAATGTTGAAGAAAAAAATAAAGTTTCTTGTATCTGACACAATAGACATGGAAATGGTTTGTAGAATATCATGCAAAATTTGCTAAACACATATTCACATATAAGGAAATGATGCCCTTCTGTTAATGATCACTTAATTTCAACATAAAATAATTTGTTCAGTACCCATCACGGAAACTTTTAATTTCGAAACTCGCAATGTTGAAGAAGAAATAAACTTTCTTGTATCTGACACAATAGACATGGAAAAGGTTTGTAGAACATCACGTAACATTTCCTGAACACATATTCACATATAAGAAAATATTGCCCTTCTGTTAATGATCACTTAATTTCAACATAAAATAATTTGTTCAGTAGCCATCACGGAAACTTTTAATTTCGAAACTCGCAATGTTGAAGCAGAAATAAACTTTCTTGTATCTGACACAATAGACATGGAAATGGTTTGTAGAACATCATGCAAAATTTGCTAAACACATATTCACATATAAGGAAATATTGCCCTTCTGTTAATGATCACTTAATTTCAACATAAAATAATTTGTTCAGTAGCCATCACGGAAACTTTTAATTTCGAAACTCGCAATGTTGAAGAAGAAATAAACTTTCTTGTATCTGACACAATAGACATGGAAATGGTTTGTAGAACATCATGCAAAATTTGCTAAACACATATTCACATATAAGGAAATGATGCCCTTCTGTTAATGATCACTTAATTTCGACACAAAATAATTTGTTCAGTACCTATCAAAGAAACTTTTAATTTCGAAACTCGCAATGTTAAAGAAAAAAATAAAGTTTCTTGTATCTGACACAATAGACATGGAAAAGGTTTGTAGAACATCACGTAACATTTTCTGAACACATATTCATATATAAGAAAATGTTGCCCTTCTGTTAATGATCACTTCATTTCAACATAAAATAATTTGTTCAGTACCCATCACAGAAACTTTTAATTTTGAAACTCGCAATGTTGAAGAAAAAAGTAAAGTTTCTTGTATCTGACACAATAGACATGGAAAAGGTTAGTAGAACATCACGTAACATTTCCTGAACACATATTCACATATAAGAAAATGTTGCCCTTCTGTTAATGATCACTTAATTTCAACATAAAATAATTTGTTCAGTAGCCATCACGGAAACTTTTAATTTCGAAACTCGCAATGTTGAAGAAGAAATAAACTTTCTTGTATCTGACACAATAGACATGGAAATGTTTTGTAGAACATCACGTAACATTTCCTGAACACATATTCACATATAAGAAAATGTTGCCCTTCTGTTAATGATCACTTAATTTCGACACAAAATAATTTGTTCAGTACCCATCACAGAAACTTTTAATTTCGAAACTCGCAATGTTGAAGAAAAATATAAAGTATGTTATATCTGACACAATAGACAAGGAAATGGTTTGTAGAACATCACGTAACATTTCCTGAACACATATTCACATATAAGATAATGTTGCCCTTCTGTTAACGATCGCTTAATTTCAACACAAAATAATTTGTTCAGTACCTATCAAAGAAACTTTTAATTTCGAAACTCACAATATGACGTGTCCAATTCTCAAACGGTATCTATTAACACGTTGACTGTCCCAATCGGTAGCATTTATAATTTTGTAAATGCAATCACTATTAAATTGTGATTAAATTCTTCAGTCTCCGATACCTTTGCATTATTTTCACTTTGCACAATTCAATCATATTCTGTACTACTTCATCACGTTGCGGTTTCAACATACTAAAATACACACGGAAATCGACGTGTTAAGCAAACGTTTAGTTACGGGTTTTCCTTCCGGCAGGAAGCGATGCAAAGAAAGCACCATACGGAAAAATGGACAGAAAATGTGACCAAAGAGTTATGTACTCTGAAAGCGAGTGGTCGTAAGTAACGTTTGCATATGTTACGAGGACGGTTGACAATTACTCATTCGATTGTCTCTCTCCCTTCATTCATAATTACTGGACACCATGGCAACCCCCCTGCGCCATCCATGGGCGCGCTTTGTACAATCGAGATCAAAGGACTTTAATCACTCGGTTCATTTTATCATTTACTCTAAACAGTGGACGGCACGGATGACGTAAATAGAAAATTTACCCAGAATACGAACGGTTATTATCAACGATATCATCGTTTCTGGATCTGTTCAGTAAGTACGCGTCTTCCCATGACTGTGAAAAGAATATACGCAAATTCACATATTCTCAGCGTTTTAGTTTAATTAATTTTAAACATCGTAAAATGAGTGCGGCATGTTTGCAAAGTAATTAGCCGGTGAAACGAGTTTTAACCCTTTGCGGTCGGCAGATTTTACTCTTAACAGTAGAAGCAGGTCGGATAAAATCTTGCATTTCGCATTTACTTTTCCGTACAGAATATAAAGTCAATATATGGATATTAAAACATACAAAATTTGTTGAAACTGATTTGTGGTGTTTGTTACTACTTGTAATACGTAAAAATACAAATTTTTAATCGCTGTAATGTTCTAAAGTATGGTATTACCTTGATCAAAAAGTTTTAGGACTTTATTCATAAAATCGAAAATACAAGTTTATCCATTATAATTGATATCGTCCCCTTCAAAGTACTCCCCATCGACTGTAACGCATTTATACCAGCGCTTGATCCAATGTTCATCAAAGCCGTCTTCGATTTTTCCATAAGATCCTTCCGAGTGCTGTAACGCGTTCCGCGAAGCGGTTTTTAAGCCGGTTAAACAGAAAAAAGTTGCAGGGAGCTAAATCAGGTGAATTCGGAGGCTGGTGAATAGTATTCGTATTAGTTTTGGTCAAAAACTCGCGAATAAGGATCGCATTGTGCGACGGTGCGTTATCGTGGTGCAAAATCCCCGAGTTGTTTGCCCACAAATTCGGTCTTTTTTGGCGAATTGCTTTAGGCAAACGTCTCATAACGCCCAAATAATACATTTTGTCGACTGTCTGTTGCTCTGGAAAGAATTCATGATGCACAACACCGTTGTAATGCATGAAAACCGTGAGCATCACCTTCTTTTTCGACTGAAAACAACGTGGTTTCTTCGGAAGCGTTCATGCCACCGAAAAACGTTTGATCTCGAAAGAGCATCGTTGCCGAAATACTTCTCCAACATTTCCAAGGTTTGCGGACCGTTAAATCCGTTTTTCACGCAAAATTTTATGCAAATTCGTTGATCCAAAGTTGATGCCATTTTCAAATATGTAAAAAATCGAAAACACGCACAAAGGTAGATGTACTCAACACGGTATAACTCTTACAAATGTCAAGCTATGACGCTGAAATTTGGTGGGAACGTTAATGACAGATGTGGCAAGCTAACAAAAAAAAAATATCAATCGAGTGACTGAGAGCCCCATACGGCGGCCGGTCCTAAAACTTTTTGATCAAGATGGTATTTCGTGCCACCACGTTCAACATTTGCTGATGATTACAACTTAGTATGTATATGTAGTATGTGTAGTAATGGGCAGTTTTTGTTTGCGGATTATTCCGTCAAATGATGCAAATGGATTAAGAATAGCAGCAGGTTGGATGAAATCTAGCGTTTCGCATTTACTTTTCCGTACAGAATTTCAAGTCAATATATGGATAGTAAAACATACAAAATTTGTTGAAACTGATTTGTGGTGTTTATACCTACTTGTAATGCGTAAGAATACAAATTTTTAATCTCTAATGTACTAAAGTATGATATTTCGCGAAA
This sequence comes from Cryptocheilus praepositus, assembly GCA_033815515.1. Lineage (NCBI taxonomy): Eukaryota > Metazoa > Arthropoda > Insecta > Hymenoptera > Pompilidae > Cryptocheilus > Cryptocheilus praepositus. Next base: position 66,308 of record JAWWQZ010000321.1, on the reverse strand, counting down.
CAATCACCGATATGAAGTCCTGGCTTTTGTGTACAAGTATCGCAGTACGTGTGTGATTTTCGTTTTTTCCCGCAGGTTTCCTGTCGAAACACACTGCACAGACTTTTTAATCACGTAGCCTTGCATTGCAATTGATCTATCCGTATGCGGCGGCTGTTTACTTGCATTTACCGGAATCCGATGATCAAAAGCCGCGACGTCGGTAATGCCTGATGAATAATTTCTTTAACGACCCGTAATTTAACTATAGATGAAGCCAATTGCTGGAATGCATAGAAGGGGTAGAGCGATTGAACGTGCATAAGTTACATAGAATTTCGCATGTACTATTTCTGTGGTGTCTCGTGCGTGAACAATGGAGCTTTTTGACGCTCCAGAGTACAGACTTAGTCGAATTCTTCTCTCTACGATCGGACAATGGCCATTCACCCATCCGAAAATAAGAGTCGCTACGTTCGTTACGGTCACATTGATCAGTATGACACAACTTGTGGCGAAGGTATAGTAAAACATTGAATAATCATGAATACTTTAGATTTCGTAATTTTCTTTTATGGAATCATTGATTTGTTCGTTGGAAGTTAAAGTACTGGGTCATCGAAATATACGTTTGTTCTATGGATGTGTAACCGGTGGAACATTGAATAATTATGAATATTTCCGATTTTTTACTTTTTTATTTAATTTAAAGTGCTAGGTCATCGAAATATATGGTGATTCTATAAATGTGCAACCGGTACAAACTGTTCAGGTCTATAATTGTTATTTTTACTATACCATGTTTTGAAAGCAAGATTCTAGCATTAGTGAGTGCCGGTTATAAATTAAATGATTGAAAAGACTGACGGTGGAGAAGAAATTAATGCGATGTTATGGTACCATGTGAGTGACCACTTCAAAGGGAATAATTACTTTTAATCCTTCGTACTCGACTGTTCCATTTGAGGGGACACAAACGGATTATACGTTATTATTGATAAAAATATAATATTGAATTTTTAATAATAATAATAAATACGATTGAAGTTTTCATAAAATATAAACCGATGAAATATTATGCAGAATATAATGTGTATAGAGTAATTCTATCCGAAATTATATAATTTTATACGAGATGATTCAGAATTTCATGAAGAAACATATTCAAGTGCAAAGGATTAAATTGTATACCATTTCTTGGTATTTTCCATAACAAATCAACTACTTTTTTAAAGACGATGTATTTATGTACGCATCTAATAAACGTATGAATTTTCTAATTCGTTTTTGCTCATCCATGTACTACAGTACATGATCGAATTTTTAGCCGAGCTAATCGTAGTGTTTAATTCAAACTTTCAATATACATAATATTAAATTTTCAATAATAATAATAATAATAAATACGATTGAAGTTTTCATAAAATATAAACCGATAAAATATTATGCAGAATATAATGTGTAAAGAGTAATTCTATCCGAAATTATATAATTTTATGCGGGATGATTCACAACTTCGTGAAGAAACATATTCAAGTGCAAAGGGTTAAATTGTATACCATTTCTTGGTATTTTCCATAACAAATCAGCTACTTGTTTAGAGACGATGCATTTATGTACGCATGTAATAAACGTATGAATTTTCTAATTTGTTTCGCTTATCCCTGTACCACGGTACACGATCGAATTTTTAGCCGAGCTGATCGTAGTGTTTAATTCAAATTTTCAATATTCATATAATTGAATTTTCAATACTAATAATAAATACGATTGAAGTTTTTATAAAATATAAACCGATAAAATATTATGCAGAATATAATGTGTATAGAGTAATTCTATCCGAAATTATATAATTTTATACGAGATGATTCAGAATTTCATGAAGAAACATATTCAAGTGCAAAGGATTAAATTGTATACCATTTCTTGGTATTCTCCATAACAAATTAGCTACCTTTTCAAAGACGATGTATTTATGTACGCATGTAATAAACGTATGAATTTTCTAATTCGTTTTTGCTCATCCATGTACTACAGTACATGATCGAATTTTTAGCCGACCTGATCGTAGTGTTTAATTCAAATTTTCAATATTCATATAATTGAATTTTTAATACTAATAATAAATACGATTGAAGTTTTCATAAAATATAAACCGATAAAATATTATGCAGAATATAATGTGTACAGTAATTCTGTCCGACATTATATAATTTTATGCGGGATGATTCACAATTTCATGAAGAAACATGTTCAAGTACAAAGGATTAATTTGTATACCATTTCTTGGTATTCTCCATAACAAATCAGCTACCTTTTTAAAGACGATGTATTTATGTACGCATATAATAAACGTATGAATTTTCTAATTTGTTTCGCTTATCCCTGTACCACGGTACACGATCGAATTTTTAGCCGAGCTGATCGTAGTGTTTAATTCAAATTTTCAATATTCATATAATTGAATTTTTAATACTAATAATAAATACGATTGAAGTTTTCATAAAATATAAACCGATGAAATATTATGCAGAATATAATGTGTATAGAGTAATTCTATCCGAAATTATATAATTTTATATGAGATGATTCACAATTTCATGAAGAAACATATTCAAGTGCAAAGGATTAAATTGTATACCATTTCTTGGTATTCTCCATAACAAATCAGCTACCTTTTTAAAGACGATGCATTTATGTATGCATATAATAAACGTATGAATTTTCTAATTTGTTTCGCTTATCCCTGTACCACGGTACACGATCGAATTTTTAGCCGAGCTGATCGTAGTGTTTAATTCAAATTTTCAATATTCATATAATTGAATTTTCAATAATAATAATAAATACGATTGAAGTTTTTATAAAATATAAACCGATAAAATATTATGCAGAATATAATGTGTATAGAGTAATTCTATCCGAAATTATATAATTTTATATGAGATGATTCACAATTTCATGAAGAAACATATTCAAGTGCAAAGGATTAAATTGTATACCATTTCTTGGTATTCTCCATAACAAATCAGCTACCTTTTTAAAGACGATGTATTTATGTACGCATGTAATAAATGTACGAATTTTATAATTTGTTTCGCTTATCCATTTACCACCAACCGTAGTGTTTAATTTATTGCTCAGTTTTGTGGTGCGTTTGCCAACTATACGGATTCCGATCAGCTTTTTGAATGCATCCCGCCGATTATGGCCGATCTCGTCGCTGTCGTGAAAATAAGCGCCTACACTATCAAAATGGGCCAGGTTTGTGAAGACGCATCATAAACTTACTCCCGACGAATTGTGCTCGTCGATTAAATACATTTTTCATTTTAGGTGAGAACGCTCCTGAACAGGATGAAGGTCGATTGGACTGATATAAAAACGGACGAAGAAGTGGTCGTCTTCCGCAAATATGCCCGAGCCGGCAGAAGATACACACAAGCCTACGCGTGTCAGGTTCTTGACATCGTACAAACATATGACAATGTGCTATATAAGGAGATGTATTGGGTGTACCGATAAATTTTGAGGGATTTACATAAAATTTAAAAAAGCAAGCGTTACTAGTATTAACCCTTTGCACTCCGAATTTTATTTCAATTTCGTTACCAGCAGCTCCCAACGCTTTTAAGTGTTTTATTTGGAATTTACTTTAACTAAAAATATAAAGCAATTTAAATAAATAAAGGAAGAAACAAATTCACTTAAATACCAATTTTATTTACAGTATTGTCGTATATTGAAATTTTCAAGGGTATGATATCTTTTGAAAGAACTTGCAAGATGTAACCCTGATTTTCATTCACACGTTTCACAAAAATAGGTGGTTTCTCTTTTTCCTCCAGATGTTTTTCTATTTGAGTAAACTGCACAGTCTTTGTGTTTTCCTTCGGGATGTAGGAAGATTAAATGAGGCTTTCCATCTAAGCGATCGTGTTTATCATGTGTTCCAGGCCTCCCCAATTTCATATTTGGATGACGACAATCACGAATTAGCATTGACAAAATTTTTTCGCGAATTTTTTTGTGGGCTATAGGTTCTGTTCCTTGGTTTTTTGTTTTTTCTTTGTATAAAATATACGCATTTACCATGGAGATTTCTAATCCCCAAAAGAAATATTCCCTCCACCACTTGAGTGCTCGACGTAAAAAACAGTAAGATGTCGCGTATTGGTTCGCCATATCGATACCATCTATATTTTTATTATAATCTGTGATCACATCCAGTTCTTTCATTTCTCTTCGATTACCTGAATGTCTAACCCTTCTAGTGACATTGCGAGAGCGTCGATAACGTGTGCACGATATCTATTTATTTAGACATGAAAAAACGTCGAGTGGAGCTCGACAAAGGAGCTCCTGCCATAAAAACTGATGTCGAGTCACACTCGACATAGGAGTGCAAAGGGTTAAGGGGACATTCTACTTTCTCATCGAAAAATTTTACTCATTTTCAATCATTTTTTTCTTAACGAAAATAGAAACGCAGCAATTTGAAACTTTCACATTGTATCATATCGACCTTTATTTATACAAAAATATTTTCTTTTTATGTTTTTTCACATTTTTTCATATAAATTCTTCTTGATTGCTGGAGCACCTCCAAAAAATTCATACTCACTGGCGTGGGTGATTGCGATCGTTGGGATAATCAGAAAAAAAAACAGAACAGGAATCTTAATTTACATACTAACCACTATCGCATGAACCACGGAGAAAGTTTGCATGAAAATTTTCAAAATGACTGACTTTCCAAAATTAGGTTCACGAAAATGGCACTTTTTCCGTCTTTTTACGATGGAAAAAAATGAAAAAATATTGATTAATTAACACACCCGTGGTTCATACGATAGGCATAAGTATGTAGAATAATATATTAAAATCTCGGACCGATTGATCGAATAGTTTTTTTGGAATCGTGCACGCCAGTTGAAAAAATATAGTACTGAGAAAAACGCATTTAAAGTTTTGCATATCGAATTTTTGTATATAAAAGATTCTTACGTAGTAAATTGTAATATACAATAATTCATAGCCGGATCAATGTTTACATGCAGATCAGCATTTTCTTTTAATTTTTCTGCCGATGTACTAGCGTACTCTAAACTGCATTCACTTGTATGCTGATTTCCAATAAACGTTCTTTTTCGCGACTATTATATAACGCGCAATACTTTGAATAAAATCTTCCAATTTCTCTGAATTTTTCAAAGTTACAAGAAACCCCTCAAAACACTTATTTGTACACCTAATATAATATACGTTCTCGCGAACGAAAAACTTGAGTTGCTCTAGTTTTCCAAGAGAATCAAATGTAACTGAACTAAATTCTACAGCGATGGACAGCATTATTGTTTAATTTTCCTCTATTCCGTCAGGCATTCTTTACTCGGCATTGGCGATGTTTCTCATAACGCCGGTTGCTCCACGCTTATTGTTGCGCATCGGAAACATGTCAGAACCGCGTCCATTGCCGCACAACGTCCAATACTACTTCGACAACGAGGACTACTATTATTTAGTATTATTACACAGTTACCTGGCGTCTGGAATATTCGTGATGGGCCTTGTTGCCGGCGATGCATTATTCATCACGTTCGTTCAGCACGCCTGCGGACTATTGGCCACGATACAGTAAATTTTGTTTCAATTCAGAGTAGATTCGAATGCAACCATGACAGACATTCAATAATTTGCCGAACTTACAGTAATTTCCAGTAATTTTACAATCATTTAAAACCCTTCATTTTAACGTTTCCAGTATTATTGTTAGGTTCTAGGAGACGCTCAGAAAAGTTGAAATTAAGAGTACGGAATTTAATTTGCTCGAATTCACTGGAAAGTATTCATTAACCACGATATAGTAAATTTTGTTTCAATTCGGAGTAGATTCGTATTCAACCATAACAGACGTTCAATAATTTGCCGAAGTTGCAGTAGTTTCCAGTCATTTCACAATCATTTTGAACCCTTCATTTTAACGTTTCCAGTATTATTGTTAGGTTTTAAGAAACACTCGGAAAAGTTGAAATTAAGGGTATGGAATTTCATTTGCCCAAAATTCGCTGGACAGTACTTATTGGCCACGGTATAGTAAATTTTGTTTCAATTCGGAGTAGATTCGAATGCAACCATAACATATGTTCACGAAATTCCCGAAGTTGCAGTAGTTTTCAGTAATTTCGTACCCTTTATTTTAACGGTTCGAATATTATTGTTAGGTTCTAGAACACGCTGAAAAAAAGTTGCAATTAAGAGTACGGAATTTCATTCGCCCGAATTCGCTGAAAAGTAGTTATTGGCCATGATATAGTAAATTTTGTTTCAATTCGGAGTAGATTCGAATTCAACCATAACAGACGTTCGATAATTTGCCGAAGTTGCAGTAGTTTCCAGTAATTTGACAATCATTTTGAACCCTTCATTTTAACATTTCCAGTATTATTGTTAGGTTTTAGGAGACACTCGGAAAAGTTGAAATTAAGAGTATGGAATTTCATTTGCCCGAAATTCGCTGGACAGTACTTATTGGCCACGATATAGTAAATTTTGTTTCAATTCGAATTCAACCATAACAGACGTTCGATAATTTGCCGAAGTTGCAGTAGTTTCCAGTCATTTCACAATCATTTTGAACCCTTCATTTTAACGTTTCCAGTATTATTGTTAGGTTTTATGATACACTCTGAAAAGTTGAAATTAAGTGTATGGAATTTCATTTGCCCTAAATTCGCTGGACAGTACTTATTGGCCACGATATAGTAAATTTTGTTTCAATTCGGAGTAGATTCGAATGCAATCATAACATATGTTCACGAAATTCCCAAAGTTGCAGTAGTTTTCAGTAATTTCGTACCCTTTATTTTAACGGTACGAATATTATTGTTAGGTTCTAGGACGCGCTGAACAAAAGTTGCAGTTAAGAGTACGGAATTTAATTTGCCCGAATTCGCTGAAAAGTCGTTATTGGCCACGATATAGTAAATTTTGTTTCAATTCGGAGCAGATTCAAATTCAACCATGACAGACATTCGATAATTTGCCGAACTTACAGTAATTTCCAGTAATTTTACAATCATTTAAAACCCTTCATTTTAACGTTTCCAGTATTATTGTTAGGTTTTAGGAGACTCTCAGAAAAGTTGAAATTAAGAGTATGGAATTTCATTTGCCCGAAATTCGCTGGACAGTACTTATTGGCCACGATATAGTAAATTTTGTTTCAATTCGAATTCAACCATAACAGACGTTCGATAATTTGCCGAAGTTGCAGTAGTTTACAGTAATTTCGTACTCTTCATTTTAACGGGTCGGATATTATTTTTAGGTTTTAGGCCACGCTCGGAAAAGTTGAAATTAAGAGCACGGAATTTTATTTTCCCGAATTCGCTGGAAAATACTTATGGGCCACGATACAGTAAATTTTGTTTCAATTCGGAGTAGATTCGAATTCAACCATAACAGACGTTCGATAATTTGCCGAAGTTGCAGTAGTTTCCAGTAATTTCACAATCATTTTGAACCCTTGATTTCAACGTTTCCAGTATTATTGTTAGGTTTTAGGAGACATTCGGAAAAGTTGAAATTAAGAGTACGGAATTTCATTTGCCCGAATTCGCTGAAAAGTACTTATTGGCTACGATATAGTAAATTTTGTTTCAATTCGAATTCAACCATAACAGACCTTCGATAATTTGCCGAAGTTGCAGTAGTTTCCAGTCATTTCACAATCATTTTGAACCCTTCATTTTAACGTTTCCAATATTATTGTTAGGTTTTAAGAAACACTCGGAAAAGTTGAAATTAAGGGTATGGAATTTCATTTGCCCAAAATTCGCTGGACAGTACTTATTGGCCACGATATAGTAAACTTTGTTTCAATTCGAATTCAACCATAACAGACGTTCGATAATTTGCCGAAGTTGCAGTAGTTTCCAGTAATTTCGCAGTAATTTCGTACTCTTCATTTTAACGGGTCGAATATTATTTTTAGGTTCTAGGGCACGCTCGGAAAAGTTTAAATTAAGAGCACGGAATTTCATTTGCCCGAATTTCGTTGGACAGTACTTATTGGCCACGGTATAGTAAATTTTGTTTCAATTCGGAGTAGATTCGAATTCAACCATAACAGACGTTCGATAATTTTCCGAAGTTGCAGTAGTTTCCAGTAATTTCACAATCATTTTGAACCCTTGATTTCAACGTTTCCAGTATTATTGTTAGGTTTTAGGAGACACTCGGAAAAGTTGAAATTAAGAGTATGGAATTTCATTTGCCCGAAATTCGCTGGACAGTACTTATTGGCCACGATATAGTAAATTTTGTTTCAATTCGAATTCAACCATAACAGACGTTCGATAATTTGCCGAAGTTGCAGTAGTTTACAGTAATTTCGCAGTAATTTCGTACTCTTCATTTTAACGGGTCGAATATTATTTTTAGGTTCTAGGGCACGCTCGGAAAAGTTGAAATTAAGAGCACGGAATTTTATTTTCTCGAATTCGCTGGAAAATACTTATGGGCCACGATAAAGTAAATTTTGTTTCAATTCGGAGCTTCGAATTCAACCATGACAGACGTTCGATAATTTGCCGAAGTTGCAGTAGTTTCCAGTAATTTCACAATAATTTCATACTCTTCAATTTAACGGTTCGAATATTATTGTTAGGTCCAAGGAGACGCTGAAAAAAAGTTGCAATTAAGAGTACGGAATTTCATTTGCCCGAATTCGCTGAAAAGTAGTTATTGGCCACGATATAGTAAATTTTGTTTCAGTTCGAAGTAGATTCGAATTCAACTATAACAGACGTTCGATAATTTGCCGAAGTTGTAGTAGTTTCCAGTAATTTCTCAGTAATTTCGTACCCTTTATTTTAACGGGTCGAATATTATTGTTAGGTTCTAGGACACGCTCGGAAAAGTTGAAATTAAGAGTACGGAATTTCATTTGCCCGAATTCGCTGAAAAGTAGTTATTGGCCACGATATAGTAAATTTTGTTTCAATTCGGAGTAGATTCGAATTCAACCATAACAGGCGTTCGATAATTTGCCGAAGTTGCAATAGTTTCCAGTAATTTCACAATCATTTTGAACCCTTCATTTTAACGTTTCCAGTATTATTGTTAGGTTTTAGGAGACACTCGGAAAAGTTGAAATTAAGAGTATGGAGTTTCATTTGCCTGAAATTCGCTGGACAGTACTTATTGGCCACGATATAGTAAACTTTGTTTCAATTCGAATTCAACCATAACAGACGTTCGATAATTTGCCGAAGTTGCAGTAGTTTCCAGTAATTTCGCAGTAATTTCGTACTCTTCATTTTAACGGGTCGAATATTATATTTAGGTTCTAGGGCACGCTCGGAAAAGTTGAAATTAAGAGCACGGAATTTTATTTTCTCGAATTTGCTGGAAAATACTTATGGGCCACGATACAGTAAATTTTGTTTCAATTCGGAGGAGCTTCGAATCCAAGCATAACAGACGTTCGATAATTTGCCGAAGTTGCAGTAGTTTCCAGTAATTTCACAATAATTTCATATTCTTCAATTTAACGGTTCGAATATTATTGTTAGGTCCAAGGAGACGCTGAAAAAAAGTTGCAATTAAGAGTACGGAATTTCATTTGCCCGAATTCGCTGAAAAGTAGTTATTGGCCACGATATAGTAAATTTTGTTTCAATTCGGAGTAGATTCGAATGCAATCATAACAGACGTTCGATAATTTGCCGAAGTTACAGTAGTTTCCAATAATTTCGCAGTAATTTCGTACTCTTCACTTTAATAGTTTGAATATTATCGTTAGGCTGCAGGAGACGTTTGGAAAAGTTGAAATTAAGAGTACGGAATTTAATTGGCCCGAATTCGCTTGAAAGTACTTTAATATTTGTAGTATGCAGGGGCCGACATTCTACACAGCGTTCAGGAAATTACCTTGAAATGAAAGTAGAATGATAATTAACATTGATTTGAATTTAGACTGTAAAAGACTTTTCAACGTAATACTTGTTAAAGAAGTTTTATTGCTACAAGACTTGAATGATTATTAAAACTGATTTAAATTTGAATTGCAACAAGTCTGGGACTGGCCGTTGATATTTTTCAGATATCGTTTGGAGCATCTACCGGTGAAGGACAATGAGGATATAGATCTGTATCCTACTAAAAAAGATGATGAACCTTACCAGACTATCCGTCAATGCGTTAAGCGACATGTTCGGATATTAAGGTATGTATACAACCGGTCAATATGTATACACTTATATATGTTTCCTATTCATTAATACAGATAGTAATAATATAATACAGATAACATAATACAGAAAGTTTCATTTCTTTGATAAGAGCATAGAACGTCAGAATTTTCCTTTTCAACATGAAATCTCATTTTATTCGTACTAATTACATTTGTGATAAATTTCATTGCGTGGAACTTTGCATCTCACATAATTTCGCACAAACTTTACGGATCGGAGAAATAGAAACGTATTCCTAATTCGAGGCGCAAATTCGTGTTCGGAAAATTTGGTTGAAAATCGAATTGTTCATGATTCGAAACGTTTGTGAATCGAAATTTGACTGTACAACGTAGAAATGATAAAAAGTTTGTTTCACCTTTCACTTCTTCCTTTGAAGCTTCGTGAAAACTATGAAGTCGTTGTACAGTGTTATATTCTTGCTACAAGATGCTTCGTGTTCGGAAAATTTGATAGAAAATCGAAATATTTATGATTCGAAACGTTTGTGAACCGAAATTTGACTGTACAACGTAGAAATGATAAAAAGTTTGTTTCACGAAAAACACAATGTTATGGTTCAAAATACACTTTATTATTCACAGTATTATATTCTTGCTGAACAAATGCACTTGCTCCAGCGATCCTCCAAATTTGTGGAAAATCGAAATATTTATGATTCGAAACGTTTGTGAAAAATACGTCTGTACAACCGTAGAAATTTGACGAAAAACGCTTGCCACGCATAAATTTTTTGAAGCTCTGGAAACAAATGGAAGTCGCTGTACAGTGTTATATCGGCGTGAAGATGCTTCGTGTTCGGAAAATTTGGTCGAAAATCGAATTATTTATGATTCGAGACGCTTGTGAACCGAAATTTGACTGTACAACGTAGAAATGATAAAAAGTTTGTTTCACCTTTCACTTCTTTCTTTGAAGCTTCGTGAATACTATGGTTGTACAGTTTATATTCCTGCTCAAGATGCTTCGTGTTCGGAAAATATTCAGAATCGAATTGTTTTACCAGTTTGCAAGTAATCCAAATTTGATTGTTCGCATCGAAAAAACTGATGCCAGAACCTTCTTGGCCGATTTCTCACACGAACTCTTTTCGAAGCCGAACAACCAGGTTCACACCACTCTTTAGCCTCTTGTTTTGATTTAGGATCATGGTGATAGACCCAAGTCTCATCCATAGTGATGAATCGGCGCACAAAATCCACTTTATCCTTTTTAAAACGCTCCAAATGTTGTTGAGAAAGTCGCATTCGAATGTGTTTTTGTTCAATTGTTAGCGAATGCGGCACCCATTGACAGCTTTTTAAAACTCAAAATTTCATTTAAAATATGACTCACACTGCCTAATGAGATGTGTAGAGCTTCTCTACTAAATCCCTCTCAGTCAATCGACGATCTTCCAAAACCATATCCTGTACTTTGGCTACGATTTCTGGTGTTGATGCGGTTTTTGAACGTCCTTCAAGTCGTGGATCGTCTTCAAGGCTTGTACGACCACGTTTAAATTCAGCGTTTGTGAATCGATCTTTCTACTGTTCTAAATGAAGGTGAACGTTCATTATACACTCTTAACATTCGTTCGTGAATTTCTTTTAGTGCTACACCTTCCAAAAATAAGAATTTTATGACTGCATGATATTCAATTTTTTCCATTGTCGAAAATACTGTGACACGGCGACACTAAATGGCTTGTAAACAAAGAATGAATTGACTGATTGAAATGAACCTTCACATACGTTGATAAGAAGAGTGAACCAACAAAACAAAAACAAATTTGGACTAGTAGCAACGCCCTCTCTTATCGACCGACAAAACTTATTGAACACCCTGGTACCATACTGTAATTATATTATATGGTCATTATGTAGTTTTGTTCGTTATTTTTAGGCAGTAATGAGTATGAACAAACCGCACGAATTTCTACGGTATTTGATGTTTTCTAATGCTCAAGTTGCACATCTCTGCTTCGAGAGCGTCCAAGCTCAGCGATTGACGGATCACAGTATTGCCATCCAAAGTAGTTTGTAAGTGATCTTTTTGAAAAATCGTATAATTGTGAATTCTATGTTAATCTATGAAAAACAACATTATATCTATCAGGTTTGATCATTTGTTTAAGTAATTTACTTTGGTTTCATTATCAGAGCAAACATGAAGTGGTATTTGATGTCCTGTAGAACGAAGACGCTGATTAAGTTAATGTTAATGAAAACGCAAATTCCTTGTCTTTTAACGGCAGGCAGTATGTTTACTGTTTCACTGGAATCTTGTCTCACGGTAAGAAATTCATTAAACGTTTTTTTAAAAGAAATTCTGAGGAATTCCATTTTGCTGCAATATGATATATGATGTATGTTCATATTTCATCCGAAGAAACGATATCGTCATTAAATTAAAAATGCAACTACATTTAATTGCTTATTCCAACAAGGCGTGTTTGATTTCACGCTCTATTGACAATTTCTTTTTTTTTAAGATTATCCGCACATCGGTATCATATTTTACGCTTTTCCGTGCGATTAATTAATTGGAACATTTTCAAGAAGCATCAACATTGAAGTTATAGTTATGTATAGTATTAATATTGTAATTATATTCAAAATCAATGTAAGTTTCTGTGGAGCAGAAAAGAGATTGAACAAAGAAAAGTCGCAAACTCTTTCTTTAAATCCTGTTTTACGACCAATTTCCGAAGAACATGTACGTAAACAGCACTGTATACATATTAAGTATATTGCAGTGCCTCCACTGCTACAATGTGTAAATATAAATGTAAATCGATGAAGCTGTTCACATAATTGTGATCGAACTTCACTTAAGGTAAGTTCGTTTGATCATTAAATATACTTGTCATCCGGTCTGTCTAATGTTGGAACCTACAGTATACAAAAATGATATGTCTTGGTCTGCACCCAACAGATGACATAATTTTTTAATGTTCTCTATGGCGTTCATAATGATAATTGAGCAGGACTGAACATAACTGAAGTATTCGGATTCCACCATAGATGGAGACTTTTGAATGTCGTGCTTCGACGATCGTACTGATAACAGAGCAGAACATATACAAAAATGATATGTCTTGGCCTGCACCCAACAGATGAGACATTATTTTTGAATTTTCACTGCGGCGTTTGTAATGATAATAGAGCAGAACTGAACATAACTGAAGCACTCGGATTCCACCATGGATGGAGACTTGGATGTCGCGCTTCGACGATCGTGCTGATAATAGAGCAGAACATGTACAAAAATATGTCTTGGTCTGCACCCAACAGATGAGACATCATTTTTGAATTTTCACTGCGGCGTTTGTAACGATAACAGAGCAGAACTGAACATAACTGAAGTATTCGGTTTCCACCATGGATGGAGACTTGGATGTCGCGCTTCGACGATCGTGCTGATAATAGATCAGAACATGTACAAAAATATGTCTTGGTCTGCATCCAACAGATGAGACATTATTTTTGAATTTTCACTGCGGCGTTTGTAATGATAATAGAGCAGAACTGAACATAACTGAAGCACTCGGATTCCACCATGGGTGGAGACTTTTGAATGTCGCGCTTCGACGATCGTGCTGATAATAGAGCAGAACATGTACAAAAATATGTCTTGGTCTGCACCCAACAGATGAGACATCATTTTTGAATTTTCACTGCGGCGTTTGTAATGATAATAGAGCAGAACTGAACATAACTGAAGCACTCGGATTCCACCATGGATGGAGACTTTTGAATGTCGCGCTTCGATGGTCGTGCTGATAATAGAGCAGAACATGTACAAAAATATGTCTTGGTCTGCACCCAACAGATGAGACATCATTTTTGAATTTTCACTGCGGCGTTTGTAATGATAATAGAGCAGAACTGAACATAACTGAAGTATTCGGATTCCACCATGGATGGAGACTTGGTTGTCGCGCTTCGACGATCGTGCTGATAATAGAGCAGAACATGTACAAAAATATGTCTTGGTCTGCACCCAACAGATGAGACATCATTTTTGAATTTTCACTGCGGCGTTTGTAATGATAATAGAGCAGAACTGAACATAACTGAAGTATTCGGATTCCACCATGGGTGGAGACTTTTGAATGTCGCGCTTCGACGATCGTGCTGATAATAGAGCAGAACATGTACAAAAATATGTCTTGGTCTGCACCCAACAGATGAGACATCATTTTTGAATTTTCACTGCGGCGTTTGTAACGATAATAGAGCAGAACTGAACATAACTGAAGTATTCGGATTCCACTATAGATGGAGACTTTTGATGTCGCGCTTCGACGATCCTGCTGATAATAGAGCAGAACATGTACAAAAATATGTCTTGGTCTGCACCCAACAGATGAGACATCATATTTGAATTTTCACTGCGGCGTTTGTAACGATAATAGAGCAGAACTGAACATAACTGAAGTATTCGTATTCCACCATAGATGGAGACTTTTGATGTCGCGCTTCGACGATCGTGCTGATAATAGAGCAGAACATGTACAAAAATATATCTTGGTCTGCACCCAACAGATGAGACATCATTTTTGAATTTTCACTGCGGCGTTTGTAATGATAATAGAGCAGAACTGAACATAACTGAAGTATTCGGATTCCACCATAGATGGAGACTTTTGATGTCGCGCTTCGACGATCCTGCTGATAATAGAGCAGAACATGTACAAAAATATGTCTTGGTCTGCACCCAACAGATGAGATATAATTTTTGAATATTTGCTACGGCGTTCATAATGTTAATAGAGCTGAACTGAACATAACTGAAACATTTGGATTCCACCATGGATGGAGACTTTTGAATGTCGTGCTGATAATATAGCAGGAAATTCACAAAAATGGTATGTATCGGTGTATATATATTAATAATATTAATCCTTTGCGGTCGAATGTCGGCAGTTAGCCGTCCAATTGAATTTACAGCTGACACAATTACAATCTTATCTATCTATCTATCTATTCTATCTTCCGTATAATGTAAAGTCACGATGTGAGATGATTGCAGAATCAGAACGAATTTCAGTCTCTTGAATCAGTCTTCCAGTGTCACTACCAGACGAACCACCAAGCTTTCAATACATTTTACAATACATAATATTAATATTAATAGTATATAATAATAATAATTATTATTATTGATTAATAAATATGCCAAAATTAAACGCAGCCTAGAAAGTAACTTGGCAAGGTGATATAGAGTATACTAGTCCAGATAGTAAATATCCAAACACCAAATTCTCGATTTTACAGTTTCTTCGGAATTATCTGCGATCGCTATACTCGTTGCACTTTATTCATACGAACTTTCTCGTCTCATTTGCGGTTCCAATTTACATTCAATATCTCAATGCCCCTATTTCCCACGATTAAGCCATTCGCCGCTGAGCTATTGTGTTTTCGTAGAATTGTCTTTCACACACACACGCCTTCTCTTTTTACGACCGGTATTGTCCTTTGCCTACGGCGTGTCATTTTCCCTTCGTTCTGGATCGATCCGTGACCCGTGTTTCCTCTCAATAAAACTTTTCCTACATTCTGTTTTATGCTGATTAGTTCCGAGTTAATTTATGCAAAGCCATTGTACATATTTTCCTGTTGTACGTAAAGCGAATTTGAAAAGGTAGGATGCTATGAAGTGAAAGTCTGCGAAATTTAATCGATGCTTTCAGTGGTCTTTTGCTGTTGTAGTTTCTTTAAACTAAGTTTAATTATTGAACGAAACGAATTTTAAAATACAGTTAAAGTCTCAAGAACAAAGTGTCAAGAAATGTAACGGGTTTAAAGTAACTAATTCACTATTTTCACTTCTTGTCATGTCCAGCTTGTTAAGCGTTTCTATGCGATCTGATCTTTTATTTTTAACTTTTTGTTGTCTCCCTGTCCTCTGTCCTTTTGCAATCACATACTTGGTAACAGGATGTAATTATAGGATATAATATTCCTATTTAATTATTCCTATAATAATTATAGGAAGAAATATAGGATATAATTATTCCCAACATTTTCTAAATAGATCTGCAGGGCATTGCTTAGGACAGAGCTGAACACAAATTTTACCAGAAAACATTTACGAGGATCTCGGAAAACTCAGTGGCAAATTAAAATACGCATTTTTATTCACACACTTAACGTTACTACATGGTATGCTCTTTGCTTCACACGGCTACTCGTTCTCTGCCGTTTCGTGAAAGGAAGCCAGGAGGGTGCAGTACGATATGGACATTTTCAGGACCTAAAGATTTTAGTGTTACAGATATTTATCAAGGTGTGCACCGTGTGCAAAGTATACGTCAATAAATAGTCGGTTAATGTAGCATTGTTACATTACCACGCCGAAGTTTTGCATGTTGATGACGTAAAGTTTTGCGACGCTGACACTACATGGTACTTGCCCCCTCATCAAGACCAGTGAAAGTAATCTTCTCTCCCTTGGTGTTGCCTTGTACCACATTCCGTTGTACCTGAAACAAAGTTCGATCGGTTAGAAAAAAGTACATTTGTGCCCATAATTATGAAAGTGGTCTAAGTCATATATTTCTTGTTTCGAGATATTTAATGAATTGCATTTGAATAAATTAAAAAATATTTTTACATTATGCGACATTTTAATTTATAATTTTATTAGTCTTAATTAATGGAAATTTACTATGAATATGAAATTTTGTGTGAATTTTATACGATAATATTATTTTTAAAGATTGAATTGACTTAGACCATTTTCAAAATTAACTGAATGTCCTATAAATGACTTAAAGCAATAAAGAACTTTGAGTTTTATTTGAAACAATAATTTGATTGAAATAATTCGTGAACATTTATTACATTTATTAATTATTTTTAAACAGTAATCCATTTTTATCATTATTTCGAGTATTTAAGATTCTTAAAATGTTCCTGAAAAACTGAGGGATGTACGGTAGTAAACTCATAATATCTTTATGTTTTTCTTCCGATACTGGTCTAATGGTGGTGTATAATGGATGTAATTTAATATTTCCATATATTTTTGGTCTTCCTTTTTTAGGTGAAAGATCCGAAACGTGAAATTTAGAATCATCTGAAGATGTTTTATAGAACATTTTATAAGGTTCATTTTTCAAGAATCTCATCCATTGAATTTGTAGCCAAGAGACAGATTCACCCGCGGTATTTTTTACTCTTCTTGTTATTGATTCTTCTAGAATGAAGTTGTCGTTATTATTAAAATTTGATTGTCATTTATTTTATTATGTAGTTCAGAAACGCGTCAAAGAAGGCCACGTGCCATTTTCAAGTTGTTTATATAATTTATTTAAATTTTTGACTTAGACCACTTTCATAATTAAAACTAAATGAATTCCATATAATGTTGAAATTACAACTACTATCTAATGGTTCATTTTTGACAATTTCGTAAAAATTACATTGAATAAATTTAGTTAAAAATAATGTGGTATGAAATAACTGATAAACTAATTTTTTTTTAATTTTGACTTAGACCACTTTCATAATTATGGGCACATTTGTTACGCTAATGTATATAGTTAATGGAAAAAAGATTTTCAACTACTATCGTTATACAGTTCGTTTGCGACGTAAATTCTTTCCTAACTGATTCTTTCCCGACTAATCTACGCTATTTATGATTGCATAAATAGCGTAGATTATTGTGCAAGTGATCTACCACTTTTTCAAACGTTAGTTTCAAAAGTATTAAGCATTCCGAGAATTGTAGCAGTTTTTTTAGCATAATGCAATTGAGTGTAAGGCCTCGAGGTCAGTGTCATATAATGTAACATGTCGCGTCGGTAGAATTTGCATTCATCTGTATGATTGGCGTTAATAAAATGGTTGACTTCTGGATAGTTGCGCTGGAATTGATCCCACTTTGCAGATGCAGATTGTAACTTCTTCGAAACATCAGCATCTACCGGATTTAGACGCGGTAACCACCGTAAGCCAACTATTTTCATAATTCCGCCGCTAAGGGCTTAATATAAAATTAACGTTAATTTCTGCAAAGGGTGTAAAGGGTTAACTCCTTCGGGCCCTGTGCACATTGTAATGTACATAATACTTTTCGTCCTGTATTTTATTACGTATATTATTTTTACGAATACGAATTTTATTTTTTTATGCAATATTTCTCAGGATCTCCCTAATGTTACAAATTTTGCGTGAGGATTCTATGTCCATAAAAACGTACATTTACAAATTTTAAATAAATAAATAAACATTTTGGTAAAATTTGTATTGTTGTCTTTATTCGCACGAATTAAGTTAATTTTAGTATTAAAAATAATTTTTTTCAACGAAAAAAATTTGGGTCTGAAGGGGTTAATATTATACTGTAATACTTACGCAGATATGCACACTTGCGTACTGTGATCGATGAGTTTTTGTCCGGTCCAACTAGTGAAGAACAGTCGCAGTGTCTGTCCAATCATGGCGGCACCGAATTTCATAACTTCCGATGTACGATCCTGATTAATCACGATCTACATACACCCGATATTGAAATCGTATCGACTATGATCGCAGAACGTGTAACGTCGCCACTCTTTTCCATATTCACCATGACGCACGAGCCAGCCTGCAGCAAGGATCCTATGCCAACATCGAAAACGAAAAGTACGGCCACCAGCGACTCGACTAGTTCTGCGGATCTAGATCGACAGGAGTTTCCGTAAGTTGGGACTTACGATGACACACGATAACCAAACGCTTTGCTAACCTGATCGTCCTGGAATGCAGTTTTATGCACTGAACGAGCTCACGGTAATATGCGTTGTGTTGGCGCGTCCGCAAAACTTCGAAGGTTACATCTTCGTCAGTGTGTTTTGCAACATTCTCCAGACGATGGCTACAATGGTATATCGAGTATGCCGCTTGGTGGAATTATTGTTTATTATGGTAGGTTTTGCGGTTAACACGTTGACTGTCACGGTGGAAAAAAGGCGCAAAAGATTTTACTAAAAATGCAAAAAATTTGCAATGAAGCCTATTTGCAATTTTGTAAAAGCAATTGATATTGGAATGGTGTTTCAATACTTTGGCTTTTAAGAACTCTGCGTTACCTTTATTTTACACGAATCAATTATACTCTCCAGTATTTTATCGCATCGCGGTTCTAACGTAGAAAAATACAGAAAAGGTTTGACTAGAAATGTAAAAAATTCGTAATGAAGCCTATTTGCAATCTTGTAAAAGCAATTGATATGGGAATGCTGCTTCAATAGTTTGGCTCCTAACAACTCTGCGTTACCTTTATATTTCACGATTTAATTATACTCTGCAGTATTTCATCGCATCGCGGTTCTAACATAGCAAAATATGCTTGAGCAAAATACGCAAAAGATTTGACTAAAAATGCAAAAAATTTGCAATGAAGCCTATTTGCAATCTTGTAAAAGCAGTTGATATTGGAATGGTGCTTCAATACTTTGGCTTCTAATAACTCTGCGTTACCTTTATTTTACACGAATCAATTATACTCTCCAGTATTTCATCGCATCGCGGTTCTAACGTAGCAAAATACAGAAAAGGTTTGACTAGAAATGTAAAAAATTCGTAATGAAGCCTATTTGCAATCTTGTAAAAGCAATTGATATTGGAATGCTGCTTCAATAGTTTGGCTCCTAACAACTCTGCGTTACCTTTATATTTCACGATTTAATTATACTCTGCAGTATTTCATCGCATCGCGGTTCTAACATAGCAAAATATGCTTGAGCAAAATACGCAAAAGATTTGACTAAAAATGCAAAAAATTTGCAATGAAGCCTATTTGCAATCTTGTAAAAGCAGTTGATATTGGAATGGTGTTTTAATACTTTGGCTTCTAAGAACTCTGCGTCACCTTCATTTTGCACGATTTAATTATACTCTCCAGTATTTCATCGCATCGCGGTTCTAACGTAGCAAAATACAGAAAAGGTTTAACTAGAAATGTAAAAAATTCGTAATGAAGCCTATTTGCAATCTTGTAAAAGCAATTGATATGGGAATGCTGCTTCAATAGTTTGGCTCCTAACAACTCTGCGTTACCTTTATATTTCACGATTTAATTATACTCTGCAGTATTTCATCGCATCGCGGTTCTAACATAGCAAAATATGCTTGAGCAAAATACGCAAAAGATTTGACTAAAAATGCAAAAAATTTGCAATGAAGTCCATTTGCAATCTTGTAAAAGCAATTGATATTGGAATGGTGCTTCAATACTTTGGCTTCTAATAACTCTGCGTTACCTTTATTTTACACGAATCAATTATACTCTCCAGTATTTCATCGCATCGCGGTTCTAACGTAGCAAAATACAGAAAAGGTTTGACTAGAAATGTAAAAAATTCGTAATGAAGCCTATTTGCAATCTTGTAAAAGCAATTGATATGGGAATGCTGCTTCAATAGTTTGGCTCCTAACAACTCTGCGTTACCTTTATATTTCACGATTTAATTATACTCTGCAGTATTTCATCGCATCGCGGTTCTAACATAGCAAAATATGCTTGAGCAAAATACGCAAAAGATTTTACTAAAAATGCAAAAAATTTGCAATGAAGTCCATTTGCAATCTTGTAAAAGTAGTTGATATCGGGACGGTGCTTCAATATTTTGGCTTCTAATAACTCTGCGTTACCTTTATTTTACACGAATCAATTATACTCTCCAGTATTTCATCGCATCGCGGTTCTAACGTAGCAAAATACAGAAAAGGTTTGACTAGAAATGTAAAAAATTCGTAATGAAGCCTATTTGCAATCTTGTAAAAGCAATTGATATGGGAATGCTGCTTCAATAGTTTGGCTCCTAACAACTCTGCGTTACCTTTATATTTCACGATTTAATTATACTCTGCAGTATTTCATCGCATCGCGGTTCTAACATAGCAAAATATGCTTGAGCAAAATACGCAAAAGATTTGACTAAAAATGCAAAAAATTTGCAATGAAGCCTATTTGCAATCTTGTAAAAGCAGTTGATATTGGAATGGTGCTTCAATACTTTGGCTTCTAATAACTCTGCGTTACCTTTATTTTACACGATTTAATTATACTCTCCAGTATTTCATCGCATCGCGGTTCTAACGTAGCAAAATACAGAAAAGGTTTGACTAGAAATGTAAAAAATTCGTAATGAAGCCTATTTGCAATCTTGTAAAAGCAATTGATATGGGAATGCTGCTTCAATAGTTTGGCTCCTAACAACTCTGCGTTACCTTTATATTTCACGATTTAATTATACTCTGCAGTATTTCATCGCATCGCGGTTCTAACATAGCAAAATATGCTTGAGCAAAATACGCAAAAGATTTGACTAAAAATGCAAAAAATTTGCAATGAAGCCTATTTGCAATCTTGTAAAAGCAGTTGATATTGGAATGGTGCTTCAATACTTTGGCTTCTAATAACTCTGCGTTACCTTTATTTTACACGAATCAATTATACTCTCCAGTATTTCATCGCATCGCGGTTCTAACGTAGCAAAATATAGAAAAGGTTTGACTAGAAATATAAAAAATTCGTAATGAAGCCTATTTGCAATCTTGTAAAAGCAATTGATATGGGAATGCTGCTACAATAGTTTGGCTCCTAACAACTCTGCGTTACCTTTATATTTCACGATTTAATTATACTCTGCAGTATTTCATCGCATCGCGGTTCTAACATAGCAAAATATGCTTGAGCAAAATACGCAAAAGATTTGACTAAAAATGCAAAAAATTTGCAATGAAGCCTATTTGCAATCTTGTAAAAGCAGTTGATATTGGAATGGTGTTTTAATACTTTGGCTTCTAAGAACTCTGCGTCACCTTCATTTTGCACGATTTAATTATACTGTGCAGTATTTCATCCCATCGCGGTTGTAACATAGCAAAACACGTTTGAGTAAAATACGCAAAAAATGTTACTAAAAATGCGAAAAATTCGCAATGAGCAAAATACGCAAAAGATTTTATTAAAAATGCGAAAAATTCGCAATGAAGCCTATTTGCAATTTTGTAAAAGCAATTGATATTGGAATGGTGTTTCAATACTTTGGCTTCTAAGAACTTTGCGTTACCTTCATTTTACACGATTTAACCCCTTGCCGTACTTTGACGAGTCAGACTCGTAATGAGAATTACGGGCCAAAGGTGAATATTACGAGTCTGACTCGTGATGAGAATTTCGGACCAAAGGTGAATATCACGAGTCTGACTCGCGATGAGAATTTCGGGCCAAACGTGAATATTGCTAGTCTGTTTCGTGATTAAAATTTATATACGGTATCAGAAGTGTTATTCAGAAAAAAATGAATTAAAAGAATTAACATATTTTTTAAAAGTTTTTGGTCCAAGTTAATTTGAATTTCACAAGAGCATCGCCACGGTTGCTTCAGAAGCAGTTGCAGAATATAATTTGTTTCAAGTTTTGCATCGCTTGAGCCAGAATTCTTCCGACTTAAATGGTACGACAAGGGGTTAATCATACTTTACAGCATTTCATGGCATCGCAGTTCTAACATAGCAAAATACGCTTGGCAGTCAACGTGTTAAGCTCTGGTTCGTAAAGGGGTACACCGATTTTTACCTCACGACAGCCAGCATTCCGCAGACATGTTCGATGAATAATATGTAAATTGTGTCCACACCGATAGCTGAGATTATACCGAAACCGCAACCTATGTATTCGGCGAAAACTGTTACGGCATAATATTTGTCCGGATCGATGAAAAATTCTCCCGGAAACGGTAATAATTTCGGCCTTGATTCGTTCAAAGGCGCGACAATGTCTAAAATTCGATTGCCCATCGGTGCTAATACGAAAATGACAAGAGGACCGATAGCAAAAACTGGAAAATTGGTACGAATCAATTTGTATCGAAACAACATGAAAATTGCTTCGCGATTAATAAGGAATTTTCTGTAAATTAGATAGGTTAACGGCAAGTGTTCTTACTCACGTATCCTATAGTTAATCTTCGAGTCTCCTCAGCGTAACTTCGCAGTATTTTGAAATCGGGATCGGATTGCAATAAACTCCAATCCTCGCGGACGCGTTCAAGCAATGTCTTCAGCTGTATCATGAATGCCGATTGTTGTCTACTTCTCATTATTCCGTATGAATGCTTTTCTTTCTTACCGTTTCAGGCATAGACAGGAAACACACCATTTTCACAATGATTATAAGTCCACCCGCTGCCGACGGCATACATTCAAAAATGCTCTCTAAGTCATTTCCGACTTTACACAAGTACGCAACCTAACAAGTAACAGTGATATCGAATACAGACGTAACAGAATAAAACGTACGTTTAATACCAACGATACAGCAAACTCTTCCTAATCACTTGGCGTTTTAGCAAAAAAGAACAACAAACCAAAAACTGCCTCCATCTTCTACAAATCGTAATTCTCCTTAAATCACCGACAATCCAGAGTTAAGCGTAACGTGTACCTGGGGTATTCAAAAAATGGTGCATTAGTTAAAAATAATTCAGATGTTCTTGTTTTCATTTGCTTACCAGGTGTGTCGGTAATTTCTTTCCGGTTTTTGTAACAGGTGCCACTAGTCATAAGTATGAAATGTTATGATTTTATGCATATGTCATTTGTTTCTACTAACATTAACCTCAAAACTGCACAAGTTACATCCCGCCAAAGTAACAGTTTTATAGATTTATAATTTTTTGAAAATGTAGAGTTTTGTGCCTGGAAACGTGCATTTGCGGCACGCATTACTTTTTTTGTTTCATCAAAAGAAAAAAGCCGCTGAAAGTCATCGTTTGCTGGTAGAGAGTTACGGTGAGCATGCTCCAACCATAAGAACATGTGAAACGTGGTTTCGACAATTCAAATGTGGTGATTTCAACGTGCAAGACAAAGAACGTCTTAGTAGGCCGAAAATGTTTGAAGATGCGGAATTGCAGGAGTTATTGGATGAAGACCCAACACAAACTCAAAAACAATTGGCAGAAAAGTTGAATGTGAGCCGAGTAGCAATTTGTGAACGATTACAAGCGATGGGAAAGATCCAAAAGATGGGAAAATGGGTGCCACATGAATTGAATGACAGGCAATCGGAAAACCGACAAATCGTCAGTGAAATGCTGCTTCAAAGGTATGAAAGGAAGTCATTTCTGCATCGAATAGTAACGGGTGATGAAAAATGGATTTATTTCGAAAATCCCAAGCGAAAAAAATCATGGTTATCACGTGGCGAAGCCGGCCCATCGACTGCAAGGCCAAGTCGCTTTGGTCGCAAGACCATGCTCTGTGTCTGGTGGGACCAGGTTGGTGTCGTATATTATGAATTGTTGAAACCTGGAGAAACAGTTAATACTGATCGCTACCGACAACAAATAATCAATTTGAACTCTGCATTGATCGAAAAACGTCCACAATACGCTCAAAGACATGACAAGGTGATTTTGCAGCATGACAACGCGCCGTCTCATACAGCAAAACCAGTGAAAGAAGTGTTGAAATAACTTGGATGGGAAGTTTTATCGCACCCGCCGTATTCTCCAGACCTGGCTCCATCCGACTACCACCTTTTCGCATCGATGGGGCACGCACTTGCAGAGCAGCACTTCGCCGATTTCGAAGAAGTTAAAAAATGGCTCGATGAATGGTTTAGCTCAAAAGAGAAACTGTTCTTTTGGAATGGCATCCATAAATTGCCTGAGAGATGGGCAAAATGTATAGAATCAAATGGCCAATACTTTGAATAAATAAATTTTAATTATCCATTGTACGTAGCGTGTTTTCTTTAGCGAAAAGACCGGAAAGGACTTACCGACACACCTGGTAACCCTTTGCACTCGGATATGTTTCGTTATGAAGTAATGAACAGTGCACCATTTCGTATATAGTGCCCATTTTGTTTACGTGACAACCAACTTATTCCAGAATTTTTTATTACGCGCACACTCGCTCATTTATTTTTCTCGATTTTTTTTGCCACATTTATGTTTTCAATTTTAAGTTTTTTCAAGCGGGGTCAAATGACCCCTTTCAAAATTTACTTCAAATCGTAAAATCGTAAAATTTTATTACGTCATGTTTTATACGTATTATGTTTTACTACGTAAAATAGTGCATTCATTGTTATTTCTTTCGCTCGTTTGACTTTTTGTAAATTCTCATACCAACTGATTATTCAATTTCTCGCTTTAATAAATTAGGAATTTTTTCTGAAAATCAAGTTTATTTCATAAGGGGTCAAATTACCCCTTTCAAAATTTACTTTAAATCGTAAAATTTTATTATGTAATGTTTTATACGTATTACGTTTTACTACGTCAAATCGTACATTCATTGTTATTTCTTTCGCTCGTTTGACTTTTTGTAAATTCTCATACCAACTGATTATTCAATTTCTCGCTTTAATAAATTAGGAATTTTTTCTGAAAATCAAGTTTATTTCATAAGGGGTCAAATTACCCCTTTCAAAATTTACTTTAAATCGTAAAATTTTATTATGTAATGTTTTATACGTATTACGTTTTACTACGTCAAATAGTACATTCATTGTTATTTCTTTCGCTCATTTGACTTTTTGTAAATTCTCATATCAACTGATTATTCAATTTCTCGCTTTAATAAATTAGGAATTTTTTCTGAAAATCAAGTTTATTTCATAAGGGGTCAAATTACCCCTTTCAAAATTTACTTTAAATCGTAAAATTTTATTATGTAATGTTTTATACGTATTACGTTTTACTACGTCAAATCGTACATTCATTGTTATTTCTTTCGCTCATTTGACTTTTTGTAAATTCTCATATCAACTGATTACCCAATTTCTTGCTTTAATAAATTAGCAAATTTTTCTGAAAATCAAGGTTTATTTCATAAGGGGTCAAATTACCCCTTTCAAAATGTACTTTAAATCTTAAAATTTTATTACGTAATGTTTTATACGTATTACGTTTTACTACGTCAAATCGTACATTCATTGTTATTTCTTTCGCTCATTTGACTTTTTGTAAATTCTCATACCAACTGATTATTCAATTTCTCGCTTTAATAAATTAGGAATTTTTTCTGAAAATCAAGTTTATTTCATAAGGGGTCAAATTACCCCTTTCAAAATTTACTTTAAATCGTAAAATTTTATTATGTAATGTTTTATACGTATTACGTTTTACTACGTAAAATAGTTCATTCATTGTTATTTCTTTCGCTCGTTTGACTTTTTGTAAATTCTCATATCAACTGATTACTCAATTTCTTGCTTTAATAAATTAGCAAATTTTTCTGAAAATCAAGGTTTATTTCATAAGGGGTCAAATTACCCCTTTCAAAATGTACTTTAAATCTTAAAATTTTATTACGTAATGTTTTATACGTATTACGTTTTACTACGTCAAATGGTACATTCATTGTTATTTCTTTCGCTCGTTTGACTTTTTGTAAATTCTCATATCAACTGATTACTCAATTTCTTGCTTTAATAAATTAGCAAATTTTTCTGAAAATCAAGGTTTATTTCATAAGAGGTCAAATTACCCCTTTCAAAATGTACTTTAAATCTTAAAATTTTATTACGTAATGTTTTATACGTATTACGTTTTACTACGTCAAATGGTACATTCATTGTTATTTCTTTCGCTCGTTTGACTTTTTGTAAATTCTCATGTCAACTGATTATTCAATTTCTCGCTTTAATAAATTAGCAATTTTTTCTGAAAATCAAGGTTTATTTCATAAGGGGTCAAATTACCCCTTTCAAAATTTACTTTAAATCGTAAAATTTTATTATGTAATGTTTTATACGTATTACGTTTTACTACGTCAAATGGTACATTCATTGTTATTTCTTTCGCTCGTTTGACTTTTTGTAAATTCTCATATCAACTGATTATTCAATTTCTCGCTTTAATAAATTAGCAATTTTTTCTGAAAATCAAGGTTTATTTCATAAGGGGTCAAATTACCCCTTTCAAAATGTACTTTAAATCTTAAAATTTTATTACGTAATGTTTTATACGTATTACGTTTTACTACGTTAAATAGTACATTCATTGTTATTTCTTTCGCTCATTTGACTTTTTGTAAATTCTCATATCAACTGATTACTCAATTTCTTGCTTTAATAAATTAGCAAATTTTTCTGAAAATCAAGGTTTATTTCATAAGGGGTCAAATTACCCCTTTCAAAATGTACTTTAAATCTTAAAATTTTATTACGTAATGTTTTATACGTATTACGTTTTACTACGTCAAATGGTACATTCATTGTTATTTCTTTCGCTCGTTTGACTTTTTGTAAATTCTCATATCAACTGATTATTCAATTTCTCGCTTTAATACATTAGGAATTTCTTTCTGAAAATCCACGTTTATTTCATAAGGTTTATTTCAATAGGTACATGTAAAGTACCGGTACTTTTAGTGTTGAGAAAATAAGTATTCGAACAATTCCGTGCTCGCACACACTCTTCTCAATAAAAACGTGCAATAATTGATTACAGTCGAGAACAAAGGGTATAACGGTCGCAAAACACAAATTCTCGCATACCTGAGGTAAGCACAAACATCCCAAACCGCAGAGCAGGACTACGTACGCGCAATATTTCGAACTTTTCGTCTGATATGGCCACAAACCGATGCACGAGAGAGCGTGCTTACTTATCCTAAAGTAACGTGAATTGTAAAAATCCGTCATTGTGGCTAGACAGTAATGAGAACTCTGGCGGAGAGTGTCCGGCAAAGTTTCCGTCGGCCATTAGCTATTCCTTGTACACGCGATGTCGTCATTTAATATTCACTGCTGCCACTTGTTAAGGTAGGCGTGTTTCATAACGCGGGTCTTACGCGAAAATTCTTCCGAACGTCGTCTCAGCGAAGTCTCAAACGGAATCGTGGATGACAATAGTCATAATGTGTCTGGATATCGCCTGACACTCTTCAAACGAGCAAGTGCTCTAGAGACAAAGTGTTATCCAGTGC
Source organism: Cryptocheilus praepositus (assembly GCA_033815515.1). NCBI lineage: Eukaryota > Metazoa > Arthropoda > Insecta > Hymenoptera > Pompilidae > Cryptocheilus > Cryptocheilus praepositus. The sequence goes on along the minus strand of JAWWQZ010000321.1, from coordinate 38,140 downwards.
GGTGAATCGATTTTGTACGCAGATGTGATACACGAGTGTGGCTTTGAACAGTGAATGTAATACTTCGAAGTGTTCACCGCTGAATATCCGGTTTAACACTTGCTGCCGTGATAATCACCGGTGATTGCCGCAAGAGATTTTACTGAAGATCCAAAATATTCGCAATGGGTGGCAATAATGATTTTGTAAATGCAGTTATTGGTAGAATTGCGATGCGATCCTTTGGTCTTCAATACCTGCATATTATTTACATTATGCATAATTCAGTCGAACGCTGTAGTATTTCATAGCATGGCCGTTCTAATACGGCAAAATATGCACGGCAATCAACGTGTTAATACAAATCAAGGTCGAATATTAGTTTAACACTTTGACTGCCGTGATAGTCACCGCTGATCGGCACAACAGATTTTACTGAAAACTCAAAATATTCGGAATGGGTCGCAATAATTATTTTATAAATGCAGTTATAGTTAGAATAGTGATGCGATCCTTTGGTCTCCAATACCTGCATATTATTTACATTTTGCATAATTCAGTTAAACGCTGTAGTATTTTATAGGATCGTCGTTCTAATACGGCAAAATATGCACGACAGTCAACGTGTTAATACAAACCAAGGTCGAATATTAGTTTAACACTTTGACTGCCGTGATAGTCACCGCTGATCGGCACAACAGATTTTACTGAAAATTCAAAATATTCGGAATGGGTCGCAATAATTATTTTATAAATGCAGTTATAGTTAGAATAGTGATGCGATCCTTTGGTCTCCAATACCTGCATATTATTTACATTTTGCATAATTCAGTTAAACGCTGTAGTATTTTATAGGATCGTCGTTCTAAAACGGCAAAATACGCATGGCAGTCAATGTGTTAATACAAACTAAAGTCGAATATTAGTTTAAAACTTTGACTGCCGTGATAGTCACCGTTGACCGGCGCAAGAGATTTTACTGAAGATCCAAAGTATTCGCAATCGGTGGCAATAATGATTTTGTAAATGCAGTTATTGGTAGAATTGCGATGCGATCCTTTGGTCTTCAATACCTGCATATTATTTACATTATGCATAATTCAGTCGAACGCTGTAGTATTTTATAGCATCGCCGTTCTAATACGGCAAAATATGCACGACAGTCAACGTGTTAATACAAGCCCAGGTCGAATATTAGTTTAACACTTTGACTGCCGTGATAGTCACCAATGACCGGCGCAAGAGATTTTACTGAAGATTCAAAATATTCGCAATGGGTCCCAATAATTATTTTATAAATGCAGTTATAGTTAGAATAGTGATGCGATCCTTTGGTCTCCAATACCTGCATATTATTTACATTTTGCATAATTCAGTTAAACGCTGTAGTATTTTATAGGATCGTCGTTCTAATACGGCAAAATATGCACGACAGTCAACGTGTTAATACAAACCCAGGTCGAATATTAGTTTAACATTTTGACTGCCGTGATAGTCACCAATGACCGGCGCAAGAGATTTTACTGAAGATTCAAAATATTTGCAATGGGTCGCAATAATTATTTTATAAATGCAGTTATAGTTAGAATAGTGATGCGATCCTTTGGTCTCCAATACCTGCATATTATTTACATTTTGCATAATTCAGTCAAACGCTCTAGTATTTTATAGTATCGCCGGTCTAATACAGCAAAATACGCATGGCAGTCAATGTGTTAATACAAACTAAAGTCGAATATTAGTTTAACACTTTGACTGCCGTGATAGTCACCGTTGACCGGCGCAAGAGATTTTACTGAAGATCCAAAGTATTCGCAATGGGTGGCAATAATTATTTTGTAAATGCAGTTATTGTTAGAATAGTGATGCGATCCTTTGGTCTCCAATACCTGCATATTATTTACATTTAACACAGCACAGCAACTTACACAGCATCGTCGTTCTAATACAGGTAACCCTCCTATAACACGGTAGTTAGGTTCCTAGAAAATGCCGTGTTGTGTGAAACCGTGTTGCATGAGACCCTGAGCTAGTACAAAAAGGGGGGTTACGTTCCAAAAACTTATTAAAAACAAATTTTTTTTTTTTAATTCGCCATAAACAACTTAATTTTTATTAAAAATGTAAATGTATGTACAACACAAAGTAAACAAAAAAATTTAATCTAACGCCACCATAATTTAATGAGTTTATTGGTCGTCACTGCTCAGTATAATCAACCGAGAACGTTTTTTCGGTGGAACGATATTGCCTTCACTTTCAGAACTTTTTTCTCTATTTAAAGTTTTTGTATGTTTTCCCCTCTTAAAAAAATCTATAATCGAACTTTGCTTGCTGGTTCTAACTAGGTCATTGTAAATTTCGCGGTATGGAGCTAAACAGTTTTGCAGCTCCCTTTTGAATTTTCGACTTCTTTCCGTGGAAGGGTCTGTATTCAAGAAAAATGACTCGAGATTTTCCACTAAGCATAGGCCTTCTTGTATTTTTTTAATGTTAAACTCTTAACTGCACAATCTTCATCAGAGCTAGCGTCCTCAAAATCGATTTGATTTGCATCTAGGGATGCCATTTCCATCAAATCCGCTTCGTCAACTTCTTCTTCCACTAATAAATCTTGAATGTCTTTGGTAGCTATATCCACAAAACCTTCGCCTCCAATTGATTTAGCGACTTCTAATATGGCACCAATTTCATTTTCTGATGTTTCAAGCATGTTTTCTGTTTCAACTGAAGAGGGCCATATCTTCTTCCAACACGCATTTAAGGTTGATGTTTTTATTTCTTTCAGCGACAAGGATATGTCCCCAATGTCCTACGGGGGACACAGGCCCCGATAAGAGGAACAACCGTGTTATAGGATGCCGTGTTGTAGGAGTGTTCCCGCAATTTACGAATCGTGTTATAGCGAAACCGTGTTATAAGATACCGTGTTATAGGAGGGTTACCTGTACGGCAAAATACGCATGGCAGTCAACGTGTTAACGAAAAATTTGTGAGGAGCAGAACTAACTTGTACTAAAATCTGCTTTCATGGATGATGTACATTTTAATGTGTGCATTCCAGTAAACATTTTGCTTGTCACAGTATTGTCATTGTCGAGGTCTAATTGCAAGAGTGACGAAATTCTGATTTACCGGCGAACAAAGGCTTCGGAAGAATTGAAAGTCTACACATAAAATTGATGACATATGGTATATACACACATAAAGAGATGTGAAGAGATGTAAACATATCAAGCGAGTAGGTTGTCATTCAAAAAGAATAAAACGTCTTGCAAAACCCAAATCAAAAGTAGTGCATTTTCTTATATTATATATATTACATAAACTGACACATCTAAAAACGTAAAAATGTAAAAATAGAAAGGTGATATCTGCATCCCGCTGAGTAATGGCCTATATTTTCTCCGTAATTTACAATAAAATCATGACTTTCAGTAGTAACTCTGTCATGTCAACATCGTATGTGCCGAATGTCAAGGTATGTTAAAGTCCAGCAATTATTCTTCTAATATTAACTATTTTACAGTGTTCGAGGTACTAACTAAGATAATTACATTAGTATAGTACATTTGTAGTTTACAATGAAAAAACTAGTGCGAATCTTCATTCTTCTATATTGTAGGACGTATCATGGACGGAAGCCATTACGGTACAATAGGACAGGGATGTTTTCATTACCTGGAAAGACGGGTGTAAAGCCAGTCAATCTGTTCATGCGTTCGCAATTATAGTCACTGTTATTTGTCAGTGAGCAATTACCATGCCAAACATGTTTAGATTGATGACGTACAGCTTCGCAATTATGAACACACAAGCTATTTGGCTTCTCATCATCATGAATACTACAAGTTTTCTCGTCCTCGCCGTCATTTCGTACCACCTCAAATTATAACTGAAATTATAATTATACAAGATTATACGACCGTTTGTTGAATAATCCTCGAAGAAGATCGTAACGGCGCAAAATTCGATCTGTTTTTCTCTTCTCTGTTCTGCAGGATTCTCTATTTAATGGCAATAGTAAACTTGACTCTTTATGAAGACGAAATTTATCTTTTCTTCGTCTCAAGCGGAGCGGATATACGTTATATAATTAGGTAGATGAATTGTACAAGAATGCAGAACGTGGAAAACATGCCGAATAATTTAATGATCCTTTTACCCAAGGTATGCATATGCGGTTATGAAATAAGTTTGTGGAAGGAAGGATTATGAAGGCTGTACGGAGTGTATATGTGCCCATAATTATGAAAGTGGTCTAAGTCAAAATTAAAAAAAAATGAGTTTATCAGTTATTTCATACCACATTATTTTTAACTAAATTTATTCAATGTAATTTTTACGAAATTGTCAAAAATGAACCATTAGATAGTGGTTGTAATTTCAACATTATATGGAATTCATTTAGTTTTAATTATGAAAGTGGTCTAAGTCAAAAATTTAAATAAATTATATAAACAACTTGAAAATGGCACGTGGCCTTCTTTGACGCGTTTCTGAACTACATAATAAAATAAATGACAATCAAATTTGAATAATAACGACAACTTCATTCCGGTTTATTCAATAACAAGAAGAGTAAAAAATACCGCGGGTGAATCTGTCTCTTGGCTACAAATTCAATGGATGAGATTCTTGAAAAATGAACCTTATAAAATGTTCTATAAAACATCTTTAGATGATTCTAAATTTCACGTTTTGGATCTTTCACCTAAAAAAGGAAGACCAAAAATATACGGAAATATTAAATTACTTCCATTATACACCACCATTAGACCAGTATCGGAAGAAAAACATAAAGATATTATGAGTTTACTACCGTACATCCCTCCAGTTTTTCAGGAACATTTTAAGAATCTTAAATACTCGAAATAATGATAAAAATGGATTACTGTTTAAAAATAATTAATAAATGTAATAAATGTTCACGAATTATTTCAATCAAATTATTGTTTCAAATAAAACTCAAAGTTCTTTATTGCTTTAAGTCATTTATAGGACATTCAGTTAATTTTGAAAATGGTCTAAATCAATTCAATCTTTAAAAATAATATTATCGTATAAAATTCACACAAAATTTCATATTCATAGTAAATTTCCATTAATTAATACTAAAAAAATAATAAATAAAAATGTCGCATAATGTAAAAATATTTTTTAATTTATTCAAATGCAATTCATTAAATATCTCGAAACAAGAAATATATGACTTAGACCACTTTCATAATTATGGGCACATATATGTGTACGAATATGCAAGGAGACCATACCCACACGAACTAGAGGAAAACAGGAACATTGACTTTCGTAACAGAAGCATCACGAACAAAATATTTATACAATATTAATTAATCACATAATTTATATATAATAATAATATATAATAATTAATAATTAATATAATTATAATTATAATATTAATTATAAGTTAATAATAATATAATTTATCTAAATGGCAAAGAAAGGCTATAGCCTCAGGCTGGTACATAAATGATGAATTATATTACCCCAAAAGCATGAAAATCTTTGTCAAACATGCAGTAGACAAGTTCTTTGTATGTGCAGGCACTTTCTTGACACAAGAATTACGAACAAAATATATAAGTAGAAAAAACTGTAGCATCAGGTCGTTATATAAATTATGACGCCCATCATCCCGAATGTGTGAAAGTTACTGTCACCGATCACAACAGACAGACTTTTTAACCCCTTCAGACCCGAATTTTTTTTCTTTTAAGGAAAATTATTTTTTGTACTAAAATTAATTTAATTCATGTGAATGATGGCAATAATATAGTTTTTACAGAAATATTTATTTATTTATTTATAATTTGTAAATGTACATTTTAATGGAGATATGGTCCTTACGGAAGTTTGAAACATTAAGGAGTTCCTGAGAAATATTTGTATAAAAAAATAAAATTCGTATTCGTAAAAATAATATACGTAATAAAGTACAGCACGAAAAGTATTATGTACATTACAATGTGCACAGGGTCCGAAGGGGTTAAATTATCCGCAATCACAATTCCGTAATGAAAATTTGAAGGTAATACAAGTTTTAGTAGACAATCGGCCCCAAACGTCTGGATAAGTTAGCATACTTGTGGTGAGTAGAGAAGAACAGTCTCGGAACCAAATTTTGCGCCGTTACTATCTTCTTCGAATAAATTATAGAACCGAATTATTGCAAGATTGACTCACGCTGCATTCGCTACTTTATTACTATGATCGATTAACTTTTGACCAGGTCGGCAGTTGATGTACAGTCGAATGCTTTGGTTGAATACCATACCGCCAAACATTACACATGTAGCCGGTTGGTCAAGACGAACCATGATCTAAACAGAACTGCATTAACACTAGATTGCCCGAGATTTCTTGTATACCTATATTGCCCCAAAACAGTCAAAATGACTGCATTGTGAAAAAATAACAAATATGTAAAGAAATTTGTTTAAAATTAATTTTTAATATTTTTTATGTTATTTACAGTTATATAACAGGTTATTAGTAACTATTAACTGTACATATTGACTGTTTTCAATGAACTTAACCCATATTTCCGAAAGCAAGGCAAATTTATTTGATTGTAGGCGCCTACTGCATTCGGTTCTTTTGTCAAAATGAATAAATCGTAGGATTTGCTTGAACTTTTCTCTGGCCATAGTTTTTCTAAAAGGTTCGGGACCCCACTTCGCTGACCATAAATAACTCAATTTAAAATGTGTTGCCTCGTAAGCTCCACGAGCATATAGAATCCCAATAAATGCACGTATTTCCGGTAATGATATTGTCCAACCGTTCCGCAAAATTCGGCGACATTCTTCTGTGCACTTTCTTATATGTTTGATAATATAGTTATCTATTATCGACGATAATGCACTGATAAGATTATCTGCCACAATGTTCCTTTTTGCGTAGCCTGTTGGCCCTTTCACACTCTTGAAAATACAAGCAGATGGTATCCTTCCAGGAATACCACCTTCGTCAATTTTTGTCCACACAGTACCATCAGCAGCTGTTTCGACCTCCTAAAACGTATTTTCAGTTTTTTCATCAGAATCTGAACTAGTTAGCACCCTACACATTTTCCTGGGCATATTGATGACACTTTCATTTTCATCATTGGTGATCGACTCTTCATCACTATCTTCAGCGTCAGATGTTTCACTTTGGATATAATCCGCTTCATCTTCAGATGATAGTTCAGAATTTGTTGCATTTCATTCTATATCGGAGCACTCTTCACTTATGTTCGTTAGCTTTTCCAAGAACTCATTTCTGTTCGACATTTTTTTCATAAAGTTAGGGCGCAAAAGAAATAAAATAAACAACTTGTTAGAGCAACACTTTATAAAGATTCGAATAACTAGAACTACTTTAGCTTATTGAGCAACTACTGACACTTATCAAGTATACGCCCAAATCGACAATTTATCATGCATCATATTTCAATACAAAGCCGGACAGGTCATATAAGAAATTTACTCAATTCAATAAATAAAAATCTTTTGATTATTTAAAATTTACCAAGCAGTCAAAATTACTGCTTCTGGGCCATATAGGTATAACACATATATATATACGGAAATAAAGGAGGGCGGAAGTAACTACAATTATTCATAAACCCATTTATATGTTATAGAAAATGTCACCAAATTCTAAGAAATTGTGTCATCAATTTCATAATTGTTTTTCTAATTGAAATTAAAAAACAGTCAAAATGACTGCCTTGGGCAATCTAGTGTTAAATGACAAGTAATGTCCGTAAAACAGAATATTCACTCTTTCCAGAGACGTGCGTTTGGATACTTTTTATTGTTACCGCCTCGTCGTTACATTTTGTTGACACTTACCATTACACAAGCTGCACAATGCATAATGATTCCTAGAGCTATGTCGACGACCAAAAATTTTCCGAAAAGTGACGTCGTCATTTGCGCGAAGCTATGGGAGTATAACGTTAAAAATTACTTAATCGCATACGATTGGACCGTGACGTGAGATTACATATATTTAATAGCACTGACATTACTGTTTTTATGTGCAAACGTATGCACCTGACCAAATGATTACGCAGATGCTCGTCCTGGTTGAAATTAGGATTCTTTATGTGCGCGGAAGTCTTCGAAATGGAATTTTCCAGGTGATGACTACAACAAAGTACTATTACTAAGAATTTATGTAGGAGACATTTTCTGTACCTTGAGACGTCTGGTTTGGAAACAATGATTTTCGAGGATTATTAATAATTTTAGTTTAATCGCCGGCACGCGTTGAAGAAATATCTGAATTCATTATTCAAAATTTCCTTTGATCAAATTCGTTTCTCTTGGTCTTTTGATTAGACAAATGGTATTGCTCATGGACACAATGTTAATTACAACGTAATAAACTGACTTTATGAACAACATAACACAAGAAGCCTTATTGCGGAACAACGAGAACACGAAGATAAATAAAAGATAGAACATAAACAAATAGTGGTATCTTACTGAAAATATATATGTGTATATAAAGCATTACTTTTCTTCCACAATTTCTAATAATTGTTCAGTGTTTACTGCTTACTAGTTTTTGATTTAATGTAAATCAGGTATATTTCAATATTCTATTGTTGTCCACGAACAGAATATTTATTATAACGCAGAATAACGATTAAAACTATTGCAACGATAGAATACAAAGAAATTATCGCTATTTGGTAAAACAATACCCCGCAGAAATTATGTTTATGTATATAGAATATTATTTTTTTCTCTCCACAATTTTTGATAATAGTGAACCCGAATGCCATATAACAGCTTTTGATAAAACCGAATGCCATATAGCAGCTTTTGATTCAACATAAATCATGAGTACTTAAATACGAGGGTAGTCCGAGAAGTACTTAGCCTACAAAAGAAAAACGAAAATTCTGGAAAATTGACGATTTATTTTTCACCATAGTCTCCTTTTAACTCGATACACCTGATCCAGCGATGAAATCTGGGCATATCCTGCATGAAATATTGGGCATGAGAAAGCTTTCTGCTCGATGGGTGCCGCGTTTGCTCACTCCGGATAACAAGCGCATCCGTGAGACCACTTCAGAGCAGTGTTTGACACTGTTTAAGTGCAATCCGAAAGAGTTTCTACGTCGTTTTGTGACTGTCGACAAAACGTGGATCCACTGGTACACACCAGAGACCAAGGAACAGTCGAAACAGTGGACTGCGCCCGGCGAATGTGCTCCGAAGAAGGCGAAGACTGTCCTATCGGCCGGAAAGGTGATGGCCACCGTTTTTTGGGATTCACAAGGTGTCAACTACATAGACTACCTGGAGAAGTGCAAAACAGTCACGGGGCTGTACTATGCCGAATTATTGAGCCGATTCGACGCCGAATTAAGGAAAAAACGGCCCCATTTGGCGAACAAAAAAGTGCTCTTTCACCACGATAACGCACCGGCACACACCTCTGCCGTCGCTACAGCCAAATTCGTTGAATTAGGCTACGAACAGCGGCCCCATCCACCGTATTCTCCAGATTTGGCCTCGTATGACTTCTTTTTCTTCCCAAACTTGAAAAAGTCACTCGCTGGGCAGAAATTTGAGTCGAATGAGGAGGTTATCACCGCCACGGAGGCCTACTTTGCAGATCTCCAGAAAACGTATTTTTCAGACGGATTGAAGAAATTGAAGCATCGCTGGATCAAGTGTATCGAGTTAAAAGGAGATTATGTTGAAAAATAAATCGTCGATTTTCCAAAATTTTCGTTTTTCTTTTGTAGGCTAAGTACTTATCGGACTGCCCTCGCATGTTACAATGACATTGCATTATTGCATAACGCTACATTGGTCAAATGCGAAGATTCTTAAAATTTGTAATACTTCCACAAACGACCGTATGCGTCTACAGAAAGGTACACAAATGATAGAATATAAACAAATCTACCGCTATTTAGTAAAACAATACCCCGCAGAAATTATGTTTATGTATATAGAACATTATTTTTTTCTCCCCACAATTTCTGATAATAGTCTATCGAATGCCATATAATAGCTTTTGATTCAATATAAATCATGAGTACTTAAATATTTTACAGTGATATTGCATTATTGCATCACATTGATCAAATGCGAAAGTTCTTAAAATTTGTAATGCTTCCACAAACGACCGTATGCGTCAATGAAATTTGCAGTATCATATGCAAGAATGGGATAAGATATTTGATCACACTTACTTTAATATGGCAAACATTCCGCATGCGTGGTTAGTGCAAACGATGTACATAGCATCGCAGCCGGCCAATATTGGGACGAGAGCGAAATATGCAACATATTCGTTCATCAAAATGACATAATAGTACTTCTGTTCATCGACCAAATACTCAGCCTCGTGTAAGAGAACTCTCGCCCTCGAATCGTTCAGGGGTGAAACAATATCGAGAATCGGTACAATGATTGGCCAAATCAGATAAAAGGCTGCGGGCCCGAAGATCAACACTGAAATAAAAACTCGCTTCAGCATTCTCCGGAACCTGACAAATCACTTTTATTGGCCACTATTGAAAATTGTACTCAAGTAGTAGACGGTGAATTTTCGACCACTTTCGGCGTACTTTCGTAGGATCCATACTTCCAGATCAGCCGTCATAATTTGCCAGTCGTCGCGTATGTGGTTCAACACTGCCTTGAACTTCGTTTTACGTTTCACGTTTTCAAGTTAATGAACTGTGCGTCACTGATATGAGGTGTTTGAATGATCGATTTGAATATCCGATTTCCTTAACTTACTTCGGCAGAGTTATGGGTCAGAACGATTGTTTTCACGGACACCAAAATTGCGCCAAACAGTGTCGTCATGGAGGAGACGAGTTTGTCGATGTCGGTTATGATTTGAGCGATGTATAAAACCTGTGCAGAAATTTAGGTTTAGAAAGAATCAGACGTAATCCGTCGTTCCTTCGAAAACTTCAACATTTTTACATGTTTCGAACGGAAGCTGTAAATTACAATAAGAAAAAAAATAATGCGTGTGAATGAATAATAAACAGAATTCAATCAACTGATATGTGTGATATTCACAAGTAACAGAATTATTAAAATTAATTTTTGAATTAGCTTTTAATTGTGCCAAACAGTGTCGTCATGGAGGAAACGAGTTTGTCGATGTCGGTTATGATTTGAGCGATGTATAAGACCTGTGCAGAAATTCGGATTTAGAAAAAATTCGATGTAATCGGTCCTTCGGAATCTTCAACGTATTTACATTTTTCGGATGGCAGCTACAGAGTACGGTATGAAAAATAATAATGCGTGTGAATGAATAATAAGCAGAATTCAACCAATTTACATGTGTAATATTTCCAAGTAACAGAATTATTAAAATTAACTTTTGAATTAGCTTTTAATTGCGCCAAAGTGTGCATGGAGGAGACGAGTTTGTTGATGTCGGTTATGATTTGAGCGATGTATAAAACCTGTGCAGAAATTTAGGTTTAGAAAGAATCAGATGTAATCCGTCGTTCCTTCGAAAACTTCAACATTTTTACATTTTTCAAATGGAAGCTGTAAATTACAATAAGAAAAAAAATAATGCGTGTCAATTAATAGTAAGCAAAATTCAACCAACATACTTGTGCAGTATTCGCACGTAACAGAATTATTAAAATTAACTTTTGAATTAGCTTTAAATTGCGTCAAACAGTGTCGTCATTTAGAAAGGAATTTGAAAGGATTGCACGTAATCGCAAAATAAAAATAATAATGCGTATGAATGAATAATCAGCAGAATTCAACCAACTTACTTGTGTAATATTCACGAGTAACAAAACTATTGGGCACTATGGGCCCAATCATTTTGATTTCTTACCTACTGCAGCCACAATTATCAATGCACGAGATTGCATCAACGCATCAACGCACTGGTGCGTTCTTTATCAAATAATTTTCTTGCTTTATTTAATTTGGCATAAATGAAGAATTATGATTAAAACTTAGTTGCGCCTTACATAATCAATCGAAAGTATTATCAAACCGAAGTATTTAGTGGTCAAAGAGTTAACACTAAAGGTACCAAGCGAAGTCAAACAACCCATTGCAAAATATACTTTAAAATCGTACATTTGTGTTATTTCTTTTGCTCATTTGACTTTCTGTAAATTCTCATATCATCTGATCATTCAATTTTTCGCTTCAATAAATTAGGAATTTTTTTCTGTAAATCAACGTGTTTCGTTTTCAACGAATACTTCGGCCGGAAGTATTTGGCTGCCAAAGGGTTATTAACACTAAACGTACCAAGTGGGATCAAATAACCCCTTGCAAAAATTACTTTAATATCGTACATTCATGTTACTTCTTTCGCTCATTTGACTTTCTGTAAATTCTCATATTATCTCACTATTCAATTTATAGCTTTAATAAATTGGGAATTTCTTTCTGAAAATCAACGTGTTTCGTCCTCAACGAACACTTCGGCCGGAAGTATTTAGTTGCCAAAGGGTTATTAACACTGAACGTACCAAACGGGGTCAAATGACCCATTGAAAAAATTGACTTTAAAATCGTACAGTCATTATTTTTTCGCTCATTTGATTTTCTGTAAATTCTCATATCATCTGATCATTAACACTAGATTGCCCAAGGCAGTCATTTTGACTGTTTTCTAATTTCAATTAGAAAAACAATTATGAAATTGATGACACAATTTCTTAGAATTTGGTGACTTTTTCTATAACATATAAATGGGTTTATGAATAATTGTAGTTACTTCCGCCCTCCTTTATTTCCGTATATATATATATGTGTTATACCTATATTGCCCAGAAGCAGTCATTTTGACTGCTTGGTAAATTTTAAATAATCAAAAGATTTTTATTTATTGAATTGAGTAAATTTCTTATATGGCCTGTCCGGCTTTGTATTGAAATATGATGCATGATAAATTGTCGATTTGGGCGTATACTTGATAAGTGTCAGTTGCTCAATAAGCTAAAGTAGTACTAGTTATTCGAATCTTTATGAAGTGTTGTTCTAACAAGTTGTTTATTTTATTTCTTTTGCGCCCTAACTTTATGAAAAAAATGTCGAACAGAAATGAGTTCTTGGAAAAGCTAACGAACATAAGTGAAGAGTGCTCCGATATAGAATCAAATGCAACAAATTCTGAACTATCATCTGAAGATGAAGCGGATTATATTCAAAGTGAAACATCTGACGCTGAAGATAGTGATGAAGAGTCGATCACCAATGATGAAAATGAAAGTGTCATCAATATGCCCAGGAAAAGGTGTAGGGTGCTAACTAGTTCAGATTCTGATGGAGAAACTGAAAATACGTTTCAGGAGGTCAAAACAGCTGCTGATGGTACTGTGTGAACAAAAATTGACGAAGGTGGTATTCCTGGAAGGATACCATCTGCTTGTATTTTCAAGAGTGTGAAAGGGCCAACAGGCTACGCAAAAAGGAACATTGTGGCAGATAATCTTATCAGTGCATTATCGTCGATAATAGATAACTATATTATCAAACATATAAGAAAGTGCACAGAAGAATGTCGCCGAATTTTGCGGAACGGTTGGACAATATCATTACCGGAAATACGTGCATTTATTGGGATTCTATATACTCGTGGAGCTTACGAGGCCACAAATTTTTAATTGAGTTATTTATGGTCAGCGAAGTGGGGTCCCGAATCTTTTAGAAAAACTATGGCCAGAGAAAAGTTCAAGCAAATCCTACGATTTATTCATTTTGACAAAAGAACCGAATGCAGTAGGCGCCTACAATCAAATAAATTTGCCTTGCTTTCGGAAATATGGGTTAAGTTCATTGAAAACAGTCAATATGTACAGTTAATATTTACTAATAACCTGTTATATAACTGTAAATAACATAAAAAATATTAAAAATTAATTTTAAACAAATTTCTTTACATACTTGTTATTTTTCCACAAAGCAGTCATTTTGACTGTTTTTGGGCAATATAGGTATACAAGAAATCTCGGGCAATCTAGTGTTAAATTTCAACGTTGATTTTATAAGGAGTCGAGTGATCCCTCATGGTCAGAATGCGTAGGTGTAAAGTACTGGTACGTTTAAATGTTAAGTGTTAGTTTAACGTTTAGTGTTAAATGGCAGACTTAATGTGTTTATCACCCGATACCTGCGGAATACAAAGACTCAGGCAGCCGAAGATTGCAAAGGCCAGCGTGATCCTCTTCATCGCTGTTTTTTGAAACGGCCACAACCCAACGACTGACAGCAACAGCTTGCCGATTCTGTAGTAACGATTGTCGAAAAAATCCATCGCTTTCCTCCGTGGTCGGCACAAAACTGCAGATGCGTAGACGTTCCAGTATTCTTATCGGCGCGACTACAATTCATTAGACATTCTTTCAGATCGTTGTCGCGACTGACTCTTGTAAAACGCACCTTCGTTACACCCACTTACCGGCCGTATTCTTAAGCATTCTTAAACTGAATGCTAAATTACGTGGAGCGTCTTATTGGGGGTTTGGGACAAAGTAGCGTCAAGATTGTTACGTTTGTCGACTTCCTTGGATCGATGGGGTCTCTCCCTTTTCGAGCGTATGTGACAGGATTATGCTCTGTTGTTGTTAGTACGCTGTTGATCGTGCTGGATCGAGCTGGCCAGATGTTATGGGGAATGACAGGTAGAGGGAAGTATGATAAATTAACACCTTAACACTTAGTCGACCGATTGGGGAGATCTCCGACTTTGACCTTCGCAACGCTTTTTCTTTTTTCTGTTATTATCAGTTACCTGGAGTTGTTCGCAATTACTGATGAACTATTTCTATAAACCACAGTATATAATAAAATCCACCAATTTAGTGGCGAAAATTACTTAAAAAGTTACACAATCACTTCGGACTAAAGCAAAAGACAGATTTTATGCTAAGTGGCTTTTGTTTATGCAGGAACGAGTTTTATGTAGTCGGATGCCGCCTGAAGAGAAAGTTAAATAAGATCGGCTATAAGTTTAAGGTGTTAAGATAATGTAAGTCGGCATAGCGATGGTCTAGAGTGAAATAGTTTGATTAATGAACACCGTCTTGATTATTACAGTGCAAAAACTGATTTTGAAAAAATTGAATTTGCTCGATGACTGAATTATTAATTTTATTAATACTTATTTGGATACAAAACATATAATTGCTGAAGTTGCCTAACTGGCTAGTTTCCACGAAGAAAGCGATAATGGCGTTGTAGTAGATATAATATTATTCTCAACTGTGCCCTGTGTTACTTTATGAAATTTTGAAGGAATCCCTTGTTATAATGTTGGTGTTTGTTACGTGGAAATTGGGATTCTTATTCTTGATAAATCCGGCTACTTCCATTCTCTCGAAGACGCAGAGTACCTTCATTCGCTGTAAATAAAATTGTATAATTTATCGAAACATTTCTTGCGCGTGCACTAACGTAGTAGCTAATTTTGTTTGGAAATAAAATAGTAACTATTGATTTTGCTTGATACCTGAATAATTAATTTTATTAATAATTATTTGGATACAAAACATATAATTGCTGAAGTTGCCTAACTGACTGGGTGCCACGAAGAAAGTGATTGTAGTACCGATCATATTTCTTAAACGAAGATCCTTTGAATGAAAGGAGCACAACGTTCGAAAGAGAACTTTGTAAGTACTTATCACCATGTAAGGAGATTTATAACGATCTCTTAACTAAAAGCAAGCAACCTGAAATAACAGATTTTTTTTTGCAAAAGGTAGAGCATTCAATCGTAGATAATGTAGAAAAATGCTCATAGTGCTAAGCGATGACGAAGAAAACATTGCTTAATTCATATTGATATGTATTACTTCTTAAGAAAATTTTAATAAAGACATTTATCATTATGAAAATACAATAGCATGTTTTTTAATTTCTTTAACCCAACCCCCCTTTTCGTAATAGTTCTTTGTTTCGCATACACATACGTTTAATGCACTGCTGATTAATCGCCCTTTAATTCGTTCCATACGTGTAGATGGTTGAATATTATCAAACATAGCCAGTATACTGCAATAATTCTCCAAAACCATGGTTGGAAGTCTTCTCGATGTTCTTTTCCTGCTTTATTAAGTGCAAACTGAGAAATAGAAATTATGGGAGACATTTTTTAGTTCGACATACTATACTTGTAATCAATGCTGCTTCTTTGGTGATCGATGTCAAATTATTCATCTGTCAAATATAATTTGCAATATCTGCAAAGGTTTAGGATTTCAATCCAGGTAAAAAACAAAATACAAGATTGAGTGACAACAGCATAGGCCCAGTAATGTAACACAAATATTTAGAGTGCATACATATTTATTTTATAAACTGCGACTTAAAAGTAAAATTTATGGTCGTTGTTTTTTTATGATTTTTAGTCAACAAAAATACAAAAGAGCTAAAAGAGTCTTAGAATATTCTTCCCACAGTTCTAACTCCAGTTGTGAGATGGCCGATTTTGTTGTAGAAAGTGAAGGGAACGAAGAGATCAATGAAGAAAACGAACTATTAAACAACAATGAATGTCCTGCCTGGCTGCCTGTTGAAAAAGTCGCGAATGAGCACATAATATTTTTATATGAAGGACCATATTTTCCTGGAAAAATTTTTCGGGTAAGCAAAAATAAAGCAACTATTTCATCCATGGAAATGTTCGGGCAGTTATGGAAGTGGCCAGAGAAGCCTGATGTGATCAATTACGGATGGAAAGCTGTACTTTCCCATATCAATGAACCCAGGAAATCAAGTAGAACTCATAACGTTTACTCTGTTCCCGAATTGGACTTCATATGGAATTGATTTGTTTTATTTCTTCAGTATTCTTTAATAACTTGTGTGTAGATAATTGTTCTTTAATCATTTGTTTGAGTAATTTGCCTGTATAATTTGTGCTAATACTTGTTAAAACCAACCGATAATAAAATAATCCCCAATATTAGTACTTTAACCCTCTTTACAGTGGTCAACTACTGAGGAACTGAGGGTCAATTACTAGTTTCTTCATTTTTAAGAGTGGTCAACATCTGAAGCACTGACCGAATTTTTAAATACATTTTTCAAATTTGTATAATATAATTTTTTTTTACAGTGGTCGTGTTACATGATCTAGAAGGCTTAAAGAATGTCTCGAAGCATCGAGTCTCGCCATTTAATGACAGATCAAACGGTTACCATTGTTTCCGTGGAAAATTTCTCTTAGCTGGTCATCTACTGGACCTTTACCCTAATGACAGATCAAACGGTTACCATTGTTTCCGTGGAAAATTTCTCTTAATTGGTCGACTACTGGTCCTTTACCTTATAGTGGCATGTCGTCCTAAAAGATGATGTCCGCAAAAGCCACTATAGTGGTATGTCGTCCTACAAGATGATATCCGCGAAAGCTAGTATGGTGGCATGTCGTCCTAAAAGATGATATCCGCGAAAGCTACTATGGAGGCATGTCGTCCTAAAAGATGATATCCGCGAAAGCCACTATAGTGGCGCGTCATATCTAAAAGGTTAATGACTCTGTCGAATAGGTACGGAATATTTCATCGATTAACTGCATGCTCTCCAGGTCCCGGAAGATAATTAGCGTCGTCCTAAAAGATGATATCCGCGAAAGCTACTATAGTGGTATGTCGTCCTAAAAGATGATATCCGCGAAAGCCACTATAGTGGCGCGTCGTATCTAAAAGGTTAATGACCCTGTCGAATAGGTACGGAATATTTCATCGATTAACCGCATGCTCTCCAGGTCCCGGAAGATAATTAGCGTCGCAGGAATAGGCGCAGCACTTAAACAAAAGAGACATCGACCCAACGTGCAGGCAAACCAAACAAGCGGTAAAGCAAATTTTAAATTTTGCACTGTCTTTTAAATGTTCAGTTAGGGTCACATGAAGTTCCCTTTGATGTGCCTCATCAGCTATGCAAATTACGCGGGTGGTGTGTATCATTCCCACTGTCGTCTTAATGGCTAGAGTTCGAAACAATAGGTTCAAACAGGAGTGAATAAAGGTGAGGCCATTTTATAATGCAATAGTGCCGCATTCGGTATCGCGAGAAGATGGACGGCTTTGAAATTTACTTTGATGTCAATAAACGCGTGCAAAAGTTCGTCGGGTTATGGTCGTTTCAAGCAGTCTGGCAACGGACTATTTTATTGTCAATTTCTATAATGTTTTTTACATCTATCAGCGTGATGGAGGTTTTCTTGGACACCGAAATTATATTTTTATTCTTACACTAATACCCCATCGTCGAACTGTGCTTAGTGTAATTGATTCTTTTTTTTGTAGGCTCACGTTTTAATTGTTTCACCGTTGAATTGGGATATACTTGTCGAAATTCTACCGGTGCTGTTAACACTTTGCCGGCCGCTGTCACGTATACGTGACTTCTTCTTGCCAACCGTTATCGGCCGCTATCACGTACGCATGACTTTTTTTCTCCAGCGGTGATGCTTAATTTCCATGTTTGTGTAGGGAGATACATTGTTGCAGGGCAATGTTTCACGAACAGGGAACTGTGATTTCAACTGTTTTATTGAAATCTCTGCCAGTCGCATCGAAGTGCCTGCTTGTTTGGTTAGTTTGACACTCTCTTTCGCTGCCTTTGCTTATCGGAAGATTGCGTTAAATTTATTAAACATTATAAAATATCCTTCGAAATGTCATACATAGAGGAACTATAGGCTGATCCGTTATTAGACGTGGAGAATAGTTCTGATAGCGATAGTCATAGTGATTTGAACAGTAGGAGCGATATTATTGTGAGACAATTAAAAAATAATGGAAGATCCTAAGGGTTACATTTTTTAAGTAAAATGTTTAAGAAATAATTAAGAAATTTAAGATTATACAATAAAAATGGTGTAACAGTTACCTTAATGCATTCTTTAATAATAATTATATTGCAACTACTTATGTTACGAACGATTGCATAAATACCACCGTTGGAGAACAGTCGAACTTGCGTGAATCTCGCCGGCGGCAGGGCACCGGCGACTCGAGAAATGTATGGCCGGCAAAGTGTTAAATTCTGTGGGATATATTAAACTACTGAACTTCGAGGGCAACATAGACAAAGTGAGCACCAGTAAGAATATATTTATGTGTGCGTTGAAATAAGAGAAGTATATATTATCGTGGCAAAAGCATAGTACTTACAGGGGCGTGGATGAAATAGATTAAACTATCAATATATTGCATATAGAACTTTGAGTTATCGCGTAGGCCAGAGGTTTGTATTTAGAGATATGATTACTCGTGAGACTACTGTTAATATCATAGTAATTATCTTATTTCCTTTTAGTAAAATCATATTTGTTTA
This sequence comes from Cryptocheilus praepositus, assembly GCA_033815515.1. NCBI lineage: Eukaryota > Metazoa > Arthropoda > Insecta > Hymenoptera > Pompilidae > Cryptocheilus > Cryptocheilus praepositus. The sequence goes on along the minus strand of JAWWQZ010000321.1, from coordinate 18,827 downwards.
TACAGATAAGACGTCTGGTTAAACGGATATAAACGGATTGGGGCGAAATGGACGACAGCCCAAGACGGAACATAATGCGATCATATGCTGTGACTACTAGAAAAACTACAATATTTTCTGCCAGTAAATATCTATCTGTACATCTTCTTTTGATTTCTATGCCACATAACCAACAAGAATATATAGATCATCAATTTGGAAAATGTTTCAGGAATGTAACAACATTAAGTATAATTTGTATGAGTTCTTTGTTAGTGTTGACAAATTTTATTTTTTTTTTTATTAAAACTAGTGCACTTAATATTGATAACGTTTTAACCAATGTCAGTATTCTCTTATCCAAGGTTTCTAGGGACACGCACTTCTACTCTATAATGCCATCAGACAAATTTCTTGGCACTATGAAACCATTCGTTACGTTTATTCGCGTAATTTTATTTTCAACGTGTTCATTGCCACATCATTTTAATTACGCTTTTACTGAATCTTACACGCGCAAACGCATTTTCAAGCGTATGATAAAATAGCGCATGTACAACATACATAAAATTGTCTATATAAAATTTCTATACAAATCTGAAGTTACATGGACTAACATAAGGCAGAAAGGTATTAGTAAATTCACGACACATCGTTTGTAAACTGCTCAAACTATTAGAGAACAAAATCGTGGATGGAATTGATATTACGCCATCGTAGTAACCATGACTGTAGCTATTAAAGGAAACGGTTTGAAATCCTACGCTTTCGGATCTTCAAACTGCCATCACAGACATGGAGCCAACAATATTCCCTGCGAATTATAGTCCTTATTTTCCAACATCTCTTTGCACATAACATAGATCTTCGAAGCCTTTGATCCTCGGTTTCATTTCGATTTATGGGCGGTTTCTAATGTCACGTTACATTATTTTCCCACGTTTCACTCTATCCACGATTTCCCCGACATAACGACTGCTTATGGTAAAAAAATGTAGTGAGGAATACGTATACAACGAACAAAATTATATGACGTGTGTACATGAATTGTGCGCAAGCAGCTACATTTTCAAACATATAGGTAACTGACACGTATATAACATACATGAAGTTAATTATAGACATCATGACATTTAAGCGGAATTTAGAGCTATTTTCGATTATGTTCGATTATGTTCAGTGCCGCCTCATTTCAGCTACACTTTTACAGAATTTTACACAAGCAATCGCATTTTCAAGTGTATGACAAAATAGCGCATGTACAACATACATAAAATTGTCTATATAAAATTTCTATACAAATCTGAAGTTACATGGACTAACATAAGGCAGAAAGGTATTAGTAAATTCACGACACATCGTTTGTAAACTGCTCAAACTATTAGAGAACAAAATCGTGGATGGAATTGATATTACGCCATCGTAGTAACCATGACTGTAGCTATTAAAGGAAACGGTTTGAAATCCTAGGCTTTCGGATCTTCAAACTGCCATCACAGACATGGAGCCAACAATATTCCCTGCGAATTATAGTCCTTATTTTCCAACATCTCTTTGCACATAACATAGATCTTCGAAGCATTTGATCCTCGGTTTCATTTTGCTTTATGGGCGGTTTCTAATGTCACGTTACATTATTTCCCCACGTTTCACTCTATCCACGATTTCCCCGACATAACGACTGCTTATGGTAAAAAAATGTAGTGAGGAATACGTATACAACGAACAAAATTATATGACGTGTGTACATGAATTGTGCGCAAGCAGCTACATTTTCAAACATATAGGTAACTGACACGTATATAACATACATGAAGTTAATTATAGACATCATGACATTTGAGCGGAATTTAGAGCTATTTTCGATTATGTTCGATTATGTTCAGTGCCGCCTCATTTCAGCTACACTTTTACTGAATTTTACACAAGCAATCGCATTTTCAAGCGTATGATAAAATAGCGCATGTACTACATACATAAAATTGTCTATATAAAATTTCTATACAAATCTGAAGTTACATGGACTAACATAAGGCAGAAAGGTATTAGTAAATTCACGACACATCGTTTGTAAACTGCTCAAACTATTAGAGAACAAAATCGTGGATGGAATTGATATTACGCCATCGTAGTAACCATGACTGTAGCTATTAAAGGAAACGGTTTGAAATCCTAGGCTTTCGGATCTTCAAACTGCCATCACAGACATGGAGCCAACAATATTCCCTGCGAATTATAGTCCTTATTTTCCAACATCTCTTTGCACATAACATAGATCTTCGAAGCCTTTGATCCTCGGTTTCATTTCGCTTTATGGGCGGTTCCTAATGTCACGTTACATTATTTTCCCACGTTTCACTCTATCCACGATTTCCCCGACATAACGACTGCTGACCGTCGCACTCTCCGCTCAACATTGTACTGGCAACCAAACAAGAAGGTAGAGCCCTAAGAAGGGAGGGAAAACTTAGGAACTCGATAAATATCGACCAAACGAACCGCCTTCTTAAGCCCGCTATATCCCACACCCACAATTTGCGTATCCCACAATTTACCATTCTGTTTAAGCATGCTTAAGGATAATGCGTTGAAGTGTATGCAAGGAGGTTGCATTAAAAGTGAATCATCTTCGAGAAAATGTCAAGGGAATGCGTAATGAGTTGTAGGCAGGCCAATAAGAATATTGAAAGGGTTTTCGCAGTAGAATCCTGACAATCGTGGAACGATGATGGATTTCTTCGACAGCCGTTATTACAGAATCAATAAGTTGTTACTGTCGGTGGTTGGGTTGTGGCCATTCCAAAGAGGAGCGATCAAAGCTTTAACCCTGGCCTTCGGGATTTTTGGTTGCGTCAGTCTTTTTATCCCCCAGGTATGGATTCATGAGTTCATCAGAAAACTCATCGACGGACACTGATTAGAGACGAGAAGGGTTTCTTCACAGTGACTTAGAATTAGTCAATTTACAGCATAAAGTATTAGTAGTTCTAAGACTTGGAATCGGTCTTATTTTTAAATTGGTGACTTACTTATGTAATGTTTTTAAAACCGCCTTTTATGGAATTCGTTCGATCAAAATTGAAGCCTTTTTTTAATATTGATGCTTTGGTTTTATCAAATATAATTATTCACTCTAGACTTTTGGGTAGTTTCAGTGCACTTTCTATTCGGACATAATAATGGTATATATAAAATTATTAAAACCGTGTAATAATAATTGTAATGGTTTGAAAATTATATGTAATGTATATACATTGTGTGCGGATAACCTTCTAACTGCAAAAATTGCAAAAATACTGCCACTACTTCGCCTTATACTTAGATAATTAGAAGATTTCGCAGAAGCGGACATTTAATCCAACTTCTCCATAATTGAGAGTTTTACCGCAGGTCCTCTACGTTGTCAAATTTAGATCCGATTTTGATAAAGTCCTCAACTCCATGCCGATATTCTTTGGTAGCTTTTTGACCAGCTTGAAAACAACAGCTTTATTATACAACTCAAAAGAAGTAAGTTAAAAATTCTGCATAACTATTATAGTCTCATCGGTCAACTGCCAATTACGTACATTTTATTCCGTTGCACATTGCTTTGCGAAACATCCATGAGCTATTACACTGCTCAAACACACACGTTTCATGAAGTTGAAGACATGACGTACCAAATACAGTTCAAGACTCTCTTAAATCTGATTCGTGAAGACTGGCAATCTGCAGCGACTGGTGCAGAAGAATGGATCTTACGAAAATACGCCGAAAACGGACGAAAATTCACCGTCTGTTACATAAGTATACAATATTCAATAGGCGTCGAGCATGCATACAGTATGATCAGAAAGTACCCGGAATTTGTAATTTAAAAGAACCGCCGCTGACATACACAGTAAATTTTTTTCTGAAATTGGTACACCTGTAAAAGACATCTGTGCCAAGTGTCAAAAGATTCTGATCACTAGTATTTGTTTGGCATTTGTTTACATCGAGCAAGTTTTTGTGCTTCGTCGTTTTTATAATGGCTAAGTCTATCGAACAAAGAATTTGTTGGAAGTTTTGTGTTTCCAAGGAAATTTCATGTGCCAAATCGTTGAAAACGTTGTAAAAATCATTTGGGGAGTCTGCTCTCTCAAAAACACAGACATACGAATGGTATAAGTTATTCAAGAGTGGACGTGATATTGTCAAAGATTTGCCTCGTTCTGGACGCCCTTCGACATCAAATACCGAAGAAAATGTGGAAAAAGTGAAAGAAATTGTACTTGAAAATCGTCATGCGAGCCTGAGAGAGATAGCTCGTGAGCTCAACATTTCATATGGAACCGCTCAGCACATTTCAGTCGATATTTTAGGCATGAGACGCGTTGCAGCGCGGTTTGTGCCAAAAAAGCTGAATTTCGTTGAAAAAGAGCATCGCAAGAAAGTGGCGGAAGATATGATTTCTGAGGTAAGAAATGATCCAACCATCATGAAACCGATAATTACCGGCGATGAGACGTGGGTTTACGAGTATGACGTGCAAACAAGCCAACAGTCCTCCGAGTGGCGCCTGGAAAATGAGCCGAAAGCCAAAAAACCGCGCCGAAGTCGGTCCAAAATCAAAGTCATGCTCACAGTTTTCTTCGATTATCGAGGTGTGGTCTACTATGAGTTCTTGCCAGAGGGTCGAACAGTCAACAAGGAGTATTACGTATCCGTTTTAAAGCATTTGGGGGATGCTGTGCGTAGAAAACGAGCGGATTTATGGGAAGACAATTCGTGGATGTTGCACCACGATAACGCGCCGTCTCACAAAGCACGCATTGTGCTGGATTATTTGGCCCAACATCGCACAAATACCATCGAACAAGCACCGTATTCGCCAGATTTGGCACCGTGTGACTTTTTTCTTTTCCCTAGACTCAAATTACCTCTTCGAGGAAAGAGATTTGAGACTGTAGAACACATTGAACAAAATGCGATGAAGGAGCTGAAGGCAATCTCTTCATCGGCTTATGAAAAGTGTATGGAGGACTGGGTTAAGCGTTCGCATATGTGCCCATAATTATGAAAGTGGTCTAAGTCAAAATTTAAAAAAAATGAGTTTATCAGTTATTTCATACCACATTATTTTTAACTAAATTTATTCAATGTAATTTTTACGAAATTGTCAAAAATGAACCATTAGATAGTGGTTGTAATTTCAACATTATATGGAATTCATTTAGTTTTAATTATGAAAGTAGTCTAAGTCAAAAATTTTAATAAATTATATAAACAACTTGAAAATGGCACGTGGCCTTCTTTGACGCGTTTCTGAACTACATAATAAAATAAATGACAATCAAATTTTAATAATAACGACAACTTCATTACTAGAAGAATCAATAACAAGAAGAGTAAAAAATACCGCGGGTAAATCTGTCTCTTGGCTACAAATTCAATGGATGAGATTCTTGAAAAATGAACCTTATAAAATGTTCTATAAAACATCTTTAGATGATTCTAAATTTCACGTTTTGGATCTTTCACCTGAAAAAGGAAGACCAAAAATATACGGAAATATTAAATTACTTCCATTATACACCACCATTAGACCAGTATCGGAAGAAAAACATAAAGATATTATGAGTTTACTACCGTACATCCCTCCAGTTTTTCAGGAACATTTTAAGAATCTTAAATACTCGAAATAATGATAAAAATGGATTACTGTTTAAAAATAATTAATAAACGTAATAAATGTTCACGAATTATTTCAATCAAATTATTGTTTCAAATAAAACTCAAAGTTCTTTATTGCTTTAAGTCATTTATAGGACATTCAGTTAATTTTGAAAATGGTCTAAGTCAATTCAATCTTTAAAAATAATATTATCGTATAAAATTCACACAAAATTTCATATTCATAGTAAATTTCCATTAATTAAGACTACTAAAATTATAAATTAAAATGTCGCATAATGTAAAAATATTTTTTAATTTATTCAAATGCAATTCATTAAATATCTCGAAACAAGAAATATATGACTTAGACCACTTTCATAATTATGGGCACATATGTGTGTCGCTTCAGATGGATGTTATTTCGAAGGCGACAAGATAAATTTATCTGAAAATTAAAAACAATCTGTTTTAGTTACAAATTCCGGGTACTTTCTGATCATACTGTATCTGCAATGTTTGAAGCAACAGCATAAAACTTTTAATTCCAGCGCTGATTTTAACCTCTATGAGCTTCTATCTTCTCTGGCCTCTCGTCGCACCGACTCTCGATATTATTTTGCCTTTAAACGAGTCGAGAACGCGCGTTCTACTACACGTAGCGGAATATATGATCGACGAAGAGAAATACTATCACGTTATACTGATAATCGAATATTTCACCTACTTCGCCGCCATGCCGATAATTATGGGTTCAGATATCATCTACGCCGTTTGCACTGAGCACGCCTGCGGAATGTTTACTATTTTAAGGCAATTATAAAGTATTGAAGTAAGCGGTGTAAAATATTCGTGATATGTATTCAAGCAATTTTTTAGTTTATGAGTGTAATGGTTTTTGGACAAAGATGGATGTACATACATGGTTTTTTATATGTATTATAGGTATAGAGTGTTATTATATTCATAGATATTATTTAGGATATTATTAATTCGCTTATTCATCTCATTCACTCTCATTTTTATTTCATTTATATTTTGAGTTTACAATCAATTTCTTGGAATTCCTTTCTAATTTCATATTAACTGACTTACTACTCTACTCTGAAGTTATGTCTCAGAAACTATGAAGAGTTCGAGTTGTAACGGTCCAAAAGACAACAAAATTTACAATTTCCACTTGTTTTTCGCATATTTTTGAGTACTTTCGGTTCATTTTTTCCGACATACTGTGTACATATACACGTCTATCGTCAGTAAAGTTTTAATTATGCCATGTTCTTGCAGTTATAATTTGGAAAATTTTGTCCCAGTGGTTCCAGAGCATGAAAAGAATCCTGATATCAATCAAGACAAATATTTCCGTGATCACCTGATAAAATGCATACAATTACACGTAAAAACAATAATGTCAGTGCGACTTATTAACAGTGTTCTCAGATATCCTGTAATTATTCAAATGTTTTTAAATGAATTGTGTGGCATCTTATCTGTATAGGTTCGTGGATCTAATGACGTCAACATTTGCAACACCTTTACTCGTTGATATTGCTTTAGGAGTTATTATGCACTGTATGTCATGTGTAATGGTAAGTGTACACGGAATTTAATATCAAAGGTAATAACAAATCTATAATGAAGTCTATACACTTCAGTTGAAGTTCTATCCTTTCCTTTATGTAAAACTTTACGGTGTTTTCTATTCTTCTTTGAAAAAACTTTTCAAATTCTATGTATATTGGAACCGTGAGCTCCTTCTTCAGGATCTTATGTGTATACATAAAACGAAATAAAAAGATGTGTCTTCTTTCGGATTTTTTACTTGGATCCATAAGCCTTCATAAAAATAGTATTTTGTTTAAAACATGTCTCAAAATAAAAAGAAAATGTACTAAGGCATAACATTGAAAAATCTAGAAAGAAAGTCAAATCATATGGTTTTTTGTGTATATGGTATTTAGAAGGTTTGTACAAAGAAGAATGAAAAACGTCGCGAAGTCTCATAACAAAAAGAGGGCAGAGTCCGATTTCAATTTTCAAATGATCATTGAGCAACTATACATGATAAAAACAAAAATAAAATGTACTAAGACATGACATTGGAAAATGTAGAAAGAAGGTCAAATCATATGGTTTTTTGTGTATATGGTATTTAAAAGGTTTGTACAAAGAAGAATGAAAAACATCGCGAAGTCTCATAACAAAAAGAGGGCAAAGTCTAATTTGAATTTTAAAATGATCATTGAGCAACTATAACTTTATAAAAACAAAAATAAAATATACTAAGACATGACATCGGAAAATGTAGAAAGGTCAAATCACATGGTTTTTGTGTACATGGTATTTAAAAGGTTTGTACAAAGAAGAATGAAAAACATCGCGAAGTCTCATAACAAAAAGAGGGCAAAGCCTGATTTGAATTTTAAAATGATCATTGCAAGAAATAAAAAATAAATAGACTTATGTGCTCTAATTATTATACAGTGCAAATGTGTTTAGATCGTGATCCATCTGAATCAACCCTCTCGTGTCACTGTATTCGGCAGTGTGGTTTTCAGCCAAAGTATTCGATTATTCATCAATTGTCGACCAGGTCAAAAGTTAATCGATCATAGCAAGAAAGTCACAATAGCCGCGTAAGTCAATATTTTAGTAATTTTTCCCTAATTATAATGGCACATTTATATCATATAATGGCACATTTAATACATACCTGTCAAAGAAAGTGAGTTTACGTAATCAGTGTAACTCATGGTAATTTCTAATTCATTTTTCTGAACTGTACTTAGGCTGTGTCTATTTTTATTGTGATAATTACAGTTACAACACGCTGTGGTACAAAATGTCAGTGAAAACCAGGGGACTTTTGGTATTTATGACGATGAGGAGTCAAGGAACTTGTATGCTCGTGCTCGCTAAATTATTTGTCGTCAATTTAAATAGCTTTGGCGCGGTAATAATATTCATGTATGACTATAATAGTCAATGTATGACTATACTGCATTTAAGTCTGTGCTTTTTAAGATAATGAAAATGTCCATGTCCTACTGTACCGTAATGGCTTCCATCCACGATGCAACATACGACGTAGAAGACTGAAGAATTATTATTTGGTATTAAGATGCAATTTATACAATTTTCTAGTATCATTGGTGCACTATGAATTGTATTGAGTAAAGGAAAGCTGATGGATAAAGCATGGATGTCCATGTGTTATCTGTGTATAAGAATTATTTAATTGTGACGTCCATTATTATATATTAACACTTAAATTACCGCATCTTATTTGTGCCCATAATTATGAAAGTGGTCTAAGTCATATATTTCTTGTTTCGAGATATTTAATGAATTGCATTTGAATAAATTAAAAAATATTTTTACATTATGCGACATTTTAATTTATAATTTTATTAGTCTTAATTAATGGAAATTTACTATGAATATGAAATTTTGTGTGAATTTTATACGATAATATTATTTTTAAAGATTGAATTGACTTAGACCATTTTCAAAATTAACTGAATGTCCTATAAATGACTTAAAGCAATAAAGAACTTTGAGTTTTATTTGAAACAATAATTTGATTGAAATAATTCGTGAACATTTATTACATTTATTAATTATTTTTAAACAGTAATCCATTTTTATCATTATTTCGAGTATTTAAGATTCTTAAAATGTTCCTGAAAAACTGGAGGGATGTACGGTAGTAAACTCATAATATCTTTATGTTTTTCTTCCGATACTGGTCTAATGGTGGTGTATAATGGAAGTAATTTAATATTTCCGTATATTTTTGGTCTTCCTTTTTTAGGTGAAAGATCCAAAACGTGAAATTTGGAATCATCTAAAGATGTTTTATAGAACATTTTATAAGGTTCATTTTTCAAGAATCTCATCCATTGAATTTGTAGCCAAGAGACAGATTCACCCGCGGTATTTTTTACTCTTCTTGTTATTGATTCTTCTAGTAATGAAGTTGTCGTTATTATTAAAATTTGATTGTCATTTATTTTATTATGTAGTTCAGAAACGCGTCAAAGAAGGCCACGTGCCATTTTCAAGTTGTTTATATAATTTATTTAAATTTTTGACTTAGACCACTTTCATAATTAAAACTAAATGAATTCCATATAATGTTGAAATTACAACCACTATCTAATGGTTCATTTTTGACAATTTCGTAAAAATTACATTGAATAAATTTAGTTAAAAATAATGTGGTATGAAATAACTGATAAACTCATTTTTTTTTAAATTTTGACTTAGACCACTTTCATAATTATGGGCACATTTGGAAGTGAAAAACAAATACGTGAATTTCGTATGTGTCACATTACGTATGGTCAAAAATTGCCCTCAAAAGCTTTTTGATTTATGGTTCTGTCCTTCGTTTTCCAAACATCTTCATTTTCCGATTGTTCGGACTCTCTTGAACTTGTATTTAATTGCATAGTTTTACGTTTGCGCACAATAATCTCGTCATCAGTATCACTATTCGGGTACACCCTTCAAAATTTTCTAAATAGTCCCCACCATTCAAACTATCTTCAGAATTTGTAATAGAATTACAAAAGTTATCACTCGATATATCGGACAAATCGTCTAACACTCCAGAAAATAAATTTTATTACACAAATGAGTGTTCTTTCTTGATAGTATTCAAGGGAATTTAATTTTCTCTAAATAGAAATTATTATGGGAGCACCAAACAGTGTCCAGTAAACTCAAGATATGTATACGCAGAAAATCCTACAATATGTGATTTCGTTAGAATATTTTGTAATACATAGCAATTACTCTTAGAACAGATCGTTTTCAGACAAAAAAGATAAAAACGAGAAATCTTGTTGCCAGTAATTTACGTCTCAGCATTGAAACATAAGAAATCTCTTGATCGGTCGTTTAAGTGTTTAACAAAAAATTCAGGAAATCGGGAATAATCACAATTATTCAATGTTTTACCATACCTTCGCCGCAAGTTGAATCATACTGATCATCCTTACTGTTATAAAGCAAGCAATTATAGTATATATTTAAGTAGCAATTATCACTTTCAGACGCGTAAATGGCCAGTAAATCGATCTTTAATTGAAAAGTGTCCAGGGATTGTGCCATTCTTCGTTCGAGTTACAATAAAGTTAAAAAGTTGAATTGCAAAGAATTCTACCGAATGATTTTTGTTAACCACTTCACGCAACAAAACAGCGTACTATTCCTCGTCTATGTTACAACAAAGTTGAAAAGTTGAAACGCAAAGAATTCTACCGAATGATTTTTGTTAAACACTTCACGCAACAAAACAGCGTACCATTCCTTGCCTAAGTTACAAAAAAGTTGAATAGTTGAAATGCAAAGAATTCTACCGAATGATTTTTATTAACCACTTAACGCAACAAAACAGCGTATCATTCCTTGCCTAAGTTACAACAAAGTTGAAAAGAATTTCACTTCATAACGACCGCAAGCTAAGTAACTACTATTACACAACGAAAAAAGAAGATGCTTACGAGCGGCAAGAAAGTCAGCAAATGAAACGACCTCCTTGACGCAATTACATTCCGCGCGCAAGATAAGACGATTCTTCTAATTTAGCATTCCGTTTACGAGTCCGTAAGGATCGGCCAACCAGCAGGTGCAGCAAGCTTGCATTTCAAATTAGCCAGCTACAACAAACAGCTAAGGGAATACGTAATAAATCTACGCCGGGGCAGTAAGAATACGGAAATATTTTCGCGTGCACAGTAGCAACTTGACCATCAAGAGGCAGCAATGGACTTTTTCGATAACCGTTACTACAGAATGAATAAGCTCTTCCTGTCGGTCGTCGGCTTGTGGCCGCTTCAAGGGAGAACAATGAAAAGATTCACGCTCGCGTTTGGAATTTTTGGTTGCGCCAATTTCTTCATTCCTCAGGTGACGATTCTATGCAGATCATTGAGCGTCTGCGTATCGAAAGCGTAAATAAAATGTAGCGTAAATATAATAAAGCGTAAATATAATAGAGTAACCATAAAATTATAATATAATATAAATAATATGTATAGTATATAACCATAAAATTGGTTGAAAGTGTTAACACGTTGACTGCCAAGCGTATTTTACTATGTTACAACCGCGATGCGATAAATACTGCAGAGTATAATTAAATCATGTAAAATTAAGGTAACGCAGAGTTATTAGAAGTCAAAATATTGTAGCACCTTTCCAATATCAATTGCTTTTACAAAATTGCAAATATGCTTCATTGCGAACTTTTGCATTTTTAGTCAAATCTTTTGCGTACTTTTCTCAAGTATATTTTGCTACGTTGGAACCACGATGCGATGAAATACTGCAGAGTATAATTAAATCGTGCAAAATTAAAGTAACGTAGAGTTGTCAAAAGCCACAGCATTGAAGCACCATTGCAATATCAATTGCTTTTACAAGATTGCAAATAGGCATCATTGCAATATCAATTGCTTTTACAAGATTGCAAATAGGCATCATTGCAAATTTTTTGCATTTCTAGTAAAATCTTTTGCGAATTTTTTCAAGCGTATTTTGCTATGTTAGAACCGCGATGCAATGAAATACTGATGATTATAATTAAATCATGCAAAATAAAGGTAACGCAGACTTGTTAGAAGGCAAAGTATTGAAGCAGCATTCCAACATCAATTCCTTTTACAAGATTGCAAATAGGCATCATTCCAAATTTTTTGCATTTTTAGTAAAACCTTTTGCGAATTTTTTTCAAGCGTATTTTGCTATGATAAAATCGCGATGCAATGAAATACTGAAGATCATAATTAAATAATGCAAAATAAAGGTAACGCAGATTTGTTAGAAGGCAAAGTACTGAAGCTGCATTCCAATATCAATTGCTTTTACAAGATTACAAATAGGCATCATTGCAAATTTTTTGCATTTCTAGTAAAATCTTTTGCGAATTTTTTTCAAGCGTATTTTGCTATGTTAGAACCGCGATGCAATGAAATACTGAAGATTATGATTAAATCATGCAAAATAAAGGTAACGCAGACTTGTTAGAAGGCAAAGTATTGAAGCAGCATTCCAATATCAATTCCTTTTACAAGATTGCAAATAGGATTCATTGCGAATTTTTTGCATTTTTAGTAAAATTTTTTGCGTATTTTGCTACGTTGGAACCGCAATGCGATGAAATACTGCAGAGTATAATTAAATCGTGCAAAATTAAAGTAACGTAGAGTTGTCAAAAGCCAAAGTATTGAAGCACCGTTCCAATAACAATTGCTTTTACAAGATTGCAAATAGGCTGTATTGCGAATTTGTTGCATTTTTAGTCAAATCTTTTGAAGACCACCGTGGCAGTCAATGTGTTAATAATACAAGAGCCGTAAACTTTTAGGTTGAATACACTTTTTTCCCACGTACACTTCGATTTTTATTCTCTTCACGCACAGTTCGTCGTGTACGCTATTCTATAGTTTGCTTTTTACATTATCCTTTTCCAAAATTCGTACCCATGCAAGCACATAATGGGCACACACGTAATCTCTCGTATACAACACGATTATTAACCGGTTGGCTGCTGATACATTTTTTCGGACATACGAGGGCAGTCTGATAAGTACTTAGCCTCACCGCCTAATGGCGCCACTATCGTAGAAAAAAATTACTATCGTGTAGTACATTCTCGTAGACGACTACTGTCAAAATTTCAGCCATATTGGATTTGTAGTTTTGTTTTAATCGCGTGTGAAAGCCTGCGTGTCCGCGGATTTTGCAAACATGGAAAAAGAGCAATATCAGTCGGTGATTCGATTCTTGTTTTTGGAAGGGAAATCGCGCAGCGAAATCAAAGAGCGCTTGGATGCTGTGTACGGTGACTCTTCTCCTTCAATGGCGACCGTCAAAAATTGGTTTAACGAGTTTCAACGTGGTCGGACTTCAGTTTTTGATGAGCCACGCCCAGGTGCCCCAAAAACAGCTACCACGGAGGATAACGTGACAAAAGTCCACGATCTCGTATTGGCAGACCGCCGACTGAAGGTGCGCGAGATAGCTGAGACAGTAGGCATTTCAAAAGACCGCGTGGGTTATATCCTGCATGAAATATTGGGCATGAGAAAGCTTTCTGCTCGATGGGTGCCGCGTTTGCTCACTCCGGATAACAAGCGCATCCGTGAGATCACTTCAGAGCAGTGTTTGACACTGTTTAAGCGCAATCCGAAAGAGTTTCTACGTCGTTTTGTGACTGTCGACGAAATGTGGATCCACTGGTACACACCAGAAACCAAGAAACAGTCGAAACAGTGGACTGCGCCCGGCGAATGTGCTCCGAAGAAGGCGAAGACTGTCCTATCGGCCGAAAAGGTGATGGCCACCGTTTTCTGGGATTCACAAGGTGTGATCTACATAGACTACCTGGAGAAGGGCAAAACAGTCACAGGGCTGTACTATGCCGAATTATTGAACCGCTTCGACGCTGAATTAAGGAAAAAACGGCCCCATTTGGCGAAGAAAAAAGTGCTCTTTCACCACGATAACGCACCGGCTCACACCTCTGCCCAAGCTACAGCCAAATTCGTTGAATTAGGCTACGAACAGCTGCCCCATCCACCGTATTCTCCAGATTTCGCCCCGTGTCACTTCTTTTTGTTCCCAAACTTGAAAAGGTCACTCGCTGGGCAGAAATTTGAGTCGAATGAGGAGGTTATCGCCGCCACGGAGGCCTACTTTGCAGATCTCCAGAAAACGTATTTTTCAGACGGGTTGAAGAAGTTGGAGCATCGCTGGATCAAGTGTATCGAGTTAAAAGGAGACTATGTTGAAAAATAAATCGCCAATTTTCCAAAATTTTCGTTTTTCTTTTGTAGGCTAAGTACTTATCAGACTGCCCTCGTATGCCAAAACTACACTAGTTGCGCGCGTATGGGAAAAAACGGGAAACGCTTTTCATACAATAAACTCATGTATATTACATTGCAACAAGAAAAATTTTGAAAAATACCATTTATTTAAATTTGTTTTAAGTCAGTGAGATAGTAACAAAAGTACAATATGGCTCATGTAGAATTATTTATACCATCCACAAATACCATCACAAATACGCATCATTTAAGTCAGTGAGATAGCAACATATGTACAATATGGCTCATATGAAATTATTTATACCGTCCAGAAATACCATCACAAATACGCATATTTTAAGTCAGTGAGACAGTAACAAATGCACAATATGGCTCATGTGAAATTATTTATAATTTCCACAAATACCATCGCAAGTACGCTTAATTTAAGTCAGTGAGACAGTAACAACTGTACAATATGGCTCATGTGAAATTATTAATACCGTCCACAAATACACATAATTTAAGTCAGTGAGACACTAACAAATGTACAACATGGCTCATATAAAATTATTTGCGAAGTTTCGTGGGAAGCCATCAGTTATGGCAATTTCTTCATAAGTCTTCATTTAAACGCAGGTCCTGTACGTCATCAAATTTATATCTGACATTGACAAGCTCTTCTCCTCCATGCCGGCATTCATGGGCGCAATATTCATGTCAACGAAAACAATGACTCTGGTATATAACTCTGCACAAGTGAGTTAAAAAGAGGACGGACTATTGTAATCTTATCCTCCGGTACACATTGTTCTAAAAAATGTCCGCGCGATATTACATAACAATGCACATTTCGCTAACCCGAAAACATGATGCGTCGAAATGTAGTTCGAGGCTCTTTTGATCCACATACGCACCGACTGGCAAACAGTGAAAGTTGGTCCAGAAGGATCGATCCTACGAGAATACGCTGAGATTGGGCGAAAATTTACCGTCACCTATTTAAGTATAAATTGCAATATTATCGCCTGAAACCCGCGATTTTTCAGTTCGGAGTCTGACGCATTTTATTTCAGTACTGCTCCTGACACCGGCGAGCCTTTATCTTTTTTGGCCCGTCGTCATACCGGTTCTGGATATTGTTTTACCGCTAAACGAATCGAGAACGCGAGTTTTGCCGTACGCAGCTGTGTATTTGCTCGACGAAGAGAAGTACTATTACGCTATTTTGATCAGCGAGTATCTCACCTATCTCGCTATGATCCCGATAACTCTGGGCATCGATACCATATATGTCGTTTGCACTGAACATGTTTGCGGAATGTTCGCTGTATTAAGGTAATGACGCAATATTAATTATGTAACGTATTTAAGGACAATCATTTGTGTATTGTATTTGTTAACACGCTGACTGCCGTCCGTATTTTACTATATTAAAACCGGAACGTGGTGAAGTACAACAGAATATGATTAAATTGTGCAAAATGAAAGTAATGCGAAGGTACCGGAGAGCAAAGAATTGAATCACTATTTGATATGATTTTCTTATTATATTTTTATATTATTTTTAATATTATATATGTATTATTAATTGTGTTTACAAAATTATAAATGATACCGATTGGGTATTCTTTTGACACCACGGCAGTCAATTGTGCAAAATGAAAGTAATGCGAAGGTACCGGAGAGCAAAGAATTGAATCACTATTTGATATGATTTTCTTATTATATTTTTATATTATTTTTAATATTATATATGTATTATTAATTGTGTTTACAAAATTATAAATGATACCGATTGGGTATTCTTTTGACACCACGGCAGTCAATTGTGCAAAATGAAAGTAATGCGAAGGTACCGGAGAGCAAAGAATTGAATCACTATTTGATATTATTTTCTTATTATATTTTTATATTATTTTTAATATTATATATGTATTATTAATTGTGTTTACAAAATTATAAATGATACCGATTGGGTTTTTTTTTACGCCACGGCAGTCAACGTGTTAAAATCGAAGCTCTTCTCCATGATGGTTGTTTGCAATCGAACCTATTATAAAGTTAACTTTTTATACAAATCCTTTCTGGCTTTTAACTATATAGAGCAAACAGCTATTTTAATATAAACTAAGCAACCCACATGAAGAAGTGCTTCGATTTTATAATACAATGTTAATATATGAGACAGAAATGCTTGTGATTTGCGTCTCAACAAAATTATGCCGCATTCACTAGTAATTATGATTGACAGAATGATCTCATTTATGTTAAAAGTATTCATGGCATTCCATTGTTGCAGTCATCGTTTGGAAAACGCAGTGTCGAACGTTTCTGAATGCCTGAAGGACCCCGAGTTCAATTCCGACAGAAATGTCCGTAAAAATTTGGTTAGATGCATATCTTTACACATAAAAATAATAATGTCAGTGCCATCGGATATCGCATGCTCACGTCACGTTCCAACTATTAATGTCACTTTTAATGCATTCAACGTGTTGCTTTCATAGTTTCGTAGAATCGATGTCGTCGATATTCACGTCATTTTTGCTCGTTGAAATTACTCTCGGACTCGTTACACACTGTGCAACTTGTGTAATGGTAAGTGTACGCAGAATGCAATGATAAAACTTTGCGTCAAGACGTCTACGTTCGCATGTCCCGGTAAGGAACAGAACTTTATGCTTCACCTACAGTACTTGCCATTTAGCATAGTTCTCTGTAGATCGTGGTTCGTCTGAACCAACCGCAAGAAGTGGCCCTGTTTAGCTTTGTGGCCTTCGTCCAAAGTATTCGATTGTTCTTCAACTGTCGACCAGGTCAAAAAATTATGGATCACAGCAGTGGAATCTCGGAAGCGGCGTAAGTTAATCATTCAAGCATTTTGTCCGTGTAGTTTTAGTGTTAATAATATTTATATAATATTTTTATTATTACATATACGAGGGCAGTCCGATAAGTACTTAGCCTACAAAAGAAAAACGAAAATTTTGAAAAATTGACGATTTATTTTTCAACATAGTCTCCTTTTAACTCGATACACTTGATCCAGCGATGCTCCAACTTCTTCAACCCGTCTGAAAAATACGTTTTCTGGAGATCTGCAAAGTAGGCCTCCGTGGCGGCGATAACCTCCTCATTCGACTCAAATTTCTGCCCAGCGAGTGACTTTTTCAAGTTTGGGAACAAAAAGAAGTCACACGGGGCCAAATCTGGAGAATACGATGGATGGGGCAGCTGTTCGTAACCTAATTCAACGAATTTGGCTGTAGCTTGGGCAGAGGTGTGAGCCGGTGCGTTATCGTGGTGAAAGAGCACCTTTTTCTTCGCCAAATGGGGCCGTTTTTTCCTTAATTCGGCGCCGAATCGGCTCAATAATTCGGCATAGTACAGCCCTGTGACTGTTTTGCCCTTCTCCAGGTAGACTATGTAGATCACATCTTGTGAATCCCAAAACACGGTGGCCATCACCTTTCCGGCCGGTAGGACAGTCTTCGCCTTCTTCAGAGCACATTCGCCGGGCGCAGTCCACTGTTTCGACTGTCCCTTGGTCTCTGGTGTGTACCAGTGGGTCCACGTTTCGTCGACAGTCACAAAACGACGTAGCAACTCTTTCGGATTGCGCTTAAACTGTGTCAAACACTGCTCTGAAATGGTCTCACGGATGCGCTTGTCATCCGGAGTGAGCAAACGCGGCACCCATCGAGCAGAAAGCTTTCCCATGCCCAATATTTCATACAGGATATAACTCACGCGGTCTTTTGAAATGCCTACTGTCTCAGCTATCTCGCGCACCTTCAGTCGGCGGTCTGCCAATACGAGATCGTGGACTTTTGTCATGTTATCCTCCGTGGTAGCTGTTTTTGGGGTACCTGGGCGTGGCTCATCAAAAACTGAAGTGCGACCACGTTGAAACTCGTTAAACCAATTTTTGACGGTCGCCATTGAAGGAGAAGAGTCACCGTACACAGCATCCAAGCGCTCTTTGATTTCGCTGCGCGATTTCCCTTCCAAAAACAAGAATCGACTCACCGACCGATATTGCTCTTTTTCCATTTTTGCATAATCCGCGGACACGCCGGCTTTCAGACGCGATCAAAACAAAACTACAAATCCAATATGGCTGAAATTTTGACAGTAATCGTCTACGAGAATGTATTACACGATAGTAATTTTTTTTCTACGATAGTGGCGCCATTAGGCGGTGAGGCTAAGTACTTATCGGACTGCCCTCGTATACGATCACTGGATCAAGTGTATCGAGTTAAAAGGAGACTATATTGAAAAATAAATCGTCAATTTTCCAAAATTTTCGTTTTTCTTTTGTAGGCTAAGTACTTATCGGACTGCCCTCGTATATAAAAGTTATATAATATTTAGTTCATACTTATA